>OX387264.1:17308446-17940119 GCA_947562075.1 Orthosia gracilis | reverse complement strand
ACACACCGAGCAGGGTGACAGACGGAAATAAAGGATGTGCGTCGTAAAAGAAAACTGGCATTGTATACTTGCCTTTAGTAATGACGTCGGTTTACTGTTTTCTGTTATGTACACGTTCTTAAAATAAAGTAACTTTAATTATTTTTTTGTTATGTAATCAATCTTTATAGTTTAGATCCCAAAGGAATTTTCTTGAGTAGTTAATCTCTCATTATGCCTTAGTCAAGCAAGCTTTGGACTGGAATCCCCAAGGGAAAAGAAAGCGTGGCCGTCCCCGTTAAACCTAGCGTCAGTCGCACCGTGTTGGCAGAAGCGAAGAGCATCGGAATGACATGGAGCGAGGTGAAGCGTGAAGCTCAAGACCGATCGCGATGGAGGACATCTGTGGACGCCCTCTGCTCTGCCCCATCTAAGGGTTATAGGACATCAAGTCATGTATATATACTGTATGTTCAGTTTCCGTGAATGTGTCCATGGCATCAACAGTGGGCCCTATCAAAATATCAGCGTTATTTGCTTTTTAATATCGTTGCACATGTTGAGATAGGACCCTTTTTGGTCTCGCACGGGGTTATTTTATTTTTTATTTTTGTTTGTGTATTGCTTATCTCGTGTCTCCTGTGCGGGTCACAAATAAATATTTTTTCTTTCTTTCCTTAGTCTAAAGAAATTCGGATAGACAGATTCTTATTCTTGGTCGATCAATGATTCCAAAATTAAATACGTTTTGATCAGAATTAAGTCGCGTTTTCATTTCCTCACAGAGGTCTTTATAGACAGATTAAATATTTGTATTCCAAATTCAACTTGTAAGTTCCTGAGATTTTTTTTATTTTTATTTTATTGTGTTGATAACAAACAATTCATTGTATAATTTTGAGAACTAGGATATTAAGTTCCTTATAAGCAGCTTTGATTTATCAAAAAACAAATGTATGTTTCTGAAACGAATCTTTCCCGCGTAAGCGATTTTCCATGCTGATCAAACACAATTTAGCCGAAAAACATATTTCTGGTTATTAAAATATTAATGTAATACATTTGCAATGTCAAAGTAAAATTTCCTGGTAAATAGATTACATAAGATGTTAGTTTATATCTCAGTTTTATTTATAAAAGATTTTATTAAACGTTATGTGAATGTTAAATATAAAAGAGGCTTAGGTAGAACTGTTAGAAGTGACGCGTTGACGATATGAAACCTTATCTTTTTTCTTTATTTATTACTAGCTGTTGCCGGCGTCTTAGTCCGCGTCGAATTCGTATTTTTTATTATTTTTTTCTGTGAATGTGAACTGTGATTTATCCAGGATAAAAAAGGCTATGTGCTCCTTAGAACGACAGCTATCTACTAGTGAAAGTCCCTTCACCATCAGTCCAGCCGTTTCGGAGATTTCCCGAAATTAACAGATAGACAGACAAAACTCTTAAAAATTGCGTATTTGTTTTTAGTACCGTAGGTATATACTTTCACATGCATTCATTAAAAAGTTTGTTATTTAGATATTACATACAGACACTTAAATTTTATTTATTTGTATAAAAAAGCAGAACAAAGACTTGTTGATTGTTTTATAAGTCATTAATATACCTACTTAAGTTGGACTACCGCATTGTTTAGTGCAAGTCATCTTAAATTGAGCTATCGGTAGTTTTTTTTTCCTCAAGCTAAGTAATTAGTTCTTTTTATAAAGAAATCCGATCGACCGGTTAACGTTTTTCGCAAAGGATGATCAGTTTACAGTTTAATGAATTATTAACTACATCAATCATCTTGATTGCGCATATAATCGATACAAAAAATACGACAAAATTATTTGGTCATCATACATATACTGTATTTGCGATAAAATTAGACGTTTAAATTAGCCCATTTTACATCCCGTTCAACCGATCACGGCACCGGCACCGCACGTCACGGTTTGCGGTCAGATTTTAACACACGATATACTGCATACGGTCTGTCGTCCGCTCGTTTGTTCACTAGACACGATTCTGCAACGACACTGCAGTGCACTTGTGTTGTTTTATAAGGGCGTGAGTGACGAACCACGCGTGAGCCGTGCGGTGCAGTGTGTCGTGTCGTCAACAAGCGCATACCGATCTTGTTCAGCCGCTAAATCGTTACCGCAAAAAAACCGCAACGACATAGCGGCATCGACGACATAGCCGAAAAAACGTATGAAAATCGTGTCGAGTGTGGTGCAGTGTCATGCAATGAACAAACGGTCCATACAAATATATAGAGCTCTGAATAGTGACCACATTTTGCAGTGTCGTGTGTCGCGTCGTGAACAAACGGCCTTAAGGTCACATTGTTCTGAGACATAGTAAATACATGAAATACCTACCTAAAGTATTCCTGTTGTATTATATTATCAAAATGTTTTCAACGAAACCACAAAGAGTTTATCATTTCAACGTGACTTTTAACAAATTCACGTGGTATTACGCAGAAAATTACAAAACAATTGAAGTTTGATTTTCGAAGCCCTTTTCTCATTGAAAATGTTCAATTAATATTAAGTAAATTTCATTAAGAGCCACTGAATTTAAGATAACAATTGTCCGCCTTTTATTTGCCTTGCGTATCTTGAGGCGAAAGAAATACATAAGAGCTAATTTTGCTTGTTAAAATTGAATAGGGGTGAGAAGTCAATTTCGGTGATATACTGAACTGTATTACATGTATTTGGTGCAAGTTTGAATAGAATATACTTTATTGTACACCAAAAAGTTACACATCTCTTTACTATGAGTATTAAGGCGATATATACACCCCAATGTAAAGTACTAGCCGTGCGCCCGCTCTATGTGCGCCCAAAATATCAATATTGAACCTTCTTTTGAACAGTTTGTTTACAAAATATTATTTGATTTACATATGCTATGTCAGTTATGAAGAAAATCCAGCCATCAATTTTTCTGTGTAAAAATATTTTTAAACTTCCAAGTTTGGAGGAGTATCCAAAAGTTGCGAAAAATATCGTATTGCTAATTGTTTTTTTAAAGCAAAACTATTTGTTATACAAAAAAATCATGTTTAAAAAATAATGTACATGAAACAATAATATACAGGGTGGCCAAAAAGTCGTTCGTCAATCGTTGTTTTTATAAAAAATCTAAACTTTCCTTTAAATTTACTATTTTATTAAATTTGCACCTTGATATGAAAAAACGACCGTAAAACCAAAACTAAAGATCAAAGAGTAAAGTGTTGTACCTCATTCGAATCAGCATTAAACCAGCAAGCTTTTTTAATACAGGGTCACTTTTCCGTAATACATTTTTTTTTCAAATGGTGGTCTTAAAGTGAGAAGTAATTTTTTGTAACGCTTCAAAATTTACGGAAAAAAATTCTTTGCTCGTTAAGTTTGATACCAAGAGCTGCAATACAATTTTTGTAGTATTGATACATAATCGAGTCATAATACAACACCTTTTGTTTTATTGTTTTTAATCAATTTAATTTTCTACTGATTAAATTGTAAACAATCTCGGTAGTTTCATGGAAAAAACAAAAATAATTCATATCTTTTCGTGCAATGAAGTTATGGCCATGCTGGAGAAAGATTTTTTGTTGGAAATTACCTCCTTTGTCTCCCTGTTTCGTTTGATCCACGACTTTTTGGTCACCCTGTATATATATTTTTCAAACCTTTTAACCTAGCCGTTACTAAGGAGTATGTTTTAGAAAGTTACCGTTTTTCGGCACTGAAGAAGGCGGTCTTAACAGCGATATCTACCAGAAAACCTTTGGATGGACTGAAAGAACTTAATATAAATTATTAAGTATTAACAGATGAAGATTTGCTGGGCTGTTCTGTAAAGTCTTCCATGGAGTTCTACTTCGCAACTTCGTTGAAAAAAAATTAAACCGAATTTCAAAACAAAACACTACAAATCAAAAAAATTCTTTCTTTTCGCCAGTCGGTGTCTTTGGTACCTTGTTTTTGTCATTTTTTGACAACGTCTTCCGGAAAAAAATTTTTCGCTTTGTAGTGTTTTGTTTTGGAAGTCGGTTTAATTTTTTTCAGCATTAGCTTTTAAATAAAAAAGAGAATCATCCAAAACGATACATAATTGGCAGAGTATTCGCGTAACGAACATACAAAAACATACAATCGAATGGTAACCTCCTCTTTTTTGAAGTCGGTTGAAAATGGTGAAAGATTTTTTCAAATAGGTGTAGTAGTCCCAGAGACCCTACACATCAGAATAAACACACAAAATTCGAATCTCTCTATAAATAACGCCAGTTTCCTTCACGATGTTTTCCTTCACCGTTGTCAACGATGTCCAAGACAAACTTAATACCTATTCTTAATATTTCATAGACCAGTAAAACCGATAAGCGTAAACATTTGATTACTGAGAGAGCTATTTTAAATAATTCCAGTTCAACATGATTTATTACAATGTTATCTAATCTGGCTTAAACATAATAAAAGTGAAACCGTATGTGTGTCACCAATCACGCATGTTTTTTAGGGTTCCGTACCCAAAGGGTAAAAACGGGACCCTATTACTAATACAGCGTGATAGCTAGACAGTTGAAATTTTCACGAATGATCTGTATATGTCCGTTGTAATAACAAATACTAAAAACAGAATAAAATAAATATTTAAGTAGGGCTCTCATACAACTAACGTGTTTTCTGCCGTTTTTTTTTTTTGCGATAATTGTACGGAACCCTACGTTTGCGAGTACGACTCGCACTTGGCCGGATTTTTATTATTATCTGAGTATTAGGTGAACGACTTGTGGTGATGCGAATGACCTCTCTCGTTGGTGCCAAGCTACAATTAGAACAGAAGGATTACTTGGGTACAGAGTGATAAGGGATTCTGCTGTAATAAACTAGACGAAACTTATTTATTTATTAAATACTTTATTGTACACCACAAAAATATGTACAGGACAAACATTCACCAAACAAGAGTACAATGGGCGGTCTTATCGCACACGGCAATCTCTTACAGACAACCTTCAATCACCAATCCTTATCCACTTCCATAACCTGTTAAATTTTCACGTCATAATGGAATCGGATATTTGCCACACGGATAGACCATGACCTGGCCGCCGAATTTACATACGCATTTAGGCAGCTGATTGTAAGCGATGAGATGCAGCAAGTTTGTAGTGTTATTGTTATTTAATACTATGAACAACATAGGAATCTCCAAAAAAAAGTTAAATCAAAAAATCTAAAAACCTGAGTGCTGATTTTGGTCAGCCAGATCGTGAATATGTAACCTCCGACTGCTCAGCAAGATTTTCATCTTGTTTACGTGTTTTAGTCCGCTTTTAAGCAGTCGGGTTTTTAGATTTTTGAATAAACTTTTTTCATTTACAACTTTTTAGTTTTTTTTTTTAGAATTAGGTACATTTAAACATATAAGTGTGATATATTTTTAAAATCACCTCTTAAAACCCTTTACTTTGATACCCCAAATGATAGGTACGGATGAAAAAAGAAATTGGTCCCCCACAATATGGCGCCTTAAAGCCGCCATTTTTCTATTATCCAATCTTAATGCAGCATGAATGCAGCCAGTGACACTCGCAGGGTTAAGACGAATCGATTGTCGTAAGAATCATCAAAATCGGCCAACGCGTTTGGTCTCTAGAACGCCGCATAGGTACAAACATACATACATGAACTGATAAACACATTATCCTCCTTCGGCAGTCAGGTAAATAGACAAAAAATACAAAATTAAAGTTGCATCTGCGCGTACAATTCCATATATCTCTATACATAGCGCTAAGCAATTAGCAACTGTTTTCCTTCTACATACTTATACTTTATGGATTCATATCTCGCTACTGGGTGGCTGTTATCAAACGCCGTATGTATGTTATTAATACTATATTAACCAAACTGTATATAGTTCAATATATACTAGTTATATATTGCACGTTGGACTCGAATTTTGCTGTTGGCAGCTGAACAAACGGATTTACGGATTTTTACGAGTTACTAGCAACAATTTCGAGATAGAATTTTTAGTATAAGCGATTGTTTAAAGTATAGATAGTTCAACTCAACTGTGCGCGCGGCGCCATGTGTGCGTGCGGCGCCATGTGTGCGTGCGGCGCCATGTGTGCGTGCGGCGCCATGTGTGCGTGCGCTTGTAGTTATACAGTATGCATTAGTGTGGCAGTGACGCGTCCGTCGTCGCGCGTCGTCCGAGCAAACAACCAACCACACATGCTTACCCATACCACCCATACATAGCGCCGCGCGCAAATATGTGTTGAACTGTCTATACGATAAAAAGTTTCAATATTCCGGTAGAAAATCCATGAATTTGCTTAGCTGCTGGCTCTAGATTCTAGATTGATATCCTATAGTACATATTATAAATAATAAAGTCTCGATATTAAGATGATTGTGTAAAGATGTGATTGAATAAAATCAATCATGTGTATTGTCTGTAGCATTTGATTAACATTTGAAATACGGGTAAACAATGACCTGAATTAGGACAGGATACTTATCTCGGTATAGATGAGATATTCTTTGTTAGTTTGATACTAAATCAATTAATCTGTCCAAACAGAACGTTGAACGAACCATTCTTCAAATAGTAATAAAGGTCGATAACATCGTACGAGAAATTTCAAAAACAGTTCTCGGAAAATGGCGGCCGCAAATTTCTCTTTTCAAAACAGAAATTACGTTTAGACGAGAAGTAAAATTCGCAAAGAAAAACAACAGAAATGAAAAAACTTCGGTCTAAAGTGATTACGAAAGAAAAACATGCTAAAACGTTTATGAATTTTTTGTCAAAGAACGTGAAATGAGTCAATAATTTTGTTAAAACGATAAAGTCTCTCGCAGATTGGCGCGACAAAGCCACGAGAGTTTGTAGAATATTTCTAACAGTAGTAATACTTAAGTTTAAAAGGGTAATTGCATCGTCGTCGTATGCTGGGGCCTTAAACATATTAAGAGCCTATTCCTTAGGCGTTTTACCTCTGGGACTGTTGCTGAAAACCCATTCACAAAATATTCTCAATAAATTTTTTGAAAATAACTTCTATGATAAAAGACCATTCCTTGCCCATGGATCCACTCTGGTCTTTTATATAGATAGAAAGACAAATACCTAATTGCATGGTGTTTCGTCAATCATTATATTGTATCAATAAAAGTTGTGAAACCTCTTGTTCTAAGGCCTATTTCCTTGTACTTGTCCTTTGAATTTTGCGTTTATTAAACCCGAAAAGCTAAATACGAAAGTTACCCAATAAAACCTTAAAAAATTACACAAATAAAAGACCATTCTTTGGGTGACCCTGTGGCACCCAAAACACACCATTTGGTTGGCTTGTTATGAAGACGGAAGTTCTCAATGGCATGGTGGTTCGACAAGGCTGTATTGTGGCCATGACGGTCTGTCCTTCGGGAAGCTATCTCACGGGTATTGGTGTCTTCATTGTGTAGGTATAGATAGTTTTTGTCTTAAAGGATTGTTTACTAGCTGGGCTCGTGTCAGGTTTTAATTAATCCTTGGTATATAAGGGACCTAATTGATGGCGCAACGTAAATTAAATTGCTTCTGTCGACATCGAGCTCGTATTTTTATCTAAGTAACTTTAATGTGCAAATCGCTCGGAGTGCATCTTATTGCGTTCATGTAACCGTACTTGCAAATTCGCTCAGTAAAAAAAATATTCATTTAAAAATATTTTTTTAAAACAAGACTTTTTCGTATTCTTCTCAGCAAACCCTTTCATTTGATACCTATACCATGGCAGTGAACCAAAAATAAATAGTCCGCCATCGTGGGCCGTCCGCCATATTAGATTTAAAATGACGTCACTTAGCTAACTATGCATTGTCACCCAAACTACACGTGCAAGCATTATTTCATCTTAATCAGTTGAGGATAACTGCTTTAAAATTCAGTTGCAAGATTTGAGCCGAATCCACATTCATACAAACGTACATTGCAAGTTAAATAAAAGCTTGTAAAAATCGGTAACTCTCATCTAGTAGATATAGTTCTCACCAAACTTCTTGGCCGCCCTGAAGTTGGCTACAACGCCTGCGGAGTAGTAAATCTCATATAAAAACAGCACCGTTTCGTGCCTCTCGCATGCGGAAAGCCAACTTCAGGGCGGCCCACAAGTTTGATAAGAACTATATACCTACTAGGTACCAAGTGGCTTTTCAGAAATTATGAAATCCATTTGATACATAAATAAAGGAAGATGCGTAAGCAAACAAATCTCTTTAAAACATGAGGCGTGAAAAGATTGTTAACTCCTTCATCGGTTACATCAAAACACATTTGGAAGATTAGCGAAGAAAACTTGGCAATCAGAAGAATAAACTTTCGCCTAGTAAAGTGAAAAGCTTGTGTTTACTTCTTCATCGATTTAACTTTCAATCATACAGTACAAATACTAGTTTCTACCAGCAACTTTGCCCGCGTGAATGTCTAAAATTATTCCAAGGAACCGCTCTAATCTAGAGAACTTAGACAAGTGACATTCTGTCATAGAAAGCGTGGCGATAGAGAAGGCAGCCAAGGAAGCTTTGCCATCCCTGAATGGGCAGACCAGGCGTCTATTACACCTGGACAGGAATGGTCTGCGCCTGGTGACGGGCACCATCACGGAACACTGCTCACTTAACAAATCACTGCCACACAAAGGCATAAAGAACAGTCCTCTGTGCAGGGCATGTGTGGAGGCTGAGGAAAGAAGAGAAGAGGAAGCTGAGGCTACGCACGTACTGTTCGAAGGCAGAGGTGTCACCTATATAAGAACATAAACCCTCGGGTCACCCAGAACAGATGTTTTGAGAAGACCAGATGCCATAATAGGAAACATAGGAAGTGACTGTATCAGCCGTAAAATGTTACTCCCAGTGCTGGACGTAATCCTTCCGGTCATTTGCCACATCCTCAACTTTTCTGCGTCCAGTGGTGTCTTTCCATGTTCATGGAAAGATGCTCAAATTATTCCATTACCCAAAACGTCCAATCCCACATCCTTTTCTGAATACCGTCCAATATCCGTCCTACCATTCCTGTCCAAAGTCCTGGAACGATTAATCCACGACCAAATTAGCACTTTCCTATCTAAGAATAATCTCCTCAATCCCTTCCAGTCCGGCTTCCGTCCTGGTCACAGCACCACCACAGCCCTTCTCAACATTACGGATGATATAAGGTCAGCCATGGAAAGCAGTAATCTGACGGTCTTGGCGTTGCTAGACTTCAGTAATGCCTTTAATACTGTCGATTTCGATGTTTTGCTTGGCATTCTGTGCTCTCTTAATATATCTCCATCAGTAATTGACTGGTTTCGTAGTTACCTGTTCGGTCGCCGGCAACGTATATGCATTGGAGAGACTTTGTCTTCCTGGTGTAATACTTCTGCTGGGGTACCACAGGGTGGCGTTTTATCCCCTTTACTTTTCGCAGTTTTTATAAACTCAATCTCCTTTGGACTAACTTCTTCCTACCATCTTTATGCGGACGATCTACAAATTTATTCGCGAGCTCCTCTCGGACATCTGTCTGAGGCTATCGTAACAATGAATCGTGATCTGGCCCGCATATGCGAATGGAGCAAAAGATATGGACTTATGGTTAACCCCACAAAGACGCAGGTTATTGTGGTAGGCAGTTCTAGGATGGTTTCAAGAATCGACTGGACGACTCTTCCCCAAGTTTATTTCGATAATTCAGTTATTCCTTTCTGCGACAAAGTAAAAAACTTGGGGATATTCATTGATAGGAACTTTTCTTGGACTGCCCAACTGCGAGAGGTTAGCCGCAAGATATTTGCATCTGCTGCATCTTTGAAGAGACTGCGTAATTTTCTTCCGACTACCACCAGGATTGCGCTTGCACAATCTCTTCTTCTACCCATCCTTGATTATGCTGATGCCAGCTATCTTGACCTTACTCAAGAACAACTTGAAAAACTTGAGCGGCTTCAAAATGTTTGTATAAGGTTCATATTCGGTTTGCGAAAATATGATCATGTCTCCGAATTCCGTGTGAAGCTCAAGTGGTTGCCAATTCGCCTTCGCCGGAATGCTCATATTCTTTCACTTTTATATAATGTGCTATTCAGTCCTTCCACCCCTCTATATCTTAAGAAACGTTTTCAGTTTCTCTGCGATTCCCACTCAAAATTTCTTAGGTCATCGGATAACTTACGACTTCAAATGCCAATGCATTCCACGAGTTTTCTGGATAAATCCTTTACTGTCCAGGCTACTCGTCTGTGGAATGCGTTGCCAGACCCAATCAAACGCGCCCAATCGTTGCCTGTCTTCAAAAGACTCGTGAAGGAGCATTACCTGTCGCTGTGATTATGAATTGACTGTCATCATTTTATTTATTGCCTTTATATTTTAGTATGTATGTATTTATGTATGTATTATGTAGCATATGTATGTATCTGCATATCTTTAATAATATATATATATATATAAGTATATATATATATATTGACACTGTTATTGTCACACCATTAACAGCCCCACTTCGTGTCCAGTAATTATTGTCCATGCCTGGTTGCCTGGAAGAGATCGCGGAATGCGATAAGGCCGCCTATTGTATATATTTTTAGTTTTAAGTTTCCTTTGTAAATGTTACTTATGGTGTACAATAAAGTATATAATAATAATAATAATAATAATAATAATAATAATTAACTTCTGGAGGGAGGTGGGCTGGTTGGAATAACCACCAAAAGGCTGCCATGGCCCACGCACAATGGTCCATCTGAGGAACCAAGTGCGGAAACCAAACCCGCTAACATAGAACATAGATGGGATTGACAAGCGATATTGAAAAAGCACGTGATCAGTCCCTTACAATTTTACATTTCGACTATCGCCTTCACTGACCACGAATGCCACTTGTCTAGAGCATCGGTCATGATCTACCCGTTTACCAAATTTCATCCAAATTCAATCGGCCGTTAACACGTGAATTGGTAACAAACAGACAAACGAGTAACTTTTGCATTAATGTATGTATGAATGAATATTAGTTTGGATGTATGAACACAAACAATATAACATTATTCATATTTCAGCAGCCTAAAACAACTTAAACAAAATTGCTAAACAACCCTGATAATAATGTCCGAAAAAGGGGTGCAATACGGAAGTTCAAAACGCCATGATACAACAAGGTTGTAGCGACCGTGACTTCGAGCCCGTCCTTGATAGACGCCCAGGGGTAATGGAGTCATGATGGAGAGATAGCTAGGTTTGTTTACCTTTAAATGTATTGACTTTTGTCCACAAATCGACCGTGATAGATTACCAACTTTGAAATAAAAGTTTGTGTTTCTATGGCGTGACCCAGTTGCATGAAAAAAACAATAAAGAAACGGACAATTCAGTCATCAATCAACCTTTCAAATTCTATTTTTATTTCTGCTTAAATAATTTAGACTTCAATATCTTTAAAGTGCATTAACTTATTGGCATCACATCATTTTACTAATATTATACTCGTAAATGAGAAACTTTGGATGGATGGATTTATGTTTTTTACTCAATCACGCACTCAAGAACTGGTGAACAGATCTGGATGAAATTCGGCACATAGATAGATTATAGTCTGGAATAGCGCATAGGATACTTTTTATATCTGGGAATATGTTCCCTCGGGATAATTTTCGACTTTAACGCGGGCGAAGCCGCTGGCAGAAGTTAGTTTATTTATACACAAAACCGATATGACGCGTTGCCTTTGTCTACAACTAAACTACTATTGAATTTCTGGGAATTTATAGTATTCATAACCATATTACCAAGAACCTTAATAGTATCGATCCAAAACCTCTTATCTAGAGAAAGCCATCATCTCAGAAGATATCCCTTGCTTCCCATACCATATTTCACAGAATCCATCCATCGTACCACTGATCACCCCAAAGGAATTCAAAACTTTCCTCACGACACGCATCTGCATCGCATTCCAAGAAGCCATCAAAAAAATAATTATAAACAAACCGATCGATACATTCGAGCCCCACTAGCAAGGGTCGAACCATCGCGTGACTCCACTGGATCATGAACTTCGAACCAAGGTTCCCCTGAACTTGTGTGGCTAATGGGCTGACTGACATTGGGCCACCCTGCGGCCATGGACTACGGGAGTTTTATGCCCCAGTTATTATGGGGTGTTACGGTGTTGCGGTTTTTACTACTGGCTCGTTTATGAGTTTGGTGCATGCGACTGTTTTATATTTTCGAGTATGAGCTATATTTACGATAATAGTGATGTTATGACAGCTAATAACTGACGGTGACCAATAACTGTGGTTGATGGTGACGTATCTTGCCACTAGGCAAGATGACGCGACGCGAAAATTACTAAAGAAAAGTCTAACATGTGTGTCATCACGCGCGTCAAATGTTGCCTAGAGGATACGAGGCTTAACGCCTTGCTTGCCGAAACGTGGATCCACGCGAGACAAAATGACGTTAAATTGTTTCGGTAATTCAACCTGTTCAAGTACTAAAACACAATCAAAGAGCTACCTACATTAAGTTAATATCCTAATAGTCTCATTGTTCAAACATCGGATCATGTTATGTAACTTCATTATTCTAATTATCTTCTAATTACCAACGAAAAATCTCTTATAAGATCCTTGATGCGTAAGATAAATAAGATAAAATTAACGCAACTACATTTAAAATCTCCGTAATTATAAATGGCAAACAATGAAGTAGGTAACTTAATATTTCAAGTTCCGAGAACATTTAAAATAAAATTTAAATAAGTACCTAATTTGAGTAGGTAATTATGTGTCATGAAATTTCAATATTCAAAGAAAGCTGACGAAGACATGTATGTAATGTGTCACTTAAAAGATGACGGCTCCGTTACCGCCAAATTGATATTAAAATTTACCGGTAAATAGCGCGGGAAAGTGATGCTCTTTGCTATCTGTGGCCACCGTATACATTTGAAATTAGATCGTTAATATTTATTTACGAAACCATCTTCTGATTGTTCTTGGCTTTAGCTGATTAGTTTGTGCCTTTCTTTTAAGATGTCAAGGGTGAAATGACCAATAAATACAATACGAGCATTTCTGTGTCAGATCAATGTCTCTGCGGTTTTCGGGGAATATACAGGCGTGATAATATGTGTATCATGTTTTGATAAGGACTAATTAGACATTCTCAGAAAATAATATTAAGAGGTCAAAAATCAAGAATCCCCAAAGATAAAGCTCGAGTTCAACAAATTACAAGTTTTGTTTTTACGTATATCCCCAATTTTAGATAAATATTTGTTTCCTAGTATGTTATTCTTATCATTACAGTTTTCTCGCGTACTGTTTTTTAATGCTATGACGATTTTGTAAAACCTCTAAAAACCGTAAGTACCTAAAACATTGATTAATTTTCTCTGAAGGTTTGCTACGCTACCGGTCATCCAATTTCCCATCAATTTGTGCCATCAGTCGTCAACCGTGCTTCATTTCCTCATGCCTTCTTTTTGCTTCAGCGGCAGCCAATCACATCAAGAAATGGAGCAAGCTCTCTTAATTAACCGCTTTTTCTGTAGCAACGCACCAATGAGTTCCGTATTCAAAATAAAAAAGAACAATATTGTATCTGTGTTGCCATGGTGATGACAGCTGTTGACAATTGAATTAACTCATTATTTTAATGTTCGATATTTTAATTTTATTAGTGGTCAAGAGCAATTCATCTTCTATTTGACTGAGTGTGGGTGGTTTTTATTTTTGTTTTATATGAGTCAACTACTACTAAAAAAAAATGAAGTGTCTTTGGAATGTGAATACGACTAACACAAATTATATATATATTTTTTTTTAATTATTCATAGAATGTAAAACGTTCTTGTTCAATGTTTTTATAACTAACTTTTTGTTTGTATAACTTTCTTTCGATTAGTTTCATTTAATTTGGCATGCCAAATTACGCAGTTGTCGCCAGATATCGTGCTATTTGGTGCCTAACAGAATATTATTTATTCGTGCCTCTATTCAGAACCGCGCCTGGCATCTGGTGCAACATAATTTTTGTTTCTAATAGTTATGTCCACATATGTCACTAATTTGATCAAATCTACAACCAATGTAATAGTGCGTGACATTATTATTATTGTAACATCACATTTACGCAACAGTGCATCTACTATCTTTATCAAAAGAGTTCGCAACCGTTTTAGGGTACCGTACCCAAAGTGTAAAAACGGGACCCTATTACTAAGACTCCGCGGTCCGTCTGTCTGGTGACGGCTGTATCCTATGAACCGTGATAGCTAGACAGTTGAAATTTTCACAGATGATGTATTTCTGTTGCCGCTATAACAACAAATACTAAAAACAGAATAAAATAAATATTTAAGTGGGGCTCCATATAACAAACGTGATTTTTTTGCCGTTTTTGCGATAATGGTACGGAACCCTTCGTACGAAAGTCCGACTCGCACTTGGCCGGTTTTTTTTTAAGTGCTAAATGTTGCCATGTTGATAATTATATTAGGTGCTAGAAACGGCCTCGTCTGCCAGCCAGTTGTTTGTCTTCGATAGGTCAGGGCTCCGTGGGTCACGGATACGACCATCGGTCTTTACAATTCTATTGTTTAAAAATGTATTTACTGTCTTTTTAAATACTGTTGTTGTGTATAGAAGAGCGTTCTGACGTATTTAATTGGTTCAGGTTCGGTTGAATGGCTTTATTGTATTTAAATGCTGTTTTTGAAAGAAAGTGGTGATGAGTCAGTTGAATCAAAATCTAAAAGTAAATTACAGCATTTTTTTTTATTTTATACTTCGTGTCGTTTCGGGCGAAAGAGTCTTTTTAGCGGCAAAAAAAACAGTTAAATCTCTGGGATTTTGCAACTTGACAATGTATCTGATGTTATATCACTTAACAAATTCAAATGGTAGTTATCAATTCGTTTTCTTCATTCAAATCGTCTAATGAGAGATACGACACCATATTCCTTAAAAATCGAAAAAGTCTTTCCAAAACTGTGCTTTAGGTAAACCATCAACAAAAAAGGCATTCGTCAATTTTCCTCTGAAAAGCAGTAAATATGTATTTACTATGTATTTAAAATGCCAATATTTACTATACTGAAAATAGGTCATCACAGTAGGCTTTTGCTATAAAGGTATATATCACAGACATATGTACGTCTAACTAGATAACGCAAGTCCCTCCATCTGAATGAAAACCAAGCGTGGCACTTTTTCACAAACAATTCAAAAACAAATTTACTTACCAATGAAAGAAAACATTTCCAATGCCTCGGCCAACTTTTTCTGTACATTCTTTACAGTTCAAAATGGCATAAAAAGGCATTTTTCTAGATTTCGGTGGATTTCCGGTGCCGATAATGTTAAATGAAAAGCTGAAATTACGATCATTTATCGTAACTTCATTCCGTTTTTTGGCATGCGAAGTACACACAGTCGCGTCATCTAGTTAGATTTATGTCTGTGGTATATATCAATATTCTCTGTTAGCTTGTTACCGCAAGAGAACAATAACCATGTTTACATAAACATACATTCTCAAGAGTATGTCTGTATGTAATATACAACATACTACTACGAAGGACTACATAATATGTAGATTACGTAACCATAATTATGATTACTATTTTTGTTAAAGTTCAATGAATATGATCAATAACTGTTTATCAGCCTTCGTATTACGTTTTTATACGTGAAAATGGGAGTAATAAGTTGGGATATTAGAGCTGGTATTCTGTATCATTTAGAAAAACCGGCCAAGTGCGAGTCGGACTCGCGCACGAAGGATTTCGTACCATTATCGCAAAAAAATGGCGAAAAAATCACGTTTGTTGTATGGCCCTCCACTTATATATTTATTTACTCCTGTTTTTATTATTTGTTGTTATAGCGGCAACAGAAATACTGCTATCACGGTTCATGAGATACAGCCTGGTGTCAGATGGACAAACAAACAGACAGACGGACCGTGGAGTCTTAGTAATAGGCTTCCGTTTTATCCTTTGGGTACGGAACCCTTAAGACCAAAGATACGACAGAAGGATGGTTTGAAAAGTCTCTCAGATCGAAAGAGGCGAGTGGGACTATTGAGATAGCGGCGAATATAATTATATTGTATGGAAGGAGAAGAATTACGTTGAGCTAACCTCAAATAAGTTGGGATACGGGCTAAGATGCATATTCTGTTTTCCAGCTGAAACAATGCACTTTGTGGATAGAGCTGTTCAAGGTACCTATCATAATATTATAGATTATTGTACGATGAAAAGCTCATGAAAAACACAAGGTGAAAACGGGCAAAACTTTTCTTTCTAGTATATTGACATTTCCTAAACCTATGAAAACAACAAAAATTAGGTACCTAAAGTTTCCGCCATAACAAAAAAAAATAAAGGAATCAATCTGACCTGTACCAAAAAGTATAATTACGTAACTTTAAAAAATGTTTTTTTTTTTTACAGGAGATCCATTTTAGACACATTTTATCCATTTAAATCATGTAAATCAGTCCACGCATTTATGAGATATTAACTAATTACTGAATGCCAAATGAAATGGTCAAGGACGCCCCTTACCACGATACGTTTGTTTTGATCGTGTTAGCACTGCCTTTACATTTTTTTCGTATCGTTTTTAAATATTGGATTACATTGGTAGACAGGTCAGTTACGCCACAGGACGAACGACTTTTATTTTTTTGTTAATTGGCGGTGACTTTCTAATGATTTGTGTTAACTTTCTTTGTTTTAATCATCACTTTATAAGGTTGCCCGAAACCAGCAAACCGCGTAACACTTTCTTTCACAACCGAAGAAGTTCCTGATTCATTGTTTCTTATTGTTAAAAACTCAATGATTACAGTTACATAGGCAAACCCATAGGGCAAAACGCAATTGCGTTTGATTGTGTGACGTGCAATTAACCCGGGGATTTTTTTAAGTATATCCTTCACTGCTTATCCATTTATTATACAAATATCAAGAAAAACGTGTTTCAATCATGTTATCATACCTACCTATGTTGTAATAACCAGACGCTAAAAAAACAATTAATAAACTTAACATGCGATTTTCCTTTTAGTCTCCACTTGTCGTCAGCTATTGTCTTTGTTAGAAAAATCGAGATTAATTATATAATTGTTGGTAGTAGGTACGTATAGTTAGGGTTGTCAGGTGTTAAATCGAATTTTTGATTGTGACGTCCAAAAATAAATAAACGTCCCAACACTAGTACCTACTGATCCGTAGGTGCCAAATGTGGAATAAAATTTTAAATAATAAATTTCATTAATGGCATCTGCGAAAAATATCGATAGTGCCGTATGTGGAATATCTCAGGTGCCATTAATTCAGGTGCTGTTAAAACGGGTGCCCAATGTGGAATACGTCGTTAAGATAAAGACGGACAAAATTACGCGTTTTGGGGTGCATGTCCGGTCGCCTTAGATTGTATCCAGTCTCTCCAGCTTTTTAACAGAGTTCAAAAAAGGAGAAGGTTCTCAGTTCGTTTGTATTTTTTATTTTATCAATCCCATGAATATGGGTGAGTTCAACACAGATTGCAGATTAATTACTTTATCATTATATTAGAAGTTAAGAAGATTTTATAGTGACGGATAAAAAGATTTAACATACTATATTTTTTATGATTTGAAACTATGATAGAAAAATCCGTAATAACTTGAAAGAGTACGGCTTTTATCGAAAAATTTAGCTAAAGTCGGTCGGTAGTCTGTACGGTTTTCCAGTTTAAGGACTTGGCAACCCTAGGGTACAGTGAGAATCTATCGGTGGATAGGGCCAATTAGTACTTAGAACAATAGCAGATACGCCTTTTGCACACGATTGGCTTGCGGTAATGCAATGTTGTGATACCCAAAGAAAATATATTCTTCTTTATTCCGCTGTTCATATTTACAATAATACCTAATGATGATGTACAGTGTGTAAAGTACTTAAATGATTTATGCACATTAAAAAAAAACAAACATGAAGTTGTATTTTTTTCCAGAATTTCTAGTTAAAAGTTGTGGTAAGTATAGGTAAGTATTGACGGAGGATATATAATGGTTTTGGTCAGGCAGCTCACGAATATATTGTATCATCCGACTGTACAGCGTGAATACCGTGGTATGGTTTTATTCTTGTATACATTATTTTAGTTCGCGTAGTGCAGAAAAGCAGTCAAGATGTTTGATTTTTTTAACCGACTTCCCAAAAATGAGGAGGTTCTCAATTCGGATGTTTATATATATTTTTTTTTGTATATTATCGAGCATAACTCCGTCATATATAAACGGAATTGCAAAATTCTTTTTTGTTCTAAAGAAGTTCATTCCGAAATGGTCCCATTTAAATTTGGTAATGATCTGGTGAAGAGCTTCGGAGTTATACAACAGAAATCTCTCGGGATTGCTGCAATCGCATGTCTGTTTATTGTTTACACCATTTCACAACATACCATCACGCGAGTATGATCTAAACGGGTACGCAGATGTGTAAAGTTCACCCTGGTACATTCGCATTCCACTGGTTATATTCAAGCTACATGTTATTCGGGTAATCTATTCTGAAATCACTGTGGGCATTATAGGTACCTTACTATAGAACTTGTCCATTATGTACCACTAAAAAGTGAGAAATAAAAAAAAAAATTTACAAAAAAATACAAACGAGTTCCAAATAAAAAGACTACAAAGTGAAAATTAACTTCAATTTCGGAAGGCGGTGTCAAAAAACGAAGAAACGAAAACATAAACACCTACTTACGAAACTGAAGTTATTTTTCACTTTGTAGAGTTTTTATTTGGTTAGGTCAGTTGTATTTTTTTTGTAAAATAATTTCTTAATGAAGATTTTTTTCATTTTGAGTTCTTTCAGTCCATCCAAAGCTCGTCTGGTACATATCCCTTTTACGATAATACCGCCATTGTACCTATGTAAAGAGTTTTGTAAAAGAGATTTAATACTTTTTTGATATACAATAAAGTATATAATATCTTTACATAATGCGACAAAATGAACAGCAGACGTTTTTTCGCGATATTAGTTTTGGTCTCAAAGTAAAACTTATCCATATTCATGAGCACTATCATATTCATATCTACTCTGTAAGATAGTCAGTGAAATAACCGGTAAAATTACGTAATTACCGAAACAATTAAAAAGCAATTGTGTCTCGCGTGGATCCACGTTTCGGGCACTCATGGAGTTAAAATACTGAAAAGTAATATCTTTTTTTACTGTGTAAGGTCACTTGTAACGACAGTTCGCTAAATTATTCCTACGATCTACCCATATTTGTAAAAGCTTAATTAAAAATATATGTTTCACCACAAAACCACATAAGTAAACCACAAGTTAAATTTACATAAATAAACATAACACAGTGTTACAAAACTGATCTGTGGTATATAATAACTATCATTTATAATCGGCTTGCGTTATATTATTAAACTAGCTTCTGCCAGCGACTTCACCCGCGTGAATGTCGAAATTTTTTTATTTATTTATTTTTTTATTATCAATAGGCTCGCGCTTGACCACTATCCCACCTGATGGTAAGCGATGATGTGGTCGATGGTGAAGCACGCTTGCCTAGAAGTAACCTATTCACTCTTGACTTAAAATAATAATCCCGAGAAAACATATTTCCGGGATAAAAATTATCCTATGTGCTATTCCAGACTATAATCTATCTTTGTGCCAAACTTTATCCAGATCCGTCCAGCCGTTTGAGCGTAAAGAAGTAACAAACATACAAATACACACACACTCACAAACTTTTGCCTATACCTATAATATTAGTGTGGTAATTATTACTATTATTTATACACCAAAACCTTCCTCGTTACTCACTTTGTATTGGTGAAAACCGCATGAAAATCCGTTCAGCAGTTTTGGAGTTTATCGCGTACTAACGCGGATTTTATAATATGTAGTGATATAGTGTGATGTGATGATACAATTTATGATTTCTATCGATTTTAGATTTAATTAGGTGATTATGCAATATGGTTTGTTACTGATTGAAATACTAACCAAAAAGTTTTCTATTTATGCAAATTGATTTTGGTTATTATCGACGTTATCAAATATTGATTGCGTTGCAGGGATCAAATGGCATCGATCGACATGGATCGCTGCCATTTGACCAATACAAAAAAACAGGTCAAGTGCGAGTCGGACTCGCGCACGAGGGGTTCCGTACCTTTATCGCGAAAAACGGTACAAAAATCACGTTTGTTGTATGGGAGCCCCACTTAAATATTTATTTTATCCTGTTTTTAGTATTTGTTGTTATATCGGAAATAGAAATATATAATCTGTGTAAATTTTCTACTGTCTAGCTATCGCGGTTCATGAGATACAGCCTGGTGACAGACGGACCGCGGAGTCTTAGTAATAGGGTCCCGTTTTTACCATTTGGGTACGGAACCCTAAAAAAACTACGCTAGACCATCGTACACCGGTTCTTATTCATTTTTCGAGGTGGAAATCCTCATGGATTTCCTCAAGCTGAGGGTCAATGGAGAGGTCTGTCAGACTGTTACTAACTAAAACCATCCCGGTGTTCCCTCGCACACTTGCGTCGTGGGCTGCGGGTGCGTGTGTGTAAAATTCGTAACTCAAGCCTATGTCAGTCAGAGGCCGTGCTCGCCCGGCTGGGCCTTGCATTTCTAGACTAGACAATCATGGTAATAATTTCTTTGACCGCCATTGTAGTTTGTTACTAGTCGAAATATTAACGAAGAAGTTTTCAACTAGAAGCATTCAAAATAATGTAAGTAAATTAGTCTTGTTTATTAATTTATTAGAGGATTATTATTCAGTAATTAGGTTGCAGAGGTCAGATGGCAATAGCACTTAATCAGTGCATGATGCTCTGACTCCGACGTAAACATCTTACTAATATTATAGAAAATACAAATTTAAATAACAAAACCTCTAAAAAATAAACCATGTACTCGCGTCGGGGAACCGCCAACGTTTAAAGCAGTTTAATTTATTTACTTAGTAAGGGCGCAAACGTGGACACTTTTGTGTCTTGTGTCAGATACAAGCTACCGATGAAATTTTGATTTCTATAGAACCAGTTTGATGTCCAGTTGCTTCCACTTAACACATACACATGACGATCAAAGTGTTCGGTGTCGATAACTGGAAACTAAAACTGTCTACGTTTGTGCAGTGGCGGTTCCCCGACGCGAGTACGAGGTTTATTTTTTACTTTTTAGAGGTTTTTGTGTCGAAGGTTTTTTAAAATTGTAATTTAATTTTATTTCAAGCTATTTAAATTTCATATTATTATAATATACGGATACCAATTAGTAGAAACCCTTCAATCGACAATCTATCGAAACATTAACACAATATATTGTGCGGGCTTTTTACTTTTTTATTCAAAAAGTAAAATGCCCGTAACTTTTGAATGGCTGAACCGATTTTATTAAAACATAGCTATAACACTCTCGACAAAGTCACCTTTTAAAAAACTAAATCAAAATCGTTTCATGCGTTTTTACCCCTATTTTTCCGTCAGGGGTTAAAAATGTGAAGTTTGGATGGATGTGTGTGTAGATGTATGTTAGTTACTCAATCGCCAGAACGGCGGCACAGATCTGGATGAAATGTGGCACAGTGATAGATTATAGTCTGTAATAGCACATAGACTTTTTATCCCGGTATAATGTTCCCTTTGGATGATAAAACATATTTCACGCGGGCGAAGCCGCTGGAAAAAGCCAGTGATGCTATAAACAATGTACAAACTCATTAGCTAAGTGTCAGTTGAGTAATCAGGTGACATATAATGAAGGCTTACTTATACTTAGCTTATAAAGTAAACTAGCCAAGGTTCGAACTATCTACTCGTGCAGTAATTGCCCCATTGTGAGAGTGTTGCGATATTCTTACTATTATTACAATACGGACAGTGCGGCCAAATTTTGAACGGCTGAACCGATTTCAATCAACCTAAAGACTAAATGATTAACCCATTGCAAAATTGGTCAAGTTTTCAAGATACAATTTCAAAATAACAAGCTTCAATGTATCAGAAATATAAAGTAAGTATTCAATAAATATTTCAGTTATTCATGAATTCTTATTCAGAAAATCACGGAATTCAATAGTCAAACCGTTTTATATTCAGCACTGCATAATGTTTTCTCCAAGGTGAAAAACAAGATCTTAAGTGCAAGGCTGTAATCAGCCAATTTGTTTTGGAAAAAATGCATAGCCTATACAGGGTTTTTGGTACCTATCTCTACCGATATCTTAAGGACTCAATAATATTAATGATATTTTTTTATCCGTTTTGCTAGGCTACTGGGCTTATCCCAGTTGTAAACGACCCTTTGTACATATGGGCTTTGTCTTTTTTTCCTACGCCTCCGTTATTCATTTCTGAGTAATTTCATTGCGGGATCCAAGAAAATTATATTCATTCTCCGGGACTTCGTCGATCTTCATTGCCTTGGCGCTTTTTTGGTGGTCGTCACTGTTCAGGGTGCTGGTTTGTTGCACTAAGAGCACGACAAGAGATGGGGTATTGTAAGAGACGTAAGTCCGCAATTGCACTAACTGGCTCTTGACTTAACTCTTTTGAAATTATTTTATTGAAAAGATTGCAAATTAAATAAGTCAGCCTGTTTATACACTTAATGGGAAAGAAATGAGTTATTTTATAACTAACTAGCTTTTCACCGCGGCTTCGATCCCGCGGCCCACCCCAGGACCCGCTTTCGGGATAAAAAAATAGCCTATGCCACTCCGGAATACCAATAGGTGAAAGAATTTTTAAAATCAGTTAAGTAGTTTTTGAGTTTACCCATTACAAACAAACTAACAAACAATCTAATCTTTCCTCTTCATAATATAGTGAAGATAAGAGAAAATTTCAAATAAAAGGAAGTTCTAAAAAAAATATAAAATCCTAAGCAGGATATGAGATTTAATATAGTTGTACAAATATGTCGTCTCATAAATCTTTCGACCGGTTTATTGTCAGTAAGTTATTTAGGAAACGGAGATACTGCCTTGTGTCTTCCGACCTCTATGATCCCGGAAGCTAAATAATAAATGTCAATAACCTATTGTAATTACAAAACAACATACGTATCTCATGAATTTTAAAATTTTCTGTTCTTCAGAAAGGTCAGGCGCGTAGTACTCATGACCTGCGTTGAATGATCAGATGTATGAATTTTAACGTAGCAGAAGGAGTAGGTAAGAATCAAACAACTTTTATCAAGCACAAGTTCAATCATGCATGGAGTACTTACTGCTCTCATCCCTGGGACGGATCTGCCAAATACCAGCTTGAGTCGATCGAAAAGCGGGCCAAGAAGCTCATCGGCAATGGCGCACTGGTCAAGTCAAAGTTCAAGAGCCTTGTACATCGTCGCTGAGTTGCCAGCTTGTCGGTTTTTTATCGGTTACATTTCGGGCAGTGTGCGATGGAATTGCATGAACTAATTCCGCCCAGCCCGTTGCATCGTCGGATTACCAGACGTACGGCGATGCACCATTAATACATGGTGGACTTCCTACAGCTAAGGAGTGGAATTGCCTGCCGCAGTCTTTGTTTCTTGAAAGCTACATTCTAGGGGTCTTTAAGTCAGTGAAAAGGTTACTACTTCTAGGCAAGCGTGCTTCACCATCGACCACATCATCGCTTACCATCAGATGAGATTGTGGTCAAGCGCGAGTCAACACAAAAAAAAACAAGTGGAGTTCTGTAGTTTCTGCCTACCCACATGGAAAAAGGCGTGAGTTTATGCAGGTGGGTATGTTCAAAACATTATTTTTATTACACAAGGCGTAAGCGAGCATATTTGTATGGCAAGTTGGTTAGAAATTGTCACCGCACGGGCAATGAGCACATCTGCAAATGACACAGGTACTTTGTCTACTTGATCAGATGTCCAGCTTTTTTTACCGACTATTTTAGAGTCAGCTGAGTACCAGTGCCTTACATGGAGCCACTGCCTTTCTGACCTAAACAAACCAGTAACTGGGTATACGTCAGCCCTTTGGCAAGGCTGGTGTCAGGGGGTCTATAACCTAAGCACAAAGTCCGTAGTTTCGACCTTCGTTAAGGGCGTTTCCTACTCCGTATCACTTACGGACGGATGATTGCTAAGAATGAATGACAACACAATTTGACAGTTGTACCTACTCCCGAAGTGTTGTTTTTATGCACTGTTTTTACCCGTCCGAAAAATTTAACTTAACACTTGTTTTTTTTCACTCCGAAATTTCGGAATACTTTCAGACGGGGCCCGTAACTTCGTTGGAGATCGGGAGTTGACCCCCAGCAGCTTTATTGCGTAAGTGAATACAGCAACGCAAAGGGTTTGACCGCTATCAATCGACCAATCACACAGACGGAAATCCACATCCCGTCATTCATCTCGCATGTGATTGGTCGATTTGAGAGCGGTCAAAACCTTCGCCTTGTCGAATTCACTTGCGCAATTCGGCTGCAGATATCCCAGCTTCTGCCTTCAATGATTCTTGAAACCATTTCTTAATATTAATCCTTTTCCTTTTGTATTTGAATATGTTTATTTTGTGTACAATAAAGAATGTGAACGTATGTATTAATCATAAATTCGCTTCCCTATTTCCTTCCATCCTACCGCCCAAGTTAACAGTACGGCGGTTGGCGCCCCACTAAGATACGGATGCAGATACCGCCAATCTTATCAGTTATCACTGATGATACATTGTATGTCATAATAACTGTTACAGTATTTATTTAGTTGTTATAACATAACTTTGGACTTGTTGAGTCGAACCTAAACTGTGTTTACTTATACAGAATTTCATAAAAAATATTATTATTTTCAGAAGCACTGGTTCCAAACCTAGTTCATGCACGGATCAGTGGTCCTCGAAAACTAAAATATGGTCCGCGAACGGATTAAAATTTCAAACATTTCAACTCTAAAATAATTTTGATTTAAGAGAGTAGTTATTGATTATTTGTTGAATTTATGAAAGAAGTTAGATTAACACAGTTAAATTTTCTTATGGGGTTTTGGTCCCTGCTAACAACCAAGAAATCGAATTGATCCCAGGTTAAACTAAGTTTGAGAGCCACAGTTCTAGAGATTTGATGCTAATGCCCATTCTAACTGACAGACAAATCCTTTCAATACCATATAAGCTCGCACTAAGTACGAAGCTACTGTCGCAATATAGCCAGCATATTCTGGCATCAAAATATAAGTAGAGTTATCATTTTCAGAAATCCTACTAAATGCTTAACAAATATTATTCACATAATTTGTATATCTTATTTGTTTTGATATTAGCAATGCTGTGACAACTGCCGCAAAGAAAATACAAATAGAATGAATGTGGAACATTTAAATTAATACTTATTTTAATAAGTCTGATATCTGCGCATTTAGAGTTAACAATAATACTCATATGTATCCATCTCCTTGCACGTATCCTCAAAAAAGCAGGCTTACTATGTGGTTCATTATCTTATCTATGCTTGCAATTTTTAATTAATTAAAGTACGGTCGACAAGGTTAATTCATGACCTACCACAAGCATTTTTTTTACAGACATTCTGATACAAAAAAGTCGAAGTTTTCTTAAATGAATATTTCCTAAGCAATAAATTTGTAATTTCGAATTAAACCCCATAAGCAGGGTTTAACCTATACCAGCACAAAATATGAGGTGCTCTTGTATCTCATACATAATAATACCTTTTATCTCATAATAAAACATAATCCTTTTAACCTTTCACTCCAGACGCAACCCATATACAGTAAAATGAGAATTATGAACAGTAAGGAAAGCTCGCGAATCCGACACCTCCATTGTCTGCCACCAGTCTCCCTTCGTCCTTTATCAATGTGCATAATGGAAGAAACTAAATCCTGTGCTTTCTAAGCAAAACATTACTGTAACTTAATATAATATTATATGGGTACATGGTACTATTATTATGAGAGCAGTGGTGGCCCAGTGGTGGCGGCCACAACTTGAAACCCAGGCAGGCGCTTTACTTTGTATAAATTATTTCATCACCACTGCTCTCAAAACGGTGAAGGAAAACATCTTGAGGAAACCGGTATATCCTAGAACCAAAAATTCGAAGATATGTGATATTCAGCAACCCGCACTGGTTCCGTTTGGTGATTTATGCCCCATTCTCTCTCACAGAGAGGAGGCCTGTTTCCCAGCAGTGGGGACATTAAAAGTCTGATGATAATATGGGAACAGTAGTTCAGATATGGGACAATTGGGACAAACTGGGACAACCTCGTTGATTTCGTGGTGGCAAGCGCTACTGCTGAGGAATCGACTCTGGGTTCGATGTCCGGATCAGGTAGTGTTATTGGGTTTTCCATCTGGAGTTTCTCAGAATCTCGGTCTGGATTTGTGCCCGTTTAAAGGCAATAGGCTCGCCCCTATTACACGGAACTTTAACATAACTGGTGGCATGTGCCTCTGCCTAACCCTTCGGGGAATAGAGTGATGTTATGTTATGGGTTCAGTACTGACACGGGCATAAGTATGGTACACTTTTTGTTTTATTGAAAAACCACCGTGTATAATTTATGAGACAAAGGAATTCTTGTCGTTGAAAAAATGTGACATAAGAAAAGCTACAAATAAAAATATTTTGATCAAAAACTGTGAAAAAAATACCTATTACATAAATCTGACATAAGAAAAGCGATTTTATTTTAAAAAATATTTTGATCAAAAATTGTGAAAAAATACATATTTCATAAATCTGACATAAGAAAAGCGATTTTCTTATGAAATATTTTGATCAAAAACTGTGAAAAAAATTCATATATCATAAATCTGACATAAGAAAAGCAATTTTCTTGTAAAATATTTTGGTCAAAAACTGTGGGAAAAATACTCATTTCATAAAAGAGTCTGGGTTCGAATTGATACTATGTGCGTACTTACTTCAAAATTTAAATCAATACTTTCAGAGAAAACTGCTTTTGAATTTTGCTAAGTGCACATATATTTAAGTCTATGCCTGTACGCAGAAAATTGTATGCAGCATATTCTCACGAGGGCAAAAGCCTTTCAATACTGAGTAGACAATTTAATCGCTTTTGCATATTTTATCTGTATCGATAAAACATTCCCGAGTAAGAGGTACTTTATGTATCGGTTACTAAGAATTTCTCTTTGTGATCTCCTAGTACAGGTATAGGGTTGGCACTCATTCTGATTTGATAGTGGAATATGATGAATGAAATTTGTGATATTGAGTTTTCTTGCAACTACGGGCCGATTTCCAATGATAGTTTCATCGCGGTTACTTTAACTTAACTCAGTTTATGCAAATACAGCGTCTTGATTGGTAGTTAATCAGCAGTCTCAACTAATCAGAACGCTGCATTTGCATAAACCGAGTTTAGTTGAACTAATCGCGACTAGCATCATTGGTGAAATCGGCCATAATGCTTGGGTTCTAACTTAAGTGACATTGCATTGCATTGTAACTTGATTACTACAGTTTATCAAAGATTTTCTTTTTTGTGACTGAATCTCCACGCCGTTTTCTAGTTAAAAAAAAGTTGTGAAAACAAAAATTTAATACAATATTAATTTATTCGAGTGAGTTGAATTGTTAGGGTTTGAACTAAGATTTTTTCACATTCAATACGTATTGGTGTCATTATTTTTCTCAATGATTTGTTACATTAATAAAATATTGTAAAGTACCTAATATATAAACGATTAAACTGACATTTATTACCTACATCGGTTCCAACAATAGCATAATAAATAAATAAAATCTTATCATTTACCATTTTTAATAAGGAACTTACTATACATTTTATTTGTTTACTGTTTATAACGCAGTAATGACTCAACAAAGTAGTTAAGTAGTTTTTTGACCAATCAACATAAATAAACTACTATTAATTCATGCACAAAGTATATGTATACGAGTTAAAAGACTACCCAAGGTCCAATACAATTTGACATGCGGCGAAAATCGGAACTAAACGAAAATGTACGGGATTTTACACATACTTGACAGCTTTCACAACAAGCAGCGCCACGCCACTGTGAAATGTCAAAATATTCTGTTCACTGTCCTCCTATAATATTAATGTACAATGTTTTCGGATTTGTAGTAATAATAAGGCTGCTATATACACTTAATTTTATCGATAAAAACACCCTACATCTCCACACGTTTTCATTGCATTTTTTTTTATAGGCTCGCGTTTGACCACTATCTCGCCTGATTTCAAGTGATGATGTAAAATTTGCTAAAATTCTGCAAAAAATATAAGGCAAAATTACGCAAGAGTATTTTGTAGGCAACAGTTAAAACTAATTGGCTTAGAGCTGTGATATTTTTGTCAGTGTGTAGACTAACTCAAAGACTTATAAAAAAAACCCATGAAAGATTTGTAAACCCCTAAAATTTTTGCAGTAATTAAGAAATGCAATAAAACTTGTGAAATTACGTTAAGACACACATTGTGTGTTAGCTTGTAATAATAAAATTAAATGAACGCCTCTGTGAGACCTAGGTCCAAAGTTATGGTTGTTAGACTATGTAGATATCTTTTGTGTGTTAGCTGAATATTTTTTTAGTTTCTCTACGCTATGGCCGTATTAATAACATTAAATGAACGCCTCTGTGAGACCTAGGTCCAAAGTTATGGTTGTTAGACTATGTAGATATCTTATCTTTTGTGTGTTAGCTGAATATTTTTTTAGTTTCTCTACGCTATGGCCGTATTAATAACATTAAATGAACGCGTCTGTGAGACCTAGGTCCACAGTTATGGTTGTTAGACTATGTAGATATCGTAACTAATAAGTAAGTTAGGTGCTAAACTTACTCTATCTTTGAGCCCATAAGTGCGGTGTTTTTATCGATAACATTAAGTGTATTCTACGGCCTTTTTATTACTACAGTCCGCACATATTGTATTAACATTATACTAGTTCACACTGGTCTTGAATAAATAAAACATTGACTTTTATAAATATTCCGATGAGTTTAGAAACTGTGAGTTATTTGCAAATAACTTATTTACGCAGTAAAAAGGTAAAAAAACTACTGAAATCTTTTTCAAATAGTTACCAACCTTTCTTTCCTTGTATTTCGGGAAAATTGACGCCACCAGTTGGCGCCACATTTACAAGAAGTCCTTTCCTTTGAATACGCAACTTAAGTCGTCAACGTGACAGTGACGTCAATTTAACAAATGTCAGAAAACATGAGCGTTTTGGCAACTGCCTGGACCTGACTTCTCAATGCTGCCACCTAGTGCACATCATTAGAAAACCCTCATATTTCGTAGATTAAACTGATATTTGGGGGGTAGCCACTTTATCGTTACATAATAATGGTGTCGTATCCTGAGTGATCGAAAATCGAAGTAGATCGAAAATGGAACTATTGCACGGCAAATAAATTACTTACATATTTTTAGAAACTAGCGGCACTTATTTAATTTCTATTTATTTATGGCAGACTTTTATCTATCGATCGCATTTATTTTACTGTCGATTTCTTTTTGATTGCAATATAAGTTTATGAACTATGTGTATTTATACTGCTATATTTAAATAAATTATCGTTAGTATTCATAAAACATTTATTTACACCAATTAGTAAAATTAAATTGAGGAGACATGTCATATCGATTCGATGAATCACTTATGATTGAGCCTTACCTACAACACTATACTCCGCGCTTGCAACATTAAAAAAAATAAGGTCATTGGCAGCTGTCAGTTTAGTCTACGAAATTAAACATTACAATTATAGCTGAATCTATCACTAGCCTGACCTTTTCCATCAAACACCACACAAGATACAAATTCTCAAGCAACAAGCAATTCTCAAGTACATTTCACTCATCTAAACAAGAATTCACACAAACAAATAACATGAATATCTCATACAGACATTTGTAAGCCATACACACACGATGTTTCACAATGTCAGCCTGGAATCTAAATTGTACTTGTTTTATATAGAAAATGCAAAATGATTGGTCGTGTGGTCTATAAAGGCCACCCTAAGTTTTCAAAAAGGGACACAAATTTTAATCAGCAGTTAGTTGGGTTCCAAGATTGGACATCTTGGGCTTCAGAAAGAAATACATCTTAACGGCAACGTTGATAGCCAAAATGGTTTGATCACGTGGCATTTCGAAAAGTGAAAAGAAATTGAGATACTTATCGAGTCTAGGCTCCAGAGCCTTGAATATCGGCGCCGAGTTGCCAGGTTATCGGTTTTTTATCGGTTAAAATACGGTTTTAAAGGCTTTCAAAGTTGCAAAGGGAAATTTGTGCAGCTTTTCATTCCGGCGATCCCGAAATATCCTTAGCAACCTGAACGGTGGCCTCTTGTTAAATAAACTTACCCAAGCTCAAACTAATACAGGGACTACACACTTACCTGAAAGCAAAACAAAATAAAAGATTTAGTACACAGTAAGCAAAACAAAATAAAAGATTAAGGAATCAAGTTCTAATGACACATCATATGCCTATCCCAAACTATGTTGGCTCGGCCTTCATATAATACCAATTCTGCCTGTCTGACCTCCACAATCCCTTGGTAAGACTGGTTGTCCATGTTTTGGGCTAATGACGGGTAGTCAAGCCCAAAAGTTGGATAGCCAGTAATGACTGTGAAAGATCTCCAAATCACCGTCGTGACCAATGGTTCGACGGTCGCCGAGGACATGGGCTGATCGAGAAACATGCATGGTACTTAAAGTATAGAACGCAGGAGTGAAGCCAACAGAATAAACCGGCCAAGTGCGAGTCGGACTTGCGCACGAAGGGTTCCGTACCATTGTCGCTAAAACGGCAAAAAAATCACCTTTGTTGTATGGGAGCCCACTTAAATATTAATTTTATTCTGTTTTTAGTATTTGTTGTTATAGGCAACAGAAACACATCATCTGTGTAAATTTCAAGTGTCTAGCTATCACGGTCCATGAGGTACAGCCTGGTGACAGACGGACAGACAGATCGTGAAGTCTTAGTAATAGGGTACCATTTCTACCCTGTGGGTACGGAACCCTAAAAACCAGAAGATGATAAAGGAAGTACAAACAACACAAAAACATCATAATAATTATAACATTAGCTGCTATTACAAAACGTTCAGGTAGCAACAGTTGTTCTGATTAACATCGATGAGCATACGTACAATGTGCTCGTATTAGCATATGTTTAGCCTTTGTTCAACAAAACACTGGCGTGACTCATATACTCGTATGCCGTGAAATTATGTGTGCGCTTTAGTCCCCCTGTTGTTAATTTTGGAAATGGTTAGTGAATCGGAGAGTGTATGAATGCATACACTAGGCCACAGGTACAATTGCTAAGAAAGAAAATTTGGTTTAAATAAATATCACTAGATGACGCGATATGCACGTATCTGTTATTAAATCTGTGTAAAATTTAAATTTTCTGGAATTGAACATAAAAATATTGTGTGTTCTTGTTTAATCAACTCTGCTAAGTACAAAATTATGGAATATTGAGCTCTTAATTCACATTTCAAAGATTATTTGAACGGATCATTTAAAACCGATGCCAATAGATGGCGCATTTTTAAATTTCTGAGGCATTCGACTCGATTGTTCAAATTTGCATTTTAACACATTTTGGTGCAAAAATTGTAAAAACGTGCAAAAAAATACTATAAAACGAACCTTCACTGTATTAGAAAAAAATAATCACGGATCTAGTAAACCCTTTTACTTGCAAGTCGCAGCTTACACCATCTATCTATCACCGTGAAACAGAACCGAACGCGTTCGATGTACAAAAAATATCAGATTAATCAGACGAAAAACGCTTGTTACGTCGGCACGGTTTCTTTGTATGGGATGAGGCATCTGTATGCTAGTATTATATTATCTGTGACTAGGCCATAATGCAGCCAGATTAAACACGGTATGGTTTTAACTCTGATAGGTGCATGGCAAATAGATAGAAATGTTTGGAATAATACATTGAAATGAGGGTAGGACTATGATTATCATGAAGTAGCTGCAAGAAGCACCAAGGCCATCAACCAATGTAGTGAGACATGCTGCGGATTGTCCAAATAAATTGGGATACTGGCAGGAGGATATTGATGCAATAAATTGAAAAAGAATTAGATCTATTTTGATCCCTATTAAAACCAAGTTTAAACACACTGTAGAACACAAGACGAAGCAAATTAACATAATTATAGCATTGATAATATAATACTAGCATACAGATGCCTCATCCCATACAAAGAAACCGTGCCGACGTAACTAGCGGTTTTCGTTTGATTAAGCTGATCATTTTTCTAAGAACATCGATCGCGTTCGGTTCCATTCCACGGCTATGGATGGTGATAGCAGCGACTTGCAAGTAAAGGGGTTTACTCGTTTCGTCAATATTTTTATTAAAAAACAGCGACGATTTGTTTTATAGTATTTTTTTGCACGTTTTTAGGGTCCCGTACCCTAAGGGTAAAAACGGGACCCTATTACTAAGACTCCGCGGTCCGTCTGTCTGTCTGTCTGTCACCATGCTGTATCTCATGATAGATAGACAGTTGAAAATTTTCACAGATGATGTATTTCTATTGCCGCTATAAGAACAAATACTAAAAACAGAATAAAATAAATATTCAAGCGGGGCTCCCATACAACAAACGTGATTTTTATGCTGTTTTAGCCGATAATGGTACGGAACCCTATGCAAGCGCGAGTCCAACTCGCACTTGGCAGGTTTTTACAGTTTCATTGTGTCAAATTAAAAAAATCTGAAATTTAAAACCGCACCATATATTGGAATGAATTCTAAATTATCCATTCAAATAATTTTTCAAATGTGAAATAAGAACCCAATATTCCTTAATTTTGTGCTTTAGAGAGTTAATTAAACAAGAACACGCATTTTTTACGATCGTAAAAATACTACATGTATACTTTCACAAAACTCAATAAACAAACGAAGCTTACTCGTATCAGGCATCTAGTGCAATTTATTTGAACCAAATTTTCTTTCTTCGCGTTGGGTGCCCGTGATTAATGTAAAGAACAAGCTCACACTAAAATGCAATACAAAGAAACCAAATCTTAACGGTTGCAGAAGTAGGTAAAGGTTTTATTAGGCGATTCACTTCAGACATCACTTCATGTACAAATGAAGTTTGAAGTTGATAATGAAGTTAAAACTATTCTAAACTGAATAATGATAGCTGCAAATAATAAGAAAAATAAGAAGCTGGCTGCAGCATCAACCGATTTAATCAAACATCCTAATCCCTTTACAAAGGCGAGAGACCAGATTTTAATCAAAGACTTAGGAACAACCTACCATCAATCTTCCAACGTCACGATTAGCAACCGTTGTTCTTTTGTTACCATAATCCAATAACTTTTCGCCAACGAAAACAATGTCAGACGCGAACTCAAAAACAAAATAAATCTCACAATATTTAACATGGTAACAACAAACAAATTTTATTTTTGTTTCTTTTTTACGAAACCAGTCGAATAACCGTTTGAATTATTCCAAGGTTACTGTGTAATTCTCATGATAAAGACGTTTGGCGTATTGTTATCTTTTTGTTCGATTTCTGTAGGTAAACCTTCCGTGGTCCTTCGCAGGGGAAAAAATATAACGTCGCAATTTTGAGGTAAACATAATGAAGGTCACGGGAGATCCGGATGCGAGAAGCACAGGATCGTCGATGCGGCGATGCTTGGGTTAGGCGCATGTCCGATACCTATACAAATCAATGAGTAACACAATAAGTTATTCAGTGTAACTGGAATTAGTTCTTAAAACAATTACTATAATAAATAACCGCTCACAATGCTTCTAATTAAAAAGCATTAAATGAAGAAGACTATAGCTCAGAATTTATTATAGTCTATTAAAAATTAAATAAAAAAAAAAAAACACCTGACACAATTTTGTGTCGGAAGTTTTTAAATTTTGAATTGAGTTTTTATTCCCTGCTTTTTAAACTAGTTTAGTACAGTTTATACATACATCAATCGACAATCTATCAAAACACGTAATTATGATATTAATGACATCGTCTTGCGAAAAAACCCAGATTCAAAGAGTAAAATGCGGGTGACTTTTGAATGGCTGAACCGATTTTAATCAAACATAGCTAAGAACACTCTCGACAAAGTCAACTTTCAAACAAAAAAAAAATCAAAATCGGTTCATCCGTTTAGGAGCTATGATGCCACAGACAGACACACAGATACATTTCTTTTCCGTCGGGGGTTAAAAAACAATTAAGTTACTAGGAATAAGCAAAAATAACATTTCAACATTTTGTTAGACATCTCCTACATCCCATGGATTTGGCTAGTGATACTTATACCGAATTAATAAATCATTATTATTTATTAGACTACTTTCAAGTTGATCGACTAACATTTATTTTCAGTTTTTTTTTGCAATGTTCTTTTTAGGGTACCGCACCTCGCAAGGAAAACCCGAACCCTTATAGGATCACTCTGATGTCCGTCCGTCTGTCTGGCAAGACCCTTTTTCTCAGGAAAGCGTTGAGGTATCAAGCTGAAATTTATCAGAAAATCAAACTTCTAAGCCAACGCAATCAAAAGATACAGCCGTTTATGCCGCAAATTTTCGACACTAGAAAGGGAATCAAAACCTACAGGGTACTTCCCGTGAACTCAGAATCTTGAAATTTGGTACGAAGCAACGTCTTATAGCACAGATAAAGGAGTAATTGCGAAAACCGTAAATTTTTAGTTACATCATATAATAAAAATATATTTAATAATTTTAAACTTTCTACCCCTTTCCTCATGAACGCGTAGAGGTATTAAATTGAAATTCATATCAAATACTCAGGTCTATAATACCTTTAAGCTGAGGTTTGTACGGAACCCTCGGTGCGCGAGTCCGACTCGCACTTGGTCGGTTTTTTTTCAGAAAGGCATGACTTCAATATTCTTGTTGTTTTAGTATTCTTTCTTGAAAACATATGTGAAGTTTAGATAAATAAGACTCTGATTATCTGGTCATTGGAGATTGCAGAGAGACACAATAGAAAATTATATTATGTCGCGGCATAAACGTGTTTTTATTAGACTTAATACAACCACACACCGAATTTCTGCAATTAACGAATACAAAATTTGCGATATCCAACTAATGTGTAATTCCGATATTGAGATCTAATTTCAGAATTGAATATCGGAATTGAATCACTTCCGATATTACATGTCCTAGCCAAGCGCAATCGAAATGTCAGGTGGTCACCCAGTTAGATTTTGGTATTTCGACTATCGGCATCAGTGATAGAAGAGTTTTTAAGAGCCCATGTCCCATTCTTATAACTATTATACGAAGTTGCTATAAGTAGTATCATCAACATCCAAATTATTGTACAAAACTCTTACATTTCATAATTTATATCCATCTTCCGAAGCTGACATTTTCTATCATCATCAACATTCAAGACGTCCACTGCTGGATATAGGACACCCCCAGGCGTCGCCACATTGACCGGTCCCGTACGATTCGAATCCAGCGCCCTCCCGCAACCTTAACCAAGTCATCGGTCCACCTGGTGGGAGGCCTTCCACCGCATCGGCTCCCGGTTCGCGGTCGCTATTCCAGAACCTTTCTGCCCTATCGCCCATTCGTTCTGCGAGCAATGTGCCCTGCCCACTGCCACATAAGTTTGGTTATTCTTCGGGCTATGTCGGTAACTTTGGTTCTCCAGCGGATATCCTCATTTATGACGTGTCCACGCAAGGAAACTCCGAGTTTAGATATTTTCTATAATTCCAGTTTAATTACGACAGAGACATGGCGTTTAATTAATATCAGTAAAAGCATAACCAGTCTTGTCCTTCATTAATGTTAATATGTTATGTGGTTTTACACAAAGCGAAACATTGCTCCTTGAACTTTTCAACCCTTAGGGTTGGCGAGAGTTCCTGATGAATATCGATAAATATTTTTCCTGATAACTATAACCTGAGGGCTTGGAATCAATAGTGAATGTCTAACTTCTAGTTCTAGGTAAGCGTGTCTATCCATACAGCCCTTTTTTTTTTGATGTGATGTCATCCAATGACTTCTCCCGCTCTGGGTGAAGTGGGAGGGCGTGGAACACTACGCGTACATTATTTTTAACAAATAGTTTTGCTTTAAAAATATAATTAACAACACGATATTTTTCGCAACTTTTGGATGCTAAATTCCAAAGCGACTTGGATGTTTAAAAATATTTTTACACAGAAAAATTGATGGCTGCAATTTCTTCATAACTGACATAGCATATGTAAATCAAATAATATTTTGCAAACAAAACTGTTCAAAAGAAGGTTCAATATTGATATTTTGGCATCGAGCGGGCGCACGGCCAGTACTGCGTTTACATTCGCGTGTATATATCGCCTTAATAAATCCTTGTCTATTTCCACTGTTATCTAATAATCCAAGTTACCTAATTATAGATTTTATTAGGTATCTTAAAACACACCTGATTTAATTGCATTGGCATTTGATATGCATCGTGCATATTTATATACTGAAACTATGCAGTCTTAAAATATCTATAGATACTTATTATTACTATCTATAAATTACTCCACTTCGGTAGTTTCCTTCGGTTCACGGAACAAACAACATTAGCTCGCAAAATACACGCAATTAGACTTATGAAGTTATGAACCCATGAATATCTATGGTCTAGTACACAATTGCAGAACTAGGAAGATCCTTGGTCAGTAGGAAGTAAGCATAAGTGGTTTCGACATAAAGACACATTCTGCATCTACTTCATGCAAACAAGTTCATAATTTTTTCCTCCAAGCTAATACATGTCCTCAGACAAAGGTTTATAAGACGATTTTCCCATGTTTTGTCGTAAGTTTTATTTATGTACAGTGCGTACGAACATACAACTCTGATGTGTGCGGTTTATACAAATGTGAGAACTGATCGTTTATATGCAAATTTTGTATACGGAAAAGCGTCTATAAATATTCTGATTTCACATCTTTATACATAAGTTTTTGATTTCATCGATACGATACGAGTTTGGATCTAAGATGTTGCGACACTGGCCGATCAAGCGTGAGTTAAGCCCTCTACAGACCATTCAGTTGCAAGTACCAGAACATTTTGTAAGTCTTTAAAACGCGCTCATATTAGGTCAAGTGTGTAAAGGGCTTTTCATAAGCATGTGGCTAGTCTAAACCTCGTTGACTCGGCCTTTTTCTTGGTAAACACAAATCAAGTTTTTATTCTGTAGTTCATTTCACGTGGTTAACATGAGAACGCTGTTGCTAGGTTTAAGTCTGAATAACATGTTTAAGATGAGAGGCTGCAAACAGTCTCGTGTGAAATTATCTACCATAAAATACAACGTAAGCCGTAAGATACTATAAGTGACCGAAGTACTTATTGAAACAAGGCCAAGGTACGGACACAATTTTATTCAAATCGATACCTTTTAGGGAAAAAAATCCTTCCGGACCGTAATGTTGAATTTGCAAAATTTTGAATTCCCAAAATGTTGAATTCTCAAAAGGTTGAATCTCAAAATGTTGAATTAAACAAAATATTTTTTTCCTCCTATACCAGTAAGTAGTCGATTCCAACTTATTCAGCATAACACTTTAAAAGTAGCCAGACGCATTTTTTGACAATCTTCATGTTGTGGAGTAGTTGTAGTGGTAGTAACAGTAGTTGTAAAGGTACGTTACCGCACGCGACTTTATATAGATGATATAGTGGTCGCCAAACTTCTGGGCCGCCCTGGAGTTGGTTTTCCGATGCGCAATGCACGAAACGGTGCTGTTTTTGTATGTGATTTACTACAGCGCAGCCGTTGTAGTCAACTTCAGGGCGGCAAAGAAGTTTGGCGAGATCTTTACCCGGTGCGTGCCATTACGCAAAAAAACCGGCCGCGCACGAAGGGTTCCGTACCATTATCGCAAAAACCGGCAAAAAAATCATGTTTGTTGTATGAGAAATACAAACGACAAATTTTAATTATTTTATTAAATTTTATTGTTTGTATTTATTTTATTCTGGTTAGCGTGTCGGACTCGCGCACGAAGGGCTCCGTACCATTAACGCAAAAAAACGGCAAAAAATGTACGTTTGTAGAAGTAATTTTTTAATTTCACACTTAAATATTTATTTTATTCTGGGTGTAGTATTTGTTGTTATAGCGGCAACAGAAATACATCATTTGTGAAATTTTCAATTGCCTTGCTATCACGGTTCATGATATACAGCCTGGTGACAGACAGACGTACAGTGGAGTCTCAGTAATAGGGTCCCTTTTTAACACTTTGGGTACGGAACCCTAAAAATAAATTGTGTTTTATATAATAAGTATTTCAAGATCCAAACCATAGGAACAAACCAAATCAAAACAAGACGCAAGCTTAACATCAAAACTTCTGTCAATAAATGTTACTCAATACATGATCACCTATTCAGAAAAACACGTAAACGTTTTGATAAACATCGCCGACCCAAAACACTCGGTCGAAAGCAAGAGTCAAGTCCGAAGTAAGACCGGTTTGTTGGTCTATGCCCGCTGACCGAAGCGAATGGGGGAATTGAAAACATCGTTAGGTATGGTGGATGCTGGCAGAAACGTTATTTTAATCTTGTAAGAAAACCACGGGCACTAAAAAAACCGGCCAATTACGTGTCGGACTCCGCACATTCAGGATTCCGTACCAAACCGCAAAAACAAGTTGGTTTTAATAGCAAAAATTAGGAAATTTCAAAGAAAAAAGAGGAGGTTCTCAATTCGAATGTATGTTTTTGTATGTTTGTTACGGGATTACTCCGCCAATTATTAACCGATTTTGATGATTTTTTTTTATTTGTAAGCTGGTACTTCTCATGTGGTCCCATTTAAATTTGATCAAGATCTGACGAGTAGTTTTTAAGTTATTCTTAATAAAGCGTATTTTCATTGTAATATAAGGTACTTATCGAAACTAAAAAGAGAAAAGTAGAAAGTTTTTAACAAAAAAATTAAACCGACTTACAAAAATACTAAAAAGCGATAAATTACTTTCGTTTCAAAACGAAAGTAATTTATCTTGTGTCAAAGACGAAACAAAAATAAGTAGCAAAAACACCGACTTCCGAAAAGAAAGTAACTTTGCGATTTGTAGAGTATTGTTTTGGAAGTCGGTATATATTTTTATAATTTTGTTTCTGCATGCACCCAGTGCCTATATGCCACTCAACAATAGTGTATCTTCCCACCGGGGAAAGATTTTTCGTAATTGGATTGGCTCATTCAAAAAAATCTGCATAATAACATAAGTTTAGATTTTCTGATTAGCTGTTTTCCCTACACTAAAAACTAGCAAACGGGAAATTAAAACATAATTTGAAAGCATTTTCAAGATACAAGAATGAGTTAACTTGACATTTTCAGAAACAACAATTTAACAAAACAACAGTCGAAGGTTTGTAGGTTTTTAATCCTTATTTAAATAAACTACTACTTTATAATCTTTGATTGCATTTTAAAATAAAATTTGTGCATCAAAATTAAATAAAGATTAGTTTTTTTTAATTAGTTATAGATTGTAGAGTAGTGTAAGATTAGTTGTATTGTGTATCGTCTTTGATGCCTCGAAAGATTCATAAAAATATTGTTTAAAAATATATTAACAAATCAACATAGAAATTAATACAGCAGTTTTTTTTTAGTTTTAAAATACAATTTGTGGTTAAATATTCCAATGTCAAGTCTTTGCAATCTCAAAAGATTATTTATATATTTGTATACTTACTCATCCCAGATCAAAATCTTGCCAACACGACTACATATTTCGATAAAAAATATCGATAAAACCTTTTCCAAAAAAATAAAAACGACTTCCAAATAAAAACACTACAAAGTGAAAAATATTTTCAATTTCGGAAGTCGGTGTTCCAGTTTTTGTTTCATTTTTTGATATCGACTGCCGAAATTGAAGTTATTTTTCACTTTGAAGTGTTTTTATTTGGAAGTCGGTTGTATTTTTTTTGCATAAAAGGTTTTATTTTTCTTTTTAGTTGTGGTAAATTATGGACTTTATCTATAGTTAGGTTCCAACAATGCCCAAAGTAATGCCTGAATAGATTAACTTGAACAAAACCTGTAGAATGAGAGTATACCAGGGTGAACTGTTCACACCTGCGTATCCCTTTAGAGCGTACCAGTGTGATGTTATGTTATGAAATGGTGAAAACAATAAACAGGCATGCGATTGCAGCTATCCCGAGTGATTTGCTGTCATTTATTGAAGAATTCTGTTGTATATATCCGAAATTCTTCATCAGGTCTTGATCATAATTTATATGGGACTATATGCTACATACAATCACCAGCTTTGAAATATAAAAAGAATCATCAAAATCAGTTCTGACACATATAAAAAAAGTCGAATTGATAACCACCTCCTTTTCGAAGTCGGTTAAAAAGAAAAGAAATGCAATGGACGTCATCTATTTAAGTCAAAGACCTTTTTGTAACATTAAATTATATCCCACAGAGGATACATAGAAATATGCAAATAGGTATTTTGTTTTGCTAGATTCCATTCCTTGCAACAGACTTACAAAATCTAGAAGAGCAAAATTAAAGGATTTGTCGAAAAAAGGCATATTCATATCATAAAAGCAAAACAAAAAAAATAATGAAATGTCATGCACGACATCAGTGTACATCTTTTTGGAAGATTAAATAAGAACCCAGAGAGCAAAAATAAAAATATGCAAATTCTTGTTTCATTTTATTTTTCCCATTACCGGGACACAGGCCTCCTCTCTTATAGAAGGAGTCTTAAGTTTAATTTATATTGCAATAAAATTGCAACAGACTTAATCTAGAAGACCAAAATTAAAAGATATGTCGACAAAAACAAAATCCGTCAGCGGATATCGAATGTCGATATCGATAAAATCTATGATTTCTTGAGATGGAAACCGTATTTCATATCACCCTTAGGAAATATTGTAACAATACTAATAATAAAACATGTAAATACTAAGTTTCAATGTTTAAAAGTTTTGTTCGTGTTTTCCGTGTGGCATTTAATTACACTCACGTAACAAACATTAATTCGAAATGTTACACATATTAAATTGTAAGCTCATGAAAACGTAATAAAAATGTTTTTAATATGCGTGCTAACAACTTACAAATACGTAGGTAAGATATGAGTGTTGTGATATATCATCTGAATTTTGCCCTTGGCTACAAAAGGTAACATTTTTGTTACCCAATGAAGAAGGACGCGAAAACAGAAGGATGCATATCACGTGACCAAAAAAAACTCCACCTTGACCGAATAAACTTTCACTGTAAGCGTCATTAACTAAAATTAAATTAAAGGTCGTGTGCGTGCTTCAAGAAGCAATAAAGTTTTAAAGGGAGGTGTGAATTCCTCGAAATTTTATGTATGTCAGTCGACTTAGCACGTTCAGAGGGCACGAAAGTTGGTGATCATAAGGAGTACTGAAGCTTAGAAGAAGCAATAAAATTCGAATTAAGGTTCCCCTATTCGACGGCACGAACTATTTTGTGCGCGAGGTTAAAATGCATACTATCTCATCCGACAATACGTGTGAAAGAAATAGATGCTGTGAGCAGTAAAGCTAGTTCGCGTACAAATGAGCACTTTTCCAAATTTGTATCGAAATGGATGATGATTTAGGACGAAAACGAGCGCGCGAAATTTTATAAACAGACCTTTGGGAGTCTAGATATCATGAAAAAACGACTAAATGTATATTTTGTAAATAAAATTATTTGCATCGTTGAATTACTAATCTATACCTGTATGGAGGCAGTTTTGCAATTTTCCTTCTTCTTATGGTATTTATTGCCGCCTAAAGATGCGTTAAAATTAGTGTTGAAATATGGAACTTTCGACGCACATATCTTTCAAATATTTTATATTTTACTTTTTTGTTTCCATACAGGGCTAGATAATGATGATACAAATTGATATTGAACGTACATCGTCAAACAGTGGAGTAATCGCCAGACTACGTTTGTATGGAAGAATGATCGACTAGTGTAACCTTAAGTTAAGAATTGAAATGTAACTTTCCAAGAAATAATTAGTGAAGAGATAGCAACTTCAAGCGGATAACTTTCTAAGACCAATACATAGGTATCACAGGAGCATTTTACTAATAGAGACAACTTAGATGGAGAAACAGGAATCCCTCTACCAACTAGAAAGCTATTGTTAAAGTAACATAAGAACTGAAGCACTAATTAAAATCGCTGGAAATCAAACCATGTAAAAGGACGGAGATTATACAACAACCAAAGGAAATGGTAGCCGCTGAATACATTTTCGTATCCCTTTCGAAACTTGCTTACAATGTAAAGACTAAATTGCATTGTTCTAGTGTGCCAAGTGCCAACCCAGCCTTAGAGTTCAACCTCGCTCTTGATCTTGATGGTAAACGATCGATGAGGTCAGATTTTTTTAACATTTACAAGTTTCTGAGGTAAAGCCGAAGATTTACCGTGTGATTGCTTGTAAAAGCCCAAAATTAGCGATTTTCATAGTTAATTCGGGCTTTTACAGTTATATATTTAATAACACTATTGAATAGTCAACCATCTATAAAAGCTATAAAAGAAAAAAATAGTTACCTACTCCTATTCACATCTTACTGCGTCATATTTTTCAGCCCGGATGTATTATAGAGGTTACAAACTCTTTGTTTGCCCAACCTTCATGGAGGTTGGAACCTTTAACATGCCTTCATAACTTCGTAAACTCGTGGTCGAAGTCAATCCCTGTCAAGATCAGTAACTAATAGAGTACGCGAGGCTAGGCGAGGTCGTCAGAGGTCGATAATAAAGGTGGATGGAGTCACGTACCTACACTGATAACCGCAACTATGTTTTTAGGGCTGCTCAAAGTACAATCGTTATTTTAATAAAATAATGCAGCCTGTTGAAGAATTGCCACACTTACGTGGCAGTGGGCAGGGCACACATCGTATGGTTGATCGGCCAAAAAGTGTTTGAGAGGCGAACGCGAACCGGAAGACGCTGCGTTGGAATTCCTCCCGCTAGGTGGATCGATGACCTAGTTAAGGTTCCGGAATACGCTGGATGCGAGAGGCAAAGGATCGGTCAAGGTGACGACATAAGTAGGAGGCCTATGACCAATAGTGGACTTCTTTCGGCTGAAATGATAATGATGATATAATTGTCACTATCAGGAGTAAAAGCCTTTTTTTTTCATATAGAAAAGGATCTTTGATTTCAGACTTAGATACACTATAATTCTAGGTTTCCTCACGATGTTTTCCTTCACCGATGTTCAAGACAAATTGTTTTTTTTTTTTATAATCTGAGATGATTTTATGAACATTTAATCATCTTATTTAAATTACACAATGACAAGACAATAATTATCTTATGTGGATTCAAGGTGGTTTTGGAGATTGAGAGTTCGTGTACCTTTAGTTATTTCATCGAAAATAATCGGTTATTCAAACGTCTTAGACTGACCTACGAAAACTCAAACCAATTACAGAGAATAAATAAAACAAATAGTCCAGTACTTACCTACGTCACGGAGTCCGAGCGTTTAGAAAGCAAATTTGGTTAAAGATCACTAGATGGCGCAATATGCAACGATTTGTTATTGAATTGTGTGTTACATTTTCTAGAATTGATCATAGAAATTGTAGGTTCTTGTTTAATCAACTCTCGTAAGCACAAAATTGTGGAATATTTTGCTCCGGATCATTTAAAATTGGTTCCAATAGATGTCGCGGTTTTAAATTTTTGAAGCATGCCACTCGATTTTTTTTGTATTGTTACATATTTCGGTACAATGAAACTTTTTAAATTTACCGATATGTTATTTGTTATTTCACATTCATTCGGTGCAAAAAAGTGATAATAAAACAAATCGTCAATGCATTAATTATCAGTATAATCAGACAAAAAGCGCTAGTTACGTCGGCACGGTTTCTTTGTATGAGATGAGGCATCTGTATGCTAGTATTATAATTATTAACTGTGTCTACGTAATTTGAACGACTGGTCTGAATAGAATCGCATACATTTCAAGTCCGTCGTTTGAACGGTCAATTAAAGCCCTGATTAGCTGATTTTAAAATGAGAATCACTTCTAAACGGCCAGTCGTATTTTTTTTGTAAAAAATATACGTTACATTAGACCATTTTCTTAATAATTTGATCTAAGAAAATTTTAAGTTAAATTCGTATAACATAGAATAATTAATGTTTAAAGTTATGTCTAACAAGGACAAAAAACGAAAATCGCACCAAAACCGCCGCGGTAGAGTCAAGTGACCCTGCCAGCTAAATGGTTGCTTTTGGATATGTGAAAAAATTCGCGGCAGTAGTATATATAACGAAATTAAAAAGAAAACTATCACAGCTAAGTAGGTTTTACTAGTTTACTAGTAAATAGTGGTGCAACGTACGTATCGTTATAAAACGTACTTGGAAAAGCAAACATGTTTCTCTTGTTAGCGCAATTTATCGGTGTTTTCATTGTTTGTGAATTTCAGTATTTTTAAGTTGGTGAATGTAGTTGTTTGTACGAAACCCTCAGTGCGCGAGTCCGACTCGCACTTGGCCGATTTTTATTATATAATTTATTTTTATTTGTATTTATCTGATGATTATTATTATGTATCTAGTATATTGTGTGTTTTTTAGTCTGTGCTAAATAAATGTATTTTCTATCTTTAATTGTTCGCACAGCCCTGTGTAAACTGTGTTCATTGTTACGTAATGTAACGTTTCAGTGAAACACTAGGAAGTTATGTAACACGATCGTGCAATCACGTAGCGTTTGATAATAATTGATAAATAATACAGTAATGTCACGAATATGCTTGTCATACTGTATAAACTCGGCCGGTTATTTTTACACCCTGTGTTAAGGCGATATATACGCCCCAATGTTAACGCAGTACTGGCCGTACGCCCGCTCGATGCCAAAATTTCAATATTGAACCTCCTTTTGAACAGTTTTGTTTGCAAAATATTATTTGATTTACATATGCTATTTCAGTTATGAAGAAATTCCAGCCATCAATTTTTCTGTATAAAATTATTTTTAAACATCCATATCGTTTTGGAGGAGTATCCAAAAATAGCGAAAAAATATTGTTTTTTATATATTTTTTTTAACTCCATACTATTAGTTACACGGAAAAACAATGTTTGACAAATAATGTACATGAATCAATAATAAATATATATATTTTAAAATCTTTTAACCTAGCCGTTATTAAGGCAAAGTTTTTTGATCGCTAGTTAACTTAACCAATGGTTAAATATGCTAACCAGTGGTTTCAAATTTCGGTACAACGGGTTTATTCATCAGTCGTTTGTCTAACAAATGGTTAAATAATAAACTATCCAAATTTTTGACCATTTGTGAGGCTAAACTAACAATTGATAGTAAAACGCATGCAGGTTTTAGAAAAACACCTCTATAAGTATGTAGAAGATGTTTGTTTTTCTAAAACCTGCATTGAAAACAATCTATTTGTCAGAAATATGTTGAAGATAAACATTTTTTTTTCCGCAGCCTCAAATTGAACAGATTTAAATTATAAATGATTTTATTTCTGTAAGTTGGTTTGTACAAATAATTTTACATGTCGATCATATTTTTAAAACAAGATGAGGTCGGCGTTTCCTATCTGAATACTCTGAGAAGAAAGGCCGAAACAAACTCAGTCTTGGTTAGATCATGTGAAGACCATGTTTATGATGTCTGAAATGGTCTTTTGAGGAAAGAACCAGCCAGATTGAGTGGACCTGTCCAGTCAGCGCACGCATTTGTCAATAACCGTGCAGCTCAACTCAGAATTTAAGAACCTAGTTTGACTGGTTTTATTTTTAGAAAACCCATTTTAAATGTTTGTCTCTTGTCCGTCAGTCTAAACTTACCTTTACACGATAGGCGATTATATTAATTTAAAATAAGTAGCGAAGAAATTGATGACTTACCTGAAAAGAACAAAAATAAATAAATCAGTAAAACAGTTTTACACACTTGAAAAGTTATTATTGGCGCTGATTCTCTTGTTTACTAGTTGAACATAAATTTGCGGACAACATCTCCAACTGACGAATAACTCGAGAAAAGGAGATGATTAAAAAAGGTTTAAATTAGAGATTTCCAATTAGTCTATGTCTTCACCTTCTTCTCAATAAAGAAGAAAATATGGAAAAAGACTTAAGTTATTGAGACATAAAACATAAATGAGGTTAATACTGATAGACACACAAACTCTTCAACTCAGAGTAACAACAAATCTCTGAAAAAGAATAACAAGCTTTTACTTAAATTAAAAAAATATATATTCAAGATTTTATTTATAAAAATGCATATAGATAACGTGTCACGGGATATAAACATGTGTTCAAAATTTCAGATCAATCGGACACTGGGAAGTGGGTGAAATTTAACTTGCAAGATTTGATAGATACCGGGACAAGTGAAGGTAAATAATTTAATAAAAGCTTGTAAAAAGAATCGTATATTTTATAACGTCTTACCCTTAACGCTCGGGTCAAAAACCTCATGAAAAAAGCGTACGTATTATGAATACATCGGCCCTCAGCTGTGGTTATTTCTGAAGCTCAGACTGTCGCAAATAAAGAGGATTAATTTATTAGTTCCTTTGCAGAAAAGGTTGACAATTATGCAAAAATTACGACGATTTTGTGATGTTACTTCAGAAGAGATTTATTATATGACTTAAAAAGACGGCTTAGTCATAGCACAGGAACTAAATGTAGGTAAATGAGTGACAACAATAACATTAACAATAGTGAAAGATATGTCTGGGTGCTCTAGACTCTAGACAAAGCTAACAGCGATAACAAATTGTCGAAATGACCAAAATGTAGAGTCGACAGGATTAATTTATGACCCATCCTAGCATATTTTACTGCAGACACTCTAATACTGTTAGGTCGAATTTCGCCTAAATATAAATTTCTTTAACTTTTTATAGATTTAATAATATGGTGACAATTAGTTTACCCATTTCCCTGTCATTTCAATGAAATGCCAACATTTACATGTTTTGAAATCAAATTTTGTTCTGTACTTCTTTCTATAAGCAAACAATGCTGGACGACAGTAAATTCCAAATTCAAAACACGATTTCTCATTTATCAACAAATATTATTTTTAGATCAATTAATAATCTATTGCAATGACCACAATGCTCAAAATTGACACAGTTTTCATATTATATAAAACGTTAAGTGGACCATAAGTGGTCTAAGAAAACTTTAAAGTTTTAAAAAATCCAAACGAATTATCTGCCAAATGGGTCATGAATTAATTTGCTTGAGTGTACATCATGTACTACCGAAATGTCACTTGGTCGATCCCAAAAAAATGGAACCTTATACAATCATTATCGCCGGCAGTCTTTTAATTATACTGTCACCCACTTATGTATCGTCTCCGTGCTATGACTAATCGCCTGAATCTGCGTTGAAAAATAAAACCGTTTGCTATGCTTGCTACTTGCATTCCAAATAGGTTTAGACAACAGATTACTCAGAACCGTTATTTTATCCAAAAACTAAATATTTTAATCATCAGATGCTATCAGGAAGTACGAGTATTCATCTTGAAGAAACGTTATCATTAAGTTGGCGGAATTATCGTCTGACCCTACTTGTAGTTAGTTGAAGATACTCGTACTTTAAGGAGTGGTGGCCCAAAGTTGTAGGTCCCGCGTGGTGAATAACGGCCCATTCCCAGTCTCACAGAGAGGAGGCTGTGTCCCAGCAGTGGGAACATTAAAAAGGCTGATGATGATGATGAGAGGATACATAATAACTTGTATAACCCATGTATCCTGTGATTCTTACCCATGTACCATCTTGGTGTTAAGAAAATAACAGTCCATCATGACCATTGCCAAATAGCCGAATCCTTGTGGTGTAACTAATTTGTTGTATAAAATATAGATACTATAATTCTGTTTTATTTAACATACCATTTCGAACTGTGATAACATCCTTTTAGTCGGAATTCTAAATTCAAATGATGTACCCGTTTAGGCATGTTATTCCGTTTTCAAAGTTTGTTTTTTGGTATTGTTTTTTTTTTTAAATATCGTCATATTTTAAACCGCGAACTAGCTCTATGTTCAAACAATTTTGGCGCGATTTCCTCTTCCACTTTTTCCAACTGCAATTTCTGAGAGACATGTCCAGCAGTAGCCATTTTAAATCCTTATAACTGCTAATAATTCCTTTGTCAACATTAGTTTTCTTAGAAATAATTAAATAGGTACTGCGAATAAATATTCAAGGAATTTCTCAATAGCCCATCATCATTTGTCTCCATTACTTCTTTTAGGCGCATATATCAGTAGCTGATTTTAAAATGAGAATTACGTCTAAACGGCTAATCGTAATCTTTTGTAAAATATATATGATACATTAGGCCATTTTTTTTTTAATTTGATCTCTGAACATTTTGAGTTTTATTCGTATAATATAGTTATATCTAACGCGGACAAAAAGTGACAATCGCAACGAAAACCGCCGCGTTTTTTAAGGAAATTTTCGCCATCCCAAAGACAATTTAATTATCTACATTTTGATCTAAGGCTTTTTTTAAAGCCATAGAATAATAAAGAAAGTAAAAAATTTACTGAATTTTGGGTCGCACGGGTGCATCGACCGACAATTTTTTTGCCGTTTTTTGCGATAATGGTACGGAACCCTTCGTGCGCGAGTCCGACTCGCAATTGGCCGGTTTTATTAGAAAACATCGTTGTCTCTATTTTCACCAGAGCAGAGCTCGGTCGCCTAGGTACTAACGATAAAATGCGAAAGTATGTCACATGAAATTTGGTGGGCAATATTTTTTGAGATTCTTAGACATAGGATAGGTTTTATCCCGGAAATCATCCTTAAGGGGGTGAAAGGGAGTCCCCTTTTGGAAGTTTGTATGATAAACCAATAATCTATCAAGTACGGCTATTCGGAAGTACTACGCAGACAAAGTCGCGGGCAAAAACTAGTAGACTATATAATTATGTAGAAACACTTAAGGCAAATATATGTCTAGCCGTTATTAATTCTAATTCCTCAAAGCCTATTTATAAATAAATCTATTAATGTTATTGCCTCCGTTTTATGGAATGCTGATAAATTTATTCTAGTTCCTTAATGTCAAATGTTCATGCACTGCATATTTAATAGGGACTGTGACGATTCGAATAACGTTGATCGTTGAACACTTTACACCTTCCTGTAGTATCGATGCAACTATATCTTTGAATCACTCCTTGTATTCCGTCCTTTTTTTATGAAATATATTTATATTTGGAAACTTTCAGAGCTAAAACTCTGCAAAATCTTACCCTTACGCCCAACCGTCTACGTAAAAACAAAACAATTTTAGAACACAAACAGAATAAACCCCGTAAATTGGAACAATTACCAAAGAGTAAACACAAGAGAATGCCAACAAATTAATTTATGTGAGACACAAGTCTATTCTAGGACGTACTAACTCCATGTTTCTGAATGCTTTACAGATATTTTTACTTGCAACAATAAACAATGGTTGTGAATGTTGTGATGTGAGACAGTTTAAATGTTTTGGCGAGTGCGTTCGATCAACGATCTATGGTTTATTGGCCCGTGGTCTCCGTGATGGACTGACCATAGAGTACAGTTTCGCCTCGGCGCGCGGCGGCTACTTCAAGGCACGGCATTGTCAATACTTTCCATTCCAAACCGAGTCCATAAATTTCACTGTTCATTTATAATTCTGGCTCAGACAGGGGCAATGAGTAATAATATAATAAATACGGAAGGACGAGGATCCGGGGTTATCTTTCAAGGAGCCATAGGGTTTTAGTGTTCTTCGTTCTGATGGTGATCACCCGGGTGAGTTTAGTAAGGTAAAAATCCCAAATTCCTTGGTCTTATCCCTGAAAGTCTAGGCGCATTTTGAAGGAAATAAAAAAGGGTGCGACAGCCGAATCTTGAGAATATTTTTGTAGCAATGTCTTTTTTTTTTATTATTGTCTATAGGCTCGCGCTTGACCACTATCTCACCTGATGGTAAGCGATGATGTGGTCGACGGTGAAGCACGCTTGCCTAGAAGTAACCTATTCACTCTTGACTTAAAGACCCCTAGATTGTAGCTATCGGGAAACAGACTCCGGCAGGGAATTCCACTCCTTAGCTGTACGCATAATAAAAGTGTCCCCAAAACGTTTTGTGCGTATGGGTGGGATGTCCACCATGTACCGATGACGCATCGCCGTGCGTCTGGTTGTCTTCTCTAGTCGCTGCGCATTCTGTGTTCTGTGAGACTGGCCCAAGGTGCATTGTGCTCAGACAATCTATAAACAAGGAAATCTTAAATCCTCTTATTTATCACGTCATTTTAATGTACTTAAAGATGCGAAGACAGGCTTTCGAAATGGCTTTCAGCGCCAATGCCAACAGGGACTGATCTTTAGCGCCAATGCGGAAGAAGATTGGCGCTAAGATGACTTGCATTAATCCGTGTAGAAGGTAAATTGAAACCAGACCCAAGACAATGTTTCTTTTAGATATATTGGTAGAAAAGATAAAGAACTACACCACTCAATAGTGGTGTAGTTTATGTCCTAAAACATTTGTTTCCGATTTATTTAGTATTTTAGTAACATTAGGTTTATGCAAAACGAGTTATTCAAATAGAATTTTAATCTATACTAATATTATAAAGAGGAAATTTTTTTTTGATTGTTTGTGTGATTGTTTGTACCGAATAGGCTCAGAAACTACTGGACCGATTTAAAAAATTCTTTCACCAATAGAAAGCTACATTATTCCTGAGTGAAATAGGCTATTTTTTAATCCCAAAAACGGGTCCCGTGGGGTGGCCCACGGAAGCGAAGCCGCGGGGAACAGCTAGTACCTTGTAAAAGCTTAGCAGTTTTTACAACTACAATCTATTTAGCGCAAATGGTCACGAAGAGGACAGATTTCTTCATAGGGTATGAGTCCCTTCAGAATTACCTCTGAAAATAATAATCTCGAATGATTGCAACAGAAAAATGCATATTAGTTATGTAATACTTGCATGTCTGCATGCAAGGTGTCGATAAAAAATACAGCGATAAATTAAGTCAAAAATCACTATCAGTGTTACCCAAAATATAATTAACATTGCCAATATTCGGTCGTGCAACTAAATTATAACATCGTTTGGCGTTTGGCAGCCATTTTGAGTACTCGATGCATATCTACTACGCAATGCACCAATACAGTTCAGTGTTGTACCGATAGGTTTGGCTAATCGCATATATTGACGACAAACATGTGTTATATTTACAAATTCTTTCCAAGTCTAACATATTTCATTTATTTTCGACATCAAACGAATGTGGAAACAAACAAACGTATTTTTTAAACTTAATATCTCGACCTAAATTCTATTGAATTCGCAGCAAATACTCGTATCTAGAACAGTTTAATGATTTCCAAACAGATACAAAAAGCTAATATCAAATCCCACATAGTTAGGTACTTAATCTGCAATGCACTCATAAGCTTTAATGTAGAACATTGGTCTACACTCGATTTTAAACCCAATTTTAACTGGTTCTAAGTCTAAAATAGGGCATCATATAGAGATAAGATCGACCTAAAATAAACGAACGCATTTGTATTGCATCACACTTCATGTTATGTTACTATGTAACTGGTGTATGTACACAGTACTTAACAACGTTGTTAATTCAAGGATTTTTGTTCGAGTGGCACCCATTAGGTTATGAACTAGCTCTTGTGTGTAGGTACCTACGTTCATGTACTTTATCTACACTCACAACGTAATGTTCCAAATATGAATTCAAAAAATTTATAGAAGATAGATTAGAAATATTTGAGTGCAGTAGTTTTTATTTTTAAACGCCGTAGGTGGCCATACTTCTGCCAACATGTGGAAATAAAAAATAAAAGTTGTGTTCTAAAATAACTGTTCACTGTCATAAATTAGGCATCGTGTGCCCGTATCCTTTAATTACCGCAACATTAGAAAACCCATTGAGTCTCGCGTGGATCCACGTTTTAAACATTTAATTTATTCATTTTTCTAGAAGTCATTCATGCCAACATCAGTTTTCTATGGATCCGTTGGCATATCTTACAATATAAAATTAATGTTTTAATTATATATAATAATATCAAATCGGTTTATCAACTTTTATGACTATTACCGTCTTTTTGCCACAGAATCAATAATAAAAAATATTGTTATTGGAGCATTCTTTACATAAGTATATGATTTGTATTTGGATTTTTTAAAGATCTACCTATTTAGGTACACAATCTAGACGATTCTAAAAGCAATAGTTAGGAAATAAAACCAGTAAAGAAATTAATCGACTATTAACCATTCATCACACTAATATAAAAAAAATATTAAAAAAAATTGTGTGGGTGTTTGTATGTTTGTTACACTTTAACGCAAAAACTACTGAACGGATCTGGATGAAATTTGGCACAGAGATAGATTATAGTCTGGAATAGCACATAGGATACTTTTTATCCCGGGAATAATATGTTCCTTTGCGATAATTTCCCGTTAACTGGCTATCTATCTACCTACCTATCCTACAAACAGACAAACAAACTCTTCAGCTTTATATATTAGTATAGATGTTGATAAAACTCCTTCGTAAATGAACAAATTTGATAACCATAAAAAAGGTGAGTCAATCTTAAAAGATTATTATTTAGATTATTTAGAAATTTTAAGAGGAACAATTCCATTATAGATGATATTTGGGTATCAGAACTTAAACCGTTAACGCAGCGCACGCAAAGGAAGCTCTCAAAAAGGAATATTTTTTGCCGTTTTTGCAACATTTTTCATTTATTCTCCTCTCCTATTGGTCGTAGCGTGATGTTTTATAGCCTATAACCTTCCTCGATAAATGGACTATCCAAAACAAAAAGATTTTTTTCAATTCCAACCAGTAGTTCCTGAGATTAGCACGTTCAAACAAACAAACAAACTCTTCAGCTTTATAATATTAGTATGTATATTTATATCCAAACAAACAAACACACAACAAACAAACAAAGAGGAGGTCATACAAAAAGGAGTACCAAGTAGTTGGGCTCACATTCAAATGCATCAGCAGAAGCGTTGCAAATGCTAATTTAATGAATTACTCAGTACATGCACTACGGTAGTCAGGTAACGTTCGTCGGATCATCGGATGGACTGACAATGCAGCATAGGCAGCCTGGCTGTCTGTTGCGATTGACAAGAGAATGACGTTAACCAAACGCGATTGTACGTCAATGGTGCATAGGTAGTACAGGTAGATTTAAACTTAATGACGGCTAGGAACGCGAGGCCAGTCGCTGCGCAGTAGCGAATTCATGTCGGCGGGGATGATGGCTGGGTTACTTCGCAGTGGAAAGCGAACGTCACAGTCACCTTTAAGTTTGAATCAACCTTTAGCTGCCGCCGCTTAAAACAACATAAGAGCTAGAGAAACTGTGGAAAACAACATGGCTTTTTATAATGTTGACATTTTGTATGTGAACATTACTCAAGAAATCACAAGTTTTCATGGCCAGCGTGCCACGGTCAGTCGGATAAGTATTGATGCCATCAATAAACGACACAGAAATAATCAGTTTCCCAACCAAAGTGGTTCATTAGAAAATATCACTAGTAACACAAACGCTTCACAACTTTAGTGGATATTGTGATATAAATTTGGAATAATTTTGTGTCTCAACTGTCTACGCAACTGGACAATATGTGAAATCATTGACAAAAGCGATCTCGGGATAGTGGAGCGGAGAATTTTATTGTAGTATTGACTAACTCCGCAAAGCTTACTGGGAACGCTGACTCGATACAATTTGCTGCCAAATACTCCAAAAAACATTAGAATCTGTAATATCCGCATTCTGATGCTTACTAAAGAATTTTAAAACCCATCTATGTACCCGTCTGAAAGACTTGAATAATAATTAAAAAAAAACAAATCTTTAAAGAAAGAGAGCCGAGATTTTAATAACAGCCGCATTGGTCGATCTTCAAGGTTAAGCATCGCTTGCTGAGGCCGGTCCGTGGATGGGTGACTATGCATTACTTACCGATATTCCTCCGTGTCTTGAAAAGCATGTAAAGACGTTGGTACTAGCTGCCATTTGTAGATATTTGACAGTCGTTACGGGTAATCAGAAGACACAAAATCTGATTCCAGTTTGTCAAGGGCACAGATAATATAATACTATACTCCATTTGTTTAGGTAGTTAACTAAATGTAAACAATCTTAACATGTCTTTTATCTAAAAAAATGTCTAAAAATTGAATCTAAAAATGTTTACAATTAGGTATTTACTTAAACCGATGTTAGGTAAGTAACTAAATTTAAATAATATTTGTTGGTCTTTTATACGATTTATTTTATATAAAAAGACATATCAAGATTGTTTACCTTTAGTTAACTACCTAAACAAATGGAGTATAGTATACAGATGCCTCATCCCATACAAAGAAACCATACCGATGCAACCTGCGTTTTTCGTCTGATTTAGATGATTATTTTTATAAGTATTTCTATCGCGTTCGGTTCCGGACCACGGCTATAGCCCAAATGCCAATAGAACATATAGTTGATTAAAATAGAACATACAACTTTTATGATCAATTCTAGAAAAAAACTGATGTTAATTTTACACACAATTCAATAACAAATCGATGCATATCGTGCCATCTAGTGACATTCATTAGAACCAGATTTTCTTTGTTAGCGCTGGGACTCCTTGTCAAGGGATATCATGTTACCCAGTTTCTGGGTTATGGAGATAAAGACCTGGTACTAAACCAGTTGAATCAGGTTAGACTCGAAGGCAACCTTACATATTTAGCAAAAATACAGTCGACTCCTAAATTAAAACAACTTCAATTTCGACAGTTGGTGTTCCTGTTTTTGTTTCTTCGTTTTTTGGCATCGATTGCCGCGATTTTTATTTGGAAGTCGGTTAGTTTTTTTTTGTATTTAAGTTATTATTTTTCACTTTTTAGCTGTGGTACATAATGGGCAAGATCTACTCTTATAGTTAATAAGGTACAAATAGGTAATGCCTAAAGTTATGACAGAACAGATTACCCTATGAACTAATAACATGAAAGTTGAACATAACCGGTGAAATAAGAGTGTACCAGGGTGAACTGTATACATCTGCGTATCCCTTTCGAGCGTACCGGCGTGATGTTATGTTATCAAAAGGTGTAAATATAAACAATAAACAGACATGCGATCGCAGCAATCCCGAAGGATGTGACGTCATTTTTGGATGAGTTCTGTTATATATCTCCGAAGTTCTTCATCAGATTTCACCAAATTTAAATGGGACCAATTCGAGAACAAACCCTTTAAAAAAAAAACTAAGTCGGTCCATAATTGACGGAGAAATCGGTGAAAACCCTGAACATACACAAATAAAAAAAACAAACACAGCCGACCCTCCTAATTTTTGGAGAGTCGGTTTAAAAAAGCAAGACAAATTAACCGGTCAGGAATGTGCTCCTGAACTGTACAATCGGACAATAAATAATGTAAAGTACCTACTTGAAATGCTGTCGGAATCCTATTAGATACAAGGCTAGGTTACTCTAGCAAATATCAAGAATGCTGTCATTGCCGTCTATTTAGAAACAGCATAATATTACACGTCTGCTTTACCGAGTTATGCAGGTTACCTCATCTTAAAATAGATGTCGTAAATGATGAGAGATGGGGTAATATGATCTATACCAGGAGACAGGTAGTTCAGATAAACTGAACAAAGGTGCAACTGATGCACATTTTTTTTACATCCGCTGATGCCACGGGGTCCCAGTGCCAACAAAGAAAATTTGGTTCTAATAAATGTCACGAGATGGCGCGCTATGCATCGATTTGTTATTGGATTGTGTGTAAAATTAATATTGCCTTGAATAAAAATTGCATGTTCTTTTTTAATCAACTATATGTATGTTGCATAATTTTGTGCTTAAGAGAAGCACAAAATTATGGAATATTAGGCTATAGCCGTGGACCGGAACCGAAAGCGATCGAATCGAAGTACTAATAAAAATAATCATCTTAATCAGACGAAAAACGCAAGTTGCGTCGCCGCGTCGGCACGGTTTCTGTGTATACAAAGAAACCGTGCCACTATTGTTTGGACCCAAAGAGAATATAACCACTAGAGAGCTTATAGGCCGATTTCTTCGAAGCACACGACTCACTACCGCGGGCCGGGAGACGAGGAAGAACGCGCGGCTGCAATTGGTCAGTTCAAAGTAAGTTGCGTAGGTATGGCTATCGTTAGGGTTGATCAACTCGATTAAGGGAAAATTGTCGATATCGATAAAATGGATTTTAACATTATTAAAAATACTCAATTAAAATCATATAAATATTATTTAATAAAAATCAATCAATTACAAATATAAATATGTGTGTCGGGGACATAGAGAAACAAAAAGTATTTTTCCAAATCGGTCAAGCCGTCTACGAGTAATCCGGGAACATAATACATAAGAAAATTCGACGAACTGAGAACACCCTCCTTTTTTTAAGTCGTTTAAAAGTAGATAGATATTTTTTCATACATTTTTTATTAAGTTTAATTTTATTATTATCGATATCGACTTCAGCTATTAAAAGTAACAGCACAGAAATTTACGATAAAAATACAAAGGGAGAGAAAGGGATTAGAATTGTCTAGTGAAAGAGCGAGACTTTTCCAAAAGACATCAACGCGGGACTCAAAATTGTGCTCGTTTACCCCATCCACCATTTTAACTAGATCCCTGCGGTGTCTCATAATCTGATTAAATTAAAAATAATTTTCGTACTGTTTACTTACCGATGAAAAGTTATGCCATCCTTTTTGTAACTAGATGTCTTGGCATGTTTCCCATACCCCTTTACGGCGCATGAGGGCATTTTTATGCGTTATAATTGCAATAAAAAGATAAAACAATTTGTATTTATTTAGCGTGCATACAGGTCTAATAACTGGACACAACTAAAATGGTTACTAGTACCGAAGCCTTTACATAGGCTACAAAATACTAATAGTTTTCGAGCGTCGGGGCACTGTATGCGCCGTCAAGTGGTTATATCGTCGTTGTTTGGACCCTACCTGCTCTTAGAGCAAGGTATATGACTTGCATACATCTTTCCCTCACGCACTGTGGAAATAACCTTGCTCTAATAGATTATGCTAATCCCTCCGGTCTTGAGCAGTGGTGGCCCAATGGAAACGGCCGCGACTTTCAAGGTGCAGGTCGTGAGTTCGAATCCAGGCAGGCGCTTTACTTTGCGTAAATTATTTCATTACCCCTGCAAAACGGTGAAGGAAAACATCGTATGGATACTAACTATCCTATCCTACATACCTACCTACTCTACCGACCAACCTATTTGTCTTAGAACCAAAAATTTGAAGACATGTGACATCTACCAACCCGCACTGGGCACGGGTGGTGAATTATGGCCCAACACGGCCCATTCCCTCCCACAGAGAGGAGTTTTGCACGCACAACGGACCAAATGGGAGTCTGAGTGCGGAGAAGAGGGTCCAACTATCCTATCCTATCCCCCAGGTCTTGTATGTAAACACCATGTTAAAAGACGTGAAAATATGAAAAATCAACACATTATGGCCGACCCTAATGAGCGCACGGCCACTAGGCCAGTTCTTTAAGCGAATCGGGCCGAGGCATAGGCTCAGACCTAGAGAAACGCTGTGCATAACAACAAGACTTTAAACTACGTGTCCTGCTTACCCCAGCACGAGTATAAAGTACAAAGCGAAGATATAATAAGCCATTTAATAGTCTCACAGCGAATACAATGTAAGATTGTGTAAGCCTCAATATACTACCTGTCATGTCGATCCTTTAATCTTTGCTAATACTAGCCAGCTCGCTTGCGAGATACTAAAGATACATTTGAAGTTGTCCTAGTTAACTAGAGGATTGTTGGAAGCTATTTGATCTGTGATTTGTACTGGATATGTGTTGGATTCAGCTTTGGAAAGGAGTTGCGCTGAGTAGTTGAGTCTTAAATATCATTCTTGGTCTCTAAAGCTCCAAGAGCTAAAGCGATAAAATGTATGAGATTGCCATGTGCTATCGAAATGAGTCTAGGTCCGTATTTCAGATGCTCATACTCGAATCAAACTCAAAATTGGCCATACCTACCAGTTAACTGCCGACCAATCACAATTCTCGAGTTTGGCATTATGAATCTTCAGCTTGACATGTGTACTCAATAGAGCAAGAGCCCACTGAATTCTTTCTACACAAAATCTGTTGTAGGTATCGAATGAAAATGAAATTCCAAATTATCAAGTACGAGAACGTTTCAGGTACATGCTAACACTACTCATTTCCACTGATTTCGTGTTAAAAGATTCAGTAACGTTTGGGGAGTCTAGGATCTCGGACTTGAGCGCGTCAATGTCAAAAAAATAAGCCCAACTGCACAACTGTCCATTTCCAGTTTGAGATGAGTTGAGCATGAGCATCTTAAATACCGGCCCAGTTACATTTTGGGATTTCGACAATCGCCATCGCTGATACGATGGCACTTTGAAATTTGAATGCTGTCTTTGTCTAAAGCCTCTACACTACTCCACAGCCTAAGGCCTTGGAAATGCTAATCAGACAGATTAGCATTTCCAAGGCCTTAGGCTGTGGCAAAATTCTGAAATACTTGATCGAAAAGTAGTCAGATGACGTTACAAATGCTTGCGTAAACCATGTATTGCTCATCCAACGACCAACGCAATAAAAGGTCTGTTATCGCTAAACTGTAAGAAATCTTAGAAGATGTCGACATTTCACGGTCATTTATGGCGTTAATATTCTTTGTGCAGTAATCTGAGAATATCAAGTGACGCCATTGTTTGGCACTTGAACTCGTGAGTTTGCCAACATGTGAGCTGACGCCTCAAGCTTCGTGGATTCACGGCCTCGCGGTCAAATAGCTACACAATATAATATATTAGCTTCAACTGCCGACAAGAGGTAATGAGTTAATGACCTACTCATCGTAAGGACTTGGGACTAGTTCTTTATTAATTACAGATGATGATGACGTTTATAGCATATAAGCAACCATTTTCTGCCTGCATATCCTATGTCCTTCCCAAGGTCTCAAACTATCTCCATATCAAGTTTCATCTAAATCGGTTCAGTGGTTTAAGCGTGAAAAGTTAACAGATAGACAAAGTTACTTTCGCATTTATAATATTAGCTTCTGCCAGCGGTTTCGCCCGCATGAAAATCAAAAATATCCAGAAGGACCATATTCCCGTGATGAAAACATATGTGCTATTCCTGACTATAATCTATCTGTGTGCCAAATTTTATCCTGATCCGTCCAGCCGTTTGACCGTGAAGAAGTAACAAACATACAAACACACTCACAAATGACGTTTGGACGTTTGGACGTCCAAACCTAACGAACTTTTTAAATGCGATTTTGTGAAATAAACCTTGGGTTTTTGGGTCTATCTGTTGACGCCAGCTACTTGTGACTACACACGACGCGGTAATTATTACAAACACGGGTTAAACACACGGAATGGATAATCAAACCTAGGTTTACAAAGTTTAACCAGGGTAAAGAAATATTTTCTCCTACAGTTGTTAAAGTTAACTAAATAAAAGATCCAGTAACTGTTAATTGAAAAGAATACCAAGAAGATTAAATTGTTCCAGACTTTGCTGGTTTAAATGTATAGCATACAGTTAGAGGCAAATTGATTGCAATAGAAGATAGCCATCGTTTTGTGCAATAGCGGACAAAATGAGAAGAGACTACGACTCTGGAAAATTATATTGTTAGATTGTTACACAGTTTTATTATATTGAAGGCGACGATTGCAATGGAGGCTGTTAGGTATTGTATATGTTTTACTGTTCTATTAGTTTTATGTAGATCTTTATCTATACTTAATATTGTAAAGCTGAAGAGTTTGTTTGTTTGTTTGAACGCGCTAATCTCAGGAACTACTGGTTGGAATTGAAAAAATATTTTTGTGTTGGATAGTCCATTTATCGAGGAAAGTTATAGGCTATATAACATCACGCTACGACCAATAGGAGCGGAGCCTAAATGAAAAATGTTGCAGAAACGGGAAAAAAATATTCCTTTTTGAGAGCTTTCGTGTCCATCTGATTAATTTTGATATGTAGAAAGATTGGACCTTGGAGAAGAACATAGAATACCTATTTTTAACCGAATTTTAACGACTATAGAACTTGCCCATATTGTACCACTACCCCGTGGTAGTGTCTAGGTCTCAGCGCTAATGAATAAAATTTGATTCAATATAATGTCACTAGATGGCGCGATATGCATCTATTTCTTATTGAATTGTGTGTAAAATTAAAATTTTCTGGAATTGATCATAACTAAAACATTTATTTTCTTGTTTCATCAACTCTCCTAAGCACAAAATTATGGAATATTAGGCTTTTAATTTACATTTCAATGGTTATTTGAACTGACAATTTAAAATTGATGTCAATCGATGGAGCGGTTTTAAATTTCTGAGGAATGCTCCCCGATTTTTTTAATTTGTATTGTAACACATTTTGGTACGATGAAACTATAAAAACTTGCAAAAAATACTAAAGAACAAATCGTCACTGTATAAGAGTAAACCCTTTTACTTGCAAGCCGCAGCTAACACCATCTATAGCTGTGGAACGGAACCGAACGCGATCGATGTAGCTATAAAAATAATCAGGATGATCAGACGAAAAACGCTAGTTACGACTCTTTGTATGGGTAGATGCATCTGTATGCTAGTATTATATTATCTGTGCCACTACTAAAATGTGAAAGACATAAAACTTAAAAAAAAAAAAAAAATATAGTCGACTTCCAAATAAAAATACCACAAAGTGCAAAATAACTTATATTTCGGCGCTCGGTATCAAAAAAAGAAGAAAAGAAAACAGGAACACCGACTGCCGAAAAAGAAGTTATTTTTCACTTTGTAGTGTTTTTATTTGGAAGTCGATTATATTTTATTTTTTTTAAGTTTTATATCTTTCACATTTTAGTAGTGAAACCGCAGAAGTTAGTAACTCAATATACTCATTTCATAACCTGCATAGTCAGTTCTGTTCCTCAAAATTACTCACCACTCAAATTCAATATTAAAATTAGCGCCATCAAGCATGAAATCACGCTTCTAATTACAGAATTAGGGCTGTTCTTGAACTCATTAAGCCAGACATATTTTGTGCCAACTAGTACCAACAAGGCACTGTCAGACATATGTATTATGGTTTATATGGGTTAGTACAACCACACCCGGTTTTGTTACGGTCTCCCGGAGAGTTGGAGACAAGCTGAAAAAATACCACATGCTGTGCTTAGTGTAGTGATGTCTCATCTGCTTGTAACAAAATTATCGTTTACTAACTCATTTTTCTTTTTTAATAGTGGATGAGAGATTATGTTATCAGTTTAGCGTAGCACTTAGCGGTAATGATATCTATACAGTAGGTATTCTATCTTCATACAAACGGTCGGAACGCGAGTCATACCTATAATATGCGCCTCGAGTTCGGTAAACTCTCGGTACATTTTACAGTCGCGAACGCGCCGCAGTGACGAACGAACGGTGTGACGGTGTACCGCGCGACTGTAGGTAAGTATTTCAAGGACAGGGCCGAGTCACAATACTGTAAAGATACCATTTCCATGACCTAGCAGTATATCAAAATTAAAGGTAAGTAATCAAGATGTACTTAAGTCTGACCATGAACCAAGTATAATTGAAACATTTTTGGTAAACATTCATTTCTAGGAAACATTTCTTAAGCTTGTTAAAGATCGCATAAAGATCACTCAGGGCTAAGTAACAGTTGCTATAGAAACAAGTGATCTTTACCATAAAGAGATTGAAACAGCTGCTGGTTTCTCATTGATCAATTTATTGAAAATAATACAAGATCCTTTTATAAAAACGAAAGATAATGATGTTATAAAAGAGGAGTATTAAACAACCCTCGTTTCAATACAAAGTCCCTTATAAAGGGGAGATCACAAGCCCGGTTCTTCAAGGTTCAACATAAGCATTTTTAAATACATTACGGTTTATTAAAGCATTGAAGCAAGCAATTGCGTCTCTTGTGGCAAAATATCCTTTCGAGTTGATGAAACAGTAATTTTTAATCGTATCAAACAGTTGCATTGTGGAAGTTTAGAAGTAGACAAAGTTAGAAGTATTAAAATTACATAACCACGGGCCGTTTTGCTGTTATTTTCGTACTTGGTAACAAGACCCGACTGTTTTGCCTGAGTGCAAAATAAGTTTAAGGGCTTACGAATTGTAGAATTTAAATGCAGCGAGTCTTCTAATGCAAATTAGATGTGGCTTGGCATTAATATTTTGAATTTCCCCACTTTTTAGATTACAAAGGCAATTTGGCTAAATGGGGTTTTATAGACCCGTCTCATACTCAATGTCAGTGCGGTGCTTCTGTGCAGAATGTGAAGCAAGATACCAGCTGCACTTTAGGCAACCTAATGAACGCCACTGACGCAGCTATTGGCGTGTCCAACTTTAAAAGAAGAAGATTACTAGAACTTGGAACAGTTTTAGAGTTAAGTGCCTCATCGACATGAAACGGACAAGTCAATCATCACGCCCCATATATCGAGATAAAGAATCAACATGTCAAAAATGTTTCGCAAATACAATCGGCTTTACCGAAGATTGACGAAGCATCACGAATGCAGCAGCCGATGCAAATTAAAATGTAGATTGAAAGCTTTGTACCGTATCTGTTGGCAGAGGACTGCCGTCTGTCATGCCAAATGGTTCATTTGGACTTTTGATTTGAACCTTGCAGAAGGAGCCACGCGGTGACTACGTGGCCGGGTCGTGACCTATTTCTGAAATGTCCTTCAACATATTATTTGTACTTGCTTGTGTATTCTGTCATGTTTTGAAGTAATTGCACTCAGTTCTCCCCAAGTCGTGTATTTTTCCCGACTGCCGAAGGAGGGTAATGTGTTTATCAGTCTATGTATGAATGTTATATGTATGTTAATTCCTATGTGGCGTTCTAGAGACCAAATGCGTTGGCCGATTTTGATGATTCTACGGTCAATCGATTCGTCTTAACCTTGCGAGTGTTACTGGCTGTATTGATTTCATAAATGTATAACACTTATATGTTTACATGTAATTCAAAAAAAAAAGTGAACTAAAAAGATATAAACAAAAAAAAAATACTCAAAAAACCCGACTGCTTAAGAAGCGAACTAAAAAGACGAAAACAAGAAGAAAATCATGCTGTGTAGTCGGAGGATACATCTGGTTTTGGTCAGTCAGCTCGCGAATATTGTATCCTACGACTGCACAGCATCCAGACTCCGACCTATTATTTAAAAAGGCTCGTGTCCTTGATGAAATGTGGTTGTATTCCTCGATGGCTTGTTCATGAGTGTATCATAATGAACTTATGTTGAATTTAAAGAGATGCCATTAGGGTTTTTACAATTTTCAGACGAGAACTTCATATTGGAAGTGTGCCACGTATAAGAAAATCTCGTCTCTTTTGGAACTATTTTCTGTCAAGGTTGTGTGTGGCATTTTGGAATAATTCGCCCGCCTACTATCATTTGGGGAACTTTTGAATGACAAACGCACTATTTTTATCAATGGAAATTGTTTTTTTTTACTTCTGAGCTGTTTTTTACCCGAATGCCGAAGAAGGGTAGTGTGTTTATCAATCTATGTATGTATGTATGTATGTTTGTTCCTATGTGGCGTTCTGGAGACCAAACGCGTTGGCCGATTTTGATGATTTTTACGTCAAACGATTCGTCTTAACCTTGCGAGTATCATTGGCTACATTCAAATTGGAAAATAGAAAAATGGCGGGGCCCAATTTTTCTGTCCTTCCTAACCCATCGTGTGGGGTATCAAAATAAAGGGTTTTAAGAGGTGATTACAAAAATATAAAACACTTACACTGCATTTACACACATATACGTTTAAATGTACCTAATTCTAAAAAAAAAATAACTAAAAAGTGGTATCTTTTTTTTTAATATCAAAAAACCCGGCTGTTTAAAAAGCGAACTAAAAAGACGTAAACAAGAAGAAAATCATGCTGCGCAGTCGGAGGATACACCTGGTTTTGGCCAGCCAGCACGCGCATATGTATCCTCCGACTGCAAAACATGATTTTCTTCTTGTTTACGTCATTTTAGTTCGCTTTTTAAGCAGTCGGGTTTTTTCTGATCAATATCGTTGCGGGATCCAAGAAAATTCATTGTTTATTCGAGATTCGTTGAGCTTCATTCTGGCACTTTTCTGTTGATCGTCCCCGATGATTCTGTCTTAACGGAGAGCTAGAATCAACAAAGTTTGAGAATAGTTTGAGGAGCTTGACCCAATAAAAAGTGTTTATTTTTCATAAATTCGGCCTTTATCCGAAAACATAAAACATCTTACTTTTGACGAGAGACGTGATAATAAATATTTCATGTTCTGCTAATCTTCACGGCCTTCAAGTTTTTATAAATTTAATAGCAATCCAATTAAGGTTCAGATCTGAGTCTTATCTTATATATATCTACCGCCACTTACTGGGAAAATAGTTCAAAGCAAATATGGTATCTATCTTATCTTCATTTTGTTGTAGTAAACAAACCATCTGAGATCCATATTCTTGTTTTGTTTTGATACTAGATTTGCAAACATCAACAAGACTGAGTATTTCTTCCACAGATTGAGAATTAACCTTTATTAATGCATTTTACTTTTCCATTTATTTACCAAAGAATTCATTGAAAGAATCCAATTGTCCGCTTAAGAAGTTCAAGGTGTAACTGACGTATGACTTACGAGTCTCCAAGACATATTTTATATTCCTCTTGAGTGTGATAAACACTTAGGTACAATATTTATTTCAGATAGCGGGCAACTACTCAATATTCCGTTTAAGTATCGTCACCGAGGTCATGGTGCATCCGTACCGACTACCGCCATATTAGTTTATAAATAGTTCTCCATCGCAGGAAGTCAACTCAAAAACGGTTTCTTAATCTTATGCCATGCGCGACCAAACGGAACTTGTGAACGCTTCCTATTGTTAAACTCTGTTTTTAAATGGCTCATTCGATTTTCAAACAATCATTGTTTTTTTTTGGTTACGTAGCACCAATGATAGTAGAATATTGAATTCGAGCCGATTGTTTTATTTTTTTCGGTAGGTTGCCAGTGTTGAATCAACAGAATCTGAGTGACAAGTGACACTGCAAAATAATAGACGATAAAGTTTTCAATGCTAACTGCCTCATTAAATTAAATAAAAGATGGTTAGACACTGAATTAACAATTGTAAACAAAAAGGGGATACTAAATAAAATATTAAAACTTAATGGTATTGGCTACAGCAAGTTGAGAGTGCTCGGTTACTTTCTGCGCAATGTTTTTATTCTGTTTGCCTCTCGAAACGCCGCTCTCACATTTTGTTACTGAAATTAAAAGTTGCAATTTTAATGAGACATTCACTTAAAATTCACTGAAGAGAGCACATTGAATCACAGCATGAATCATTCCCTTTAATGTGTGAGGCCGGATGTGTACATTTATGAATTATATATTTCTAGAATCGCAAATAGGTCAGACAAATTGTACATGTTTACATACATTTGGTAAATAAAACATGAATACCCATTTGCATTTTGTTTATGCTTATGGTATCGAATGCCTTATTTAAATCGGTCAACCGATTTAGATCAACGCGGTGTCGTTCAACCCGATCGGATACACTGAAAGTACTGAAACCATTGACCTGTATAAGATAATGCTTTAAACTGGGCTCGAGCCAGTTTATTGCGACATTATCGGATATCGAGCAACGGCCGCAGCTTCCATGCGGTTATCGACAATAAAACACCAGGAAATTGAACATCCAAACTAGCGTCCAAACGGTGCGGTAAGCACAATTTAAAATGATGATGCATTTAATTAAGGAAGAGAAGTAGTAGGTATAAAACATTTAATTTAAAACAGATATTTTGGCGTAGACAGGGTGTAGGTGTCAGTAATAAAAATGCAAGAAGGTATTAAACTTTACATCCCAATTTCAAGAAGAGAAATAAAATGTTTTCAGAAGGAGAGTCAATCATTCTGCCTAGCCTTTTCCCAACTATATTGGGGTCGGCTTCCAGTCTTGCCGGATTCAGCTGAGCACTAGTATTTTACGTGGAGCGACTGCCTATCTGACCTCCACAACCCAATAACTGGGTAACACGGTACGCCTTGGCAAGACTGGTGTCAGATCTCAAGCTTCTGACTTCCCGTAACGACTGTCAAAGATCTTCAAATAGCAGCCGGGACCAACGGCTTAACGTGCTTTCCGAGGCACGGAGGATACTCGGTATGTTGAAAATGGTCACCCATCCACGGACCGACCTCGTCAAGCGTTGCTTGACCTTGAAGATCGACCTGCGACCGGCGGCTTTTATTATTTAGCCACGAGCTCCCAAATACTCCTTCAAGCCTGATTACTAAAAGTAATAAACCAATACATAGAATATTAACAAATTCTCGCAAATAAGACAAACAATCTGAAGGAAAGGCGAAATCGTCCATCATACCGGTTTCAATTAGCTTCCAATCTTAAGAGAAGTAATTAGAAAACCTGGCAAATATGTCCTTTCAGATCACCTCTTATTAATTGATCCTTGTAGACGAATTGGAACAAGGAAAAGGAAATTCTTTGACAGAATACATTTTATTGCTTATCGCAACGACCTCGAATAACCTTAAGGATATTTTTAAGACTGTCTGCATCGGTCCTTATATTGAATCGTGACGAATACGTAAAATAAAATCGATTGTAAATAAAATTTTTAACGACGCGGACGTTGAAACTTGAACCAGTAAAAACATTTCTTGAAAACTATTATTGATGAGTATGAGTTTTTTTTTTTGTTGTTGTAGGCTCGCGCTTGACCACTATCTCACCTGATGGTAAGCGATGATGTGGTCGACGGTGGAGCACGCTTGCCTAGAAGTAACCTATTCACTCTTGACTTAAAGATCCCTAGATTGTAGCTATCGGGAAACACAGACGCCGGCAGGGAATTCCACTCGTTAGCTGTACGCATAATAAAAGTATTCTCAAAACGTTTAGTGCGTATGGGTGGGATTACAATCGCACGAAATTGGTGTTTTTTGAGAAAGATTACAATAGCACGACACCATTTGCAATTCCCCGAGGTATTACAAATCGTAGTCCCAAAAAGAAAGCAGAAGATCAAATGATCAATTTAGATAGCTCCTGTGATTTCAAGCAACACTTGAAGAAGGAAATAGACATAACAATAAGGAAACAAGTCAACCAGTAGACAACGTAAAATATAAAGTCATCATCATCATCAGCCTTTTTAATGTTCCCACTGCTGGGACACAGGCCTCCTCTCTGTGAGAAGGAATGGGCCGTAATCCACCACGCGGGCCCAATGCGGTTTGGTAGATGTCACATGTATTCGAATTAAATAAAACAGAAAATATATAGTATTACAGTATAAACGTAAAGGTATTCTGTACGAGGAAGGATAACATGATCTAAACCACACAAATTAAAGTGAACGACTTATTTCAATTCAAGTAATTGTAATGGGTTGTTTGTCAAAGCTAATGCACTAAGTCTATTCTTAGATCAAGACGCAAGGGAAGTTTCAAGAAATATTTACGATGCGATTAGCGATAAAAGTGATGGCAAAGTAAGACAATTTGCTGGAGTCCGTGTTTCCCAACACTCCTTTAGATAAATAAAGCTTGGGAGTTTTCAGCACTACTGAATAGTTTGCTTCTAGTGCGCTTTTGTAATTGGGGCTATTTATGTTAAGGGCCTACATCCGTTTTAGTGCCGTAAAACGGTAACTTTCTAAAGCATACTCCTTAGTAACGGCTAGGTCAAAAGGTTTGAAAAAAAAATTATTGTTTCATGTACATTATTTTTTAAACATGATGTTTTCGTATAACAAATAGTTTTTCTTTAAAAAATAATTAGCAACACGATATTTTTCGCAACTTTTGGATGCTCCTCCAAAACGACTTGGATGTTTATAAATATTTTTACACAAAAAGATTTATTGCTGGAATTTCTTCATAACTGACTTAGCATATGTAAATCAAATAATAATTTGCAAACAAAACTGTTCAAAAGGAGGTTCAATATTGATATTTTGGCATCGAGCGGGCGCACGGTCAGTACTGCGTTTACCTCTCGACATCAAACGTAGAAGTTTGGCGAGTTTAGAATTAAGTAACACCTCTGTATTAAAATATCATTAAATAAAAAAATAATAAAACATTGGGGCGTATATATAGCCTTAAAAGTGAATAGGTAAACGTGCTCAGATCGTCGACCACTTCTTAGCTTACCACCAAAAGAGATTGTGCTCAAACGCGAGTCTAGTTACAATAAACCAAATTGTGCATTTTTGACAGCGTCATCGTTTACTATAGATGAGATAGTATTCAAAGGCGAGTATAAAATTTGGGAATATCTCAACCAACAGAGCGTGCTCTTCAAGAAATTGACTTTACAAATGCGAAAAGAAATCCTGTAACTCAGTTATTCCAACAGCGAGCCAATGATTCGTAAAGTATGCAGCACGTACATAGCATTAATCAAATCAGCGCACGAGGAATCCTCACCAATGCTCACATGTCACATGATAACTAAATCTCATTACAATATAATACCTTATCTCAGGACTCTTGTAGAATAAGACAACATAGTATCACGCCTATATTACCCGAAGTGTTAGGCACATGTGCACCTACAGTATAGTTCCCGTCACATATGAAACATTTTTACAAAAAAAAAAATACAACCGACTTCCAAATAAAACCAAAGTGAAAAATAACTTTAATTTCGTTTCTTCGTTTTTTGACACTGACTTCCGAAATTGAAGTTATTTTTCAATTTGTAGTTTTTTTTTATTTGTAAGTCGGTTGTATTTTTTGTAAAAATGTTTTTTATTTTTCACTTTTTAGTTGTGGTACATAATGGACCAGTTCTATAGTCAGGTACCTATAATGCCCAAAGCATGCCCAAAGTGATGCCAGAATAGATTAACCCAATACCATGAAACTTAAACAAAACCGGTGGAATGAGAGTATACCAGGGTGAACTGTCCACACCTGTGTACCCCTTTAGAGCGTACCAGTGTGATGTTATGTTATGAAATGGTGTAAACAATAAAGAGACATGCGATTGCAGCTATCCCGAGTGATATGCTCCGTTTAGTGGGATTTGAACATAACTCGCGACATGTGGCTGTACCTACTCATCACGTAAAAACTTAATTAAGAAGAAAATCATGCTGTGCAGTCGGAGGATACATCTGGTATTGGTCAGCCAGCTCGCGAATATTATGTATCCTCCGACTGCACACCACAGCATGATTTTCTTCTTGCAGCAGTCGGGTTTTCTGATTTTTTTAATTAAGTTTTTACGCGATGAGTACAGCCACATGTCGCGAGTTATGTTCAAATCCCAATAAATGGGGGCGAATCAACCGCCATCAACCGGGCACAAGTCCAGACCAAAAGATGAAAAACAGATTTTTTTCTAAATTATTCAAATTTATAATAATTTTAAATGGAACTTCGAGTGATTCTGTTATATCCAATGGATATTTGAACTTTAAGTCGTCCACTAAATAACTTGAAAGATCACGGAAAGTATTTAGCCACAAAACAACTGTAGATAAAGTTGCAACCAGAGACAGATAAAGAAATATATACTACCTACATAAGACACACACGCAACAAAGTAATAACATCAACGGATGCATTAATTACTCTATAATATTTAACGACGAAACGCATTGTCAAGACTGCATCCTTAGATAATAACGAGTCCAGCGATCCGCGCGTGCGCATGATTCACAATATGGCGGCTGCAAGATGGCTGCCGGCCGGGCATTGCGTTGGGATTGCATTATCCATATTCGATACGAGGTGTGGCGTAGAAGGAGGTCAGATACTACACATAAAATGAAATCAATCTGCATAGGCTTTTTCCAATTATGTAAGGATCGGCTCCAGCACAGACATAAATGTAACTAGATAACGCAAGTCCATCTGTATGAAAACCAAGCGTGCCACTTTTTCACAAACAATTTAAAAACAAATTTACGTACCAATGAAAGAAAACATTTCCAATGCCTCGGCCAGCTATTTCTATACATTCGTTACAGCTCAATATGGCATATAAAAGGCATTTTTCTAGATTTCGGTGGATTTCCGATGCCGATAATGCTAAATGAAAAGCTCAGATTACGATCATTGATCGTAACTGTACTCCGTTTTTTGGCACACAAAGTACATACAATCGCGTCATCTAGTTAGATTTATATCGGTGGCTTCCAGTCTATCCCGATTCAGTATATCACATGGAGCGATTACCTATCTGAACCCCACAACTCAGTAACTAGACAACACGTCAAAGATCTTTAAATGAAAGCCGGGACCAACGGCTTAACGTGCTTTCCGTGTCACGGAGGAATCTCGGTATGTTAAGATGGATGTATCACCATACCACGGACCGACCTCGGCAGATCCTAACCTTGAAGATCGTCCCGTGCGGCTGCTATTATGTTCACGAGCTCCTCTACATACATACAACGGAACACATATCAATATTTGAGTGCGTATAGTCGTCTATTTGACACTAAGCCGAGGTTTAAATCAGCTGGACTTCCACCGTAATCCAATTGAACTCAACATGTGCTATAATGTGATAATCTTCCTGACAACTGTGACTGGTCACGCTTGAGGACTAAACGCGAGGTAAATATGGCTTTACTTGAAAAGTTCAAGTTGATGATGCAAAGCACTTTTGGGATGTCGGTGATCGTAAGGAATCAAACATGGATTTTGCATGAATATTTATTGAAACAAAACATTGCAAATGTTAATGAAAATGCCAAAGTCGCTATATGTAGGTATTTCTATAATATTGGAGGAGATCTCTCGATTTCCATGCGATCCCATAATCAGATTCTGAGTAGGTAACAATGGGACCACTACCAGACTATACTAATTGACAGAGAAATCGGTGAACATCATACAGTGGAACTTAGAACCTTCTGCTTTTTGGGAAGTCGGTTAAAAAGACAGTTTAGATCCTTTTTTTTTTTTTTTTGAGTGGGAAATCATCAATGACTTCTTCCGCTCTGGGTGAAGCGGAAGGGCGTGTCAGACTTTTACTGACTATAACCCACCCGTGTTCCTTCAGTTGCTTGTGCCAGGGCCGCGGTAACTCTTTTTCAAATTTATCCGCGACCCAGAGTTCATGACAAAAGTAATCTTCAAACGAAGTTCAACGAAAGAAAGCTATGCATCAAAGGAGTGGCTTCACGAGCGCATTGAACTTCAAAAATCGATTAATATTGCTATTGGCACACTTAGCTACAAGACAGAACTTTGCTCATAAATTATCCTCGAATCAACATCTGCGTGTGGTCGGCTCGTAATTTGTGGTATTTTTAATCCAATAAAAATATATTTGGATACGTCTGTAGGTCGGGCATCGCACTCTTTGTGACTAATATTAATACTTAGCAAGCTAAATCATGTTGTTATTTCGTCACCTCGTATAGGTACATTCTGAATTTTTAGTTTTACATAGATGTTGATTCAGTCTTCAGCAATAGAGTCGTGAAGGTTAAAATTATCATCGAAATTCAAATAAAGACGATGTGTTTTCTCAATATTACTAAACAAACTTATCGCCAAAGAGGTTAAAACGAATACAGTTTCAATGAGTCATTCTCCTCCTTGAAAGAAACGCAGTTTTAACCGACATTGGCCACGGTAAAGGCCATCTTTTGTAGTTTCACTTGGAAAGACGGTAATGGAGCTGTAATTGCTTTCTAGTGGCCACTGCACCCTAGTTAGTCAGTACCGTACGCCATTTCTATCGATTTTCTAACTTCCGAGATATGGTAAACACTTTATTTATCGAGGCTTACTATAAAGGTCGAATGTCATGCGATTATGTTGGATCTTCTAATCTTGATTTGGCCCAGATCAATACAAAAGTCTTTGTAAACAAAGAATGTAGGTGCAATTTTCCACACAAGTAAATTCCCATCTTACTCGTGTTCGTTCAGACATATCGTCGACATTTACAACTTCCGAGTGAACTGGATTACGCGTCATCTTGTCTTCTTGCGCTCCATTAGGTACTGTAGTCGCCATACAATAACAGAATAATTACGTAGAAGAGTTTATATTTTAGTTATTAACTTTGTTTGATACTCAAAAGCATGCTATGGTCGCCTATAAAGGAGTGCTCTAATCATAATTTATTATGTTAAAACATAGTATTTTCGAAAAGAAAACTTATTTAGGCGCGTTGAGCGATTTTTGGTAGGGGCAAAAACTTATAGGTTCGCATCAGCGACATGATAATGTGACAGCGTCATCGACATGCTAATGTGATGTGTGACAGAATAACTATGTTTTTGTTCGACTGACGGGTGAAGCAAGTTTCTTTTTCTCGTGTAATTTTTTTTGGCTATCCCAAATAAAAATAGTAATTAGGCATCGGAACTAATATAATTTGATGAGCTTCGCCATCCGGGAGTTCCTATCGACACCACCAATTAACGACCTTACACTAACCGAACTTCAATTATCGTACTTAGTGATAAAAACTTGATTGAATAGATCGAGAAAAAGTTCGCGGAAGAACCGTGGAAACTACCGGTTTGTGTTAGAACAGGTGTAACAGACTGCTAACTAGATTCAAAGCAAACAAAATAATGAATTTATTACTGTGAATTTGCTAATAGAAACGATTATGAGGCCGTATTATTTCAAAACGTTGAACGAAAACATCGTAAGGAAACCGGCATGCCTTAGAACCAAGAATTCGTAGACATGTGACATCCACCAACCCACTGTGGGCCCGCGTGGTGGATTACGGCCTGTTCCCTCTCACATAGAGGAAATGGACGACGTACGGCGATGCGCCATCGGTACATGGTGGACATCCCACGCATACGCACTAAACGTTTTGAGAATACTTTTATTATGCGTACAGCTAAGGAGTGGAATTCCCTGCCGGCTTCTGTGTTTCCCGATAGCTACAATCTAGGGGTCTTTAAGTCAAGAGTGAATAGGTTACTTCTAGGCAAGCGTGCTCCACCGTCGACCACATCATCAAGTGGTCAAGCACGAGCCTATAAAAAATAAAAAAAATAAAAATAAAAAATGGCCGTCTAAAAAAGATGCCATGTTCCAGAACAGGGGTCACCAAAAGGATCCGGACCACCGACCTAATTTGGTTGTTTTTTATTTTACCAATATAATTTATTTGAGTTACTGGAGTACGTAATTTAATCATTGTCCGTGCGCTTTGTCTTTAGAGCAATGCATCAAATCGTCCTACATGCCTACGGCCCATACTGCCGTCGATTCGACAACGGACGAATCATCTATCAAAATCTTCATTGATATATTTCAATTTTAGTTAAGGGCCTACATACGCTTTAGTGCCGTAAAACGGTAACTTTCTAAAGCATTACTCCTAGTAACGGCTAGGTTAAAAAGTTTGAAAAATAAAAAAATATTATTGTTTCATGTACATTATAATTTAAACATGGTTTTATCGTATAACAAATAGTTTTGCTTTTATCGTATAACAAATAATTAGCAACACGACATTTTTCGCAACTTTTGTATACTCCTCCAAAACGACTTGGATGTTTAAAAATATTTTTACACAGAAAAATTGATGGCTGAAAATTCTTCATAATTGAAATAGCATATGTAAATCAAATAATATTTTGCAAACAAAACTGTTCAAAAGGAGGTTCAATATTGATATTTTGGCTCCGAGCGGGCGTACGGCCAGTACTGCGTTTACATTGGGGCGTATATATCGCCTCAAGTAAATACACTTGACGATGTAAGAAGGGGAGGGGTTATTTTTTTAAACCAAAACCGGACCCCAAACGAAAGTAATTGGTGGGACTATCTCATAGAGAGGGCTATGTCCCAATAGTGGGAAAATTATAGCCTGGTCATGCTATGCTTATACTACGAACCCGTTTCTTCTAATAGAGCTAATTCCGATATTAATTTCAATTTGGTGATATCCATTGACTACTTACTACTTGACTGATTACTTTGCTTGTCTTATACCCTCTAGATGGGCCGTGTCCACAGAAGAATCATCATCAGAAGTTCATTAATGGTATCTTCGACAAGTGATTGTTTCATGGCTCATTTAGGCATCGTATCGTGTTCATGTGACATGCATTATTGAATTGTTGTTTTTTTGGTATGCACTATCCAAAGAACAGTGTCAATGACGCCGTTCCGATAACCTATTTTGCTTATTAATCTTAACTAATATTTGCTATTATCTTAACTAATTTAATAAGGAATTGATTGTATGTTTGTGTGTTTGTTGAAGAGACAAAAAAAAAAACATTCATTTGGCACTCGAAATGAAATACACAATTAAGATAAACTATAAAAAAAGTTGAATTAAAAACAGTATCATTGAGTGTCTAAAGGGTAATTTAATCTATGGAACTACGAATCCGGTTACGAAACTTCTTTTACTGATCTATCTCTTAGTGTCATATACTTTTTATTCCAGAAACCACTCAATTTCTGCGAGATATATTTCCACGGGAGCGAAACCGAAGACAGTATTTCTATTTAATAAGCTTGGCTCGTAGGTGGTAGCGATACTTCATCGTACTAAAGATAGCGAGTAAATATTGATTAATTAATAAACTATGTTTGATAGGAGTTATATCTTATGTAGTGAGTAGCACTTAACACAATTATATGGTGAATGTGGACTTAAATACCAGATGAAAACGCAGTCGTAATTTCGTTAGGTGAATTTAACGTTTCAAGCGCCCACTGGTGATCCACAATGCGGCTTGATGGATTCTTGACACATTGTCTATGAATTTTTGGTTCTAGAATAATTTGACAATATTTTTTATACTTTGCCCTTCATTAGATGGATCAAAATCAAAATACGGTATTTGAAAACCTACGAGAGTTCATTCACTGAATCTCTGCCTATTCTGAATCTAAAATACTTGACAGTTCTCTTTTGATTTGGATATGCTAGTATTATATTATCTGTGATTTGGACTAGGTAGTAGGTAGGTACGTGATACGAGTAGACTCGAACTTATTAATACTAATGACGCATTCCAAAATAGACTAATTGGGTTATCTAGCCAGTTATTAACCTAGATATTAGTATTTGACTTTGCACCCGTTTATAGCCATCCAAATTACGAGTGGATTAAATCATTTGAACAACGAAACGGGACAAGGATTTGAACGGATTTGACGCTTTCATTTGGTCACGTCCTGTCAGTCAGTGTTTGCGTTAAAAATTTGGACTCCATTTAAACATCTGGATAAGCCACCTTAATCTCTAACATGTGGTCACCCTAACTGAAATGTAAATTGTACCATGTTAACGATTTGTTTGTAAGCCACACGGGAAGTCAGATTACAATGTAAAAATATGGGCCATTTTTAAGATTTAACGGCCTACGTTTTCTAGATCACTAGATATTTGGTACAAGTTTTTTATACACACAGTGTTATTGTTATGTGAATTTATTCAGTTAGAACAGACTGGCCTTCTTTGGTTATATAAACCTGAGTTTTATTTTAAAGCAGTTTTAATATTTTTTCTAAATTTTTAAGGTATCTTCAATATCTTATGAGATATGACGAAAAATTCGCCAGAGCGTATCAATTTAATATTTTTGACGATTTAATCAAAAAGAATTCGTTTATCCTGTAGTTTTATTCTTTATTCTGTCTTGAGGGGTGTAGATTCGTAAAAAGCGTAGAAAGTGTCAAATAACTTCTTCATTTTCAGTTTCCAGGGATGATTAATGATCTTTTTCAACCTCCATTGGGATGACACTGATGATTGTAAAGTGACATAATAGATATGATTAATTATCCGAAGAATAAAAATAACAAACTCAATGCAAAACCATTTATAGGGTTCCGTACCCAAAGGGTGAAAACGGGACCCTATTACTAAGATTCCGCGGTCCGTCTCTCCGTCTGTCTGTCACTAGGCTGTATCTCATGAACCGTGATAGCTAGACAGTTGATTTTTTTTAGATGATATATTTCTGTTGCCGCTATAACAACAAATACTAAAACATACTAAAATAAATATTTAAGTGGGGCTCCCATACAACAAACGTGATCTTTTTGCCGTTTTTTACGTTAAAGGTACGGAACCCTTCGTGCGCGAGTCCGACTCGCACTTGGCCGGTTTTTTTTACGACTACGAATGCCCTTAGATGTACCTACCCATCAACGACGATATAACCACTTGACGGCGCATACAGTCCCCCGACGCTCGAAAACTATTAGTATTTTGTCGCCTATGTAAAGGCTTCGGTACTAGTAACCATTTTAGTTGTGTCCAGTTATTAGACCTGTATGCACGCTAAATAAATACTAATTGTTTTATCTTTTTATTGCAATTATAACGCATAAAAATGCCCTCATGCGCCGTAAAGGGGTATGGGAAACATGCCAAGACATCTACTTACAAAAAGGATGGCATAACTTTTCATCGGTAAGTAAACAGTACGAAAATTATTTTTAATTTAATCAGATTATGAGACACCGCAGGGATCTAGTTAAAATGGTGGATGGGGTAAACGAGCACAATTTTGAGTCCCGCGTTGATGTCTTTTGGAAAAGTCTCGCTCTTTCACTAGACAATTCTAATGCTTCTATCCCTTTCTCTCCCTTTGTATTTTTATCGTAAATATCTGTGCTGTTACTTTTAATAGCTGAAGTCGATATCGATAATAATAAAATTAAACTTAATAAAAAATGTATGAAAAAATATCTATCTACTTTTAACCGACTTAAAAAAGGAGGGTGTTCTCAGTTCGTCGAATTTTCTTATGTATTATATTCCCGGATTACTTGTAGACGGCTTGACCGATTTGGAAAAATACTTTTTGTTTCTCTATGTCCCCGACACACATATTTATATTTGTAATTGATTGATTTTTATTAAGTAACATTTATATGATTTTAATTGAGTATTTTTAATAATGTTAAAATCCATTTTATCGATATCGACAATTTTCCTTTAATCGAGTTGATCAACCCTAACGATAGCCATACCTACGCAACTTACTTTGAACTGACCAATTGCAGCCGCGCGTTCTTCCTCGTCTCCCGGCCCGCGGTAGTGAGTCGTGTGCTTCGAAGAAATTGGCCTATAAGCTCTCTAGTGGTTATATTCTCTTTGCTACCCATCAACCTACCTGTTTACTTGTTTTAAAACGCCTAATAATTCATGAGCAATAAAGAGCTCCGGATTCTATTCAACCGGACCTCTTTAGTTGACACCAAATGCAATTTCGAAATCAGATCTTTGGTTACAAAATGGAATGAAGGTACATCTTGATAGTATATTATTTAGATCTTGTTACGATAAGATAAGTAGGTGCTTATCAACGTTTATCAATATTGAACGCCGGAGTTGATAATGAAAATAGTGTATCTTTTTGCAATAAGTATGGAATAAGTGTACGTACGTATATCTAGGAATAGTATGTTGGGTTGCGCAAGGCATGGATCGGTGCTGTTTTTGTATGAGATTTACTTCTGCACAGCCATTGTAGCCAACTTCAGGGCGGCCAAGAAGTTTACACTCTTAGGATGGCAAATGTAGAAAGGTCAGTGTGTTGTACCTACTACCTACTTATTTTTATTATTGTAGCTATGTATCGTACAAAATGACATTAATATGTTTATCTTGAAATAAGTCTAGGTATTATTATGAAATGGGGTGAATGTATCCATTTATCTTTAACACTTACGAGAAAGCAAGTAGGTTCATTATCCAGAAGACTGAGAAATGTTATCTAAACACATTATTGTCATCCACATTATAATAATAAGCGTTATGTAGGTAGATACGATACACCTTTGTTATATTTCATTACACAGCAAGTTTTTTTCTTTGGTTCCAGATACTTGTTTATTGTATACTTGTGTGTACTGTACAGTTTTAAAACTTATAGATTACAATGTTTCTATTCTGTTTTATTTAAGTCTATGTGATAGACTTAAATGCGTTATTTCATTCGTAAATCGAACAAGCTAAAATTTAATTACGAAACACCAAAATAGTCATAGTAGACAGACGTAACTATATGGCTTAAATAGAACAAGTTTTAAAATTGGTAGTCTGCGAAGTGTCGTAAGAATTAAATTGTATGACTTTGGCAATAACATCATCTAGTGTTTACTAATTTTGGCTTCGGCGTTTCGAAAACAAAGAACGCCGCACGAAACTGCGAGAAAAACATTGTAACCGATTTTTCCGCTTCAATTAACGACTAAATAATTTACCTAAATGTTCAGAAAAGCATAACATACTCACAATATGAAGCATACTATGCACAGACAGCTGTTGAATTCCCTTCTCTCTCCAATATCGCCCCAACGCCAAAAGAAAACACAACACTCTTGTTTATTTAGTCTATTTCAAACAAGCATTAACGCTCTATTTAATTACTTCATTATCATAATCAACATTTCAACGCACAAATAGCTGTAATGAAATCAAAACAATTACATTCAGCGGTATTATTTATTTTTGTCGACTGTTAGAACTGCGAACGCACAGTTGTCACGATACGACGCGACGCACGTCTCGCTCGCTGATGTTCTCAGAACGAACTATTTTATTTTGTTGAAAATTCTTGGTGTTCAAAAGATTGAAGGAAAGCAACAAAAGACCGAACAATAGTGACAAAATAGAATGAATGAATGAATGGAGTGAACAATTTAATACCACGGTTGCCAAGCTAAAATTATACATTTATTTTTACTTACATGTAACGTGTCTATGGTTGATAAATGAATTCGGGTTTGTATGAATGAAAAATTATTATTTTATCAACGGTTACAGCAACTAGTTATTTTGTTTCAATTTCCATATTTTAATACTTTAAATTCATCGTTACAGCAAAATTTAAGCTACGTTTTTCGTTTCTCTATTTTACGACAGACACTGTTAATTGTAATCGTAAAAATTTATAATCAACTCATTTTGTCATTAGATTATTTTTTAATTATTAGATTTAAACACACATACTTTTTCTAGGAAAGCCTTTGTTCCGTTTTAATATTTTTGACAGTTATGGTTTTCAGACTTTCAGTAATCAATTTCTGGCAACATTAAATCTTCCGTCCATTTTCATTTTGCAAACTTAAAAAAACGACGACGAAAAAGAAAAAGGCATTTCTTTTTGTCGGTTAAAATATTGCTTGTTCCTGGATAATGTGAGCTAACTATCGCTTATGTTGTTTAGTTTTAATAAATTTAGTTCTATCAAGAGGACACACTAGAAAAAGCTTGATAACGGTAAGTGTCCTGACATTTGATTGGATTTGTTTGTAAAGTGAGAAAGTGACCGTTTGTCGGGCGTTCTCAGTCAGTCGGCTGAGATGCGATCCAATTTCACATCTCGGTGTAAAACGGGCACGGCTATAAATGAACTGGCTCGTAATTAACTATTTGTTCCGCAATATTGGCCAGGTAGCCATTAATAAATTCGAAAGCAGGTGTCGTTAGATCGGTTGAATCACCGTTTCCTAAGTATAACTTATTGTGATTCGTTAAATTGATCGTATTTGTTGAAGTTGTGCACCTACGCGTTAAGAAAGTTGATACACAATAGTTCCACGTTATTTACTTATCATTTTCACATTGCATGTTGTGTGACTCAGTTATTGATATTGTAATTCTGTAGTAGGTGAGTGACATGGGCATTGTTTACCATAGTATTGTTCCACGAATATTTATAAGTCAGCATTTTATCAGATGTTTTACATACAAACTTACTTCATCCCTTATTTAGTAAGAAACATGCAAACATGACCTTGTAAGGGAAACTGCAATCTTGCACCAAAAGGTCAAACGCAAATTGTTAATTGTACACATGTAATTGTATTCAGGGCTATCATGAATCCTTTAAAGGAAACGTGTTTAAATTGGTTCCAATACCCACATTATGTTATTGTTATTTGTACCCTCATGATGGCTTTATGTGTACGTTAAGTAACATCTCATCATTCCCAAATAGTTTTCAGACAATGGTAGCCCATGAATTCTAATTCAGAAAATATGATCCTATATTACAAAAACCAAAACATGTCTTATAAGGTTGAAATTATTCAGAATCTGCTCTCATAAGGAGTGTTAGTATCACAGATTTAATCAAAAATATTATTAAAACTGAATCTAAAACCCCATTGTGTTTGATATAAGAATTATATCAAAAGTAATTTTATACTGAAAGAAACTACTTAGATACAATACTCTGGAAAGATAAAGTGCATGCATTTACTTAGGTCAATCAGTTGTTAGTTCATTGTATCGCTGTTTCTACTATAAGAGTACATTCTGAAGCGGTATGGGCATTATTATCTACCAAATCGTTCACACACATCATTTCAGTCATTATAACAGAACTAGGAACCCCGAAGTTTATGATAGTATTTGAAAAAACTGCTCCTATACTTAACTATGCCTTATGGCAGACAATAATGGAGTTTGGGTGTTGACATCTGAATCTAAATGCCATGGATTTATGTAAAACTAACTGTACCATTGGCACAGTTTACTATAGGCCTGATGAAAATAAGTTCATTTTTATTTGATCCTTTCATAATAGTCATTCAGTGATAGCGTGTCAGGGGACAGGACAGTATGGAAGAAGTAAATGTATTATGTCGACCTCAAGTAACATGACAAGAGAATAAACTTCATTACTAAATTCCACTGTAGGGACTGGGATAGGTGAAACAAAATAAAAGTTTTATCATTTTGTGTGTTCAAGATGTGGATCCACACGAGACTCAATGGCTTTTCTATTGTTTCGCTAATTACGGGCACACAACCTGTTAATGAAAGAGATACTTTATTCTTTTCCAAATTGATCAATCGGACCTTAGACTTATATCTATTAATTAACCTTTTCTTTGTCTCCAGCTTTAGAATTCAAAATTTGACTAGACTCACATACCCAAAATGGAGGATGAGAATGAATATAAGAAATTACCGACAGAAGAGAAATGTGTACACAAGCTATGGAAGGCTAGGGTAGCAGGCTATGAGGAGGCTATTAAGCTATTCAACCAGATTGACGATGAGAAGTCACCGGAGTGGAATAAATACTTGGGACTGATCAAGAAGTTTGTCACTGACAGCAATGCCGTGGCTCAGGAAAAAGGTATGTACTTTATTTTTATTTATTTTGACTTCATGCCCAAAAGTTAACAAAGGCGAGCTTAATGCCTTAGGGCATTCTCTACCAGTCAACTAAGAATGGTGAAGATATAACAAGAAATACAAGAAATAAATTGAAATTTGTACCTTACACTCAAAACTTGAATTGAATGGAACCATGTTGGATAGCAAATGCTTCTTTGTACGTCCAAAAGAACATCATTAGTTACATGACATTGTGGTGATTAAATGGGAGCTGTATTCTTTAATTAATTTAGAGTGCATTCTGTTTTTCGAGTTTATGAAGGTCGCGTCAATGGTGTTCTTTAGGTCCAAATATTGCAAATGTAAGAGCACTTGGGGTACTCCAGTAAGTGAGTTTTGTATTGTATAGGGTCACCACTCACGTTGGGTATTAGACAGTTCTTTAAAACTCCACTGTCCGAATTTATGTATATTGTTTTCTGAATTTAACTATAAAGAGATGTAATACTGACCAAAACGAAAAACATTTGTCCATATTCTTTAGTGCTAATTGTATGCCTCAATTGGATATTACTATTTTGTATTTTGCCCCACACTAGGATTTTCTTTATAAATTGTGTGTGCGTTTACACACATATAAACTCAAATACACAAAACCCAGAGCCGGAAAACTATCTGCAGGTCATACAAATATTTGTTCCGTGCGGGAATCGTACCCGCGATACGCAGCGCAGCAGTCAATCGCCTATTCACTGCGCCAACCGTGTGCCCACAACATCCACTACTATAAAATTTTGTTGTAAGTCAGATAAAGCAAACATATATACAATTGAATATCCTAAAAAAAACAAGTCTATATACAAATACAAAGGGGAGAGGGAAAAGGGCTCATTGTGAATCAAAAAGTTTGTCCACGTCAATGTCAAGGGAAATATGCCCAGAATGCTGACAGCATTGCCATGTTGGATGGCAATGCTGATTCTCTGGCCGAAGAAAGGGCCAGCTCTCTGGTTACGTGAAGAGTCGACGAGCTTAATGCGCATTCGGACCCCATGGACGTAATGTTTCAACCCCAAACGGCTCAAACATATAACATCCAATAAAGTTATATTTGCGCCGTTTGAGGTTTTCTGCACCGGCAGCAAGCTGCCCGGCACAGCCCGCCGTGCTAAGAAGATGGGATGGCGCAAGGGTGTCGACACATGTTGCATCCCACGCCAAAGGCCTACCCACCTTCCAAGGCATTATGGTCATTCCATCTGGTCTCTTCCCATCGTCGCGTGTCAAGCCATTGGGTTCTAAAACAGCTGGCACCCCCTGGCGGTGACAAGAACCTGACGTATGTACGCTATCCGGCCAGCGCTCCTACTGCAGGATAGACCATGGTGACCGACTACTATAATAAGTTACATCCGAACTTCATTTGTGTGTCACTGACCTTGGTAGTTATTTACATTATACATTCTTGCAGTTTAATGCACATATGTTTACTTATGTATTAAAACTGTTTACTGATATGAGCTCTTTTTCCTGACGATTTATTAGCCTAAGTAATGATACAATTAATCTGTTAGTGAGTCATACAATTAGGTCTTCAAAATTCTGTGTTATTGTGCCTTATTTAGAGAGGACTTATATGTATGCCTATTTATGTAATTCTCTTGTAAAATGAAGGGTTTAGTTGTTTACCTATATTTCATATTTTCCTTACTAGAATTAGAAATATTAACATGTTAATAAAAGAGTTATAAATATTAGTGATTAGCACTGCACTATTGTATGTAGTGTTGTATGATGAATTTTGCAAGTAGTGATATGAAAGAAAATAGATACCACTTCAGTTGCCAGGATGGAATGGAAGATGTAACATGGGACAAGATCAGGAAGGTGATGGAGTCAAAATAAAAAAAAAACCGTCTGCTTAAAAAACGAACTAAAAAGACGTAAACAAGAAGAAAATCATGCTGCGCAATCTGTGAACACATATTCGCGAGCTGGCTGACTAAAACCAGATAGGTTTTTTGATTTTTTTAACAATTTTTTTTTATTTATAACTTTTTAGTTATTTTTTTTTTAATTATATACATTTTAACATATAAGTGTGATATATTTTTGAAATAACCTCTTAAAACCCTTAATTTTGATACCCCACAAGATGGGTTCGGCAGAAAAAAAAATTGGACTCCACAATATGGCGCCCATAGTCCGTCATTTTACTATTTTCCAATTTTAATGTAGACAGTGACACTTGCAAATTTAAGACGAATCGATTGACGTAAGAATCATCAAATTCGGCCAACGCGTTTGGTCTTTGGAACGCCACATAGGAACAAACATACATACATAGACTGATAAACACATTGCCCTCCTTCGTCAATCTGGTAATTAGGGACATTTTTGAATATCAAAAATTTAAATCGGAAAAATTATTATAATTGATTCTACTGTCCATTCACAAAGGTAGATTGTTATGGAGAAGAACAGACAAGAAAATGCACACCGACTCTTTTAAAAATCCGTGTTTTTATTTTAAAGCGTAAGTTTCTAATGTTAAAAAAAAAGTGTGTTGTTAATTCATATAAGTGCGGACGATGCACCTAGTATAACTTACTGTAACTACTACGTACAGGTATGAAATTTTATAAGCACTAAACGGTAAAATCATTCATTTAATAAATAGGAACATGGTTCTCACATACTTACAAATATTGCAAACATAGACAAAATACCTAATTCAAATACAATTCAACAGTCTGTGAGCCAATTTCTTAAACACAAAGAGGAAAATTATGCGTTAAAGATATAGATTTCATTGTTTTAAGATGAAAACAAAAAAGAGTACTAAATGCATTCTAACAATGCGGTTTTGCTCTGTTTATAAATAAACTGATGGGAATCAGAATAAATTGCGATCTGTGCAAACAAAAGCTATTTCATTTTGGCAATAACAACCTAACCATTACTATAGTTTTATAGTGTAATTTTATTGTAACTTTTTTTTTATTTTGTTATATAACTCGTAAAATTGCTCTTTTAAAGTTAATATTATTATGTCATTGTTTTTTAGGGTTTCCAAAAAAACAGTTGTTTTTATCTGTTTAGTCTTTCTAGAATTTACTAGGTAGCACAAAAGTTATTTTATTTATTCACACAGCAAACAATTTAAACCTGACTGAGTCTGACTAAGAATTAAGTATACTTACTTGAATTTTTTTTCAAGATAATTTCAATTAATCTCCTCTAACTCAAGTATCGACTTTAGCGTGATGTATTTTAGATTGATTTTTAAGCAACTATTTCGTATTAAAAAACCTTATTAAAACGATGTGCTGCAATAGAATTTGAACTTTGTCGTCTTTTCTTGAAATTTGATAAATTATCTTCAATTCTTAATTGAAATATACACTAGGATCTATTTTAAGAGCTACAGACAGATATTAATTGTTCTTAGTCGGCTTGTGCAAGTGAGCTGCACTGACAATACGGAATCATTTAAAATGTAGGTTAATATGAACATTAATTCTGGATCGTAAAGTCTGAGAATCCTTTGAGAAGCTTTACGAGTAACTAGTAACTGCTCCTTTCACACAAGAGTTTGAATGTTATTCTTCGTCATGCGCCAGGTCATTCACGAATTGGATGTAGAGGAGTTTTGTAGTCTTAAGTGTTGGACTAGTTAGCTGTAACTGTATTATATGCGATAAGCATCGATTTATTATTGAATTTGGTGTGAATGTCATAAAAATTGCACAAAATTATTGAGTTTTAAGCTCATATTTCACATTCTAAAGATTATTTGAACGGATCATTCAAAATCCATACCAATAGAGGGCGCGGTTTTAAATTTATGAGGCATTCCACTCCATTTTTAAATTTTTATTGTAACATATTTTAGTACACTATAAAAAAAAATGCTACTTTTGGTAAAAAATACTATAAAACAAATCTTCACTGTATTTAAAGAAAAATATTCACGAAACTAGTAAACCCTTTTACTTGGAAGTCACTGTTAACACCATCTATCGCTTGGGGCGAAACCGACCGCGTTCCATGTACTTTTAGTAAAATAATCAGTTTAGTCAGACGAAAACAGGCGTCAACCTTTTTTTAATAATGGTATGGTATTTTTTTAATGTGGTAAGGTGTAGTTTCTGCCTGCCCCGATGGTTAAAAGGCATAATTATGTGTATACAAATCTGTAAATAATCATGATTGTATTATTACCATTGCGCATAATTCACAAGTACCTAATAACTCAATTGAGAGAGTCTGGGTTAAGAGTTATTGCTTCCTGAAGTCTTCCTTCCTGGGCTTAGGAGTTTGCCTTGAATAGTATCCTGGTCTTAGCTAAAGTGTAGATGTAGTAAACGCATTTTATATTGCAGTTCGCATTTAGATAGTTTCGAATGATAGTTTATCTAAATCTGTTGTTTATTACAGGCTTTTATTTATTTATTACAACTTCATGCAACTTACAAGGTACATAGGCGGACTTAATGCCTGAGGCATTCTCTACCAGTCAATTATAGGAAATCTTTGAGGAGGCAAAATACATTTTTGAATCTTGTACTACGCTCTGATAGATCCAATCCCATGCAAATATCTATAAATCACCCTGTTCAGTCGGCAGTACCAAATTCTAATTCAGAAGTTAATTTTGTACTTCTGATTCTAAGTGGAAATAACTTAAAACAGATGCGTCGATGACGTAGTATTCATGGTTACGGAAAAATAAAAGCTATACGTGGAATATATTGATTTCTGCATCCAAACCATACTGTCCACGATCAAAAGTAGCATCGAATATTTGTGCCGTTTAAAATCGTGCTCGCATTCTGTAGCATGTCGATACCGATACATGTAATCATAACAAAATGGTGGCGATTCACAACTGTTATTATTGAGTACAAAGACCTTCCTTCACTCTTGAAGAGACGAAACAATCACGCCTAAATTTTTTCGAAGGGGTAAGTTGAGAGGAAACCGTTTGTCCTGGTATGGTCATGTGATTAGGAGGGATGAAACGAATGTTACTAAAAGAGTTATTAATATAAATGTGGATGGATGGAGAGGGAGATGATGGTCAAAGAAAAGATGGATGCACTGTGTGAGGAGTGATATGAAAAAAAAGGGAGTCACTGATAGCGTGTTGACCCCAAGTAACAAGGGCAGGAAGATGATGTGTCATCATCTTCCTGCCCTGCCCACTTTTGGCCAGCTCATGTTCATGTGTGAGTCCCATGTTATAGGGGGCGATTCGGCAAACCAGACACCTGAGTTTCTACTAAGGAATCTGATGAACAAACCTAATAACACTTTCCCCGACCCGGGTATCAGACCCAGAATCCCCATGCAGTCGCATTTACAACAATTAGGTCAAACGAGGCAGTCGTAAGTTCCTACTTGGCAATTTGATTTAGGGTTCTATCAGACAGAGAGCGGTCTTGCGTTCAAGAGATCAGATTTGCGTTCGTTTTGTTCTATTACGTTACATAGATATACCCTGTACCCACACAGGAGGCATTCTGACCGCATCGGTCAATCAGAACGCACGCGTTTGCGCGTTCACTGCTGCTTCGGTGACCAAATTGGAAGGAAGATGGAGACACGTGAAAGGCGTTTTTTATACGATGCGAAGGATAATCATAATAAAAACCGAGGCAAAGTAGCAGAAGTATGGTTGAAAATTGTTGTTGGAATACCCATTTAGAAAAAAGTCTATGAAATTCTCCATCTTGTTCTCTATCTTCATTTACTGGGCGCACTTAGTATTTCCTTTTCCGTCTTGAAGCTGATAATGACCACAAAAACAATTATTCGTCCTCCGATGAAGAACACGGTGACAATAGTGGTGGGGTGGTGGGGTTCGAAAGCAACTGCACGCTCGAACGCAAAACAAACCTCTTGAACGTTTGACCGCGTGACCGCTTTCTGTGTGATAGTACTAGCCTTAGACTTCTACTGATCGAATTGGTCAATAAGTCGTCCAATCAAATCTCTTACTTTCTCTAGTCTTTCTCGTCTAATATTTCACTTTACGCAAGTCACTGCTAGAATCTTACACATTACTGGCTTAAGATTTATGAATCTACTTTCTAGTGGACCGAAAAGGTCATTATCCTAACGTCATCAACAACTTTTAATTCGTTTTGTCTAGAACGAATGAGTCATTCATTTAAAACTCAGTGATTAAGGCGGAGATAATCGTCCACGTCCACGAAATTAGAATATTCTTAATTTTTTTACCCAGTTTTAGCCCTGTATTAAGTTTCTTGTTACTAAAAAGAGGTATTCATCACCGTAACAAATAAATTTAACAAAATTTACGCATTAGACACAAATAAAACTCGCATTTACTCGATTGTAGGACGTATTTCATTAAATCATGACAATTGAGTGTAATGATAACTTGAGAGAAAAACTATGTATGAAAAAAATAACTTGTTTTCATAAATAGATTTTTAATTAAATAAAACCTACTGTAGTAGAAAATTACAAAAAAAAAAAAACTTTAAAATTTGTACTTCCCCGTGCTACTGTGTCGCATCCGCCTTAAAACTCAGTTGTGAACTTGTTATAATCCAATTGAACTGTATCAATGTTCGAAACGTTTTTAGTCATCATGTTTGCAAGGTTTCTTTAGTCACTTGTTAGGTCACATGGCTCTGTCCAGCTCTTATTGTAAGGCATCGCACCGAATCGCACGTGACCTGTTTAATGTCCTCTTGTCCAAACGTCGTAAATATAGGTGAATGGTGTTTAAAACGTGATCCAGTTATGTGTGTTTAATGTGTTGTATGTATTGCCTTTCAAAAGTTTGACCTCGACCGTCAAACTCGGTGCTGATTTCTTTTTTTATTATTATTAGGCTCGCTTTTGACCACTATCTCAACTGATGGTAAGCGATGATGTGGTCGACTATGGAGCACGCTTGTCTAGAAGTAACCTACTCTCTTGATCAAAACCGTCCGCTATCAAAAAGCATAGACTCCGACAGGGAATTCGACTTAAACAACTTAGGTATTGATCGGATGCAACGTTACTAAGAGATCCTTAACTCGGGTACCCGGTCGACACTTCAGAAGGATGACGATGCGTGGGTAGACCCCCTACAAGGTGAACTAACGAACAGGTGAAGGTCGCGGGTATCCGTTGGAAGCGGGAAGTTCAAGTCCGGTCGTTTTGTGGAGGTCTATTTCCAGATTCGCACGTCTTGCTAAATGACGGCGGCAGACTGATTTTATCGCAAATTGTAGTGAAAATAACTGTATAGAAAGTATAATGGACGACGATTATTTGCGCGAAGTGCAGTTATTATGTAGCAGCTGAGGCTTATTTCAATGTTGGCTTTCAGTTACAACGACTAAAGTCACCGCCAGATAACAAAAAAATAAAAGTTGTTAACACCTGTCTACCAATGTATTCCAATATTTCAAAACGATACGAAAAAATGTAAAGGCAGTGCCGCTAACACGATAAAACCAAACGTATCGCGGTAAGGGACGTCCTTAACCCTTTAACTTCGCATTCAGTAAGGAGTTAATATCTCATAAACGCGTGGACCGATTAACACGACTTAATCGGATAAAATTACTTTCATTTGAGACCAATTATTATCATAATATCCCCATAACCAAAAAATCTTGTTTTAAGTTATGTCATTATACGTTTTGGTACAAGTCGGATCAATTAATTTTATTTTTTAGGACTTTACACAGAATTCGTGCAATTATCTATATTTATATTATAAAGCTGAAGAGTTTGTTTGAACGCGCTAATCTCAGGAACTATTATTTGGAATTGAAAAATTCTTTTCGTGTTGGATAGTCCATTTATCGTGGAAGGTTATATAACATCACGCTACGACCAATAAAAGCGGAGCATAAATGAAAAATGTTACAAAAACGGGAAAAATGATTCCTTTTTGAGAGTTTCGATTGCGTGCGCTAACGTAGGGTAGATAGGTAACCAGTTGACGGGAGCGAAGCCAGGTGGGATGGCTATATTGAAAATAAATACTTTATTGCCCAGGAAACCGCTTTTGAGAAGTACAAGTCCGGTCGTTATGGCGACACTTGGGGAGGCCTTAATTCAGCAGTGGACGTTTTTTGGTTGATGATGATCATTGTATGGACAAACGGGCTCTGCATTGCTTTTGGCCCTTGGTACACCTTTCCTAAGGCCCGGGATCCCATAGCCCCGAGATTATGCGACAATAAACACACACACATCATGCGCACAGCAAAAGAGTGGAACTCACTGCTTGCGTCTGTGTTTCCGAACGTATACAACCCGAATCTCTTCAAAGTTAGAGTTAACAGGCTTCTTCTGTGTAAGCTCACTCCATCGTCGATTTTTCTCTGTCACCTCTGACCTAAACTAGAGTCAAGAGCAAACCTACCATAAATAAAAAATAAATAATATGGTACCAATTCAGCCCCTATTATCCCACTGCAGAGCAAATCCCTCGCTTTCCTTTTTCTACTCGACTCGATCATAAGCCAATATGGACCAATGAACATACTTTGACCTAAAGTAAAACCACACACACCACAATTAGAGTAAAAAATTAAAACAAACCTTGATCAAACTTGTTCTCATTTGATAACATGTAATATGAACAAAAAGCCGATCGATGTTTATTTTTAGGGTTCCGTACCTCAAAAGGAAAAAACGGAACCCTTATAGGATCACTTTGTTGTCCGTCTGTCCGTCCGTCCGTCTGTCAAGACCCTTTTTCTCAGGAACGCGTGGAGGTATGAAGCTGAAATTTATATCAATTACTCAGGTCTACTGTCCCTTGAAGCTGTGAAAAAATCAAACTTCTAAGCCAACGCAATCAAAAGATACAGCCGTTTATGCCGCAAATTTTCGACACTTGCAAGGGAATCAAAACCTAAAGGGTACTTCCAGTCGACCTAGAATCTTGAAATTTGGCATGAAGCAACGTTTTATAGCACACATAAAGGAAAAATTCCGAAAACCTTAAATTTTTAGTTACATTACAAAATATATATTTTTTAATAAATATAAACTTATTACTTTTTTCCTCATGAACGCGTAGAGCTATCAAGTTGAAATACTTACTATAGATAAATGATATGTGTTAATATAAAATAAAGGATTACTTAAACGATAAAGAGATCTTTGTCTTAAATTTATGCTCCTCCATCTTTCCCCATTGTAATGTTATGAATTTCATTTTGCAATAAGATTACCATAGTTATGACTCGATTGTCGTAATGAACGAACTTTGTAAACCTTGCAGGTTTGTACGGAACCCTCGGTGCGCGAGTCCGACTCGCACTTGGCCGGTTTTTTTTTCATTGTTTGTGCGTCGCCAGTTGACACATTACAACTAAAGGGGCAACGACCGATAAATATTTTCACGGAAACCTTTCGGTCACGCTATCGAACTTAAGTATTTCCAAACGGCTGAAGTTTTTAGACTAATACTTTTTACTATGATCATGGCAGAAGCCTGAGGCTCTGTAATAACAATGCACGGGGTCGATCTTCTAGGTTAAGCAACGCTTGCTGAGGTCGGTCTGTGTATGGCTGACCTGCATCCATTTCCTACCGAGACTCTTCTGTGTCTCGTAAAGCATGTTAAGTTGTTTGTCTCGGCTGTCATTGTAGATCTTTGCGGGTGGTCAGAAGCCAGAGTATGTATCTTAACATATTTGGAAAAAGGCTAGGTTGATTGATTACTGATGCCCAGATATAGATACAGTAGTCAAAGCGGATCTTTGTATGTCTGAAGTTGGCTCTGCGAACCATTGAATTATGAATGATGGTTGAGGTGAATGGTGCCGATCCATGCGTCATGTTCGTGAACGGGAGACATCAGTTGGGATTGGTCATAACTTAGCTGCCTCGGCCTATTATTATTATTTTATTATTTGATACTCTAGACGCTTTCACATGCACTTGTTTTGACATCGTTCTCACATATATGTATTTTTCAACAATAATGATGTAACCAAAAACATGTAATTAAAACTGATAGAAAAGAGTGTCCGTGGAGTTTCATGCAAATTCTTCTCCATTGAGACCTACTAACGCTTGCGAATTTGCAACTAGAGTAATCTTTTTTTTGGGCAATTCAAAAGTACCTCTAAGGTTTATTTGAAATAAACTATTTGATTTTGATTGCAAAATAAACAGTTTGTCATCGAGTTTACTGCATACAGTAAGCAAGATAGGATGAATACACATTTTTGTACACCAAAATATTGTATTTCCTAAACGTTTTGGGCATACTTTTATTATGCGTATAGCTAAGGAGTGGAATTACCTGCCGGAGTCTGTGTTTCCCGATAGCTACAACTTAGGGTCTTCAAGTCGAGAGTGATTAGGTTACTTCTAGGCAAGCGTGCTTCACCGTCGACCACGTCATCGCTTCCCATCAGGTGAAGTAGTGGTCAAGCGTGAGCCTATATAAAATACAAAAAAAAAATGTTTTACAATATTGCTATGTCTACGGGTACAATGGCGGTCTTATCGCTGATAGCGAATATTATTAGTTATTGATTTATTTTGACGCTCGCTGGTAATCTAGGATTAAATGAAAAGTATTAATTGCTTAATATTTGACGAAGGCTTTCAAAGTCGTTTGAAGGAAAGTTTCGACTGTTTAATGAATAGATTTGTATCACGCTAAGCCCACAAATGCTGACACAGAGAATATATTCAAAGAATGCCCTTAGGCTGCTTAGCACATGCAGTTATCACTGTGCGACATCTTATAGTCGTAATTATGTATTTTATGCTTATGCAAATCAGAACTTCAGGTAGTACCTTGGTATTCATTGTTATCCTGGTAAACCGGTTAGCTGTAGCTATAAAATTATGTACAGCGTCAATGATTTATGTGATTTTATTATGGTCACTATAATAACAGCCGCACGGATCGATCTTCAAGGTTAAGCAACGCTTGCCGAAGTCGGTCCACCATCTTTACATAGCGAGTTTCTTTCATGGGGGACGTTCCATGGGGGAGTTTCTTCCTTCCGGGACCAACGGCTTGCCGAGGGGCAAGCCCGTTAAGCCGTTGGTCCCGGCTGTCATTTGAAGATCTTTGACAGTCGTTACGGGTAGTCAGAAGCTTGATATCTGACACCAGTCTTGCCAAAGGTTCTCCGTGTTACCCAGTTACTGGGTTGTGGAGGTCAGATAAGCAGTTGCTCCTTGTAAAATACTGGTACTCAGCTAAATCCGGTTAGACTGGAGTCCGAACCCAACATGGGAATAGGTTAGGTAGATTGATTTATTATGGTCACTTGCTAACCAATCTTGTTTTGTCTGGGAGATCATTGAGAGGACTGCACACTCTATAGACCCATCAGACTGCGTTTAAAATTCGTCATAGATCTTATTCCATTTAGCCCATTTTCAGCAGTAGATAACTTCTGACTGCTGGATCTATCTTTTTTACCCGGCTGCAGGAAACGGGTAATTATTATCGCGCGTATCTTGTATGTTTGTATGTAATATTCTTATAACCTCGTATCTTTCAAACCACTTGACCGCTTTTTATAATTAATACATCGTCTAAATAGGTCTTGGCTGCCAAAGTGTTCTTAGATAAGTGCCTTTAAAAAAAAGGAACATTGCGGCTTTTGGGCGCCATATTGTGGTGGTTGCAATTTTTTTTTTCTTTGGAGCCCATCGAGGAGGTATGAAGTATGAAGGGTTTTTAGAGGTGATTATAAAAATATATACCACTTATATGTTTAAGACTCATTCGAAAAAAATAAAGTATAACTAAAAAGTTGCAAATAAAAAAAGTTAATAAAATCAAAAAAACTGACTGCAAAGATGTAAACAAGAAGAACAAATTCTGTGCAGTCGGAGGATATTTATTGTTTTGGGTCATCCAGCTCGCGAATATGTATTCTTCGAACTGCACGGCTTGATGTTCTTCTTGTTTACATCTTTGCAGTCGGGTTTTTTATTTTATTAATTTTTTTGTCCTATCTTACTGAGCAAAGTCATCTCTCTGCTTTTTCCACACAATTCTTCTTTCTTTGCTAGTGCAGGACAATCCTTTCGGTAGGATTCGAGCTCGTCCCGTCATGTTCGCCTTGGTCTGCCGCGATATCGTCTGGCGACTGTAATAATGATCTTTATTTTGTCACAGTGAATCCCCTGATGTACCCGGCACAGTTCTGAAGCGCCCTTCATGTGACTCTTAGTGAATAACACTGAGGGTTATATTTTATCCCTTATAATATAAGGGTCAAATTACAACGAGTATTTGTACTAAACTCTTTCCTATTTTGTTGTAGGTTTGGAAGCCGCGCTGGTGTTCGTTGAGAACTGCGGGCATGCCGGCAAGACTACTGGCGAGGTCATGTCTGGCATCGTCGCCAAGTGCATCGCCGCGCCCAGGACCAAGACTAAGGACCTCGCGCTACAGGTCAGTTGCTTCAGAGTTAGGGTCAACCTACGGTGGTATTGTTGAAAACTCAAGACGATCGGCGAGGTGATGTCTGGCATCGCCGCGCTACATGTCATCAATCAATCATGTACATGTTTAATGTTGTTGGGATAAACCTTTAAGATGTTTTTTAGGATTTTTAGTAAAATATGTGCACTGTATATGGCTGGATTGACTCATATCGAAAGAACTGGCCTACGAGGATATGAATAAGAATTATTGTTTTGCAGAAAACAAGAACGAGGCATTTTTCTTGCAGTAGATTCATTAAAAGTAATAAATAAAGTTAATGATATTGTATTGGTCTTCTAAAATGCACACTTTAAGTGAAAGTATCTCGAGATACAATTCCAATAAGTTTTCAAACGTCGCTCATGCGTACTAAAAGAAATCAGAATATCTAACCTGACCACAATTTTACATAGTATTATTGTATTAATGCTGTGGTTTACTCGGCCTGGTTTGATTTAGAACAATCAGTAACCAGGTCATTCTTCTGTGAATTATTACAAGTCATTGGCCTGACAGTAAATTACGAATCAGTTATGGACAAAAAAGAAGTTTTTTTATATTAGTGTGACTACTTATATGTATGTGTATTGACCGTCATCAAAATAAAAACGGTACTTTTAGAAATAAAGATTTCCATGTGCGTCAGGCAGCCTTGAAGCCACCTACTAGACCGAAATTATGTTGAATGATAAGCATCGACTCGAGAAGTATAAGGAGTGACCAAACTAACATGGGTTTTCATTAAGGCGATATATACGCCCCAATGTAAACGCAGTTCTGGACGTGCGCCCGCCCGATGCCAAAATATTAATATTGAACCTCCTTTTGAACAGTTTTGTTTGTAAAATATTATTTGATTTACATATGCTATGTCAGTTATGAAGAAATTCCAGCCATCAATTTTTCTGTGTAAAAATATTTTTAAACATCCAAGTCGTTTTGGAGGATTATCCAAAAGTTGTGAAAATATCGTGTTGCTAATTATTTTTTTAAAGCAAAACTATTTGTTATACGAGAAAATCATGTTTAAAAAATAATGTACATGAAACAATAATATTTTTTTTTTTCAAAACTTTTAACCTAACCGTTACTAAGGAGTATGCCTTAAAAAGTTACCGTTTCATGACACTAAAGCGAATGTAGGCCCTTAAATGCGTAAGTGATGCCGAATTACTTACTGGTGGTTGCTCCGCAGGAGACCAGAAATATTCACTCATTTAATTTGATTTTAGTAGCACAATGGTTACTTGTGTTGTCTTGCACAACCATTGGCATAAAAAGTAAATAGATAGAATATACTTTACAGTAAGACCAATTGTAACACAGCTCTTTAACAATATTTCTAATACCATGCCAAAAAAAATAACAAAAACCCCGACTGCTTAAATAGCGAACTCAAAAGACGTATCACGTAAACAAGAAGAAAATCATGCTGTGCAGTCGGATGATACATATGAGCGAGCTGGCTGGCCAAAACCAAATTTGATTTTCTTCTTGTTTCTTTTAAGTTCGCTATTTAAGCAGTCGGGTTTTTTGTTACTTTTATTATTTATAACTTTTTAGTTATTTTTCTTTTAGAATGAGTTACATTTAAACATATAAGTGTTATATATTTTTGAAATCATCTCTTAAAACCCTTTATTTTGATACCCCACACGATGGAATTGGAAGAAAAAAAAATTGTGTCCCTACAATACGGTGCCCAAAACCCGTCATTTTTTCAATTTTAATGTAGCCAGTGACACTCGCAGGGTTAAGACGAATCGATTGACGTAAAAATCATCAAAATCGGCCAACGCGTTTGGTCTCTAGAACGCCACATAGGAACAAACATACATACATAGACTGATAAACACATTACCCCTCTTCGGTACTCGGGTAAATAGCACTAAACCATGAATCAAGAGAACAATAGTATCACATATTCTACTCACAAAATCTGACTAATGTTATCAACCCTCATTTACAGATAACCCTAATGTACATAGAAATAGAAAAACACGAAATAGTAGAAGAGGAGCTTATCAAAGGCATGGAGCAGAAGAACCCTAAAGTTGTAGCCGCCTGCGTGTCAGCCCTACACACGTCACTCAAACAGTTCGGCAACAAAGTGATAGCCATTAAGCCTATGGTGAAGAAGATTCCTATACTGCTGTCTGATAGGGATAAGGGGGTGAGAGATGAAATGAAGGCGCTTGTTGTTGAGATGCACAGGTAATTTGAACTTATATTACTGTAATATTTTAGTGGTTGATATGAGAAATGGACGAGATCGACTCATACCTAGAATAGGATAGATACACCCCCTTTTTCGCACTTAAGACTCCCATTTGGTCCGTTGTGCGTGCAGGCCTCCTCTCTGTGAGAGGGAATGGCCCGAACACCACGCGAGCTCAGGTCAGGTAGTCAGAAGCCTGAAATCTGACACCAGACTTGCCAAGGGATATCGTGTTACCTAATTATTGGGTTGTGGAGGTCAGATAGGCAGACGCAATATGTCAAATACTGGTACTGAGCTGAATCCAGCTGGACTGAAAACTGACCCTAACATAGTTGGGAAAATGCTAGGAAGATTGATATATGGTAGTCTAGGCTTGTTAGAAGAGACTAGATTTTATTAGTCTGTAAATGTCTCAATCAGATTAGAATGTTAACAGCCCAGCTACAGGTAGCTTGATGATCATTAGACGAGAATATACTTGGCTATTCTCTTGTTTTTAAGACGAAAAAAGAGGGGTGTTATAACATTGACGTGTGTTGGTGTGTATTTCTGTGTCTGTCCCATAGCTCCTAAACGGATGAACCGACTTTGATTTAGTTTTTTTTTTTTGTTTGAAAGTTGACTTTATTGAGAGTGTTCTTAGTTATGTTATATGAAAATCGGTTCAGCCATTCAAAAGTTATGGGCGTTATACCCTTTGAATCAGGATATTTTCGCAAAATATCGTGTCTTAATTGCGTATTCCATAGATTGTCGATTGAAGCGTGTCTACTACTAGGTAAATTAAGTAGTTTAAAAAGCTTGAAATAAAATTTTGTCGGTGGTTTTAAAATTTTTACTTATATTTAATTGAGCCAGACTACTAAATAAAATACATGTTAGAAAATCATATATCAGCTTGCATTAAACATGAGCTCTGTGCTAGATGTCCATTTATGATTGACCCAGTTCATCTTATAGAGATGAGAGAACAACTATTTATAACAGTATTACAATACCTTATTTGGGGTCGCTATGACAAGGCTACATCTATTTTATTAGGTAGGAACTATGTCTAATGAGCTGGTGAGGACGGACGGAGTCCGTCGTATGCGAGAAAGAAGCAAAGGAGAAGCAAAGGTTCGGTCAATGTGATTATGGGCTCTGGGAATTCTATATCAAACTGTGGACTTAACTCTGCTGAAATGATGATGAGTTGGTGACACACAAAATCAAATTAATATTATTGAACAAAACCCAACACACTTTTTTTGTACTTCAACATCTTATAGGGTCTAGCCTAATTTACGTAATTCGTTAGCAATATACAGAACAGTTACCCTTAGGCCTGGTTTCACAACCGCTAAATTATCGCAGAATTAATGTGATATATTGTCAAGCACGCGTTATTTGCTGTGATTAGTGAATGAATTTCCAACAGCCAATCACAGCAGATCTTCTTCTTCCCTTGTCTCATTTTTTGGAGTCGGGTCGCCTCAATTTCCTGCGCAAAGTTATTCTGTCTTGGGTTGTCTGTTCGGGCAATTGGGCTTGCTTGAGGTCTCTTTTTATAGTGGACCACCAGGTCAAAGGACGGCCTCTACCTCTTTTTTTTTGTTCTGGTAGGCGTAGAGCGATTTGCACCACATGGTCCTCACACGCCAAACACAGCAGATAACTGGCGATTATTCGTCGATTACGTTAACAGCCCGATAATCGAGTGTTGAGAAACCGGGGTTAGCCTTTAACTAAACTATCTTTTTCCCGCGGCTTCGCTCCCGTGGCCATGAAAACCGTGCCATTTTCTGTCAATGATAGATTTTTTTCATTGGATGACGCATTTCTTAGACTCCCTACATCCAAATTTAAAAACTACCTGTTTAGAAGATAAGTGTAATTTAATCAATAAACAAACATTCTTCAGATGGATAGGCGCTGCCATAGAGCCACACATAGCATCCCTCCAAGCAGTAATACAGCAGGAACTAAGAGAAGCTTTCAGCACTGGTGGAGGTGTTGCACAGCCGACACGCTACCTCAGATCACAGCAGAACAGACTGAGAGACACACCGGCTGCTGATTGTGCTGATGGTATGTAATCTAGGAGGCTTTAGGATTTCAGAAGATTAATTCTTATCTGGAAGCATTCAGCTAAGAATTAATTTCCTAAACTCGTATTGAGATATTGAGAAGATCCAAAAAACCATAAACAAAAAGTGGGCAAAAATTTCTATGAAAAATAATAGTCACCTTCTTTCGTCGAGGACCAATTTTGTATCATCATACTTACTCTCCCTAAATTCTATAATGGCAACTTGATAAAGTCTGACTATTATACAGGGTGAGTCTTTCAATTGGGCGTGGATGGATCATACAAAGGCGTCACGGAGATGATTTTGATGAAAACTAAAACTGCATCATTGGATTTTTGAAAAATCAATATAGTAGCCAGGAATCAAACCCATTGATAAAAAAAAACCACATGCTGTATTATATCGGATGGAGTAATAGTACAGCGTGTTTTTTTTTCTAAAGTTGTCAAGTTTGACTGGCTAGGAATACTGATTTATCAAAAACCCAAAGGAACAGATTTAGTTTTCATCAAAATCGAATTCGTAACTTCTTTGAGTGCTTTTAGCTATGCCTCATAGTTTCGGATGGTCATCCACGCCCACTTAAAAAACTCATCCTGTATATTGGCAATAGATTAATTTAATAGACAGAAATCAGGTATTTCTATGGGATTGGGAAAATTCTTCAAATAACAAATAGAATTTTGTGAAGTTCTCAAGAAAAAGGTAGACGGTTGGTTCAATCCTCGTCCCATATTATTTAAATCTTATACATTTTTGTGCTCAGGTGCAACAGAAGACGACGACGCCGAAACAGGCGGCGGCGACTCAGGGGAAATGGACCCTTACGAGCTAATGGAACCAGTGGAGATTATATCAAAACTGCCCAAAGACTTCTATGATAAACTGGACGCCAAGAAGTGGCAGGAAAGGAAGGAGGCACTCGATGCTTTGGATAACTTGCTGAAGACTGCACCCAGGCTTGAGCCAGGAGATTATGCGGATTTGGTCAGAGCTTTGAAAAAGGTATCGTACTTTGGAATTTTATTGTGCATTCACGTCAAGTTTTCTATTTATTATTTTTATGTATGTAGGTAGTTCGATTTTCATACAACATATATAATTTGCATACAGAATAAGAATAATTTAAGATTTTTTTAAATAATTTATTTTTATTGTTAAGAAATTACATTCAAATGCTTTGTTTCCTGGAACTCACACTAGTATTTCCTGTGTCGTGAGATCCAGGCTCCTTCGTTCCGTTTACATTTTTTGCTGTTCATGTTATAGGTAATATAATACGCTACAATAAATTTCTTAATTAAATTTTATACAAGTATGCAATTACAGTTAAATTGTACCAAAATATGTTACATTACAAATTTAAAAAATCGAGAGGGATGCCTCAGAAATTTAAAACCGCGCCATCTGTTGGAATCAATTTTAAATGATCCATTCAAATAATCTTTTGAATGTGAATTACCCAATATTCCATAATTTTGTGCATAGGAGAGTTAATTAAACAAGAACATACAATTTTCTTGAACAATTCTTGAAAATGTTAAATTTTCGCACAATTCAATAACAAATCGTTACATATCGCGTCTTCTTTCAAAATTCAAATTTTCATTCTTAGCGCTAGGACTCCGTGGTGCCATCTCAATCTACTTAAATCTAACATTAAAACTAATTTTCTTCTTCCAGGTGATATCAAAAGACACAAACGTAATGCTGGTGGCACTCGGCGGCCGCCTACTCGGACAAATCGCCACAGGTCTTCGGAACAAGTTCTCTCCCTACGCCTGCGCCTGTGTGCAAGCCATACTAGAGAAGTTCAAAGAGAAGAAGACTAATGTGGTCACCGCGCTGAGAGAGGCTATCGATGCTATTTATCCTTGTGTGAGTATGTTTGTGTTTCATAGTTGGTGCGTTTGAGAAAGCCAATAGCGGTCATTGACTCATGATTGGTCTGGTAAGCCTCGTCTCGGATATGAAAGGGTTCAAGTGTAAGGGCATGTTATGACAACATGTATCAAGGCGACTGCAAGTCACGTGCGCTATTCTAAGACTTGTGAGACGCGATCTGCGCGTGAGAAAGTTCGTTTCTTATGAACGCACCCTAAACCTACTCCTCCTTCATTCGACCGTACTTAAGCGATTCGTGCCTAAATTTTCGCGCGGTCCCGGCATCACTCTGCCAGTCGGCTGTCGCCACTCACGCGCAGAGCCGCACAGAACGCGCGTGCGTGGTTGGTGGGCGCGGGATTCTTAGTTCGGCAGCCTCGCAAGAAACTAGCCGTCACGGATCAACCCAACCGTCACGGATTTGAGTTTAAAATTGTGTACTTGATCTCGGAGATTGACATATCTGTTACGTAGTAACTTTTCTAATCTATGCCTAAACATGCTTATCTGACCTCCACACCTCAGGAACTGAGCAAATGTATTATTTACAAGTTTCTGCCAGGGGTTTCGCCCGCGTGAATGTCTGAAACTATCCCAAGGGAACATATTCCCGGGATAAAAGTATCCCATGTGCTATTCCAGACTACAATCTATATCTGTGTCATATTTCATCCAGATTTTTTCAGTAGTTTTTGCGTAAAGCGGTAACAAACATACAAACACACTCACAAACTTTCGCCTTTATAATATTAGTAGGATATTGTTAATGTATATTGAACATATTATATCAATACTGATCCCTAACATTTTTTAAAAAACGATGTGTTTATTGTTCCGATACCTTCAAAGATATATGAGGGAAAGGGGACCGTTACCAGGGCAAAATAAACCAACTATAGTTAAAATTCTTCTTCATTTCCAACTAAAATATCAAAGTTACGTTCCATCGTTTTCAAGTCTTTTTGGTTGTTGTTTACGCAAGAACTACTAATGAGTAATTCACGCGACGAAACCTGATATTTGAGGTTTAGCAATTTTTTAGTTCGATATTAGTACTTATGGTACCATAAAAACGTTCACGAGTAAACAATCTCAAACGTGACTATTTGGCACCCAAGTTTATTAAAAACCGGCCAAGTGCGAGCCGGACTCGCACACGAAGGGTTCCGTACCATAATCGCAGAAAACGACAAAAAAATCATGTTTGTTGTATGGGAGCCCCACTTAAATATTTATTTTATTCCATGTTTAGTATTTGTTGTTATAGCGGCAATAGAAATACATCTGTGAAAATTTCAACTGTCTAGCTATCACGGTTCATGAGATACAGCCTGGTGACAGACAGACAGACACACCGCGGAGTCTGAGTAATAGGGTCCTGTTTTCACCCTTTGGGTACGGAACCCTAAAAAAGCAAGTAATTATACCTACTAGGTATTAAATATATCTATACGTAAATATTTTCAACTTAACAATGTATTATCAACCAGTTTCTGGAACGAAAAGATCAAAACGTCACAAACCAATTGAAAAGCAAGTTCATTCAACAAATCATTACAGATAACTCGTGGTCATAAAAACATCGCAAAAATAATTCGGCAACTTGCGGATTAATTTTGCTATAATTTTCGTTTGGGAATCTGGGTTAGATTCTTTCATTGCAATGACGAAATTCAACAAAGTCTCCTTATTTCTTACAGACAAACCTCGAAGCGATAATGGAAGACATGTTAGCAGCCTTCGACAATAAGAATCCCTCAATAAAAGCCGAGAGTTCCCTGTTCTTAGCCAGAGCTCTGTGCCATACTCAGCCCGCTGCGTTCGGCAAGAAACTCGTCAAAGCTTATGTGGCTGGGTTGCTGAAACTGATGGAAAGTGCTGGTAAGTTGACAGAAGATTGTCCCTTTAAAGAAGAAATACTTCTCTTTTTGTGCTCTTGTAAAGCCCACTAGTTTACCAAAGAAGCTACTAGTTTACTGCTACCTAATCTCCAAAGATCAAAAAATAAGCTGAAAAATTTCTGAATGATACCAGATCCATAAGGAGTGACATAAATAAAACTTTACGAGCGAATTTAGACCACAAATAAGGTATTTTTCTGTATACGACAAAAATCTATAAAAATATTTAGATAGTTTAGGCAAAAAGCAGTCAGAAAAATTTAAGTTATAAGTTAAAGGTATAAATTTTAAAATTAAATTCAGTTTTAAGTTTTTTTAATCTGTTTTATACACCATGAAATATCAAATAGTAGCCGCCATTTGAATACGTCATACGGCTGTGTAAACTAAAAACTCTCAACTGATCGGTGTATCGGTTGTGATGACAACTCGTATCACACTAGCTATCTCGTCGCTATCTCTAATAGGTCTCTTTCACTAGTACGACACTTTGTACATGTAGTCAGTTTCCCAACTCGTCTCAAGCCGTGTTTTGTCTCTTTCTCAACTCACCTGTGCTTAAAAATATCTGTTTCACTAGCTAAAAACAAGGTATAACAAACCTAGGGTTTTATCAGAATTCCTAAAAAACTTTACAATTTTCACAGAAAGTTTACGACAATTATTCATGTTCCACGTGTCCGCCTCTCTTTCGCACACATGCTCTCATTCTGTATCTTATTCCACTTTTTACTACACCAGTTATTAAACTACTGACAAATGCGTGCACTGACTGGATAGGTCCACTGAAACTGGCTGGTTCTTTTCTCAAAAGACCATTTCAGACACCAATCTAAATGGTATTCAGATGATCTAACCAAGATTATGTCTGGACTTCAAAAGAGACTGTGACCTCTGAGTTTGTTTCGGCCTTTCTTCTCAATGTAGATAGGAAACGCTGACCACATCTAGTTTATAAAAAAATATGATCGTCATGTAAAAGTGTTTGTACAAACCAACTTACAGAAATAAAATCATATATCATTTATCAAAACCCTACTAATTCATTTGCCGCATCGATTATTCTCTGTCTCAAAACATCAACAGACAGACTAACCTCTTCCGATTCCACTTATTAGGAAAATTAGTTCCTAGCTATTTACTTCTGTTGATGTTTTGTGACAGAGATCGAAGCGGCAAATGCTTTCTTTTTCTCTTATGATATAAAATATAATTAAAAAAAACTTTGCTTTAATCTTCAGACCCTTCAGTCCGTGACGCCGCAGCCGAAGCCCTAGGTACCGCCACTAAACTGGTAGGCGAGAAGAACATAGCCCCACACATCGGGAAACTAGAACCTTTGAAAGAGCAGAAGATCAAAGAATTTGCGGACAAGGTATGGATCGGCCGGGTTAGTGGATGAAGTGCAATGATGAGGTTGTAGTACTAGTCGAGTAGTGTAGTACAAGTACTCCCCTCTCATTGCGGCGATAGTTGGGGGAAACTATGACGAAAAAAGGGATTTCACGCTCCAGAACACAAGCGCTATTTGTCACGTACGTAGTTCGTCAAAAACCGCGATTGGACACTTTCGCTGGGTGTCGCAGACGCCGTACGTCATTAACTCGGTTCGTCACAAACGCGTTACATCACTAACTCAATCCGTCACAAACGCGCTACGTCTGTAACTCAGTTTGCACAAACGTAGTTCGTAGTAAAAAAAATGTGAACAATACTGGCTAAGTAATAAATAAAATAAGTATGCTTAGATTGCTTAGTTGAATTATTTGTCATTCGTCAATATATATTTTTTTTAAATATTATAATAGGTATATAACGTAAAAAGTTTAACATAAGAGTTTTTTGTATATAAATTTTATTTGTTTTTATTTGTAAATAATCACACTTATGTATGTAATACATAAGTGTGATTTTGCCCGTTTGCAATTTTATTAAATTTATGTTGACCTTTTTTATCAAAACATATCACTGAATTTTTACTGTTTTTTTTTAAAGAATAAAATAAACTGTTTATATGTCTGTTAGTATACATATAAGTGGTATAAGAATCTGTCATACACCATACAAGTGTAATTAAGGTTAATCATGATAAACAGCGTTTGTGGCCAACGGCGATTATGACAGATCACGCACATGACGAATTGCGTTTGTGGCAAACACCGTATTAGAGAATCGCCATAGTGACTAACTGAGTTAAATCAGATAGCTTTGACCAACTTAGTATGTGATGAATAACGTTTGTGACCTGGAGTGATATAAAGCAACCCAGCCACATAAGCCTTGAAGCAGTCTTTCTGATACATATAACTTCTTACAACAATATGTATATAGAACTAGCTTTTACCCGGGGCTTCGCTCGCAGTGAAGCCATTAAATTTTTATTTTTAATAAGAAGTATCCTATGTTACTTCTAATACCTCCAAGAATATATGTACAAAGTTTCATGATTATCGGTTCAGTAGTTTTTGCGTGAAAGCGTAACAAACAAACTTACATTCACATTTATAATATTAGTATGATGTAAAACATTGCATACGTTTACAATTATTTACACAATTTGAAATCCCTTTAATTTCCAGGCTGTAATACAAGTGAAAGTGGCAGCTCCTAAAAAAGAGACTAAAGCTAAGGCTGCAGCGTCACCGTCCGGTAAAGGCGATGCCAAGCCCACAGCCGGCTCCTCAAACCCGAAGCCAGTCAGACGACCTAATACTGGTAAGTGTTCTTCGTGTTTATATCTGCTAGATTATAGTTTAGTTTGTGCTTACTAAAGATTCTTGAAGTAATGGAATCCTTGTCCAAAACCACTGTTCTTCTTCACTATGTTGAAAAGGCCTATAAGCACGGAGCAAAATACTTTTTGATTTCATTGAATAATACACTTTATGATTTCTGGCAAAGTGTGTAAAATAAGACGGACAGATGGCTATGCCACTGATAAAAAAGTCAATTGTTTAATGGAAATTTTAGTTTAGATTAGACCAAATCTAATATAAGCTAAACCAGCATTGCCCTAGATAAAATATTACATAGCAAATCTCTCACAAGAAACTTCAACCTTTCAATGTTATAGAATTAGAATATTATTATTTAAAAATATGGCATTGGTTTTTACAAATTATTAACTGAAATATATTTTCGTCTACCGCCACTGAGCTCTGTCCAATATTGCCCGAGAATCCCTGTAAAATCGTAATGACAACGTGTGCTACTAAATGCCTCTTTGTTCGTAATGTAATTTTTGACTGTAATTTTTTGACTTAGACAACAGTTCACAATATGGATTATTAGTGAAACTAAATTAAAACTATATAAAAAACTTAAAACTATATATACTATATAGCGTTTATAATAATTGTCAGAGGGATTATCTGCAGCCGAATTAGGTGAAAGCCTGTATTTCGGCATGTTTTTTGCTTTTTTGTTATCTATAACACAGATCATATAATTCTAGCATACCATACAAAGAAATATTTTGCACGTTTTAACATTTTCTTTACATCAAAATGTGTTACAATGCAAATTTAAACAATAGAGTGGAATGTCTCAGAAGTTTAAAACCGCGTCATCTATTGGCATCAATTTTAAATGACCCATTGAAATAATCTTTGATATGTGAATTAAGAGCCCAATATTCCATAATTTTGTGGTTAGGAGAGTTGATTAAACAAGAACATACAATTTTTATGTTCAATTCCAGAAAATGATAATTTTACACACATTAAATAACAGATCGGTGCATTTCGCGCCATCTAGTGAGATTTATTTGAACCAAATTTTCTTTCTTAGCGCTGAGACCCCGTGTCTATAACTTGTATTGGTTATTTGTTTACAGCTGCAAAGGCCCCTGGTAAGAAAGCGCCGGCGTCTCGCGTACAGCCCAGTCCGCCGCGAGAACAGGAGCTGTCGCAAGAGGAAGTCGACGCTAAGGCTGAGATGCTGTTCCCGGGGGATGTTGTGTCAGGTATGATTATCTATCATTATCAACCTTATTATGTTCCCACTGCTGGGACACAGGCATAGTGTCTGTGAGAGAGTTAATGGCCCTTAATCCACCACGCGGGCCCAGTGCGGGTGGGTGGATGTCATATGACATGGATGTTTTCCTTCACCGTTTTAAGAGTAGTGGTGATGAAATGATTTACACAAAGTATAGCGTCTACCTGGGATCGAACCTACGCCTCAAAACTTGTAAGTCTCGGCCGATACCACTGGGCCACCATTGCTCACAATAATTTGCCATTTCACAATAATTATAAGCTTTTATTTAACTAGTATATTTTTTTTTAAGTTTGCTAGAAATTTCTCCTGTATTGTGGGTACATTTACAAACATAAACTAACAACCAGACCGGAACAACTATCTATAAGCCATACAAATATTTTTTATGTGCGAGAATTCAACCCGCAACACGCAGCGCAGCAGCCGATCACTCAACCACTGTGCCAAGCGTGTCGTTAGATTTTAGTTAGTTAATATTATGTTATAGTAACTCCTAAGTGAAAGGTAAGTGCGCGTGCGTCGAATAATAATGAGTATGACGAAATGTCACGTCTTGGTCTACTATATATCGCTTTCGGTATTACACAACGCTTTTGAACAGTACAAGACGAAAAATTGGTAGTAGTTATCAACAGGGGGCGTAGCTCAGATGGTAGAGCGCTCGCTTAGCATGCGAGAGGTACCGGGATCGATACCCGGCGCCTCCAATACAAATCTTTTTGGAATAATTTGCTTTAGAATTTTCATTTTTCTTTTCATTTATTATTTATTTGTTTATAGTGGAGTTGGTTACAGTGATGTCATTCTAAATCAAAGATGGCGGATCAACTATTTTTTATGCACCCTTTTAATTTTTTGGTCCTTCATTCCTTCCATTATTTCGGTGTTGTGCTTCATCTCGCCAATTCTCGAAGAAGCCATCCAAGGCGTCCCACCATCTTATCCTCGGTCTCTAGCTGTATCATGGAATCCGGACCCACTGCTTAGACGGCATTCGACAGACATGGCCTGCTCAGTCCCACTTCAGCGTACACTTCACTTCACTTTCAGGTAGCATTCGCCGGGTTTGCTTGAGAGCTTCTTATTTTAATAAAACAAAAAATTCATCCCACAGGCCTCGGCGACGGTAACTGGAAGAACCGTCTATCTGCAGTCCAGAGTTTCCACTCTACAGTCCAAAGCCTCTCCACAAGCGACGCGACCTCACAAGTACTATATCGCACGTTGAACAGGAAGCCAGGTCTGAAAGACACCAATGTTCAAGTGCTGAAGGCAAGGCTTGAAGCCTGCAAGTATATTACGGAGAACTTCCCTGTTTCTACGTAAGTTTGGTTTATATTACCTGATTATGATGAAAAATTAACTCGCAAAGTATCTTGGCTACGCATATATAGAACTCATATAAAAACAAATTAAATATGTTAGCGTGTTATCCAAATCAAAGTCGGTATATTACGGTATGTTTTTCAGATTCAAAGTAGATAATTCTAACTTTTCTTTCAATGAGAATCTGTTCCCTACAAAAGCAAAGGAGGAGATTTCGCCAATAATTTATTTTTAGACCCCTGCTTAGCAATTATCGTTTTTTTTACGACGACATAGCTTTTTCTTCCCCTCTTTAAGAACCAGATAAGCTATCAAACTAGTTAAACCTCTCAAATATCCGTGAATAAAGCTCTAATGCAACTAAAATTGTGCAATTTCTTTACAATCCTTGTATTGTCATACATTGCTGGATGACTGAACGTCATATTTACCCACAATTGCCAATATTTGCGCAATAAATTGCCGTTTTAAGCGAATCTTAATAGGGATGTTAACTGATTTTTTTTTTGTCCGTCAGGTAGATTAATAAAAAAATATAGGACACGTATTTTTTCTTTTGACACACAAACATTAAGTGACGACGATATAATGCGTTTGAATATCGTGTGACGTCACGCCGTTAGTAAACTTTATACGGACATAGTAACGACACAAGCCTCCACTCCTGAACTTTGATGCTCTATTATCTATGTAAATTTTTATTGATTTGGATTTTTTTTTTAAATACGTGCCTAATATTATTTGATAATCTCACTGACGGACTGAGTAGAATTATCATAATTCTAGCAAGGAAAAAGCCCTATTATTAAAATATCGCTTTTATATTTTTCCACAGGATAGCAGCAGACTTTGTTCTCCAAGACGTAGTAACGAAACTAGGCGAGGCGTCCTGCGCGGCCATCTGTGCAGACTGTCTGACGTCACTCGCCGAGGCTTGCGGTCTTGAACACGTTCTCAACGAAGGACTCACCTTCGCTATGGACTCACAGAAGAATCCTAAAGTACAGTCGGAAATGTTCAACTGGATGGCTAACGCTATCAAGGAGTTTGGGTTCAAGTAAGTTGATATTTGTTAGTATAATGAAAATACCAAAATCACTGTATACTATAATTTCCTATAATATTTGAGGCATTCCCTCGATTTCCATGGGATCATGACATTAGGACTATCTCGAGAGTATATTCTTTCAAACTAAAAAAATAAATTTCAAAATTGACTATGATAGGGAATACGCATGAAAAAAAATTACTGTTTGACCAGTTTATCGATAAAAAAACTGAAATAGAATACTAATAGTGAAAACAGAATCAAAATTGATCAAAGAGATATAACAATTTAAAGAAATATATCTGTCCATCTCTGCGAAAACGCCGTTTTCTATAGCAGCTGTATAGATATCGTGCCATTTGACGTCATGCGGCATGTCGGACTTTTCGTTCTGATTCTGAACTTTGACGCTTCATAACTTCGTCTCCGATCAAGATATTTGAAAAATCTTTCATATTTCTTTACTATAGTTATAAAGTATTTTTTATCTAGCAGCCCAACAAATTAATAGGTGAACATAATTTCAGAAAAAAAACCTACAAATTCGAACAGAGAAATTCCTCCTTTTTTGAAAGTCTGTTAAAAAATGGTGGTACTGAAGCTTTTTAAATTCAGATTTAATATACACTTGAAATACACCTCCTATAATGTGAACGAGAAATGTGGGTGTACTCTAGGTGCACTTCTGCCCAACCATGCGGTCAATACAGGCGTGATGTTACGTTATGTGTAACTCAAAACATTTTTTTTTGTTCCAGCATGAACATTAAATCAATAATCGCTCACTGCAAGAAAGCGCTCACGGCCACAAACCCGAACGTCCGTACCTCTGCTGTCAACTTCCTAGGCATTCTGTCTCTCTATGTGGGACCCTCTCTTATCAGTCATTTTGATACGGAGAAGCCGGCGACTCGGCAGCTGATTAGCTTGGAGCTTGATAAGCACGCTAATAGCTCGCCTCCTACGCCGACGAGGCAGCTTGGTACTGTTAGTAAGGTAAGATAAACTTGTTCATATCTAAGTTAAGATAGGATCAGGCGAGATAGTGGTCAAGCGCGAGCCTATAGAATATAAAAGAAAAACTAAATAAAACTTAAACTTTATTTTTATCACATCTATTCAATAAGAGCTAGTTTATTCCTCGTAAACAGGGACCAAAATAGCTCATTAATTCCTTAGGGACTATGATTTGAATTTGGAATGTGGATATTGTTAGTAAATGTTCCAATCAGCAAAGATAGCGGTCCAAAATAGGATTAAGAGCGTGTATTCGATTTAGCGTAGGTACAAAATTGCAAGAACGGCGAAGTATTGACGCACACTACAATGGTTCGTCAGTGTGCGTGAGCCCGGAGCTAGAAATGAATCGTTTTGATACTTTTATATTTTATTGTAAGAATTTGATTTTTGGGTAAGGCCGCCAAAATTTTTTTTAAAGGTCACAAATTTTTATTTTACCATTCATGAGACCCTTTTGTGAATTTTGGTTAACTTATATTTGATGACTGTGTCAGAATGAGGATTTCTGTAAATCATACCTAAGAAATATTGTACAGAATGTGACCAAGGAGGTTGAAGGTCAAATCAAAATTTGGATTACATCCGCCGTTTAGACGTATGGCAACACGCAAGGCCGCCTTGGATGGGACGCTGGATTACAACCGTCTAAGCACAGACTTTAATAATTAAAAAATAATCATGTGTGCGTATAATTACTGGTAAAATTATAATGAAACGAAGTTTAGATCTTTTTATTTTAATATCGTACATCTCTGATGGTCATTGACCGACTTTTCCTGGGGTCAATTATCTCGGGCAAAAGACATTTGTCATAAAAGTCCAATAGGTTATGTTCCATTTTTGTCGCCCAAAACATATCGTCTCTTGGTATCTTTGTGGTCTTCAATGGAAATTCGTTTCCTGTCCATACCGCAAAGAGACAAACATTTTTTTGACTGAAAATAAAGTATTATTTATTAGAAAATTAAAGAATAGAAGCAAACAAAGGACATAATGTGGACTACATAAAATTTATAATAGAGTAGAGAGCTGAAGTGATATTGATTCTCACCTGATATGGAGCTGTCCTTGGATTTGAAAGTACCAGTCGTGGTTGGTATTTATAGATCCATCGACTTTCCAAAATTCAACTTTTTTTCTATGACGGCCTGTTCAGCATTCATGTTTCGCGCCGAATAGGGACATTTAATTTAGATGATTCCTTCATCGAACAGACCATCTGGAGACGCTCCCAAGAAAAAATGTTTCTGGTCAATAAAAAGTTTTAAAGTCGGTTAAAAAGCCTATAAAGGCTAACTCACCTTTTTGCTTGTCTGGCGAAAGCCAACGTTTTATTTTTTTTACTTCCAAATAATTTTCGTTTATTACCCATTTCTGAAAAAAAATACACTTTATGTAAAATTGTGACTATTATTTATGATTACGCCATTTGATATTTAAATAATGATATTATTTGTAGATAACGTTTTTCAAAATTACTTACCAAATAATAAAAATTGCCAAAGTATCAATACTGGCGTGTCGCGCTATGAGTCGCCTACGCTGTCGATGTTTACGCGAGCGAGCTGCGGGCGGCGGGAAAAAGTGATACGTCCTGTCGCTGGGAGGACCCGGCACGCACTGATCGGCAAACAATTGTGCGCGAGGATTTATAGTGTTTTTAAAATAATCGCGTAAAATAAATGCGTACATAAAACTAACTGAAAAAAAAACCGCATATTGAACAATAACCTTTATTTCATAAAATAAATTTATTTGTTATGATTCTCCTTAAATACTGGTAAAAAAAAAATGTTAAAGTGAGCCAATTTTGTACTTTTTTAATATTGTTTTTTTGATATATACTAGCAATATTTTCGCAATTAGGCTACGTAATGCACTTTGAGACTATATATTCTGTTGGACAAACGCATAAAATAAAACATTTTAGCACATTACAATGGTTGTATTCGTCCTGAAAGATCACTCTGACGTCTACTTTTGTAAAACGCCATGAAGGGATTGTCTTCTCTTTACAGTACTAACATTAAAAATTATATTTTTACTCTGTAGTGCACTAAATCAAGACTTAAACTTCCTAAATCCGTAATATTCTTTGATTAATCTTTTCCCATCATTCCGATATAGGTCTGGGAAAAACTCGAAAACATGAAGTTTTCGTCGCAAATTGAGTACGCGCTCTTAATCGCTAAAATCGATTACGACGAATGTATGTGTTGAATGGCTGGAAAACCGCGTGCGAGTTAAATTAAAAAATAAACTGCAACTGTAAAGGATGCATGGTACTAATAAAATTGTTACGATGCACTTCCATAATTGTTCAAATATAAAAATTAGCCTCTAATTATTTCTATGTTATGTCTTATGGTTCCAAATTTTATGTAAATAAATAAACGAAAAGGTCTTGTTCATAAGTTGCACTTATTTATTTTCTCATAGAGGTGATAAAAAGTTGAGTGTTCACCTCAGGAGCAAAACTATTTTAAGCTTGAGTGACGAACTTTGAATCCCTCGCTGCACTCTGGATTCAAAAAAACATTCTCGCCTTTAAAATAGTTGTTTGGTCCCTTTGTTTTTTCTTTTTTATTTAGAATCTATGATGCAGCCATTTTGCATTCATAGACACCATTTTTATCACTAAATTACGTTATATTCTGTTATATCCAGTCTGCAAGTAAAGCCTCAGTGGGCGACGACATAGAAGAACAGTTTGAAGATGCCGCAGAAGACGAACCAGTGGTGGCAGAAGACAACAGACCCCGCACCGACCTGGCGCCACTCATCACCGACGCGCTCATAGCCGAGCTTAACGACAAGAACTGGAAGGTAAGCCTATTTACTATTTACTGTGACAGCGTCATTTGGAAATAACCGGCCAAGTGCGAGTTGGACTCGCGCACGAAGGGTTCCGTACCATTATCGCAAAGACGGCAAAAAAAAAACACGTTTATTGTATGGGAGCCTCACTTAAATATTTATTTTAATCTGTTTTTAGTATTTGTTGTTATAGTGGAAACAGAAATACATCATCTGTGAAAAGTTTCAACTGTCTAGCTATCACGGTTCATGAGTTACAGCCTGGTGACAGACAGACAGTGGAGTCTTAGTAATAGGGTCCCGTTTTTATCCTTTCGGTATGGAACCCTAAAAACCAGCAAACAAAATAATGTAAAAAATCTGACTGGTGGGTTCTCATTCCTTTGTTTTAAAATAGTAAAATACAGTATTTATCTACTCAACGAGCTCTAAGCGACGATACCTCACTCAATGGGGTAGGTGATGTGACCCTTTAGCTGTATGGAAGCCCCCTTAAAAACATTTAAAAAATATTTTTTGACAATTTGTATGTTTGAAGACTGTACTCTCGCTCCAATCGTTTGGCTGTAAAACCTGTATGACAGACAAAGGACACGTGAGTGAAGCTCCGTTTGAACCCTTTGGGTACGGAACCCCAAAAAAGCGGTACGACAGTTGAGTCGCATCAATAATTTTCCCGTTACTGACATTAGTGCTGTATAGAATCAGACAACCTTTATTAGAGGAAGCAAGATTGCTTCCAACGGTCTGCGTACTTCGCCATCGACGGGCTGATTGCGAGGCAATTCGTGATTTTTTGTCATGGAATTACAGGACAGTATCATTTCTACTGAATAAGAGAGCTCGGCCCTAACTTCCAAATTCTCCTAAACTAAAATATAGGAGGTCCAAAATGTTTGGGCGAAAAACCCAGAAATCTAGATATGAACTTACTGTATACAGATCGATTGCTTATAACAAGCGAAATTACTCTACGGCCCTACCTAAGTTGCAGACTCCAAATCCATGGGGTATCGGAGCTATAGGCAGTCAAAGTATGCATGTGTAGTAAATGGTCGATATTATCGTCCGTATCTTCATGTGAACCGAGTTCTTTTTTTTTTATTTTAACTTATCGACACTAGATATACAGACTTATCGTACAGTCGATAGCACGACTGATTTTATTAAGAAAATTCTTAGTACATAATCATTTTTCATGTATTGGAAACCTGAAGCCTTTTTTAAAAATAAATATAACCAGTATGATTAGGACTTAAACGCATATTTTCTCTATCGTTATAATTTATTTATTTATTTAAACTTCATGTACAACGGTGATACATGGCGGACTTAATGCAGCAAGGCATTCTCTACTATTCCTTCAATGTTCCTTTAATGTTCCTATTCCTTCTGCAGGTCCGCAACGAAGCATTAGACAAAGTGAAGGCTATAATCACAAGCTCGGCACCAATCAAGTCGTCCCTTGGAGAGTTACCAGCAGCCCTATCGGCCCGCCTACTCGACTCCAACTCGAAACTGGCGCAGATCGCCTTACAGATATGTGAGGCGTTAGCCACAGCCATGAACACAAAGAGTAAGACGCATATTAGGACGTTCTTCCCGGCTTTCTTTCAAGGTAAATATTGTTTCTGCTGCAACTTTTTTTAACCTGTATTAGGAAAAATCTTAGTTTTTTATTGTGTTGTGTGGCTTATATATGAATAGTCAAGTGGCTAGAGGATATTGACTACGTGACGTAAACTTAACCCCCGGTTTCTCAACACTCGTTTATTAGGCTGTTAACGTAATCAACGAATAATCGCCGGTTATCTGCTGTGATTGGCTGTTGAAAATTCATTCAACCAATTACAGCAGATAACGCGTGCTTGACAATTTGTCACATTAATTCTGCGATAATTTAACCGTGAGAACCCCGGCTTAAACCCCACTACGTGACGAAAACTTCAGGGCGGCCAAGATGTTTGGCGAGAACTATACATACATAAACTTACGCATTTTTTCCTTCTATGATCCTTACATACCTTTACTGAGATCTACTCAGAACCGAGATTTTAATAAATTACTAGCTGACCCCCGGGGCTTCGCTCCCGTCAATTGGCTACCTACTTACCCTACCTACCATACCCTATCTTCCCTACCCTACCTGCCATATCCTGTCTACCCTACCCTACCTACTCTACCATATCTACCCTACCCTACCTATCCTACCTACCCTACCCTACCTAACCCACCCTACCTACACAACCCTACCTACTCAACCCTATCTACCCTACCCTACCTACCCTACCCATTACCCTGCATTATATTATTTAAAAGACGATAGTTGATCAGTTATCGAGTGGGATGAAAAATTATGAAATTACTAAAATGCCTATTAAAAAATAGGGGTTGGTGATAAAAGGGTAAAAATTTAGGGATGTATGTATTTTTAATGCCACATTATAGAAAAATAAAAAACAAAAAGTTTTGTCCAAATATTAAAAAAATAATGTTAAGGGTGAACAACCCTTATCACTTAGGGGTATAAAAATAGATAGTAGCCGATTCTCAGACCTACTGAATATGCATATAAAAATTGGTAAAAATCAGTAAAGCCCTTTCGGAGGAGTAAGGTAACTAACATTGTGACACGAGAATTATATATATATAAGAAGGTGCATATCGCTATCTAAAAAGTGAGCGTCTCAGAGTGAGCTTATCTTTATTTGACTGATCGACTATGTGAAATAACATGTCAAATGTGTGTGTTTGTCCCCAGCATTCGGCGACAGCAAGCAAATGACCCGGTCCTTCGCAGTGTCGTGTGTAGAGACATGGTGCCGCGAGGCGGGCCCGCAAGCTCCATTTGAGGGAGAGATGCTGTTCGACGCGCTCAAGAGTGGCTCCCCGCTGCTACGGACTACCTTACTGCAGTGGCTGGCTGAACACCTACCTAATGGTACGTGTGGTAACATAGCTGGCTGGAAAAACGGGGGCCGTCATCTCCGTGCATAGCGAGGCTTCCATGAGCCTTTTCATTCGCCCCAGAAATGAGCCATTATAAGCATTGCATAGAGGAAGTTACGGGGTGTTTCCATGTACTGACGTGTTTTTAGTGAGGTAAAAGTCTCACACTCAAAGACGCCTGTTCATCTCGCATGTGATTGCTGCATTTTTCATACTCAAACACAATAAACCTTACTAAGCCTTGAAAAAATACAAGCAAGTTTTCTAAAATCCCAATCGATATTATATAAACAGGTTTGTATGCATGCTGTTGCCGCCGCTGCGCATCAACCTCCAATAATCTCCAATTTAAACGTTTCGGAACCGAAATCAAAACCGGAGGTTTAAAAACAATTGGAAGTTCCGTTCCGACTTTTCGGAATCGAACCTCCGTAACATTCCTACTTCAAGTATGGGGCCAAAGAATATGCATAAAAAAATGGGGTAAGCTGGGGCCGTACAACTCGTCAACGCCATTACGATTCCTTTATGAAAATGGACTAGTGCTCGTCGTCCTGTATAGCTCTCTCTCACACAGTGGAACCATGATAAAAGTCACGTACATCAGTAAATGCCAATGTTATGTCAATAAATGTTCGCCACAATGATCTCTAAAACTGACATCATATTTACTTCACAGTGCCATCGAAATCTTTCCCCCGAGAAGAGCTAACAGTATGCCTACCAATCCTGTACGCATGCTTAGAAGACCGTGCTGCTGACGTGCGGAAAGTCACGGGCGACTGTGTGCTGCCCTTCATGTTGCACCTCGGGTACGAGGCCATGCACAAACAGGTTGATAAGTTGAAGGTAAGTTCAATCTAACATACATATCTTAAAACCGCGCCATCTCTTGGCATAAATTTTAAATTATCCGATCAAATAATCTTTGAAATGTGGACTAAGAGCCTAATATTCCATAATTTTGTGCTTTGGAGAGTTGATTAAACAAGAGCATACAATTTTATGTTCAATACCAGAAAATGTTAATTTTACACACAATTCAATAACAATGGCCACACTCGATTATAACTCGGCTTTACTCTGACTGGAGAGAGACGAAGTTCTACACAGTTATATATTATACAGGACGAAGAGAACTGGCCATTTATCACAGCCAAAGTCACAGTCAAGTTTTTTATTTCAATCAGGCAGCATTAAGCGGAACTCATGGACGGCATCAGCGGAATCATTAAACGTTAAACGAGAGCATTGGTGGCCTAGTGGTAACGGCCGCGACAAAGTTGTAGATTTGAACCCAGGCAGGCGCTTTACTTTGTGTAAATTATTTTCACCACTGCTCTCAAAACGGTGAAGGAAAACATCGTGAGGAAACCGGCAGGTCATAGAACCAACAATTCGGCGACATGTGACATCCACCAACCCGCACTGGGCCCGCGTGGTGGATTACGGTCGATTCCCTCTCACAGACAGGAGGCCTGCACGGATGACGGACCAAATGGGACTCAGGTGCGGAAAAAGGGCTCATCTATCCTACACGTTATACTGCGGCCCCTTTCCTTGATTGCAAATTTAATTTAATTATTTATTACAATTTGTGCTATTCATTGGGGGAAAAAAGGTCTGGAATGGCGACCGAGAACCGGAAGACGATACTTTGGAAGGCCTCCCACTAGGTGGACCGATGACCTGGTTAGGGTTGCGGGAAGGCGCTGGATGCAAGACGCACGGGATCGGTCAATGTGGCGACGCCTGGGGGAGGCCTATGTCCAGCATTGGACGTCTTTCGGTTGAAATGATGATGATGATTTATTACAATCTTTTCTCCCAACAGCCCTGCTCCAAAACCGTCGTACAAGCAGCCTTAGACAAGGCTCGTCCCAGCTTACCAGTACAGCCTCTTCCGCCATCCAAGAGCAAGAAGGAAGACCCGCGCGGCGTCAAGTCAGCCGGCGCTCTCAAGAAGGAAGCCGAAAAGAAAGGTGCCGTTGTCAAGGGCAAGGTAAGTCACAGTTAGACAAGGCTCTGCCCTGGTTACTAGTACATCCTCTAGCAAGAGCAAGAAGGAAGAGCCGCGCGACGTTTTAATAATTCTGGTACGGCTGCTTAAAGTACTACAGATCGTTTCTAACTTAAAGGCGGCTGTAAAGTTCGCTTTAGCCACCATTAACTAACTGTGAATCAACCTGTTCTTGTAGTAAGACTGTGAAAATTTTAGATAGCGCCACGTAGGTAAACGCTACGTCACAGAACTCTATATTGTGCAAGCAAAAAATACCAAGAAGAACAGGTTAACTCAAAATATGCCAATCATGACTATCCAATCAGTGGCCTACCAAACAACACCATGGCTGGAGGACCCTCCTTTTTCATTGTAGGAACGACAAAACTCATTCCTCATCTCCATGTCATAAATAAAGAAATAAAAAACCTAAGTCTAAGATCTTATGACTAGAATATTAGATGAGAGCAGACCTCAAATATTCTTCCCTTTTTTTTTTGGTCGGCAGTAATCCAATGACTGACCCGCTCTGGATGAATCGGCATGGCGTGTCAGAATTACTGACAAAAACCCACCCGTGTGTTCCTTCAGTTGCTTGTGCCAGGACCGCGGTGACTCTTTCAAATTTAATTAATTTTCACTACTGCTGTTAGCTGATTGAGCTATCGGTGCTTTGTTAGGAAATATTGTACCTTCATCTTGGCCAGAGTCAGGGTTGATAAAAATCGTGTTTTAAAAAAAAAAAAATCGGCTTAATTTGATTTAAATCAGATTTTTATATATTGCACTATGTTCTTCACCTGAAAGTCGGTTAATAGCTATAAATAAAATATATTTATTTGTTTTAATTATATTTTAATCAAGAAAAAAAAAATCTAATTAACATTGCAGTTCTTCTTCAGTTATATTGAAATAAAAAACATCATTCAAAAATTTACAAATCGTCTCTAAATAACATAACCATGCAATGACAGTCACTTATTTTGATATTTATGGTCTTATTTTTCCATTTGGGCTTTTTAGAATAAATACTAATTTAGGGGTATTTTCAATGCCTAGCCTAGTTCTTATTTTACTGTAAACTACATTAAAATGTTGAAAATATTCTCTCCACCCCAGCGGAGGACGCAACTACACTTAATAGCTGCGTTATTATCTCTAATTCTTTTTGGATCATGCATTTTTGAAATGTTTTAGTTCATTTTGTTTATTATATATTATATTTTTCATTTTTACAAAAGGTATTGAATTAAATCAACGATTTAAAAAAAAAGATATCGCGATTTAAATGACTGATTAAAATCACTTGGTTTATATCATCTCAACCACTGGCCAGAGTATCGGTCTCCCTCGACACCTGTAGTTTTTTTTAAAGCATGTATTTCATTTCACTTGTCTTACAGGGACCAGCAAAATCCGCTTCAGCATCAAGCCGTGGCAAGAAAGACGACGAAGATTGCTCCCCTCTCCTACCAAACAACAATGCGAAGAACCAGCGCATTATTGACGATCAGAAACTAAAAGGTTAGCACTTTCTAGAACAAGAAGATCTTCTTTTTAGTTTAACCTTCATTATATATGGTTTAATTTTCTTCATATCGAAATACGTTTTTGCTGCGTGTGTGACGAGGATTGGTGATAAATCAAGATTATGAGATAATGTAAAGGTATTTGGTCATAGTTCAATAATATTGATTGTTTGTTGTGTGTCTAAGGATGGAATGATGAAATATTAATGTGTAATGTGGTAGTTTTAGATTGTAAACTTTAATTCTTTAAGTAAAGAGTGAATAGGTTACTTCTAGGCAAGCGTACTTTGCCGTCGACCACATCATCGCTTACAATCAGTTGAGATAGTGGACAAATGTGAATCTATTAATAAATAATAAAAAAACAACAGGCAACAGTCGGAAAACTTTGTATCATGTTAATTGGCAACTTGGCAGTTTAAAAGAAGTTTGACTACTGTATAAATTTATAATACATAAATAAAATATGTGCAAGTCATAATGGTAGGTAAGTTATGTCTGGGAAGTTTTGCATGTAAAATTTGTCTGTCAAAGATATTCAGAATAATTTGACTGTGTGAGACAAAAATATTCTTGCGATATGAGAAGTTTCTTTGAAGATGCTCAGACGGCTTCCACCATCTTTGAAAAGTACTACAAAGCAATAAACACGTGTTTTCTCTGTCTCAGTATTGAAATGGAACTTCACAACTCCTCGCGAGGAATTCTTCGAACTTCTGAAGGAGCAGATGACGACCGCTGGAATGAACAAGCAACTCATTGCCAACATGTTCCATAGTGACTTCAGGTACGTGTAATTTTATTGTTGTGTTTTTGTTTCTTTTTTATTGTGTGATTTTTATTTGCCCTCTAACAGAGAGTAAGCCTGCTTCAAAGCACTCCTAATTATGAGAAGAAGAAATTGGATGTTTTTGTTTGACTCCAGATGTGTAAATACTCTAAATACATTTATAGTTATAGGCCGCTGCAAAGACAATTTGGCGAAATGGGATTTTATAGACTCGTCTGTCACACAATGTGAGTGCGGTGCCCTTGTGCAGTATACGACACTCATGCTGGAGTGCCCCAAGTGCCCACACACCTGCACTTTGGTGGACCTAATGAACGCAACTGACGCTAATCTTGGTGTGGCTGCCTACTGGTCCCAAAATATCTAAAAAGTTTTCCATCGAGTCGAAAAGAAGAAGAAGAACTCTTAGTTAGAACCTTCACTACTAATTAATTGATCTTTCCGACAGATACCACTTAAAAGCAATAGAAGCCCTATCAGAAGACTTACACGAAAACGGCCAAGCATTAATGGCGAACTTGGACCTGGTCCTCAAATGGCTGACCCTGAGGTTCTTCGACACCAACCCATCGGTCATTCTCAAGGGTCTGGAGTATCTGTCCGTAGTGTTCACGCATTTGATGGACAGTGACTATACTATGCCGGAGTATGAAGCTAACTGCTTCATACCTTATCTTGTGCTCAAGGTAAGTTGAATTATTTAATGATATGATTAAAACTTGTGGGTAAAGGTAATAGAAATATTCTATCGAATGCGATATCAATCAATAGGTACTGATGTTAGTGACTGATGCTATTTCTGGTCAATTACATCCTAAAGACAATGCTAGGTAACAACAAAAAGTCCCATGGGATCGTAATTTTTTTCTGGATAAAAAGTAGCCTAACCCTTTTCTTTAATATAGTAAAGTCACAGCCAGATAACAAAAGAAAAGTCGTTAATACCTGCCTACCAATGTATTCTTATATTTCAAAACGATACGAAAAAAAAATTAAAGGCAGTGTCGTTAACGCGATTTAAACAAACGTATCGCGGTAAGGGGCGTCATTGACCCTTTCATTTGGCATTCAGTAATGAGTTAATATCTCATGAACGTGTGGACCGATATACGTGATTTAAACGGATAAAATAATTCCACGCCTATATATATTATTTCATTTGATACCAATTTTTTCAAAATATTTCCGTAAACAAAAATTATGTTTTCAAGTTATGTAATTATACGTTTTGGTACAAGTCGGATCAAGATCTTTAGTTTTTGTTATCTGGCAGAGACTTTAATAAGTCGTAATGGAACAACTAACTATGAACTTGGGCGTAACTATGAACATTCAGACAACCAGCGAGGATCCAGCTAATTTTTTAACAGACTTCACAAAAAGGGAGAGGTTCTCAATTCGGATGTTTATAATTTTGTTTGTATGTTCGGGCTTAACTCCATTATATGTAAACGAATTTGCCAAATTCTCTTTTTTGTTCGAAGGAAGTTTATTCCGAAATGGTCCCATTTAAATTTGGTAAAGATCTGATGAAGAACTTCGGAGATATTCAACACAACTCTTCAATAAATGACGGCAAATCTCTCGGGATTACTACAATTGCATGTCTGTTTATTGATTAGGTACACCATTTCATAACATACCATCACGCCAGTACACGCTAAACGGATACGCGCATATAAACACTACAAAGTGAAATTTAACTTTAATTCGGAAGTCGGTGTCCAAAAACGAACAATCGAAAATTGGAACACCGCCTTCGTAAATTTAAGTTATTTCTCACTTTGTAGTGTTTTTATTTGGTAGTTGGTTGTATTTTTTTGCAAACATCTGCTAGCTACTAAACAGACTTTACAAGTTGTGATTGTCTTCAGTGAATACTTTTGATACTTCATAGATTATCTTAATGTTTTACCAGAACTACTTACACGATAATTTTAACAATGACAAGAAAGATAAGTTTCAAGATAAATTGTGTTAGATAGTGTTTCATTACCGTTAATATGAATTGGCAAAGATAGGTTTATATTTTGCATAAATTGTAATAATTATCAACTGATTGTGTCAGTCAAGTATTCATTCTATCCAAGATCAGTATATAAAATTGCTGTCACTACTGTTTTTTTAGGGTTCCGTAGTTTCATACTTTCATTGAAAAAGTCTCTAATTACAAAGTTAAACAATTTGTTCTTGGCTCTTTCGTTTGGTAATAGGTCATATCTAATTATTCTTAGTGTTTCGTAAATTTTTTTGCTAAATTTTCCTTATATTCCGTAGTAAAAAATCTATTTTCTGTATTGGTTATAGGTCGGCGATCCCAAGGATACAGTTCGCAACGGTGTGAAAGCTCTGTTCAAACAAATATGTGTGGTCTACTCTGTAACCAAACTGTTTGGCTACTTGATGGAAGGACTTAAATCTAAGAATGCACGGCAAAGGGCTGGTGAGTTTAAAGTTATTCAAGTTTTTGGTCGAATTATGGGCTTAGAAGAACTTAATTTTTGCCCTGATTATGCCACAAATCCAGTGTTGCAAGTGGGTCTAAATAACATACCATACTTACCTCGATGAAAAGTGTATTGATAAGTGGCTTCAGCTAAACATAATATTATTTATGTATAATTTTCTATGTACTTTCTGGATTATAGATTGTGGTGGCATATTTAAACCCCCCTTCACATAATATATAAAATGTTGACCTACCTTCTGCACATCTTTCTTTTTCATCATTCTATATTTTTCTTACCCTCAGAATGTCTAGAGTGCATAGGCCACTTACTAGAGACGTACGGTTCAACGGTAATGGGCAGCGGTGGAAGCGGAGCCCTGAAAGAGTTAGCGCGACACATCGGAGACCGAGACAACGCCGTGCGCTCGGCTGCGCTCAACTGCGTCGCTTCTGCGTACTTCTTGGAGGGGGAGAAAGTGTACAAGATGATTGGACAGGTATGTAATAAAAGAGTGATTCTATAAGTTGTATTGGTAGGTTTCAAAGAAAATCTGGGCGTCCCCATTCGCTGAAATTTGTCTTCGTGTGGTTTCAATAGGTAGTGTATATTTGATAAAATCGGGCAAAACTCTAAAGACGGGTATCGACATTGCGAGACTGTCTTTCGGAGTGGAGACGCGTTTGCCTCGCGAGCATATTTGAATGTTGTTGCGCGCGAACGATTCGACTTACTGTTGGTTATTAGGCGGTGCTCAAAAGGCGCTCAGTGTGAACTTCTCAGTTGCAAGGGATGCATGTGAATTGCCTTGCGCGCTCGCGGCATGGAAGACAGAGAAGAACTTCGTAATCCTCGGCTTGTGTTGACTGTGAAGACGGAAACTGTGCGCAACGCGAGGCTGCCTGTTCAATGCCAGCACCAGATGAGCAACATCGCAATGTACAGGGCACATGCCATAACTACCTTACGTCTCAATGAGAATTTACCAAAAAAAAATCTGGAGGCTGGATAAATGTAGCCGACTTATACGACACCGCTCCGACCCGGCAAAATAATGTTCATTGAAATGTGAGCTTCAGGCTGTCCTCTGTAGACATACTTTACATTGACAACACAAACTAGCAGACAGCTCACTGTAAGCGAGCTTACCGCCATCGTACCACTCGATAGTTGACGTCTCGCTTACCGCACGCGCTGAAAGCGGCCCGCGCGCTTTACGCACGCCGTCTGTTCGCTTGAAGCACGTTACTAGCTTATCGAAAAAGGAAGGCGAAAGCGGTCGTCGCGTGGACAGGCACTTGACTTTTAGGTGAGAGACACATTTACTATGGTGTGCCTCAGGGAAGTGTGCTTGGCCCTTTATTATTTTTATGCTATATAAATGATCTTCCGAAAACCATACCACATCCTATGACCCTATTTGCTGATGACTGTACTATAGTATTTTCTGGTGAAAATATTGATTCACATGAAAACGACATAAACAGTAGCTTAAGTCTAATAATTCAATGGCTAAATAATAACAACTTGCAGATTAATCTTAATAAAACTCAAATAATGACATTTAAACAAAGAACTAGTTCTAAAATTCTTGACATTAATTATGACCAAAATAAGATTATTAAAACGGAACGAACCAAATTTCTAGGTATTTGGCTAGACGAAAGCATGACATGGAAAACACACATGGAGACTATGATAAAAAAAATTCATCAATTTTGCTATGCCCTACACAATTTGAATAAGGTTGTAAATCGTAATACTGTCCTTACTGCATATCATGCATATGTCTCCTCAACTCTTCGTTACGGCATAATATTTTGGGGCAACTCTACCAACAGAGAAATGGCATTTAAAGCCCAAAAACAATGTCTTCGAGCGATATGTTTGTTAAAAACCACCGAAAGTTGCAAACCATTTTTCGTTAGTTTAAAAATACTTACGCTTCCATCCCTCTATATTTATGAAACATCAATATTTATTAAGGAGAATCTGTCTAAATTTGAGAAACTTAATACTAGACGTCACCAAAGCATACTAAAGTCAAAAAAACACAGTACTGCACTTTTCTCGAAGAGTTGTCTTGGCATGGGTCCAAAGATTTATAATAAACTACCAAAAACCTTAAAAAGCATGACCAATATAAACCATTTTAAATCGCAATTAAAGAAATTATTGATTGAAAAGGCTTACTACTCTATCAATGAGTTTTTAGATGATAGAACCATAAAATAAAAAATGTCTGATCCACTTGTTATTCTATCTTGTTTGTTTGGTTTGTCGTTTTATTTTTATTTTTCTTTTACACCTACTTTGTACGCCTTGCAAGGCAAAACATAGTGATACAACACAAATTTTATACCATGTACCATATTACCTATGTTAAACAAATAAAATACTTTGACTTTGACTTTGACTTTGAGGTGTTAGCGCGTGAACAGCGAGCAGTCATCTTCGTTTGTGGCGGTGTTGGAGCGGGGTTGTAATGAGCTACGACCTTTAACTGCTTCATTGGTGACTATTACCTTACATGACACCTAAATCTAATTAAAATCGTAATGTCATTTGGTAAAGTTTTTTTTTGTCGTCACTTTTCATCTTCTTTTTCTGAAACTTAACCAAGAACTTTATATTTCAGATTTCGGACAAAGATCTATCCCTACTAGAAGAGCGTATCAAGCGTGCGAGTAAATCGCGCAGTGCTGAGTCCAGACGTTCTATGCTCGTGCCACTATCAGCGTCGGGTCGACCCGTGCAGATACAGCAAGAGGTATGTATGCAAACAGCATTTAATATGGATAAGCTGAACGCATTAAGAACCTACTCGGATTAGGCGATTCAGACAGCGGTACTAAAGCCTATTTATTTTTTGTTCAAAATAAAGGAGGAAAATGTTTATTTGTGAATTTGTCCTGTGCCTTAACAACAACAAAAAAGATTAACTAACAATATAAAAGTTCGAGACCAAAATGGCTACGCGTGTATACGGGGATTTCTAGATGAATATCTAGGGCACTTCGTTGCAAATTCACGCATCATTGTATAAAATATTTATAATCTTGACATGCACTTGAATATTGCCTCTTCAGGATGCACATTTTTTAAAATTTTCTTACTAGGTTTGTAACTTTGTATCATACGATGTTAATTAACTGTATGTCATGTTCATAGGAGCCTGAACCGCCTCGGCGTGTGATAACAGTGGACACGACTCCGGCTGAGTACGAGGAAGAAGAGGAGGAGGATATTCCTCCACCCGCCGCGCCGATGCCTGTGTGAGTACAAATACATAACACTTAAATTGATTCGGTATTTGTTAGGAAATGATAACTTCAGTAATAGGCCTTAGCCCTCCTACGCACTAGCGGTTAATCGCGGGGTTGGCTAGCCGCTTTTCCATTTCATTATACAACCGCTTGTGATCGTACGTACTTACTTAACCGCCACAAATTTTTTACCGCGGCGGTTGAATACAGTGCCGGGGCTGGCCGCCATCTCGTTTGAACGCTTTAGCGGTTCATGGGCGATTTACTTGCAACCAGCAACCATGCTTCTTTGCAGCTACTTCTGAGTTTGTGTTTCTTTTCAGCAGGCCTAGACCAAATTCTTTTCTGTAGAGTTAACGCCAGACCCTGACGTCAAAATCTATGGCAATGACATAAATTACGGAAAGGACACGTAATGACACGCGCCACTGCGAAGGAAGTGTTTTGATTGGAACGCGTAAGCGACGCGTATTACACGGTGCTTAAGACCTTACCGCGAATTTTCAGTGTCACCGTTCAGTTCCGTAGCGAGTGCGGCAAGTATTATATCTTGGCCCCTAGAGCAACTGGATAAGAAACCTTATTCTCATCTACAGTCAATAGACTATGATCTTACATTGATGAAAGATAGTAATCTGCGTAAACATAAGGCGCGAGACAACACACAATAGGGATGTATCCTGAGTAGAAAAATGATAATTCTATTTAGTCCGTCAGTGAGATTTGCTAATAATATTGGACACGTATTTTTTGCTTTACCAAATCTATAAAAAATTACAAAGTTAAAGCGCATCAAAGTTCAGGAGTGCTTGTGACGTCACTAAGGCAGTATAAAGTGTTCTAGCGGCGTGATGTTTCACGATATTTCGACGCATCATATCGTCGTCACTTTATGTTTACGTGTTATAAGAAAAAATACGTGTCCAATATTTTTTATTATTCTACCTGACGGACAAAAAACTAATTTTCAGTAAACTACCCTATTTTAACACATTGCTTATATTCGTCCTGCAGATTTCAAGCTTCCTTTCTGTAAACTTTCCCCAACATCGACACAATTTTTAAAAAGTAGTGGAATGAATTATTATTATTTATTAAATTTAAATTGTTGACATTCAAAACTGCCGCTAAATAAAATTAAATATTGAAATAAACGTTTTGACTTTGACTAAATAAAAATATAATGAATACTGGTAAAAAACTTACATCCTATAAAGACGGTAGATTATATCTAGTTTTATCAATGATTCAGCATCATCTAACACTTTGATAAACTAACGAACAACAATATCATTCTCCAGCATACCACCAGAACCTCGCATCATCTCGGGCCCGTTCGGGCTGGACCCCGCGCTGATCGCCCAGCTGGACGCCGCCGTGCCCCTTGTGCGTCGCCCGGACGTTCCCGAGATAGACCTCAAATTCCTGGACGAACCCATCCCCACCAGCGGCGTGAGACACATGTCGCATGCGCCGACGCCTGTTACTTCCAGGTGAGAGACAGAATAAGTTGTAGTTTGGGGTAGTGTCCTCGTCTTCTGGATGAGGTGAGCCGGAAGGAAAACCCGGGCAGTATGGCAGAAAGATTGAAGTTCCATTCCCCCCTATATGATGATAGAGTCTTGGTACTTTTTAAATAACGGCCGCCGTGGTGAATTATGGTGGCCGTCATTTAGTAGATGGACTAAGTGCGGGAAGCCAATCCTGATAGATAATACATGTTCACTGCATGCGCTGAAATATGAAGAACTAATATCTATCTTATCTACACACATAAATGCACTAATGCTGAGATAGGAGCCTTTTTGGTCTGCATATATTAATCTAGCTAGGTCTCATTTTTAGAAAACGTCGTTTTCTCTCTTTTCATCCGAGCAGAGGTCGGTCGCCCAGGTACTGTTTTTGTAAGGCCAATTTATTTCGAAATTGTATATTAATCCTGCTATACAATGTTGTATTTATTGACTACTGAAACACCAAGCAATCGCTTTGCTTGTCATAAAGTAAACCAATAATGTGGATGGTCGAATAAGCTTTTTAAAACTAACAATCAATGTATAAAATAAAATCTCTATGAATAACTTCAGAATTCCGATTATATTAAACGGTCGCGACAATTACATAATAATTTAGCTTACCTTCAGTAATTTGAATATTCCCTTGTTTCTTGCCAGTAGTGGTGGCCTAGTCGTTACGGCCCCGACTTACGTGTCGTAGGTCTTGGGTTTGAACCCAGGCAGGCGCTTTACTTTGTGTAAACTATTTCATCTCCACTGGTTTAAGAACGGTGAAATGCATGCAGGTGAAGGCATGTCCTAGAACCAAAAATTTTAAGACATGAGATCCACCAACCTGCACTGGGCCCGCGTGGTGGATTAAAACCACAGATATAAATCTAACTATATGACGCTATTGTATGTACTTCGCGTGCCAAAACACGGAGTAAAGTTACGATCAATGATTGTAGAGCTTTTCATTTAGCATTATCGCCACCGGAAATCCACAGAAATCTAGAAAAATGTCTTTTATACCATATTGAGCTGTAAGTTATGTATAGAAAAAGTTGGCCGAGGCATTGGAAATGTTTTCTTTCATTGGTAAGTAAATTTGTTTTTAAATTGTTTGTGAAAAAGTGGCACGCTTGGTTTTATACAGATGGAGGGATTTGCGTTATCTATTCAAGATTTATGTCTGTGATTAAAACCCATTCTCTCTCACAGAGAAGCAACTGAGTTTCAGCAGTGGGAACATTGAAAGGCTCATGATGATGGTGTTTCTGCAGCTCGATCTATAAACTACGGTATACTAACTCATGTCGTATCTTTCCAGCATGGTAACAATGTCGCCGCCCCGGCACACAGCGCCACTGGTCACGCAACAAACCCACTCGCTCTCGTCACACGTGGACGACTCACAACTAGCTGATACTATTCACTCTATAGCGAGTCCGGATTTGAATGTGAGTATTTTATTGTCTCAGAAATTTCAATTAATTACTTTAGTCACAGATAATATAATACTAACATACAGATGCCTCATCCCATACAATGAAACCGCGCCGACGTAGCTAGCGTTTTTCGTCTGATTAAACTGATTATTTTGTGTACATCGATCGCGTTCGGTTCCGTTCCACGGCGATAAATAGATGATGGTGTTAGCAGTGATTTGCAATTAAAAGGGTTTACTCGGTATGCGATTTTTTTTTTTTTTGATTTATTGACGATTTGTTTTATGGTATGTTTTTGCACGTTTTTAAATTGTCATTGCACCAAAGCAAATTTAAACTATCCAGTGGAATGTCTCAGAAATTTGAAACAGCGCCATCTATTGGCATCAATTTTAAATGATCCGTTCAAATAATCTTTGAAATGTGAATTAAAAGCCCAATATTCCATAATTTTGTGCTTAGGATTGTGTTAGTTGATTAAACAAGAACATACAAGTTTCTTGTTCAATTCCAGAAAATACAATTAATAATCAATTAAGTTAATTTTACACACAATTCAATAACAAATCAGTGCATATCGCACCATCTGGTGAGATTTATTAGAACCAAATTTTCTTTCTTAGCGCTGGGACCCCGTGCTTTAGTTTTACTTCATACTGGTATGGGATTAGCTATTAAGTTTTCAAAATGTAGAGCACATTGGATATGTGGATGGAGCGGGATCACGATATGAGCCTGTATTTACATAAATTATGTCCGTTACTGGTTCGAGTTTTGCCGTTGAGTAATGTAATATTTGACGCTCCAATGCTTTAGTTTTACTTCATACTGGTATGGGATTAGCTATTAAATTTTCAAAATGTAGAGCACATTGGATATGTGGATGGAGCGGGATGACGATATGAGCCTGTATTTACATAAATTATGTCCGTTACTGGTACGAGTTTTGCCGTTGAGTAATGTAATATTTGACGCTCCAAATCAGTCGAAACGAGATTATGCCCAGTATGGCGTGATGGCCCAGTGGCTAAAACCTCGCCTCTCGTGCTTGAGGTCGTGGGTTCAAATCCGGGCAAGTACCAATGTGACTTTATCAAATTCATATGTACTTTCTAAGTTTATCTTGGACATTGCTGACAACTGTGAAGGAAAACATCGTGAGGAAACCTAGACTTATAGTGAGTTTATTATAAGATTGCTCCATTGGTGTAATTGCTGCAAGGCGTTCCAGTGCGAGGTTAAACTAATAAATAAATGCCCGATTCATTTTTGGCTCAAAAAAACTAAAAGAGCCAGTGGTTAATTTTTTTAAATGTGGATTGAATATACAATCCTGACATTTTTACTATGAAGACAAACTGGGTGCGCTTAGTAATATTTTTTTTTTTTAATCTATACTAAAATTATAAAGAGATAAAGTTTGTGAGGTTGTAGGAGGTAATCTCTGGATCTAGTAACAAAATTTTGCCTATAAAATTATTTCTTTGGCGTGCGCTGAGAAAACTATCGATGATACATAAAAAAATATGATAAAGTCTGCGAGTGAATATATCTTACTATCACAGTTAAGTCACAAAAGCAGCATTTATTTTTAAAATTTTAATTAGATCGCCGGTAGAAACAAAAGTTGTTTACATTTGTATTGTAGTATTAATTCTAGTCAAATAATTAGTTTAACAAATTGGTAGGTAGGTAGGGTAGGGTAGTCTAGGTATGGTAGGTAGGTAGGTAGCCAGTTGACGGAAGCGAAGCCGCGGAGGTCACCTAAACTCCATTTGAAATAACATTAGACATGTTTCCAAATCTTTTTACAGTCCGATCAACCGATTTTGAGTTCTATCCCGTAAACATAAGGATGACATAAAAAGCATAAACCTGTTACCAAAACCAACTGTTTACTACAGCTACCATTTGTCGTAATACCAACGCAATAGAAGTCAAAATCCGTTGAACGGGCTGTAAAATGGACTAATTTAAACGTCTAATGTTATCGCAAATGGAGTATAGTATTTCAATAAAATTTAATGTTGTACCCCATAAACGTGGTTTAAAGCTAATGGACGTTGGATAATTGTTAAAGCTCGCTTCTTGTACGATACTAAAGACTCACCCCAACTTCGCACGGGACAAATCCTAATTATACACAAACCTTCTTCGTTTAACGATCTTTCTATTAATGAAAACCGTATCAAAGTCCGTCTTCAAAGCTTCTTTTAAATAACGCAATCGATTTTGATACGGATTTGAGAAATGAAATAGACAGAGGCAGATAGCAACTTTGTTTTATACTATTTAGAGATAAAATCTACAAATGAAAACCATTTTTTTAAATTTGTTACATATACTACAAAGATGAACCTTTTTGTTTCCAGGCGGCGATCCGAGCCCTATCCCTAATATCGGGCGCCTTGGTATCGGGTCGTGGTGGAGCGTTGGCCCCGCACGAGGCTCGCCTCATCAGTGCTATCGCGGCACAAGTGCGCAGACTACGCACTGCGCCGCCACAGGACGCCTTGCCAGCGTATAAGTACTTGGCTAGTGCGCTTACTACGGTAAGATTTTATAATGTGTCTGAGCGGTTATTTGTGACTACATTTGTTAGTTTTGGTATTGCCTTTAAAACATTTGTATGTGTTAAGGAGTAAATAAATGAAATGTTTATATTACATTTAACAATAGTTTTAGAACAAACGTGAATGAGACTGCTATAGAAGTATTAATTACTGTAGGTAGTTATAAAGTAGCAAATAAAACTGGGCAGTAAGCAATGACAGCATTAAGCAATGATATTTTCTTTACCTTTTCTGATACATTTACTAACTTCAAAAATCAACTACGAAAACTGCTCTTACTGCTGCGAAATAAAGGTGCTGTCGAGATTTAAGTTTTCTTGAACGTGTGGCGAATTCAAAGGATGCAGTTATCAAAGACATATTAAACAACCGTAGATATGTTATGTAAAACATCTATAAATGCAAGATAACTACGATATGGCGTCACTATCAACGCTTACTAAACTTTATCACTGAAGCATAAAATTACAAGTCCTAAAAATATATTCATATTAAAAAATCAATCTCCCTATCCCCAGTTCTACGAAACAGCGGGCTGCGGTTCCCACGTGGGTGAAGCAGCGTTATGTTCACTAGTGGGAGAACTGCTGCGAGTGTTGGGCGCCGGCTCGGGCGCTGCGGGTACCGGCGCCGACGCCGAGCGACTCGTGCGCATACTGAACAACGTGTGTGTAAGGGTGCTGGAGCACTCGCCTAGGACGCCGTTACTATGGTAAGTTTCCCTGCAAGTTCGATCCAGACCAAACGAAGATAAAACCGGAGCAAGAGTATTGAGCATTCCTTTTAGAGTTTTTTTCTTACTAATTTACAAATACAAACAAGCACAAGTGCGCAGTGGTAGGCCAGAGGTAACGGCTACGATTTAAGTTGTAGGTTGAGGGTTCGAACCCAGGCATGCCAACCCATCATAAGTTATGGTAGTCTCCAGCTGTTCAAAATCCATTACACAAATCATCATCATCAGCCTTTTAATTAGTGCCCGCTACTGGGACCGGTCAATCTGGCGACGCTTGAGGGAGGCCTATGTCCAGCAGTGGTCATCATCACATCAGCAGTGGCTGATATGATGATGATCATGGTGATGATTGGGACACAGGCCACCTCTCTGCTTTGAGACAGGGAATGGGCCTTAATACTCCACGCGGGCCCGGTGTGGTTTTAAGTCATGTCGGTTTCCTCACGATGTTTTCCTTCACAATTTTAAGAGCAGTGGTGATAAAATAATGTACACGAAGTAAAGCGCCTGTCTTGGTTCGAACCTACGACACGTAAGTCGGGACCTTTACTAATGCAGCCGAATTGCGCAAGTGAATTCGGCAAGGTGCAAGGTTTGACCGCTATCAAATCGACCAATCACATGCGAGATGAATGAGGCGATGTGGATTTCCGTCTTTGTGATTGGTCGATTTGATAGCGGTCAAACCTTGCGCCTTGCCGAATTCACTTGCGGATTAGAATAGAATAGAATAGAAATAGAATAGAATAGTGGATTCGGCAATCCACTATCGCAATTCGGCTGCTGGACCACCACTACACCACTGGGCCACCACTACTCCACTGGGTCACCACTGCTCCACTGGGCCGTCACTTCTCCACTGGGCCGTCATTTCTCCACTGGGCCACCACTGATCCACTGGGCCGTCACTACTCCACTGGGCCACCACTGCTTTACTGGGCCACCACTGCTCCACTGGGCCGTCACTTCTACACTGGGCCGTCATTTCTCCACTGGGCCACCACTGATCCACTGGGCCGTCACTACTCCACTGGGCCACCACTGCTTTACTGGGCCACCACTGCTCCACTGGGCCGTCACTTCTCCACTGGGCCACCACTGCTTTACTGGGCCACCACTGCTTTACTGGGCCACCACTGCTGCACTGGGCCGTCACTTCTCCACTGGGCCGTCATTTCTCCACTGGGCCACCTCTGATCCACTGGGCCACCACTGCTCCACTGGGCCGTCACTTCTCCACTGGGCCGTCACTTCTCCACTGGGCCGTCATTTCTCCACTGGGCCACCACTGATCCACTGGGCCACCACTGCTTTACTGGGCCACCACTGCTCCACTGGGCCGTCATTTCTCCACTGGGCCACCACTGATCCACTGGGCCGTCACTTCTCCACTGGGCCACCACTGCTCCATTGGGCCGTCACTTCTCCACTGGGCCACCACTGCATTACACAAATGGAATAGTAATCAACTTTTTAATTTGTTCCACAGCGCAATAGTATCCCTCCTCCACGAATCAATCGGCGTGTCCGACCCGGCATGCCCTCGCTACCAAGACCTGCTGCTGAAGTGCTTCTGGAAGACGCTGAAGATGATCTCCACGTGGGACGTCAACTCCATAGACTACGATGCCGTGCTGTACAGGATACACCTGTTCTATAAGGCTTACCCTAATAGTTATTGGAAGAAGAATCCTGATATTAGTGATACGCCGTACAGGTAATCTTTTTGCACTGAAATACGGTGCTTTAGGTTTTTTTACATTTAATGACCATTATCGATAAGACCAAGTTTGTAACACTCAAGACCAAGTTTGTTCTGGGGGGTAACTATAAGCTCTTAGAGCAAGGTTATTTCTAGTGGATGTATATGACTTGTATACATTTGTCCCTTTTACCCAGTCGCACCATGATAGTTTGGACACATCATGGTACGGGGGCAGATGTTATTCTTCAAGTTTACAATAAAGAAAATTGAAATTTGTCCTTATAAGAAAATTAAATGTCTGCTCATTCACTGATATATATACCACAGATAATATAATTCTAGCATACAGATGCCTCATCGCATACAAAGAAACCGTGCCGACGTAACTAGCATTTTTCGTCTGATTAATCTGATGTTTTTTTGCAAATTGAATGCGTTCGGTTCTGTTTCACGGTGATAGATAGGTGGTGTTAGCAGCTACTTGCAAGTAAATGGGTTTACTAGGTTCGTGAATATTTTTTTCTTTAAATACATTAATGGTTCGTTTTATAGTATTTTTTTGCACCAAAATGTGCTGCAAAGCAAATTTTACCAATTGAGTTGAATGCCTCAGAAATTAAAAAATGCGCCATCTATTTTTAAATGATCCGTTCAAATAATCTTTGAAATGTGAATTAAGAGCCCAATATTCCTTTATTATTATTAATATTAGTTGATTAAACAAGAACATACAATTTTTATGTTAATTTCCAGAAAATTTTAAGTTTACACACATTCAATAACAACCAAATTTTCTTTCTTAGCAATGAGGCCCCGTGTGTAAATTAGTTGATTAAACAAGAACATACAATTTTTGTTCATTTCCAGAAAATTTTAATTCTTCTAAAATTTTAATTCTGAAAATTTTATCTTTATGATAACGCCGTTAAACCCCTAAATTTTTTAACCCTTCAGGGCATTTTATCCATATAAGTAGTTTAACCTATAGAAGCTAAGCTAATGATTGATAATTATTTTTTACGTTACAGGACAGTGAAAACATTAGTGCATACTCTAGTCAAAATGAAGGGCGGCTCCATCACGAACCACCTCACACAAATACCCGACGTCAACGAATCTGATCTGTATCCATACCTCCTCAAAGTACTCAAGGTAAATATTTTACTACATTATGAATGAACAGACAGACCAAGCTGAGATATAATATTTAATACAACTACTATAATATGCTTTAAAATATATGGATCCAAATGTTTTTGACTCCATCAGGAAAACAGAGTTAGGCAAATTCGAATGCGAACTGCTACAGAGAAAATTGCAGGACTATGAAGGTATAGTTTGGATAGTCTCGTTAGGCCATTGCTTAGACATGGCAACGGTAGAAGGAAGTGTTGACCGAAATAATAGAGAGTCGTGGGGAAACTTGAATTTACTCAGCAGCCGCAGCTTCCGTTTTTGTGCTCACCAGTTGGCCCCACTGGCGAGTAAGGTCGTTTTTCGACCCGGGAACGTTTATATTACGCGCACGGAAGCAAAGTTTGAATTAAAATAACTTTAAATGCCATAGAAATGCGATTAAATATAAAATCGAGCATGCTGCTGTTTCGCGCAGCCCGTTTTTAGGGTTCCGTACCCAAAGGGTAAAAACGGGACTCTATTACTAAGACTCCGCGATTCGTCTGTCTGTCTATCAACAGGTTGTATCTCATGAACCGTGATAGCTAGACGGTTGAAATTTTTACAGATGATGTATTTCTGTTGCCGCTATAACAACAAATACTAAAAACAGAATAAAATAAATATTCAAGTGTGGCACCCATACAACTAACGTGATTATTTTGCCGTTTTTTGCGATAATGGTACGGAACCCTTCGTGCGCGAGTCCGACTTGCAATTGGCCGGTTTTTTTTTAAAAGGAGTTTAATATCTTTCGAAATGGGCAACTATTAAAGCATTGTTTTGTAAAACCCGTACCTATCTTAATCTGGCATATTTGGAAAATATTTACAGTAATTAAAATTTGAATAAAATCGCGCTAAGAGCCAAAAAACTACGAAATTTGACATTTTGTAGGTCGCCAAATTAGTATAGCGGCAAATTCAAACGCGATAGCCCATTGGGATGATTCAAGCTGACAGTGACAGAAGCTTGAAAAATTATTTACCTTTAATAAATATGATGCTCTTTACAGCAACTAAAACTCGACGAAAAGAAAGAGAACACACCGGACGCTCTAAACGGCGGCTCAGTACTAGCGTCGGTTCCACCGAACAACGCGGCTTTAGCGGCCGGCAGGTTACCGAGAGCCGTGCATGAGGAACTGGCGCTCATACTGAAGAGGATCGGCACTAAGGAGCACAACAAGGACGCTTTGTCGCAGCTGTATGACTTGAGGGTAAGTAGAATACGAGTGTAGAAGAGAAACTATACGATTTTGCTCTTTATCAACATTTCGTATTGAAATTTTGGCGTAACCATTATGACTAACAATATTATATACCTATTGAAGATTTCACACAAACAGACCTTCATCTCCCTTTTTATTACGTTTGACGAGCACACAGTAATGTGCCTTGGCGCACTTTAGTAACAATCAGTTATGTCCGCTAACTATTAACATGGATATCGCACAGGTGTCAAACTCTTTTTATTGTTTGTGTTACAGGAGCGTCATCCAGAAGTAGATATCTGGACGTTCATGCAAGGCTCGTCGTTCTATTTCCGAAATTACGTGGAGAGAGGGCTGCGCGAGGTCGCTGACCAAAGGAAACTCGCCTCTATGCCCATATACAAACACGACTACAAGTCTGACAACATCGGTGAGTAACGTACTAACAGTACTGCTTGGTTGAAATAATTGTGGATTCGGCGCTGTGTCGTCACTTTGACGTTCAACTCTCGCTAATAGCGCACGATGCGAACGCGGGTAGGCGAGAGTGGGGGCGAAGTGCATATTTATTTTGACCAAGTAGTATTTTTTTTAACTTTACCCACTCTAGAAATTTCTTCCTGTATCGTGGGTGCGTTTATAAACATTTAAAATCACATAAACAAGACACTCAGATCCGGAACAACTATCTATAGACGATACAAATATTTGTTCCGTGCGGGTATCGAACCCGTGACACACAGCGCAGCAGTCGATCCCTCAACCACTGCCACTTCCACTGCAATGACGGGCTGCGGTTGACGATGATGAAAGGCAGTATGCGGTTTTTAGTAAGGCTAGCTTTGTAGAGCTCTTTCACTCATGATCATATGATAAGCCTTTTTCTATAACTCGATGTGTTAGATTTCTTGGCTCGGGTTTTTATTTATTTATTTTTATTTTATTTTATTTTATGCTATTAGGGAAACTTACAGCTAGTAAGAACAACATTCCGAAACGATACGGATTTGAAGGCCATTTACAAGTTTCCACAGATAAAAGCACTAACAAAAAAAAACAACAAACGATAAAGATGATATATAACGATGTTATCTTCGCAATAACAAGGTTTTATTTGCATTCGTCTGAGAAGCTCTCATTATAGGGTCTCAACACGATTTCGAGCAGTATATTAACTTTTTGCAATTTTGTATTTACAGACATTAGTAATGAGAACGACGAAAAATCACACGTGATATTCTTGGAGAGACTTCGAGCTTTGCAGGTTTGTTCATTTTTCTTTTTTTTCATAATTTCGTCTACCATCTTCGTAACTTGTCGATGGCAAATACAATTTTTTATGTCATGTTTGGTCCAATATCGAGCTACGGCAACACGATATGAACGTTGAGATATTGAGGCAAATAAAAATACCTGTTCAATATGGTTATTTGCTCAATAATAATTATGTCTATTTCTAGGCCAAAGCCGGTTTAAAAACAGAGTCATCGCCTTCGTCACAGCCTCGCACGCCGGTCGGCGACAACCGTACGCTTGTCGACTCAATCAACGAGAACACCTTACCGCGAACACACAGCATCGACCCACAACTTGACGTAAGGAAACTTATTAGATGAAAATAACCTTTCCGCAGTCATAGCCATTTCACACATCGAGATTTGAGGTTATCCTCGCTGCTTAGCACACAATGAATAAAGAAGAGGGACCCACTTCTCTGCACTTGACTCTCATTTGGTCTGTTGTGCGTGAGGGTTCTGGCTAAAGTAGCCAGCCTAGCTCCGTCCATAAGCACAGAAGCTTCCTGGGAGCTTCACAGGCTTCGCGGAGCGACCTCACTGTTTCGAGGATTTCTTCACGTTGGGCAGCCACAACCTCGCAGTCTCTGGATGACGTGGGCGGCTGATTCTTCGGCGTTAAAACAGCTCCTGCAAATGTGGCGCCTATGTTAAGAAGATGTTATTTAAGAGGGGTGTGGCCCGTAATTGTCCCTATGATTATTCTTAGATTGTTTCTACTTAGGCTAAGGAGTTTTTTGGTTAATCGCGGGTTTACTTTCGGTAAGGCCGATTTCGACTGCCTGCAGTCTGTTGCCCGTGCCCATCTATTATTGTGCTGCTCGGTTAATTTTTTAGCTTAGCACACGAGCCAGCCAGTCTGAGACGAACATACCTTGCACAAAGTTAAAACTGGCAATATAGTCATGGCCAAAGCTTCGCTTTTCCCCGGACTCTCTTTAAGGAGTACCGTATGTATTATACCCAACTGTGGCAGGAACTGCATTGGTAGTGATAGTCTGTTAATGGGTATTATAACCTTGCCATAACGCTTGCGTATAACGGCTGTCGTTTTAAAACAGAATGACAGAGCAACTGGACGGCTCCTTAGCAACTGGACGGCTGATTCATCTATATATATAAGATCGAAGTCTTCAGTTTATCGTCAGACCTGATACTCTAGCACTAGAAGCTGTCCTAACATTTTGTTATTTGGATTCCAGCTACACGCAACACAGACGCTGTCCCAACGCAACGAAGCCGAGGTGGACGCACTACGCCTCAAGCTGCAACAGATCAAGAGCTCCTCTAAGAGATAAGAGTGCTCACAAGCACACCAACCAAGGATTTGGTAGCTCTCTCACACGTCATCAATTAACTTGCACTATCGCGTTCAAATACTAGAGAGTGACTTTGGAACAACTGAAAATGTAATAAATAGTCGAATAGGATAAAAACTCGACGAAAAACTAACTGAAAAATTGGTCGATATTTGATAATAACTCGACTAAACAATTGAAAATTTTGTCGAGTTTGACTAAAATTCGACTAAAAACTAAATTGCCACACACTCTCGCCTTTTTAAGTCGCGTCTACACTCAATGCTTGTTTTTTTTCGTAAATTGACAATTCTTCGGCTTGCCTGAAATAACTCGAAATTTTAATCTCATTTTTAGACAGTTCTCATTCTCATCTAGTTTCTAAGACTATGTTAGAGGCCTATGCGTGTTCCGACGTAGCGTCCAAGCGTCCATTGTTGTGAGCCCTTACTGAGTATACATGAATTCAAAATCTTTGATAATTTTCATTTATAGCCACTTACTCGACTATCTACTTTAGTTTTATGTTTTCTAAGTTGATTTTGAACTTTGTCACACATGCTTATAGAGTCTGAGGTTCCATGAAGTGATAATTATCTAAGATTCTGACTTCAAGTCTAGAACATGACAATATAAATTAAACAGTATCGCCTTGCACAGGGTATTACGCTTCATGTATGAACTTGTCTTGGTAAGGGATCATTTTGTTGACTCGGTTAGGATAAAAATTTGTCTCTCTTGAACATTGTTGTGTCTTGCGGTCAGAGCTTGACGATTTTAATGTTGAATTTTTGTAGCTGGATATGACTATTTAGATTTCCATCGTCACTTTAAGAAGAAAAGGTGAAGCACACTATTGATTTGTGTTCATAAATCAGTAAAGTGGCGTGATTCTAAAGTTGCTAATGCACATTTGATTATGAGGGAGCGCAAAGTTCGAGAATAGTATAGGAAAAATCCTAACAACGGCTCGGACAGCGGTGGTAGGGCGCAGAAAATAGGAAACTTCACAGGTGTCGTTCACTTTGAATCGACCTATAACAGCAAAAGTATAGGAAAAATCCTAACAACGGCTCGGACATCGGTGGTTAGGGAAGGGGGCGCAAAAAATAGCAAACTTCACAGATATCGTTCACTTTGAATCGACCTATAATAATAGCAAATCTATAGTTACATAGGTGCTAACTGTAAGTCATATCCAGTCATGAGATCGGAGTGTATCTGTTTTAAATTAATGTGTTCGCATAGAAATACGTGATTATTGGATATAATTCAATGTCGATCAGCAACAAATGTAGCTAAAATACTAACAAACTATAATTATTTGATTAATAAATAACTTTTACTAACATTAGTTCTCTAAATTATTTATAGTCAAAATTCACATTTGTTGCTGGTCCTGCGTTACTTGCCGTGGTTTATCTATGTTAGTGAAACTTGAAGCAGTGAGAAATTGGATGTTAAAAATAAGCGTGTATCGTGTGTAAAGATTAGAGTTTTATTCTTCGCACTCTGATAACAAAAAAAAACGTGATAACTTAAAAAGAAATATGACGAAATTCCTTTTTTAACTATGAGATTATTGAAATGGAATTTCGTATATTACTGAAAATAGTGTCCTATTAACGTAGACCCTCCGGTCAACTGTAGGCACATTGGATACTAAATAATAATATTCACAAATGTATATTCCACTGTGTGTCTCATTGCACTCAATGTCGCATTTTCACGGAGTAGTAAGTAAATGGAACGCTAATCTAAATAATCGGGTACAATTGACGTAAGTCGTATGACAACATCGTAGATATAAATTTTGACCAAAGCGAGAGGAAAACCCGGTTTTTGGAACGAAATTATCGACGCGTCAAAAATAAAACGCAAGTCAAGTGAAGCGAATGGCAGGTTGATTAATTCATTCAACCAATTACAGCAGTTAAGGCAAGCTTGCAAATAATAATTTGCGATAATTCTCGTACCAGAAGTGAATATCTCGTAAAAAACCAATAGGTTATTGCACTGCATTGAAGCTAAGCGGAGTCAAGTTGATGCAAGTATGTTGGTTGATCGGGACATCTCTCAGCTTTGGCTTAGTTAGTTATCCATTTCTTTATTATTCCGTGTCGCACCTAACAAAAAAATCATGTTTTGTACTGTAAGCAGTCGTGCCCCATTCACGTTTCATACGTAGAAGTAAGTGGCGAAATTTATTTACCGAAAGTTATACAATGAAATTATACCAGGCCGTTATTATTATGTTTCAAAAAAATCTGTTTTTCTTTGGTCAACAAAGTTGTTTCGTTTTGCTGACGTATTCTCCGTTTATGCTTCATTAGGCTACTTATATATCCCCTCAACGGTCGAGAAACCTGAATCAGGTGTGAAACAATAGAAAAACAATTGTTTGCTAATTATGGTTGTTGAACGCTAAAAGAAATTGTAGAAATTAAAATCGTATGGTACTAACTCCTGTGGTGTAGAAATTTAAATTCCCATTGTATAAACCAAATAATATTAACGACATAAAATGTTAGTCTGTGTTTTTACTATGATAACGTAGTAATGTATCCTTTAGACAATCAACACAATTAATAAAAATGAACTAGAATTGGAATAAGTCGAGTTTAGTTAACAAAACTTGAGCGAAGGAAATATAAGGCTGCCTACACGTTACTGTATTGTGTCGTGGCGTGGAATACATCAATCATACGAATCTGTTCAAGCCTACGCCACAAGGCGCCACGCCACGACACGTAAGGATGTTTCCGCCTTAAGAGTGGAAAAATTGGCAGTTTTATTACGAAACAATATTTTTTGTACTTTGAAACAGTATTTAGTTACCAATGTCATCAAAGTTCAATAAAACAGACAGACAGACAACTAAGTGATCCTATAAAACCCTTATAGGATCTGATCTGTCTGTCTGTCTGTTTTGCCTTTTGAGGAAGATTTTCTAAATACCGTTAATTTTAAATCCTGGGATTATTATGTCACGATCATTATTCCAAAGGAATTTCAAAGGTGGTAGGATAGATGGACCCCCTTCTCCGCACTTAGTCTCCCATTTGGTCCGTTGTGCGTGCAGGCCTCCTCTCTGTGAGAGAGAATGGGCCGTAATCCACCACGCGGGCATAGTGCGGGTTAGTGGATGTCACGTGTCTTCGAAATTTTGGTTCTAAGACATGCTGGTTTCCTTACGATTTTTTCCTTCACCGTTTTGAGCAGTGGTGATGAAATAATTTACACAAAGTAAAGCACTTGTAAGTCAACTTCAACAACTTGTAAGTCGCCACTGCTCTACCTACCCACTTCAAATGAGTTATTACACACTTGTATATTACTTCCTTTACTCAAGTTTTGGTAAATATAGTCTTATTTACTCCAATCCCTGTTATATAATGAACGATATGAAATAACCTGTAGCAAGAGCAATGACCCTAGTTTTATATCTTATGATGGTTCAATGTAGTTTTCATTCAATTTGAAAACTATTATTGAATTAGGTCATGTGTTACTAATAACATGTTATTGTAAGTTAATTTTGTATGTGTTTTTTTTTAATAATTAGATTTGTGTTGAGTGTTTCGGTTGTGTTTGTTCGAAGACTGTTTTAAGAGTTTTGTGGTATGATTTAGCAGTACTCGTTTGAGGTGAAATGGATGGCTGTAGGGTGGTTTAGTTTAATTTTTTCAAAATTGTTACTTTTTAAACAGTGTAAGACTTCTTATTACTACGCCGTTAAAATAACTGTGCACCGGTGTACGCTTTGACGTCACTCTGACGTTTGACTCTCGGTATAGGACAATAGGCGAACGCATTCCAGTGAGGTGCACAGTTATTTTTTAATAGGTGTTTTGGGGTCTTTTAGCGCAGACCATCTAATTTTAAATTTATTTTCTGGTTATTTGAGTTTATGACTTCGATTTGTTGATAATGTTTTTGCGTACCCGACGACCATCTACTTTACCTTCAAATTTGTTGATTTTACTCAATGATTGAAGTTTGAAGCGTTGTATTCGGAGTGTTGAGTTTAGTCTGCCGATGCGCGACCAGTCGTCATCCAGTAGGTTTGTTAGAAAACTTGTAAGAGCTGAGATGAGGCCATATATTAATATATTTTAGTACCCCACGTTCTCATTAACCAGCTAAAATGTAATCGATACATTCCTCCCAGTATTGGATTTCTGTGTACAAAATTGTTTGTTCATCTTCATCATATTTATGTGTTCGTTCATTTCTTCACATTTCATTCTTTAAAGAATGCCATTTTAAATTTAAAAGGACAATAGCTTTTTTGTCGACTGTACCTATTAAATGCCTTTGGACTCAACCAGTCCGTGTTTTTCGGAATATGAAACTCAGTCTGAAATGTACTGAAAAGGTAATTAAAATCAAGAATTTGCCTGTTTTATTTGAACGTTATTTTTTATTGTTTTTGACTTAATCTGTAGTATGAGTTTGAAGAAGTATCATTTAGGACCAGCTTTTTTATTCGTAGCTAACTGATTACTAACCATTGGTTACAATTACAGTAGTTGATTTAACTACGGATCAGAAAACTGGGCCTCGCATAATTATAATGAAAACAATGTACTCGATATGTTAAAAAAATATTCGAATTGCTTATAGTTAAGAAACTCACTCTATACAATTACTATTAATTGTTATGCTAAAAAAAAATTTAGAAAAGGTCTTTGGTTTTTTTTCTATTTCATTTTGTTCAATACAATATTCTTGATGCCGATTTTGATTCGTTAAATTAGGTTAATTTCTATAGTCTTTAGTAATACCATTCGCTTCTTAAACATGACTTCAATTGATTATTGTGAGCATTTATTTATTGTGTTATGTAAATTAATGTTTAAATCATGATGTAATATTAATTATTATTATAAAATAAAGTTCATACAACACAGAGAAGTGGTTTTGAATTGAAAAGTTCCTTCATATCAAAGAAAAGTTCACAGTTATTTTAAATCTCTGATAGCAACCAAATAGCAGCCTTATACAACTTGAATAGAGTTAACCGAGATACTAAGTGCTCGTGTGTGGCTAACTCTGACTTGGCCACCATCAGGGATTTTTATTTTGGTAACACAAGTATTTAGCCGAAAGTTGGAAGGGTTTATAGGTGGCCGATCTGGAGACATTCTCCCCGGCTTGGCCACATTTTATCTCAAAAACTAGGGCATCTAGCGAAGATCTGTTATCTCCCAGATTTAGTCGCTAATTAGTCGCCAACCTACTGATTTAGTCGGATCTTAGTTTAGAAGATAAAATAAGTTCAATTTTTAAGGTATAGTCTGAGGGTCGCACTGGAGGAAATTAAATATTTAAGTACGTAAGGAAATCCACGTAACTGCACTGCAGACCATATGAGAAACACAATAAAACTCCAGGTAAAACAATCGATTCAGAGATCCGTTTGCGTAAAATTAAGCTTTGAATTGGAAATTTTTGTAACTAGATCGAAAAGTTTACGAAGAGTAGCCAAGAAAAAATATTTCTATTAATATGTGTAATATACTTCTAGTTTTATACTTCTTGTTTCAGTCTAAAGTCCTTAGAAATGTCAGAGAGAGGAGAGATAAGTTCTCAATTAAATAATAGGGGTTAAAGTATGAAATTGCCGTTTTATTGTAGGTTAGGTTAAAACGGGCTGGTTTCCTCAACTCCACGACCAAGCGCGTATTTTGCGCCGTTTTATTATAATAGGTACTTCGAATTGACATAGAACCTTCATGGTTTGAGATTTTTGAGTGAAACTTTTCACATGGTACCTATGAAGTTCTTCTTTTAAAAAATGTGCAACATTCGATTATCGACTTTCAGTTGTTTTTTTATTCAGCTTAGACAAGAAAGGATTCTTTACGATAACCGTAAGCGTAAAATGCAATGGCTGACCTCATACAGCACGAGAAACCATTTTTACTCTACAGGAACTGCAATTAGAAACCATTCGTCACCCTCCGTATTCGCCAGACCTTGCTCCAACGGACTACCATTTTTTTCGTGATTTGGACAATTTTCTACGTGATAAAAAGTTTTCTTCTCAGGAGGCAGTACAAAATGCTTTCATACAGTTTGTCGGATCTAGATCACCAGAGTTCTATCGCAAAGGCATAAATGACCTTGCTATTAGATGACAGCAATGTGTAATTTCGACTAATTAGTGACTAAATATTTGTGTAATCAAAATTGAAATCCCTGATGGTGGCCAAGCCAAAGGGACACAGTGTTCGTTTCTGAAGGTGCGGGGCGTTGTGCCCAAAGCGGTGAACTTGCATTTGTTGAGGATGTTCCAGAGCAATTTGCTACCAATGATCACCCCCAAATATTTGACCTCGTCTTGAAATTTTATTTCTATGTTGAAAAGTTTTTGAAGCCTATGCGGTCCAAGACTTCGTTTGTTAGTGAACATTATTAAACTAAGATTGCGATAGCACAATCTCTACTTCTCCCTATCCTGGACTATGCTGATGCCAGCTATCTTGATCTCACCCAAGAAGACCAATTGGACAAGCTTGAGCGACTTCAAAATCTCTGTGTCAGATTCATATTTGGCTTGCGGAAATATGATCATGTTCCTGAATTTCGAACCAAGCTCAAATGGCTTCCTATTCGCCTTCGCCGGAATGCCCACATACTTTCTTTGCTATATAACGTGCTCTTTAATCCATCTAGTCCATTTTATCTTAAAGAACGCTTTCAGTTCCTTTGTGACACCATAGACACTCAATGTGTGACACACATTCTAGGTCCTTGAGATCATCGGAGAATCTAAAATTAAGTATGCATTCCACATACTTCTTCGACAAATCTTTTACAGTTCAAGCAGCTCGTTTGTGGAATGCATTACCTATTGAAGTGAGGCGTGCTCAATCCTTACCAACATTTAAAAAAAATGGTGAAGGAGCATTTCCTTTCACTACAATTAGTCTTCTCCTTTCTCTATGATATTTTTGTTATTTAGTAGTATATTAAGTGTTATTGTATGGATGTATCTTATGTTTTTATGTCTAAGTATTATTATTTAAGATATGTTGTTCACTGACAACCCTAAATTCGTCTCCTTTCGTTCAGTCCATCCAAAGAATGTCTGTAAGAGATTTCCCTGTGCAATAAGACACCCAATGTACACTTGCTTTTATGATTTTTGTCCTGTGTATATATTTTTGTGGTGTACATTATAGAATATAATAAATAAATTATTAGTTACGATTTTAAGGGGTTAACCGAGAGTTCGTACTTTGAGCATTAGCTCTCGATTATTTTGAAGTCCTTTCTCATGAGATCAGTGATATCAGATCACATAATGCCCTCAAATTTATCCGAGATTAGAATTGCTATGTCATCTGCGTAACCTACCGAGTAAAGACTGCTGGCTTTCAGCTCTGCAATCGGCTCATCATTCAACCTTCAACCATTCTGCCTTGAACGATGGGGTGTTATTTGCCGACGTTATTTTATCTTTGTCTATAACTTCTATAACGCCACCTCCCAATCCAAGCTACTGGTGGCCCTTTCCCTGCGCCCCCCCTCCCCTCCTCCCTAGCCAAGTTCTACGCCTTCTAATTGTATGGTATCACCATGTGACTTAACGTTCAGATGTGTCATTCCCATACATTAATTCGTTTTCTACTAGCGTTATCGATTGAATATGGTCAACTTGGCTACAGGTGCTGTACGGTTCCCAGCTTTGCTGGGTAGCTATCTGGCAGGCCAGGAAGTGGGTAGTTACAAGTAGTTCGTTAGTTTCTGCGTCGTTTGTTGTATAGATCTGTTTTTTTTCAGGCACCCAATAGAAAGGTCTGGCTCTTGAGCAAGGCATGTTTTGACCCTTATTAACTGGTTGTAATTTTCAATGTTAGTACAAAAATGTCTCCAACTGGTCTTTCCTCGGAGGCGTATTAGTTTTTTATAGGTCCCAGTCTTCTGGCGATCGTGTGTTCCTAGCTCTGTTGAAAGCTCCTAGCTTTGTTATATTGTTTCATGTTGGTCTTTTGTTGCTTTTTACACCCTCTCGTGCCTCGTGCTGCGCTTACGCTTAGCGCCGGTGGCAGCCTCGCCTGTAGGTGTATCAGCCGTAGCCCACACCCCATTCGAGAACGTCTTTCTGCTAGGAACTGTTTGCCATTTATTGGCGTTAGATGTTTAGTTAGTGTTAGATAGGTCTGGCTTACGATTTTCTGTGTGATGAGTCAATCTCAAAAATTTCCGGCGCTCATACTAAAAAATAAAAAAGTTTTTGCTATGGTCTGATCACGTTTCTGTGATCCGTTTTTGTCTAAGATGTGCGGTTCCGAGATATAGTCGGGGTGATTAGCTCGGCGAGTTTCATTGTTTGTCCGTTCTTATCTATCGTTCATAGTTCGCCGTCCGCCGCCAAAATTTGGGGTTCTTATCTATGCATAGCAGGTAAATACACGAAAAAAACACGATATAAAATAATAATAAAAAAATATAAATAAATATACTAAATAAATGATCGGAAATAAATTCAAATTACAGATGTCAAAAATACTGAATACTCGTATGTGTTACTGAAATACTAAGTGGGTGAAAACATGTTTAAAATAGTGACTTGAAAATAAAAAAAATGTCGACGAAGCCCCCATTTCCTTCAAACCTAACTCATCCGTGTGGGAGTGCCCTAAGATTCCGAGTTCGCTACGATCCGATATAGGCAATTACCGTCGTATACGCATTGTCTCACATCTGTACCAAACTTTCATCAAGGTCCTTTCGGCATTTCTGACCGACTAGACCTCCACCAAGCCCCTGGAACAAGCTGGTTTTCGCCGTGGCTTGTCGACTACCTACATTCTTTGAATCAGATAAAGAAGTTTCTCGACGCAACGAAAACGCCTGGAAGACCTATTGGTCGCTGAAACATCTAATAAAAGGATCACTTCCACTTTCCCTAAAAAGAAAACTCATGGACATGTGCATCCTTCCCACCCTCATCTACGGAGCGCAAACATGTTCGTTATTGAAACGTCAAGTCTGCACTCGGGGTATGCCCGCGAGCAAATGAACGAAGCATTCTCGAAGTCAAAATCATAGACCGCATTCGGATTTCGTTCAAAACACAAATCGCAGACGTAGGCAAAACAGCCGCCAAACTATAGTGGAATTGGACAGGCCACATTTACCGCATGTCTCAACAGAAATGGGCAAAAGTAGCCACTGACTGGATTCCGAATAACAGAAACCGGCGACGTGGTAGGCCCAGAAAGAAATGGTGTGACGAATTGGACGCTTAATCTATAGGATTGGCCAGATGTAGCAAGCGACAGGAAAAAATGGAAAGGCGGAAGGAAGGCTCTGCAATGGGAAATAAAAGGCTCATAATCAATACGTCATGTAATAAATCTGTAGAAAAGTCATTTTTGTACATCGAAAATATTTACAAAAAAAAAATAGCCAGAGTGTTAAAGGAGAACTAACAGAACCCATTGCCAGTATTTATAGATTTTTTGTCTTTTTGTCTGTTTATTTGTGCACGCATCACGTAAAATGTAGGAAACCAATGTAGATACCTTTTATACACAAAAATAGTACGTAACAAGAAGTATTACTAAGTTTTTGTTTTATCGCACTCTATCAAAAGTTATATGAATTTAAAGTACTCAAGAAGTAAAATATCGCAACATACGCAATTCAGATACTCGGACTGTTGAATGAATTTAAATTCACCGACATTTCCGTCAATTGTGGACCGATTTTTTAAATTCTTTTTTTGTTTGAAAGATTATGTTCCCACATTGGTCCCATTTTAATTTGGTGAAGATCTGATGAAGAACTTCGGCGATATACAATAGAACTCATCAATAAATGACGGCAAATCTCTCGGGATTGCTGCAATCTCATGTCTGTTTATTGTTTATACCATTTCAAAATATAACATCACGCCAGTACGCTCGAAAGGGGTACGCAGATGTGTACAGTTCACCTTGGTACACCCTTATTTCACCGGTTATGGTCAAGTTTCATGATATTTCGGGTAATCTATTCTGGTATTATAGGTACTTTATTAAAGAACTTGCCTATTAGGTACAACTAATAAGTGAAAAATGAAAAAAAAACTTGAAAAAAAAAAACTACCGACTTCCAAATAAAAACACTAAAAGTAAAAAATAACTTTCCTTTTGGAAATGGTGTCCATAACGAAAAAACTTGATATTTACCAAGACACCGACTTCCAACAAGAAAGTCTTTTTTCACTTTGTAGTGTTTTTATTTGGAAGTCGGTAGTATTTTTTTGAAAAAAATGTTTTTTTTTATGTTTTCATTTCGGTGTGGTGTTCTGGAGTGCTACTAGATGGCGCGCAGCAAATCTGTCCTTTCTTTTTGTATGAAGTCGATATTCTTCTCTCTAGAGTAAAATAGTATTCTGTCATCTGTGCAGTGAACGCTTGATCTAGGTAGGTAGAAAGGTAACTAAGGTAGGTAGGTCTAGGTAAGTAGGGTACGTACAGGTAGGTAGCTAAGTAGAATAAGTCGCGGGCACAACTAGTAATAAATAAAAAAGATGGTATCGTGCAGGCGCTCATCCACATGAATCAAAATATTGACCGACACCATCCTATCAATATGTAAAGCTACGCAGTATGAACCTGGTTTATCATCTGGATCCAAATTGCATATTGTTACGCGCTGGGGTTCAGGGATAAAACTTGATTGCAAAAACACTTCTTAAACAATTCTATTACTTCGCCCTATTTTCCTTTTCTGTTCGCTCTGTGTCGCTTCCAAAACGAATCTGTCTGACTCAAGACGAACCCGACCGCTTTTTATATAGCATGGAAGAAGTTTCTAGAACGTTCCATACTGTTCTAGATAATTCGAGAATCTTCCAGAACCATCGGCTTTCAAACTCATTGTTCCCGAAGCGACTAAAGTTAAAAAGTATTTCGAATAAAAAATATTTGAAATAGGATGACCAAACCAATTCTTCGTAGTTCATTCGTATAATCTGTTACACTGCATGGAGACTCATGTGGGATACCAGTAATTAGATCTGCAAGTAATCGTAGTTCTCTTCCGAAATTAGCGAAAGCTGGTGTCACTGTTGTGCTTTGATTAACAGCACTGTGATATACCAGGAGAAATGGTTGAATGTGTTTATCCCAATCCTTCTGTCTGCTTTCCACAACCTTTGCCTGATACCTCTCCAGCGATTGGTTGAATCGTTCAACCATCCAGTTTGATTGCGGATGATAAGCAGTAGTTCTGGTTTTGTGAACACCCATCACACGACACGCCTCCTTGAACTCGACAAAACACTTCGTGAACTAACTTATCAGCCATACGTATGTAACGGCTCACAGTCGTCTGAAAATCGAGCTCCATACTCATAGTAACTAAATGTAAGGAATAAAAAAAAAAAATGGCTCTGGTACCTCCCTTTATGTTATACTAGCTTTCCCACGCCCTAGCTCCCGCCAACTGACTACCTACCTACCCATTAACCCTACCTACCCTACCGTAACTACACTATACATACATGATTGTTGCGTAACTTTAACCGCTTACGCAGCGCACGCAACGGAAGCTCTCAAAAACGAATATTTTTGCCCGTTATTGCAACATTTTTATTTATGCTCCGCTCCTATTGGTCGTAGCGTGATGTTATATAGCCTATAACCTTCCTCGATAAATGGACTATCCAACACAAAAAATATTTTTTCAATTCCAATCAGTAGTTCCTGAGATTAGCGCGTTCAAACAAACAAACTCTTCAGCTTTTTAATATTAGTATTAATATTAGTATTATTTAATATTAGTACCCACGGGTGGTATCAGTACCATGTATGGGAGAAAACACGTAAAGTACAGTTTTTTGAAACTTAATGGAACTTAAGGGCTGGAGCTCATACGAGCTATTGTACCATACACGGCAATCAAGATGACATACAATTCAAACACCTTTGGGTGCCGCTTTGCATGAAGCAATTTTTCAGAATGTTGTAATAAACGTTAATTTTAAAGGAAAAAGGCGTAGTAAACTGATATTATATTTTTTTTAAAGAATATCAAGTCTAGAAAAATAAACGTAGGTATTTCGTAAAAATAAATAACTTATTGTAAAATTATACTAATATCAATACATCCAGCCAACAAATTTTCGATTCCTCTTTATTACAAATAATTACAAATAACTGCTAACAGAGAGTATCTTCGCCCTCATCAGAGAACTCTAAAACGGAGTCCATCATTGACGCACTAACATTAATATCGACAAATTCAACGTTCTCTTTCTCTACACCTGAATCGTCATTGATGAGAAGAGGTCTCATATCGTCAGTCATAGCTGTTTTTGTGTAGTTTCTCAGCACAGGTCTTATGCTGGACAGGTAGGGTATTGGTCTCCTTGTATCTGATTATACAAAGAGACCAATGAAAATGTTTTCATTTGTCACTTTACGACAAAATTTGGTGTTCTCTGATTTTTTTAGAGTCTTTGTTTCTGGCTTCCGTTGCCTGTTCAGATAATTTGCCAATAATATTGAGGTGTTTGATAACAAAAAAAGTTTGTGGACACTCAAAGGTATATAATACCAGCCATAGCGCTTCATTTACAATTCTGCAGTAAGGCGTGCAAAGTTTGCAAACGTTTCAATAATTATAGGTTCCCCACTGGTTACTACACGCAAAATTGTTGAAAATCATAGGATTAAACGGGAATCCAATCCTATAGGTAATAGTTGCAGTTATTGCAGGATCACTAAAAAAAATCCTAGCTATGCCCATCATTTGTAGTTCCCGAACCTGAAACAAAACAAAAATACTTGACTTCCTGCAGAAAAGAGCTATAGTTACATATATAAATGTTACTTGAAAAAATGTAGATTAAAAAATTATGACTGTTATTTTGTCTTACCTTGTTAGACGATGTCTATTAAGAGGCCCATTTTATCACTGAAATTCTGCTGTATGATTTGTTTTCTACTCTTCAAGGTCTCTTTACTGCTTGCATCTCTAGCTTGACATGTTTTAAACTCCAGTCTATATGAAATATGGAGTAGGCACTTCATACACCTGATCCAAGCCTATCCTACTCTTCATGTAGACAAACCATACTGGTATATTTCTGTTGAAACCGATTTTCCGTTGTTATATTTTTCTGGCTGGGGCAGTTTTGACCCACTAGAACTTAACTGATTAATTCTCATGTCATTAGTATCTAATTATAACTCAACCATAATCACGACGATTAACTAATGAGTTATTTAGTGCTTGGAATGCAATTTTGTAAAAAAAATGTTTATAAATCAATATAATTTTTAATTATTGTCATCATACAGGTCATTAGCAGGCTGTAAACTAACGATTGTAGGTATAAGTAAACTGATCGCCAACTTCATTTAACTACGTCAAAGATTTGAAAAATCACATACAGAAAATTCAAAATTTCAAATACTTGCTACGCGCAAAGCGGTTCCCAAAGGTGCATGAATTGTATGTCATCTTGATTGCCGTGAACGGTACAATAGCTCATGTGAGCACCAGCCCTTCAGTTCCATTATGTTTAAAAAAATGTACTTTGAGGGTTTTCTCCCATCCAAAAAAACACATAATTGTTGTCAAAATTGACTGTGGTCCAACTTCAATTAGTTAACAATCATCGAATCATTAACAGTAATTAGTGTTTTTGTTCTTCAGTTATTAAAAAAATACTTAAAATTAAAACAGATTACCTACTCAAAATCCAACCCACGGGTCCACACACACGGGCCGATGGGCCACGTTATGCCAACGAAACTGGGGCCTGTTACTAAGTAAACATACTTATTGGCTGTTTCGGCAATAGCTAAATAGCTCAAACGACAGTAGCCAGATGGACGGCAGGCATTTAAGGGTGCTGTTTCACCAAAGATTCGCTATGATGTAGCTAGGCTGCGTGAGTTTGCATAGCAAAATTGTGAAAATAGGTGTCCTTTTCCATTTCCACCATGAGGATGCATAGAAAAACTCTGCAAATATGTGACACTGATTGATTCCACCAAAGCTGTGCGAGATAACGGCGGCGCGAGGATGTGACCCAAAGCTGTGAAACACTAAGGTGTGCGAGAATATACACAAATCGCTCACTCTTTTGTATGCAAAATTACGTAGCTCTACTAGCAATTTACAAACCAGTTGTCTGCGCTTTACTAAGATTGTCTGAGAAAATTAAGTGATACCATCAGTGGATGTTTTCCTAGCGTACCGCTACGCTACATAGCGCATCTTTGGTGAAAAAGCATCCTAAAGGTGCGAATACACCGCGAGACCGAGACGCGCGGTTTACTCGTACCTTAAATTGCAATTGACTATTAAAGGTTTAAAAAAAGTCCGAGGAGATGACTGCAACTTTTCCAACTTGATTATTACTGCTACTTTATCGTATTTGAAAAACTTATTTAAATAATAAAAGACTGAATAGCGTGTAAGCCTCATTTCCGAATTATGAAAGTCAATCCGTGGCATTTAAATCTTACTATAACAAACAACATAATAATTTTGATTGTTTGGTTACCAATGTACCAGAAACTGTTTCGACTGATCTCCTAAATGGTAGACAAATCGTTGAAAAACACCTGCGCACCTACACGGTGGGTGAAGCACAGGGATCAATCCCTGTGACCCTGATCATCCCACGCTGGACTAAATTCCGTGTTTCCTATGGAGAATTTTATTAAATCAATGGCGTCGGAGGACGTGGGTGGTGTGGGCGGCCTCGTGTCTGCCTGACAACAGCGAGGTCGTCTTTAGCTGGAAAAATCTTAAAGGGATCTCTTATTCGCCTCAACGGCAACCAGTTCTGACATTGTCTATTCGGTTATTTGTTGGTGAATATTTAATGCAAGTTACCTTTCTTGATTAGGTAATATCGTAGACTAGCTGTCCCACGCGGCTTCGCTCCCGTCAATTGGCTACCTACTCATCTACCCTACCTACCCCACCCTACCTACCCTACAGACATGATTGTTGCGTAAAAAGGAATCATTATTTCCCGTTTTTATTACATTTTGCATTTATACTCCGCTCCTATTGGTCGTAGCGTTATGTTATATAGCCTATAACCTTCCTCGATAACCGGGCTATCCAACACAAAAAGAATTTTACAATTCCAACCAGTAGTTCCTGAGATTAGCGCGTTCAAACAAACAAACAAACTCTTCAGCTTTATAATATGAGTATAGATAATATTGTTAGTTGATCGAATAGAGAGGCAGAAGATGAGCTACAAAATAGCAAGCCTAACCCAGTGGACTGAGTGAGATGGGTGAAACTAAATCGCCCCGTTGACTAATTTTATTTATCGCCAGAAATTGAATGAATACGATGAATATATGGCCAGGATTTTATTCATAGTAAGTATTACTTATTTGTTATTATTCCTACCATGACTTTTCTAGGCGGCTGATAGAAAACTATTTACTAGTATTTACCTGCAAACTGCTTCTTCGCTCAGATTGTTCTCGATTTGGGTCAGTGGATCGTTTTAGGGATAATTGCATGCATTTCATTTTTTATTTTATATGATGTTTCGTGTAGCTGTATTGTGCCATAACAAGAGTGTAGCCACAGCACGAATAAGTAGATGACCTAAACGCTGCACTGATTATCATTTATAAAAATACTACCTATAGTACCTATTACCCATGAAATACATTTTTATCGATGGATTTATCAAATAGTATTATCCTGCTTGTTCAAGTAACCTTTTTTTCCTGCAATAGGCCGATACTGCCATGAAGCCCTATCAATTTGAGAAACCGTTTGAATTGGTTTGAATTTACCACGTAAAAATACCTGCGCCTGTACTAAACTTGTTCATAATCTCGATTACCACGAAAAAGTAAAATATCACTCTATGGTACAAAATAGACAAGTGATCAACCAATCAAACGGTGGGGCGGACGAAACGAAATGAAAGTCCGCCACATGTCCGCCATATCTACTACATCTTCTTTCTAATAGTGACGTTCATATTATTTTGTGTTAGATAGCGTTATTGTGTAGATATTCGTTGTATAATTTAATTATTTTTTTAGTTTATCAAATACGCGGTGAGTAAGTGTGCAATCTGAAATTTGACATATTGATGGTTTTTAATTTGGAACTTGTTTGTCCGCGCCGTGCTTTACGTATTGTCAAAATGGAAAAATCTTAGTTTTAGCGTAACTACAGCCTTATTGTATGGTGTTATTTATAAATTGGATCCACTAGACTACACTCGTGACGTATTTTGTAGCGTTTAACGGTGCCTATTGAGTAATACAAAAATTTTTGGTGTCGGCATTATAAGACGGTGTACCCAATATTTCACAGACCCTCGACGGCGGAAAACACCATGGAGTCTCCACGGAAATTCAACGATTGCTATTTTTACTACTACTCCACATGCACGAAGGTAAGAAAATATTAATGATTACATGTTCTATCATAAATGTAGCTGCTAATGTCACATTGTTTATATTCTGAGTCTCTGATAAAAATCATGGAAGCTAACGTGTTATGCACTGTTTCATTTAATATTTTATGGTTAGAATGTTTTATTGACATTGAAAGAAATCAATCAAATATTGCTCAATTTTTATAAAAATGATAACAACAATGCTAGCAGATTTGGTTGTGAAACTATTGGGTATTTGTGGGTAAAATTAGCATTGACGACCTTTTTACATGCTGGTTTAAAAATGTCAGTTCATAGATATATCTATGGATTTTATTGTATTGAGACCAAGACATTGATATTACAGTAATTCTGTGTCTGTCTGTAATAGAATAAAAACAACACATTTTTTGGATAGTCTCCTTAGTTTTGCTATATTCAAATAATACTGATAAAATGCAATGTTGTAGACACTACTCTGTAATTCGAAAAGCTAGCTTGATATATAATATAGTAGAAAATGAAAATGCTCTGATGCAAGGCATGGTATTTCCTTAAATGCTTCATTACACACCCCGGGTGGGTCAAAGTTCTGTCTGTTTGCAAATCATAATATCTATGATCTAGCTTTTGTTTTTTTTCAAGTAGCAACTCAAGCGTCTAATGCTTGCCAGCCAGTAATTAGGTTTAAAACTAAAAGCACAACATATCACATTTAATGTGGTTTACCTGTAATGTTATAACTGTTACAATATTGCACAAAACGTTCAGTAAAGTTACTTACTTTATCTGTTATGAAGGGGGACAACTGCGTGTTTCGCCATGAACCTTCAGCGCTGGGCTGCGAAACAATGTGTACAGCATGGCAGCAGGGCAAGTGCCTTGATAAACGCTGCAAACTACGTCACATGGAACTGAGGGTATGTTTAAAAGATACAAGGTATCATTATTATGAGGAAACCTGGTCTTATTAATATAAGTTTGAAATTGCCAACCTGCTTTGTGCAGCATGGTGATTTATGTTCATGTCTTCTCTGTAGGAGAAGAGAAGCCTTTGCTCTGCAGTGGGTCTGTAACAGGTTGGTTTTAAGAAGACATTATGTAATATTGCATTTGCTTTAACAGATTTTGTGTTGATTTTTATGTTGTATATGTGTACAAACTCGTGGCTGGATACATTTTGTGTCAAACAAATGCCATGTTTTGAAGGTTAAACAATAGGGTTTAACGAGGACTGTGCAATCAATTGCAGATGTTGTATCCAGAACCAATTAAACTAGATAAAGCACTGTGGTCTTTTAGTAGCTTTTTTAAATCAAACATTTCTCAGTTCTTAGCTAGTGAGAACAACAACATTGAAGATGATATTCTATCAAATTTTCATTGCATAGGCCTTTTTCCCCACCTCATAAGTTCTGGTTTACTTAAGTGTTTGATTTCTTTACTAAGATTAAATATACGCAATAAAGCTGGCCATAAAAGTTATAAAATTTCAGTCATTGTATGGTTCAAAAGTCTGTATGTAAATTCATAAATCTTCTTAAATTTTACTTTAAGAAATTAATGTTCTTTTCTTTTGTCCAAATGGAGAAACCCAACCATTTGTGATCACTTAGTATGCCCATTAATTTGTATTTTCAAATCTCTTCCTAAACAGCTGTGCAAATAGTTCACTAGAATGCCTTAACTGTATGTATTTGAAATTAATTACCTCCAATAATGATTATTATCAGTGATTATGTAATGACAATACATGTATTTCCAGAACCTTAAAGTAGATAGGTACTGGTTTTTGAATACTTGTTTAAGTATCAGGAAATCCCCTAATTTAGTGGCTAATGTAATTAGTTATTTTTATTTTGGGATTTGTCAAAACATTTACTTTATTGGAGAAGGTTTTATCAGAAACCAGTGTACAATAATTTTACACTCAGGGTTAATTAGTTATTGAACAATTATATTTATTTCTGTAAATTGATATAGACATACATCAAATAAGTTTCACTTAACCTAGGTGAGGATTGATGAAGGCAAATAATAGGAGGTCAAATAATAGAATTTGAATCTGTAACATTTTCCAGATCGAATAAGTAGTAGTAGTCCAACTGTCGAAAGTCGCAAACGAAACAGCAGGCAACAGGATCTTAGTTCTTACCCAGTGTATTGTTGGGAACCTATGTCTAGTACAGTTATACAAAGAAACCTTTAAAAAAGACCTCAATCTTCTGGCTGTTACAGACAATTACAGTACAACTATTTTCTTAATGACCCTCAACAATCATTGCATTTCCGAAGACAAACAAATGCTTATTTCCAAGTCCATCAATTATTAGATTTATCGAGTATAATAATTCTGAATTCAGAACTAGGTACTTTATTGTTGTTTTGTTTTGATTTCCGTGTGAACTATATAGAGCTGTAAAACTATTTTTTGCCTGCAACTTTGGAAGCTTTCCTCCCATTTTTTAAATATTACATTAAGGCGATATATACGCCCCAATGTAAGCGCAGTACCGGACGTGCGCCCGCTCGATGCCAAAATATCAAAATTGAACCTCCTTTTGAACAGTTTTGTTTGCAAAATATTATTTGATTTACATATACAAAGAATGGAGAAATTCCATCCATCAATTTTTATGTGTAAAAATATTTTTAAACATCGCAAGTCGTTTTGGAGGAGTATCCAAAAGTTGCGAAAAATATCGTGTTGCTAATTATTTTTTAAAACAAAACTATTTGTTATACGAAAATGTTTAAAAAATAATGTACATGAATCAATAATAAATATAATTTTTTTTCAAACCTTTTAACCTAGCCGTTATTAAGGAGTATGCTTTAGAAAGTTACCGTTTTACGACACTAAAGCGCATGTAGGCCCTTAAGTTAAAAGAGTATTAACAACTCCTTATACTTCCAAGTTGGTTGACAGCGTCCGATCTGCACCGAGTGCAGAGGGCAACTGATAGAAAGCCGACGACTTATGAAACATGAAGTTTGCCAAGGGACATTAAGAAAATAGTTAAAATAGCACTGTACGTCTAAAAACATAAAAAATTTGACAACTCTGTCCGAACATTAAACTTCACATTTTAACTACAGTAATTGGTCATACATTATATTTCTCTACTATTTTCTCTTTTTCGGTCACTAGTCCAGTAAGGCGGCATAATAATCAATCATTTATCATTAAAACTTTAGATATGCACATAATATAGGTGATAAGGATTATATGATGTTAGGCAATTCTTTTTTTATCTTTTATAATAGGGATTAAATTACTAAGTGGTTTTAAGTATTTTTTATATTCAGCAGAAATAATTGATTATCATTGTGATTGTGACGTCCGTCTAAGGTGGCGTCTACATCCTCATATATGCTTGTATTTTGTTGGTAACTAAGTGTAAGAGCACTGAATGGCACGAGATTGTAGATGAGCCAAAGAAAGAAAGCCATGTCTTTTAACCCTTTCCAGATCAGGAAAAGAAACTAGGAACACATAGAACTGGCTAGCCATGATTGACAAAAAACAACATCTCGCCCAGCTTTGCGATTTGTCTTAGCTTTGTGTTACCCTGCAAATGATAAAAAAACAACTGTTATTCATATATCTAGCAACAAATGACTTGAAATAGCCGTGGCCGTGACAAAAGCTGCTGTGGCACCTCCGAGATCTTCTGGACCACGCTATGATAAGGAACAGAAGATGTAAGTTTCCTCCCTACTTGTAATAAATAGAGCAAAAATTGTCAAATTCTAGAAAAACCGCAAGCAGATCCCATGCTATTGGGAGAACCAGCCGGGTGGTTGTCGTAAGATCCACTGCCCGTTCATGCACAAGAACCCGGACGCGCGCACCGACGGTATCGCGCCCAGCCAGCCGGCGCCCCCTCAACCCGTGAGACAACATATACATTACACGCCATACACGGTGCCTTTTTTACTAGAGAACTAGGAGAACTTTCAGGGGTGATACCCGTCTAAAATAATCTTTGAAATTTTCAATGCAAGCCTATACAGGACTTGGCTTCATATAAATATATACTTTTTGCCTGAATAAGGTATGTATGTATTACCCTTGAAAGTTTTCTTGGCTACTAAAGAGGTATGGTGTATATCTGAATGAATTTACACACACTAACATTTTTTGCTATTTGGTGACCTATTTTGTTTTTTTAATAACTTTGAAGCTAAGTCTAAAGTAATAGGCCGCTGAGCTCTCGTATGAGTATCATTTCTGTCCATTCTTTCATATTTGGAAACTTTTAACTGACATTTAACTTAACTATCTTATTTCTACCATGAATCAAGTTGTTTTCAAGGTTGGCAAGATACTCTCACACTTCTATACTTGAGATTTTCACTTCTTATCAGAGGACCTTCAGCCCATTTCATAAACAAACTATATAAAGTTTCATAGCATCATGGATAGGTACAAAAATACTCGCCTCTTCTACAAACCAAGTAACGTTTTGCGGTCGTTCCCAATACAGCAGCAAGTGCCGACGTCTGTGAACGTGCCGGAACCTGTGCCCTCGGAGCAGCCTCCCATGGGGGGCGTAGCGCCACCCGTGCCCGCACCCGCGCCCGTGCCGCTACTGTGGCAGCAACAGCGCCAAGGTAACACTCATGCTCATATTTTAGGTTAAGATCATGCAACCATAAACTCACGTCGTTTTCCAATGGGGTAGTCAGAAACTACAGAATGTCATCTGCTTCAATCCTTACATATACCCTTTGCTTCGTTGACTTTCATAAATCGTCATAATTTCAGTCGAATAAAGTCCACTGCTGGACATAGGCCTCTCCCAAGCGTCGCCACATTGACCGTTCCTGTAGTCACCTCATTATCTATATGTTGTAGATGGAGCCACTTTCGTAGCGTCACATAATATTATGCTTATGTATCAGACATTGATGCCTAACGTGGACTGTGGCCGTCTTTGTGATGATGAAGAGACGAATTTGGCACGAATATATTGTTAACATGACATCAAGTCCCAATGAATATTGTTGAATAGTTCTTTTTGTCTCATTGGTAAATAAAAGTAGAGTCTATTTCGGACACCGTAAATAAACTATACGATTATACAAATTTAACAACTGATATTCAGTAGTAATTTAACTTGCTTTAGTCTGGCTAAGAAATATTTTTTACACGGTTTCTGGGTTGTGGAGGTCAGATAGCCAGTCGCTCCAAGTAATATACTGGTCCAGCTGCATCCATTTAGACTGGAAACCAACCCCAATATAGTTAAGACTAGGCAGATGGAGACCCTAACTTTGCCGCACTTAGACCGTTGTGCGTGGTACTGGTTAACACAGTCAGCCTAGCTCAGCCCAAAAGACTGAAGCTTCCTGGGAGCTTCACAGGCTTCGAGGATGTTTTGATGTTGAGAAGCCACGGCCTCGCATTCTAGGATGACGTGGGCGCCTGATTCCTCGGCGTCAAGGCAGCCCCTGCAAAGCGGGCTGTCTGGGGCGCCTATATTAACAAGATGCTCGTTAACGTTCTACTCAGGCTGACAAGTTCTTTAGTTAATCGCGGGTATACGCTTTAGTTATTCGGTAAAGCCAATTTTGACTGTCTACAGTCTGTTGCCCGTGACCATCTTCATCATTATAGAAGTGGGTATGGGCCTAGCATTAACATCTCGAAGCCTCTCTTCGCAGTTCATCTGCGTCTTATTGCCTAAGGATCCACTATGCCCTTTGATCCACTGGTGTGTAATGCGATTGGACGTCAATGTACTCTAAGCTAGGCAGACTAATTAATTCAGTAATAACTGTTACTACCCATCCCAAGGAAAAAAAAAAGTGTGGTGCTATATATATAAAAATGAATCCTTATTTCCTTTGGTCACGCCATTACTTGAGAACGGCTTTACTGATTTCAATTATCTTCTATTTTTAAGTTTCCTAATTCTTTGTAAGAAACGAGAAATTGTGATAAAACAAAAAATATGGTTGGGTAGATATGTAGATAGTTTAAGTAGGGAAGGTAGGGTAGGCAGATGACGGGAGCGTAGCCGCGGGCACAGCTAGTTAGGTACATTTAGGTAAACTATTCATGGTTTCCAGTTTAATTCACTGTTCATGTGATGTTGATGTGCCACGTTAGATATACACGCAGTCCACATTATTTCTCTGTTTGAGTGTGATAACGAATCTGTGTTTATGAATCGCGTTAAATAAAGCATGGTTGGCCTAGTTTACATGGCGGAAAAAATATGGGAAAATCCCGTGTGACGGTGTTAAATATAATTATTGAAATGATTGCAAAATAGAAAATTGTTTGCGGAGTTGAGTAATGAAAAATTATACTTATTTTGAATGTGGACTATTTAGTGTGCTATACGGAGTGTCTGACATCGAGGCGAAACAAAAATAGCTTTGATGCAGTACATGATTCTGGACCCCCTGGTGTTGGAACTTTTCTTAGGCTTTTTCCTATTTTAGAATATTTTTTTTTGAAACTCTTTTCACAAAAAACTCCCATAAAAATAAAATTCAAAAGCGCTGCCTCTCAGCTGATTTCCTAAAGTTCACGATATTGGTCGTAGCCGGAGTATCTGCACGCGCCGCGCCGCCCGCAATCTCTCATTTTTTTATATAAAAAAAAAATCTGCTGGATAGACGAATTTCGAACTGATTACAGTAATAAAAAAATCAGTTTTTTTCTTTAAATTTAGAAAAGCCCCTACTAAAAATTTCTATACTGGGGCTGGGGGTCCAGAATCATGTACTGAAACCATGGTTTTTTTTATAAGCGACGGTGTCAGAAATCCTGTACAGTCTACGGAAAACAGAAGAGTTACAATAGTCGCCTTCATAATTTTAGAAAGAGGGGCATTTCTCTGTCAAAAAATATGGCTCAGACTTTGTTTGCACGTTTTTGCCTTAGTGATGTTGTTCGAAGTGCGTGAAGTTCACTGGGTCATCTAGTTCGAAATAAAATAGCCCATAGTTGTTCTGTTTAAGCATTGATATAATAGCGATTATGATCCTCGTCTTTTTTACTAATGATAAACGAAACATAGTTTACTGTTGGGGTTCCCACGAAAAGATATTAGTGAACGCTATTGCCTTGCTAAAACGGAACAACTATGGACTATTTTATTTCGAACTAGATGACCCAGTCAACTTCGTTCGTACCACCTAAACTAATAAATTTCCTATCCTATATATTTTTTCCAAAATCTGTCGAGCTTTTGCGAGTCTAACGCACGGCAATTGAATTTGATATAATAGATTTGATGAGCTTCCCTATATAAGATATACAAGGTTTCCGTCCCCCAGCAGTGGTGCTGGACTCCGCCATCCTGGGCGTGCTGCCGGCGTCCAGCGAGCTGCTGAGCGGTCGCCGCGTGCTGCCGCCGCACGCGCACGAGCAGCCAGCCAACCCCTACGCCCCCATGCCCGTCGACCCCCTCGTCGTCAACTTCGAAGAAGGTATGCGCCTCTACTGAAACTACATGTACTAAGCCCCTGCCAGACGATTTGAGAACTCGCACCCACGCTATTAAAAATCCCACACGACCACCCAAGCTCTAAAAGATTCCAGTAACAACACAACTGAAAGGACACCGGTCCACTGCAAGCTATGGTTGTGTTCGGTGTTGTTAAAGATGTAGAAAGTAGCTTTACTTCCTTTGAAGTTTCGTTGCTAATGAGGCTGAAGTCTCCAATTAAGCAATTCACCAAATATGTTGGTATAGGAAACTAGAGTTTCATGTTTCTTTAAAGAAAGCTTGGACCGGTCCCTAATATGAAATATTTTATAGGAAATTCGATGTGGAAAGTCAATCTTAAATATGGTTGAAATTACGAATGCTGCTGTAAAAGCAAAGGTTGTGTGAATTGATAATGAAAAAGTGATTGTTTTATAGAAGTAAACTTTCTGTAAAAGTAATGAAGGATCGAGCAACGGTTGTCTTGTATTTAAGCTACCACAGTGTGATGTGGTGCTTTGAAAATGGAATCTTGTAGAAATACTTTGGACTCGCGTCATTGATGGGGCGGTAGTTATGTGAACCAACAATGATGCCGAGCCGGCGGCGGTAGCAAATAGACTTCTCAAATTGTATGATTGGGGCTTAAGGCTCGATTTGCTGTCACTAATTTGAAAAGCCATCAAAATAAGTAAAAGTTTGGACTAAATTCGGAACAGTGGCGTAAAATAAATTAAGGAAAAAGTGGGTAAAGCTATTTGATGGTGAATTGTTTCCTAGTATATTATTATGTTGTATGAATATTCTCCATATGTGGCATTGTACTTTACAATTTTCTATTTAAGAGCACTGGATAAAGGATTGCAAGCAAGTTTTATGCGTCATGATTTTATGTGATATAAAAAGCAATCGTATAAATGTATAATTTTGATATGCAAGTTGGAAAGTGACCGGCTAGGTATATGAACTATATACGCGACATTGATGGACACTTTGGATTTGTTTGACGATAATGTGATTTTGATGTCTTTCCAAATGATGTTATTAGCGAATCTTGTAGCCAAACGTAAAATTAATAATACTATGTACTAATGCACTTGAGTTTTCAATAGACATTTAGAGATATGCTCGTAATATCGATATCACGGCTCGCGGACACTAAGTCCAGTGTCGAGCCAACCGCTTCCTGGCGATGTGGTTGTAACATTAGGCTCACCGTCCACTGAAGCGTGCGCACAGCGCGCAATCAATGATTTCGAGAGAAGAGATGCGACGACATGTGAACGGCACTATATTTAATTTAGTCATACAATGCACTGCCTATACCTATTTCCATGTAACTGAAAGACTTGATAAGTGTTGCTTGAACGCATTCTTCTTTCTACGTGGAAAATCGGTTCGTCGTTTATGTCCTTACATCAGAGTTGGTTGTTACGCTTCAATGGACAGGGGGCCTAGCATGCATTATTATAATAATTCGGTAGTTGAAAACTCTGCATTGTCACGTTACGGGCGGTTTGCGTAGGGTTAAGCATTAATGATGTTAAATTTCAAACGCTCATTTATTGTTTTTGGTTTTCTAAATATAACACTATGCTTTATGTAAACTATGGCATTGCTGACTAGTTCCTCTCGTCAAATTCATGGTCGTAGGTCGCATTGAAAGGGTTCCAATATTATTTTTTTAGAATTCAACCCTTTGTTGTGCCAATAAAACAATGTCATATAAAAAAAACGACCGAGATGTGTTAGATTTATTACTTGAAACATATATTTACTTTGTTCACATGTTATTGGTTAAGAATTTTTTCCTACGTTTATTGTCGCTAGCGAAGTGGGAATTTATTATTTATATATTTTTACGCGGGTGTGTCACAACTTGCCGCTTTATTAATTTTAACTTTTGTAGAAAGAAAATACATTTGTTTTGTTCTCCCAGTTCGCGACGCGACATCTAACACCTGTTTATGGAAGGTATTATTATTGTTTTTATTTCGCCAATAGTCAATTAATATAGTATTTATTGTATAGTTATAGTTGGATTCAGTTTCGTGATTTTTGTATTCAATATTATTGTGGCGGGTGTGGAATTAAAGTTTTTGGGCGGTTACACTAGAAACTGGATCCAAATTAATTTAACGAGATACAATATTGTTTTTTTTATGTTGCCGGAAGAGGCGGCTTTTTGGTTGACTCTAACTTAAACAATGTTTAGCTGGTTTTTTATACCATAGACAATGATTAAACAAAGTGAGATTATATTTGACTCACGGAGAATTTATTATAGCTCTCTTCTCACAGTTTATTAAAACAATATGGAGAAAAAGCGACGTTGGTATTTTTGTATGTGCAATAAATTAGAGAATATAATCTCTTTCATATCTTAGCTAATTAGATTCATTAATATCTCTCGCTTTTTCATTTACTGTATCGTTATATAACAATTTATATCACATAGATAGACAGTTACAGTAATATTTTAAGAAAAATACATTCAGTTTTCTCTCAAAATATCACTGCAATACTTTTTTAAATAGATGTTGATATAATCTTTGTCTATGATAGAAAAGTACATAATAAATAGGTTTAATAACATATAAAATACAAATAAAAATATATATACACGATTATTGTAACTCATTAAAATAGGTGAAAAAAAAATGAAAAAAAAAAACAGCTTTATGCCTTTAAATTGTTTGTATGTTAGCATGTAGGATGTTTACGGGGCTTCGGCAGTTTATAAAGGTACCCACTGCTACCTGCCCCCAAAACTTTATATATTCGCACCGTGAGATTTAGATAGAGCTAATAAAATGATTAAAAAAAAAATGTATCTCTAGGTATACACAACGGGCAACACAGTTTTACAAAAAAGCATGCATTTTAATACTGTGCTGCCCGTATAACAAAAAAAAAATCGTGCTTAAGATCATACTACCAATTAAGAAAGATTAAAAAAAAGATACATAAAATAAAAAGAGCATTCGATTCGATTGCTTAGCGGTCTTTGGTAAAGTTTGGTAACGCTTCCGATTTACCGTATCTACAATAGCACTTCGTATGTTAACTGAACGCGATTAGACAAATATATTTGTTGTGTTAAACAATCTGGCAAGACAAGGATTCAGTTCTTATATTTTTTGCACTGAGAGTAAAGTTCCTATATTTATTACAAAATCGCAAAAGTGTGAACAGGACAAGATACAAAAAAAAAAAATCGGTTCGCGTTATGGTCCATGGTACGCCTAGTCATTATTTATGTATAAAACTATTTATCAATATTTAAATAGTCTCGATTGGTGGGGATAGATTAAGTCGCAGGTTTCATTATTTTAACAAGCTCAGTTTTTATTTTTACACACATCTTCTCTTTCAAATTCTTCGTGTTCGCTTAAAAGGGAGGTAAAATTATATTAAGTTTTATATAAATTAGCGGAAAAGTGTACTGAAAAGTTATTAGGAATATAATTTTAGAATGAATTAGTACAAAGGGTGGTTGCTTCACGAGGCAGCTGTTAAAAAAAAAAAAAGAAATTGGTTTCTCTCGTAACTGTAGCAATACATTTTATATTTAGTATAATGTTGTAATCTTGTCTCTTTTATACTAATAAACTATTTATTTATCTTTAGATTAATTGTTGGAATGTTAATGTTTTATGTTAGACAGTTAAATTTCTGTCACACGGAGCGCTTGAGTCTTTGTGAAATGTACTGCGATCAGGAACGGATCACTATCTATGTATTATCTTATATACTACGTAAACACTTATTTCTTAACTCTATTTGGCAGCTATTTTATAAAACCTGGTGAGAAAAGACTTGAAAGTAAGACATATTATGTATGACGTGATGGTTCGGATGTGTCGTACGACATTTCATAATGATGTAAGCATAGATTACTATGTTTTTACTAACCGATGTTGTTGAATGTGGAAAGCTTTCCTTTTAATATGTTATTTGTTAGCTGATTATAATAAATTGACGTCGGCGGGAGGGGATCGGATGAAGGATTTGAATTTTAGTCAACGAGGTCAAAGTTGATATCCACATTTGATCACGATCGGTTATGAAACCGAATGATTTTCTAAGATTTGTATATGTGCGAAAGTGAGGTAAATGTAATGAAATTAGTAATGCAGCACTTTTGATACTTACACGTTGTGTTCTATGATATTTTGGTTGACGGAGTTGAGGGAGTGCGACGCAGACCCGTGCGCACTGCTTGTGCCGCGCCGGTCGCGTCGCTGCGAGTGCGCCAACTGTCGCGAGTGCCTACTGATAGTTTCTTGTTTCAAATAATACGGGGTTGTTGTTATGTTAATCTTAGTCTTATTTTATAATAAGAATGTCAAAATATGTTTATTATTAGTAACGCGTGTCTAGTACCTTTCATTTAAGCTAATTAATATTCGAATTGATATAGGAACTCGTAACGGAACAGAATTATACTTTGGCTTTGTTTAATCAAATTGTGTTTAATATACCAACGAGTAAATAAAAATGTTTCGTAATATGATTTTTGTAATTATTTTTGAACGCCCTTCGAGAGTCGCTTTCAGATAGACGTTACAAGAACACACCGCGAAGTTGCTATGTTGCCGACGCGCGACGGGTCGCATCAAAATTAATTACGAAAATCATTTTGATTGTTTCGATTATTGCGTCCAACTAAGCGGTTCGTTCGTGTGTTCTTGCAGAGTCGGATAATGAAAGCGCACCCTCGTCTACGCCCACTAAAACCATTTCGCCTGACGACGCGACCAGAGTCGCGCGAACTAAGTCTCAGGAGTTGTTGCTTCTTGAGAAAATACAGGCCGAGGCTGCGGCCTTCTACAGCTACGATGGTTTGCCGCCGCCTGATCCCAAGGTCAAGCTAGTACGCACCAACCTCGCCACCAAATACGAGCGGGTGTCGCTGGACGAGCTCGCCGGCAAGCAAGCGCAGGAGCGCCGCCCTTCTCTCGACTTCAAGGTCCTCTCCCTCGACGAGATCCGCGCCCGCAAGAAAAGCGACACCATCATACACAGTACACCCATCACACTCAACCTTAGCAGGAAAAGAAAGCTCTCCACACACGAAACCATCACAACCTCAGGTAATAAAATACTGAAAGTCGTCAGAAGCAACTCTATTGTGTACAAGAAACTCGACCGTAATGCCCCTGCAGCGTCCAATAAGACCAAAGTCGACCAGAAGGAAAGTGACGACGCTATCGATAGGAAACGAACATTATCAGAACAAAGTGACATTTACGAAATACAAGAAGACGAACTCGTAGACAACTGTTTTGAATTCAAGAGAATAAAGCTTACAGGACAAACCGCCAAACCTAGACTTATAAGGAACAGACTGTCAAGCTCAAACATAAGTACAGACGAACCCAAATACGACGATTCAGACTTAAACAAAACGGATGATTCTGACTCGGAAGTACAAATAGTTAGCGTAGAGCTCAAAGAGATTAACTCAGTAGATTTAGATAAGATAGATTCAGACAGTGAGATTATAGACTTAGAGAGCACTAGGCTAGGTGAACCTATAGATGTAGTGGATCTTAGTGAAGATCAGGACGAAAGTGACATTACCGCGGCAGACTTAGATTTGGACTTGAGCAAAAATGCAGTAATGCCCGATGTGGTAGTAAGCTGTCACCAACAACTTAATAAAATAGACACAGGAAATAGTATCCTAAATGACATCGATAGTTTGTTAGACGACGATTTATGATTCTCATTACTTTTTAGTCGCTAGTTTTTGAAGTTTAAAACTTTAAGTAAAGATATTCGTACAAAGTATCCTGTTTAATATATTTAGATTAGGTTTATGAATGATCTACAGTACCTATGTAGTATCGTTAAGGAACAAGCAATACAAATGTGACTTATTTTTTTACTTTTGCTAGCTAAGTTAGCAAAATCTTTAGTATTTTGTTCATATTAAGTGCTGTAGTGTTAAAAGCTTTAATTGTTTGTATTGATATTACAATTTTTTTTTTCTAGAAGGTGAAGTTTTATTTCATACTATCTGTCCCGCGCGGCTTCGCACCGTCAACTGGCTATCTATCTACCCTACATACATGATTGTTGCGTAACTTAAACCACTTATGCAGAGCACGCAACGGAAGCTCTCAAAAAGGAATAGTTTTGCCCGTTTTTGCAACATTTTTCATTTGTGCTCCGATCCTATTGGTCGTAGCGTGATGTTATATAGCCTATAACTTTCCTCGATAAATGGACTTTCCAACACAAAAAGAATTTTTCAATTCTAACCAGTAGTTCCTAAGATTAGCGCGTTCAAACAAACAAACTCTTTGGCTTTATAATATTAAGTATAGATAATATGGCAAATCTAGCCAAAAGTCAAAAGTCCTTTGTATCCGCATAGATGGCGTTGCTATGCTCAAATGAAACTACCAAATACTTTGATCCAAAAGTGTATTCATATAGTGTTATTAAAACGTTTTATCGACATCACACAATTATTCACATTTTTATTTATAATCAATACATATACACATTAAAAACTTATTGTAAATTCGAAAATAATGCCTCGAGGTTGAGTCAAGCTAGTGTTGTAGCTAATATCGATTTATTTTATCGTGGTAAGCTGATACGTTTTGTTACCATTTCTGTTATTTACTTAAAAGTAATTTGTATAATTTTGATAGCAAATGAACTAATATAGTAACAAAAAATGAATTTCTACTAAGTCAGTGTTAATCAAATAATTATCTAGGTTTTAAACATCATACTTGCGCGCTTATTACATTTACAATGGGATAATCACATTGAACAATTACACGAAAGTAACTATTTACATTTCTTCACTTATTACTAACAAGCCCTGTTTCTCATAAAAAAAATATCTAAATTTACATCGCTACAATAATGTTAAGAATTTAATATCAAAGGAGATTTATAAAATAGTAATTCACAACTTTTATGATTCGGAGATAAGCAGACAAAATTGAATACAATCAATGTGATTAGTATCTACCATCCACTGTTTAATACATAAGGCAAAGTACCAAAAAATATTCAGCCACAACTGTCAGATTTTCGCAAATTTAATCTCAGCACTGATAATTAAACATTTACAACAAATATACACAATAAAATACTTATTTAACGCTAATCTTAGCTAACTACCTAATTGTTAATAAAATATTTTTTAACACTTACACTAAATATTAAATTATTTCATTCAAAGTTATGCCTCGTATCCACTAGGCAACATTTGACGCACGACATGATGCACAACATGTTGATCGGAACGAAGAACTTTTGTTTAGTAACGTTGTCTGTTCATGCATGACCAGACGACAACTTGTCGCCAGAGGAACTAGTGTTGATTGCAGCGGCGGTGTTAATTAATTATTTGATTTTTAAATTTTTTATGTAGAAAGTTATCGCGGCATGTAAAATGAGAAACGTCAACGGACTTAGATTGTGACGATTTTTGTGGATTAGAAATTACTTACGAAATAAAGAAAATGTATTCAGTAACCTCTGTGTATCCATAAAAAATAGCAATGATTCTATGAACTTATCTGCCTGTAGCACGGAAACAATCAACTAGCCGTGCTACATGATGAGCGCCAGCTGGCAACGTCGCGCGTTGTTTATTTATTTATTTAACCATTAATGTACACATCATAAACTTACAAGAAGAAGGAACAGAAAACTGGTACTTAGGTGATGCTTATTTATAAAGAAATCTCTTCCAGCATTCCTGCGACAATGCTTATTAATAAAATTAATATCAAAATAATAAATACTAAATAATATAAATAAATAATTACGAATACATAATTATATGCAACTAAGACAGAATGGAAAGATGGTGTACTTTCAAGACTCCTTTTTAAAACTGCAAAAGTTTAGCAGTTCGTAGCGCGCGCGTGTTGTGCAACGTTGTCCGACATGTTGGGCGTCACGTGTTGCGCATCAAATGTTGCCTAGTAGCAACGAGGCTTTAGCTAAGGATACAACATTACATGTGCATCAGTAACGATAATGTAGAAAATCTATGAGAGATTTATTAATTAATATTTTGAATGAAATATTCTAATTTATTTTTTAATACAATTTGAGCCTATGTTTTGTGCTCCAAGTCCTGTTTGTGGCATCTAGTGGATATGTTAATTCTTTATACTATACGTGTTACATCAGTTGGTAAGTTATCTAATCTCATTTTACAAATAAAGTTTATTTAAAAAATATCACCGTGAAGTACAAAAAAATATTGTAAATTAAAAATATAGCTAAATTATTAGAATAAGAAAAGTCTTCACTTTCTATAGGCATGCATCACCATTACAGATTTTCTTAAATCTATTTTTTATCACTGTTATTTGATTGATTTTTTTGTTTGAAACTTTTCCTAGTACACACAAAATAACAAATTAATCATCTGAAAAGGCTTGATTTTTTGTTCGCAAACTTATAAAACAAATCTCCAAAACTAAAAATAATAAAACTTTGTTCATGATATACTTCGGTATAAAGAAATACATAGGTACTACCCGATTATTTAGATTGAACCGTTTTAGAATTAAGCAACTTGGTTCAGACTCAATACAATTCTTCAGTGCAATCAGACATAAGTCAGTAGGCAGATATTTTTAAATACCGCATAACTTCTTGGTTTTTTGTTGACCCTACATACAAACTACCGAACGGACCAATCTGATTGCCGTGCTACCGCTACGTAAGACAATCATAGATTCACTTGGCAACTTAACTGATGTCAAGGTCACCGTCAGTCCGTCATTGCATTCTGCAATACTGGGGGATCTCATTGCAAGAACTGCTTCAAATTTCAAAATGGCCACTCTTCATCGGGTAGTAGCATAAGGGTATGAGTACTGGTGCCATGTGCTCGGCTAGTTCCACCAGGGTCACTGGAGGCGCGACCAGTACTGCTGCGTGTCTTGTCCGGGGACTGCGAGCGGCACCGACACTCCTGTGCCCAGAAGACCACCTAGCTCTGAAATGGGAAATTTCAAGTAAGTTTTTTGGGATACTGTGATAGAAAGATCTAAGAAGATGCTTTGATTGTGGTAAATGATGGGTTATTTAAATACATAGTCCTTAGATAATGTTTTTCTTCGAATGAGGCATCAGGAATGAGATATCAGGAGCGTGCAGGAACTATATGTCACCATAGACTAATATATTATATGTGACAGCACAGAAATGTCAAGTATGTATAGGGTAAACGTTTCGGATTTACGCCACTAGATGGCAGTTTACGCCGTGCACGTTCTCTATCATTTATAAGTGTGGTTTCTGGTGGTTTCATCCATCATCAGGCCCCAAAATAAATGATGAGTTTTGGTGATCGCATTTTGTTGCTATTAGCAAACAGTGAATACTTACTTTTTTTACTATTTTCGTTCTAACTTTTGTTATCCTACCGGCCGCCCTGAAGTTGGCTTTCCGATGCGCATGGCATGAAACGATGCTGTTTTAAATTAAGAACACGGCTTCATTGACACGGAGAAGAAGTAGAAGAACTCTTCAGGGTCTTGTTTTGGATCGTGGTCGACCTGACCCATACGGCCATACATATAAGATTCACAATTACACAGTCGTACCAACGTAGTAAGTAATGTGAAGATAAGTTGTATAAATATTTACCTGGTGGAGGTGACGCCGGTTCATGCTGGTATCCATGGTGGTTCACATACGGATGCGGGGGCTGTCTGTACCCCAGCTCGTAACGCGGGTACCCCAGGAATCCGCTCTTGCACAGTTCAGCCTCGGTCGTGTCGCACACCGGGGTCTCGGGGACCATACCGCCTCCGTACCCCATCGGGGTCAGCGGGCTGGGGAACATAGGACTTTAGATATTATTTATATGAACTTGAGATTTCAGCATTATATTGAGATAGCCCTGGGGGAGGCCTTTGCATAGCAGTGAGACATAAAAACGCTGCCATGGCATTGGCATGGCCATTTATTAAGCATATCCAGCACCCTTATTGCGTAATTCGGCGAGGCAAAGTGCAAAGAGAATGAACAATCGACCAATCACAGGGGGAGATGAAAGATGCGATGTGGATTTCCGTCTATGCATCTTGCCGAATATCAGCGTCTCTAACGGTGGAAAATGTAACAATTTTACGATATTGTTAGCAATGTTAGACCATATCATGAAGTAGCCGTGCGTCTAGCTGTCCATATCGTCAAATGCTGATTATTCTGGCCAGACGGTATCATAATGTGGGCAGCGGTTATTTTCTGGAAATGGTTGGCCATATCATGAAGTGATCAATTCTAAGATCTGGCCATGACAAATAGACATCAATGATGGTACCTACTTAAAACATCTATAGTCATTCAAATCCAGGCCTGGCAGGAATCCTTAGAAAATTGCTAGAAATCACTAGCCATTGCCAACTCTTGTCAGGAGTCAAAGAGTGCCAATCCACTAAGCGGGTCCAAATAGTGAGATCAACTCATCATTTCTAGTATAATTTTAAGCAACTCACCTGTAAGTATCAACGTTCAACGGCGGCTGATACGGCTGGTGTGTCGGATGGGCCGGGTGCGCAGGATGCGCGGGCGGCGGGTGATGCGCAGGGTGCGCCGGCGCATGAGGCGCAGTCCCGCTGTACCCGCACTCGGGGCTCCGCCGCTGGGACCGGATCTTCTCCTCGCGTCGCCACTTCGCGCGCCGATTCGAGAACCACACCTTAACGTCGGGTTAGGTTAACACACAGCGCGTTAGCGCTTACAGGGGCAATTAGGATCGTTACAAGGCTGGCTTGTTGGTGATACTAATTTAATGGAAACAATGATTAAATGGGATTTGAAGCTGTTTTAAAATCAGATGAAACGTGTCTAACTAGATTTTACCATAATTGTTATGCGCCTAAATAAGGAGTTCTAGATAATAGAGAGAATGGGAACTGTTTTGGTTTAGATGAAACGTAGATCTACTTAGTTTTTTATCTCCTTACATAGGTTTAAATGTTATGTGTCGGATATGGTTGTTAAAGAAATGATGAGGGACTACAAGATGATGTTACTCAAATGCACGATGCAGATAAATTTTATTGTATCGATCGATCAACGATTTTAACCAAAATCTGAACCTATCTACGTTTTAAGAATTTTATTTTTTTCTTATAGAAATCATTTCTGTGCAACTTGCCTCATGCAATATCCCACCATTACATCGTCTACTTAATAAGGTTCGTATTTATATCTCATAGATACCTATCAAAATCACTCAACTGGACACATGCCCGGCATACACTGGCGTAATTAGATATATCTAGTTTCCTAGCTACTATACAATCTATGCATAACATCATGTAATTAATGTTAACGCGTGTACTACTAAGACAAGAATGTAATAGATAATATACGCCTATGTACCTATAGCATTATATCTACATGTAGCTTAGGTAACCTGCCTCGTCGGTGTAGTGGTCGCAAGCATGGGGACGGGTCGGGCAAAGTTTTATTGGATTTTTCGTCCCCAATTTCTTAATAACAGCCCGGAGTCATGATATGTACCCAGTAGATCGCAATAGGCTCTTCCCTTATTACAAGGGAATTAAACAGAACTGGTGAAATGTGAGTGTCAACTGTAGGTGAACCTCTGTCCAACCTGTGCCTGTGTAGTGTATTTTCTTTTTCGATTTGTCCTAGGATATGGAGTCCCAGCGCAAACAAAGAAAATTTGGGTCAAATTAATGTCACTAGATGGCGCGATATGCATGGATTGTTTATTGAATTGGTAGTAAAATTGACATTTTCTAAATTTGATCATAAACATTGCATGTTCTTTTTTGATCAACTCTCCTAAGCACGAAATTATGGAATATTGGGCTCTTAATTCACATTTCAAAGATTATTTTAACGGATCATTTAAAATTGGTTCCAATAGATGGCGCGGTTTTAAATTTAGAGGCTTGCCACTCGATTTTTAAATTTGTATTGTAACACATTTTAATACAATGAAACTGCAAAAACGTGCAAAAAATACTTTAAAACAAATCATCACTGTATTTAAAGAAAAAAATTGTCACGAACTGAGAAAAACAACTTGCAAGTTGCTGCTAACACCATCTATAGCCGTGGAACGGAACCGAACGCGATCGAAGTACTTATAAAATAATCAGCCTAATCAGACGAAAAACGGTAGTTACGTCGTGTCGGCACGGTTTCTTTGTATGTCATGAGGCATCTGTATGCTAGTATTATATTATCTGTGCCTAGGAACATGTAGATAATTTATGTAAGTAGTAGTGAAACTCACCTGTATTCTAGCTTCGGGCAGGCCTATTTTGGCGGCGAGTCGTTCGCGAGCAAAAACGTCTGGGTAGTGGGTTCTTTCGAATTCTGCAAAGATAGAGTAAAAATAAATACCGTAAATTATGAAAAACCAGTCATGGTTCAATAAATGAATCTACTTCAGTACTTGTAGACACCTATGATACGATGGTGAATGATTTTGCACAAGCTTCTGGCAATCTGAAGCACTAAAAAGACAGCTTAAAAGGCAGAATTATCTAAATACTGAATTAATTAGGTACTGCAAACATAACGCGAGTGTGGGGCACACGTCTTTTGCCCGACTACCGGACGTTACGCCTGCTGCATTGCAGGTTTACGCACTGCGTGTTTCACTCAATTAATATTAGTACCTACATAAGTGAGCAATTATAGTTCGGCGGTAACCGCTCTGATTTACGAGTTATGAGGTCACCATCATCGACGGTCACGGTTCGACATCAGACAGGCGCTTTACTTTGTGATCTCCATTTCATTACCGCTGATCTCAAAATGGAGAGAAACCAGTAAGTACTGGATCGGAAAAATCGAAAACTGACATCTACCCATCCGCATTGGGCCCGCGTGGTAGATTCCAAGTAATACCTAGGTCGTGGTTTCAAACCGCCGTTTCAACCGGTTTGAACCGGCCCTTCCGGCGATTTACTTTCTGTAAATTATTTCGTCACCACTGCTCTTAAAATGGTGAAGGAAAACATCGTGAGGAAACCGGCATGTCTTAGAACCAAAAATTCGATGACATAGGCCCGTGTAGTGGATTACGGCCCATTCCCTCACACAGAGAGAGAGGAGAACTGCACGCACAACGTACCAAATGGGAGTCTAAGTGCCAAAAAGGGGTTCTATCTATCTTGGGCTGGTTATGTAAATGCCTAAGTAGGGATATATTACATATAACACCGACCTCTCTCCAGGCTATCAATCTGCTCATTAGTAAAGCTGGTCCTATTCCGCTGCAACTTGCGCTTGAGTCGCAGCCGCGCAGCATCTTCGTCCGCGCCGCTGGAGCCCGCGTTGGAGTTGTCTCCGGAACCCGTCTCGTCAGAATGTAGACCTTCCAGTCCTTCTAGTGGTTCTTCGTCTGTGGGGAAAGGAAAATAATGAATGATATATGATAAATTCTTTAAATCACGTTCCAAGGCCGAAAATTCTAGGACATTGTACATCCGCCAATCCGCACTGGGATCGTGCGGTTGATTACGGCACATTTCCTCTCATATAGTGGAGGCCTGTGTCCTTATAGTGGGAACGTTAAAAGTTGTTTTTTAACCGACTTCCCAAAAAGGGGAGGTTCTATGTTCGACATTATGTATGTCTATTTTTTTAATTTATGTTCACCGATATCTCCGTCAATTGTGGACCGATTTTGAAAATTCTTCTTTTGTTTGAAAGAATATGTTCCGAAATTGGTCCCATGTTAATTTGGTGAAGATCTAATGAAGAACTTCGGAGATATATAACAGAACTCTTCAATAAATAACGGCAAATCTCTCGGGATTGCTGCAATCGCATGTCTGTTTATTGTTTATACCATTTCATAACACAACATCACGCCAGTACGCTCTTAAGGGGTACGCATATGTCTCATTTCACCGGTTATGTTCATGTTTCATGATATTCGGGTAATCTATTCTGGTGTTATAGGTACCTTACTAAACAACTTGCCTATTTTGTTGTAAGTACAACTAAAAAGTGAAAAATAAAAAAACTTTTTACAAAAAAATACTACCGACTTCCAAATAAGAAAACTACAAAATGAATAATAACTTTATTTTTTGAAGTCGGTGTCCATAACACAATAAAATGAAAGACAGCGACTTTCAAAAACAAAATAGTATTTTTTTGTAAAAAGTTTTTTATATATTTGTGTATCCTTTTAAAATTCAATGATACTTTTGTCATGTTTTAAGAGCTAAAAGCGGGCAGCGGCTAGGATAGCTGATGAAAAGTGGAAACAGCGTGTTAGTATTGCTGAGTAGATTTAATTTTGTTTTTGTTTATCTAAGTACTTAATTCAAACGTGAGATTTAATGCCCCAAACTTTAATAGCCTTGCCTTAACCTAGTGCTCGCCTAAAAATACGCAGTTTCAATCCAAACGCGATCCTATCAATTAACATTCAAGCTCAAATTCTATTTCAATCTCCCACAGCTATTAATAACTGAACAATACCTCCAAAATCCTCCAAAACATCTATAGATTTTATAATCATTTACAGGAATTATAAGTTTCTAAGAAGTCTCTCTTGGTTACCGTCCCGCAAAGACGCAGAGACGCAAAGTTATGCCCGCAAAGTGAACAGGCGCGGTTTAATTCGGCAAACAGGCCGATACCGCGGATTTATTCGAGTTACGATGTTAATCTCGGCCTGCTTAGTCGTAAATTTACGTTATCCTACAACTTTGGAGTAGGGATTCAATTATGAAAGCCTGATTAAAAGTTTGAATAATAACTGTTTGTGTTCGAGGTTTGCGGGTGTTTCGGGCTTAGTTAGCGAGTTATTCGATATTTAATTTAGTTATTATGTCTAGGTATTTTGGAGATCTAAATTAGTTATTTAACATTAGCAGTTGTCCACAGGTTCACTCGCATTCTATCTTGGTATCTTAACCAGTTTTTTATACGTTAGCTTTTCAATATGACCAAATACATTACCTAATTCGGGAGCTGTTACTGTATTGGTACCTTATCGAGGTACTTAGGTTTGGTTCAGGCTGAATGCGAGACGCACTGGACCGTTCAATGTGCCCTAAGCGTCGCTAGGGGAGGCCTATGTCCAACAGTGGACGTCTTTCAGCTTATATGATGATGATGGTGATGATGATATCCATGTATCATAAAAATTAGGTACATAAATAGATATTACGATACAATTTCTTTGAAGTTACAAGAAAATATGGCTTACAAAAGTTTAAATTGACTTAGATATTAGTTAAAAAATCATTTTATGGTTATGGTTCAAGATACGGTACCCACCTCTTGTTGCATCATACTCTTTGCTTCCCTTACACACACAATATTATCACAAAATCTTATATCAAGATATAATTTATCAATGAGATATCGCGATGTCGTATAATGTCCCTTCAGTGGGTAATCCGTTAGGAGACGTCCGCGGGCGGGACGTCCTCTGAGTCTCAATAGTGCGACTGAGGGTTATTGACACCCGGAGAATATTTGGGGAGTTTATTTTCTTTAGGTGTATAATTATAAGGTACCTAATTTAGGCAATCTAATCACAGACCGCTTCGCTATGATCTGAGTACTATTAGAAATAATGATGGAGGAAAATATACATAGATGTGTGTGTAATGGAATGGCCCGGTTAGGTTTGTACTATTTTTCAAACAAACTTTAATAAGAAATCTTAAAAAATACAGGCTTTTTTTTATTAAAAATTGCATCGTCACGAGAAACAAACTTTTGCGCAAAATTTCAGCTCAATCGAACACCGTGAACTTGGTCAAAAACTTGCAAGCTTTGAAATACGGATACAGGTGCAACTAAATTAAGCTTGTAAAAATATAACACTCCTTTTTTTGGGCAGTCGCGTAACAACGGCTCCGTTGGAGTCTAAAACTATACAATCGGTTTCGGCCTCCGGACATTATGAGTGAAAAAGCTTCGCTTCAGTTCAATATTAGTATTTGAGCAGTAAAGACGTGGTTTACAAAAGATGAGAAGATAATCCTGCCGCAGTCGCGTCGTTCGTTCCTTCCTTAGGTTAAATAGATTTATGTCTATGTATTATACTAAGAAGAGATGAAACGGATATCCGGTAACTATCCAGTATCCAGCCTGTCCGACGACCTAAACTACTATCCGACTGGATACCAGATACCGGTTTAAAAAAATACGAAATATAATATTTAGGTAATTACTTAATTTATATTACTTAACAAATACAAAATTGACATTCTACAACTTACAAAAATAATTACATAGTACTCATACTGCATTAAGAGAAAATTATCATTAATGAATACTAATTTCTCTGCATTAAGAGGTGACAAGGGGTTGTCTTCAAAAACAAGGCCAGCTTCAGAAAAAAGCCTAGAGCTGAAAACTATTTTTTATTTGACTTAGGATAAAAATCAAGCTCGCTTCTTGCGATGCACTTAATAGCAACATTCTACTGGATAACCAGCTATCCGGCTACAATGTTGGCCAAATATTCGGTCTCCGGTATCCGGCCAAACAGCTATCCGTTTCATCTCTGATACGAGTACTAAGCTTATATCCACTGCTGTAATGAATACTAGCTACTACAGTAGGTACCTACCTAATAACTACACAACAAAACTTAGTCAGCCTAAGTCGGTCAAACTGCATGCACAGAAAGTTAAATGTTAGTTAAATGTCACTAATAGTGGTTTGTTTTGCTCGGCCAAACGAACACGGACGAATATCTTATTATTTGTCTTAGTATGTAACTTTGATGCATGTTGAAATGCCATGGTGCCATTCCCACATGCATCTGTGTAGCTTGGTAAAGATAACTTGTGAATTTAAACAATTGACGTTAAGATCATGATTAGAATAAAACATAATATGGAACGCCAAGTTGGTTATAGTAGTTTTGACCTGGGAAAATGCATGTCGATTCTTCTATTATATTATTGATGGTAAAGCTGAGTGGTGCCAATCCATGCGCCATGTTCGTAAACGGGCGCCATCAGTTGGGATTGGTAATAATTTTGCTGCCTCGGCCTGCTTTTTAATTGCGTACTTATTGTATTATTGAATTGTTTGTTTTGCTCTAGACGCTTTTAGGTGCACGTCTTTTTAAATCGTTCTCACATATGTATTTTTTCAACAAGAATGATGTAATCAAATAATTGTAATTAAAACGATTGAAAAGAGTGTCCGTGGAGTTTCTTTCACATTCTTCTCCATACAGACCTACTGACGCTTATGAATGTGCAACTAGATTCATATTTTGTTTGACAATTCAAAAGTACCTGTGTAAGACATTGTTAAAAAATATTTTTTTCTTCATCTTCGTCAGCCTTTTAATATTCCCACTGCTGGGACACAGGCCTCCTCTCTGTGAGAGTCTGCCATTATGAGCAGCATAAAAAAACGTTGATCAGTAAAAATGATTTAACTATGGACTATTAAGTCTTGAACAGTTACTAAAATATTGAACAACGTAATACACAACCAGCCGTAAAAAAACAACATCTTTTAAAATTGTTTTTTAAAAACGCTTTTTGTGTGCATTGTCATCCAAACCAAAGGTGTAAGCTAAGTTTCAGCTCAATCGGTTGGGGGTAACTGTTTTAAAATACACTTGCAAGATTTGACCCAATACTATCAAGGTAAGTTAAACAAGCATTTTTCACATTCGTCACCGCAAATCAAACTTTCATTTCATACCCATATCATTGCAGTGCACTAAAAATAACTAGTCCGCCATCTTAGGACGTCCGCCATATTAGATTTAGAATGACGTCACTTAGTATCTAAAGTAAACGTGTATGTAAAATTTCATCTTAATCGGTGGAGGATAACTACTTTATAATTCAGTTGCAAGATTTGACCCGAACACACACATATACATACATAAATTGCAAGTTAAATTAAAGCTTATAAAAAAATAACTATTTATTTTCACATGCATTCATAAAATAATTACATACAAAATAATACTTTTGTGGCAAGATTATGTGCGCTTTAATTAAGTTACTCGCTTATAAATCTTGGTCTGGCATTGGACCCACACGTAGGTCTCTCTCCCATTATAGACAATTCAACGGTAAAATAGATTTTCAAGATATTTTTCACTTGTCAAGATTTTTTGTTTTCCAATAATTTGACTATTTCCTCAGGCAATTTATTCCGAATGCTTGGAAGAGCATATTTCTAGACCCCTATGCATTCATTATTTACTTTCGGCATTAAAAAGCTTGTCCAAAAGTTCACAACTGAAAACTGAATTCAATCACAACAGAAGTCACACAATGATCGCTAACCTCACTTGTTAACATTTAACCCTATCAAACCCCATACCACAATATTAACCCCCAATAATTACAAACAAACAAACAAACTTCGCAGACACCTAAATCCCGAGATATCGCCGGTCTAGATAACATAAACTATTTTAGGATCGAATAAATTATGTTCAAGTGTCAAAATCTCCGCGTTACCGTCTACCGGGATGCCGGTTGGGGGTGGAGGGGTGGTTGGGGGTTGAAAGGGGGGATAGGGGGTCGTAACGGGCGCGTTCATGCAGAAACTGACGATAACGTGCCCCGGCCTACCACGTAACCCAGCGATAGTGTTATCGTAGCTTAAAAATGTGTGGCCAATACCACGCCGGGTTTGACAAGGTGCACTTTAGTTTGGCAAGGGTCATAATCACACCTGAAGATAAATTTTAACGGAGTATAAATTTTAATGAATTAACGAGTTGAATTTTCAATTCTTATCGTGAGTTATGACTGACTTGAATGGAATGGAAATTATTTTAGAATTTAGAGGTCTAGTTATCTTTGTACACTGCTTGATGGCATGTCAGAGCTGTCTAGTTCAGATCGCTTTGAGATTAATTTTGATATAGAAGTTATGTAAAAGTAAAATTTTGCTTAAATCAAATTGTTTAGTAGTATAGGCACAAAGCAGGTATTATTACGTAATTTCTTGTACCATCAATCCTCAAAACCAAAGGGACACTGAAAAATACTCTAGCTAGAAAAACATTATAATAAAGAAAAACTCTGAGAACATACTCATAACTTTACCCGATCCGATTTTCTCACCGTCTACAACTTTCGTAGCAGTTCGTAGCACTTTTCGTAGACCATGCTACGCCGTAGCAAGCTTATGGTGACCATGAATATAATTGTACTGTTTCTTTTTTCCAAGGCACATTATTTTTGAAAGGGAAGTGTTAATCATGTTCTAAATGATTTAAATATTTTATAAGTGTTACCAGAGATAAAAACATTATAGTTAATTTAAAATGGTATTTTTCGTTATTATCAAACATTCTTTTTTTAACTCAGATTACTTAAGCAGTATTGTGTACAAACTCACTACTTACGCTGTTAGAGAATGAGTGAAGTGTGAGTGTGAGTTTTCATAGTAAGGGGCGGTCGTAGCGGCTCGAGTGTTTTTACAGCCGCGCTCGCGACACAAGTATGTATGTTTAGATGCGCGCATGTTTTCACCATCGGCGACTAACGTTATAATGCTTTATTTTTGTGCAGGTTATTTTTGGTTAAAGATAGGTTAAAATGGTTGAGCCTATTCGTGTTCGTATGATGGCTCCTACAGAAAGGCAACGCAACAATGCGACCAAGAGGATTTTCATGTAAATTATTTGTTCTTTAAAGCAATATTTAAAAAAATCTGTTGCGACCGCTTCATTGTCGCATTACTTTGTGTCTTTCTGCGGGGAGCCGTACACGTTGACTGCCAACCTACAAGTGTACTCGTAATACAAGATCTGGGCCCCACTGCCAACTACGAGTATTTTCGTAGTTGATTGAATGCGATTTTTAACGAATTCTAGAAGAATGGTAGTAGAAGGCAGGCAGGGTTAAATTCTTTGGCGTTTACTATATACCACAGATAATATAATACTAGCATACAGATGCCTCATCGCATACAAAGCAACCGTGCCGATGTAACTAGCGTTTTTCGTCTGATTAATCTGATATTTTTTTGTACATTGAACGCGTTCGTTTCTGTTTCACGGTGATGGTTATATGATGTTAGCAGCGACTTGCAAGTAAAAAAAAATACTAGGTTCGTGTTTTTTTTTTTTATTCTTGAAGGTTCGTTTTACAGTATTTTTTTGCACGTTTTTACAGTTTTGCTGCACCAAAATGTGATACAATGCAAATTTTAACAATCGAGTGGAATTCCTCTGAAATTTAAAAGTGCGTCATCTGTTGGCACCGATTTATAAATGATCCGTTCAAATAATCTTTGAAATGTGAATTAAGAGCCCAATATTCCATAATTTTGTACTTAGGAGAATCGATTAAACAAGAATATACAATTTGTATGTTCAATTCCAGTTTTTTTTTTATTTTACACACATTCAATAACAGATAGTTGCATATCGCGCCATCTAGTGATACTTATTTGAACCAAATTTTCTTTCTTAGCAATGAGACCCCGTGCTATAAACCAACTACGAGTAGACTCGTACCTACCATTTTGTATGGTGGTAATGGACATATAAAAAAAGTTACCACAAGTATACTCATATTTATGTAGATTCCTTCCAATTTTGTTGTAGATATCAATGTCTGCTTTGCGTTGTCAAAAAACATAGTTATAACTTTTTATTTTTTTTCTATATAGAACGACATTATAAATCAATCTGCCTAGCCTTTCCCAACTATATTGGGGTTGGCTTCCAGTCTTACCGGATTCAGCTGAGCATTAGTATTTTTCTTGATAATGTCGTTAGAACGACATTATCAAGAAGTTATATTGCTTATTTGTTCGAATTACAGTTTTATTTCAATGGTACTTTTGCATGTCGTACAAAGCAAATAAGATGTACAATGTGTAGGTACATAGTCGCAAAAATCACACTAATATTATAAATGCGAAAGTTTGTGAGTGTGTGTGTGTGTGTGTTTGTTAGCTCTTCACGCTCAAACGGCTGGACGGATCTGGAGGAATTTTGGCACAGATATAGACTATAAGTCTGGAATAGATATAATATAATATAATCGCTTACCATCAGGTGAGAAAGTGGTCAAGCACGAGCCAATAATAAAAAAATAGCACAGAATACTTTGATTCCGGGAACATATTCCCTTGAGATAATTTTCGACATTCATGAGAGCGAAGTCGCTGGCAGAAGCTAGTGATAAATAAGGAGAAAATACGGTATGAAAACGAAACAAAAGCTATGTAGATGGCTGTTTCAAAAAGTACAACGCAATAATGAATTTATGAATATTTTAAAAGCGTGGACGTTACCTTTGTACTCGGAATGAGGAAAACTCACAGCATTAACATAGCATTGTTTTGAATAAATCACTGTCTAGCTTTTTAGCTCAAATAGGGATGTCCCACACCGAGTTGGGTCCAACAATTATCGGACCTTTAAAAGACATATATTTCTTAGGTGAATATTAGACATAGAGAACTTGTCTAAGTATTACCTATCTGGCTGTCAATTATATACTGTCAGAAAAGTGTGAGAAAGGCAAAACCATCAATCGGCAAGTTGTACTTTTCTGGAATTCGTCAATATGATCAACAACGACCAACAGAAAAATAAATAGGAATCAGCCGCACTTTGTCTTTTTCTATAGATGAGTCCATTTTGTGACAGTAATGCTCAGTATAGTCTTCAATATCTGTGAAAATAAAGTTTTATAGAGCGTTTTTTTCATATATTTTTCAAAATAAATGTATTCAAAACTTTTTTATTTTAACCCTACACCATCAAAACATTCGTCGTGCTGTTCATTTCTCGACCGCAACGAAAATAACACCTCGAAATACGTTGACAACATTCTATCTTCAATCCAAATAACTTTTCTCACACCCTTAGCTTGAAGCACTAAGGTTGAAAATAGCTTGAAAGGGAAAGTATAGGGTGTAAAATACCCGTGTATCAGGAGCCCATCTGTCAGTATGCTGGGACATTAATGTTTCATGAAGTCTGTATGTGTAGATCGGTATCAGATAATAGACCTCGCTATGTCTCTATTTACTGTCACTCAATGTCTGCAGGGAGCGAGATGTAATGCGAATTAATGTTGCCACGAAATGGGAATGTTTTTCGTATGTTGAATTAGTTTTTGTGGATGTGCGAGATATTTTTCGTAGTTTTGTGTTTGTTTAGTTCATTATGTTTGCATTCTGGATGTTTTTGTTAGAAATACTGGAGCGTTAACCAAGTTTTTTGAAAATCTAGGTGAAGTAGAGGCTACCTTACCTGGCTTCATAACAGGGATTGGTTTAGCTATGTTTCTAGTCCAAACATGGAACAAACACCTAGCTATTACTGCTCGCATAGCGCTTTCGAAACTGTGGGTTTACATTTTTAATAGTTAAGAGTAAATTCATTTGTTACAATTGGATTAAGAAAACCCAATAAACACGTGAAACCATATTTAGGTTATTCTCTTGGAGGTGTGGAAGATTGTTAGTTCAGTAAACTCAGACAGCACAATCCATAACTGAATAAAACATACAACAGCTACAACGGCCTGACACTCCCCAAGAAAAAGATATATATATTTATATATATTTCAACAGATAAATAAAGCGAACAATACATGGCTACCCTATTTCCCGCCGTGACGTGCAAGATGGCGGCCTTAACCATAAACAAAACGGGCGCAGTGTTGCCTTATCGCAAAAATGTCGTCTATGACGTGTATTTCATTCGCGATTCCCCCGAGCCTCCGCGGAGGTTTCCTGCGCTATTTAGATAAATAGATACTATTGTGGTTGCTCATTTACTTGATTAGGTTTTCGTTTCTGCGAATTCATTTGTTTTAATGTAATTAAGGAATGTGGGTTAGTGATTTTGACGCTGTTTAGGTATGTTGTTGTTATTTGAAGTCTGATAAGCTGGTTAAATAATCGGTTTTATTTTGTAATTGGTTTTGCCGGTGAATCCACTCGCGTAATAGACAAAGGTTATCTAACGAGAACATAGGTACTACTGGGATATTAAGTGCAACACTATGTCCTAATCTAGGCCATGATTTACCCGTGTTCCAAATGGCATCCAAATCCGTTAAGCTGTTGAGGCTTGATTGACTAACAATTAAACAAACACCAAGTACAAAGTCTTTCACATTTATATTATTCGTAAGATAGGATAGTAGAGAATAGGGTAGGATATTTCGAATCAGAATATGCAGCAAAGAGTGTCCTCTGGAATGTTAATAAACAGAAAAACTAAGGAGATTGAATTTTAGTTTACTCGTACACCACATTTCGCTAAAGGTTCCTTGTATCGGTTAGTTACCGACTTGCAAAGGAACCTTGAACTTGCAACGATTCGGAATGGAATAGGTACCAATGCAACTCGTGAGTCACTTCAACTGGAAAGCAGTGAGGAAAAGTATGTACTTACATTAGCTGTTGGTTCAAAAAACATAAAAAGGACTGGACGAAAATGCTAATCGCTTTTTAATGTTTTCAGAGAACGTTTCCGTAAAAAAAGTTTAAATGGCCATTGGATTTTAAAAATAATCTGCAAGGCACACGTTTTATTTGGACTTATTTTTATATATACGCGTATTTTTATATTTTGTTTTTTGGCCAGGCATTATAGTATCTTGTAGTTAAAAGTGAGTGATTACTTATTTTCGAGATTCGAGACGGCGTGGAAGCTCTTTATAAATTTTAGATCCAAAAGTGAATGCTGTAGGTAGATGCCTAGGTACTTATTAGAGATTTTATTTCAGTGAGAAATCTGTGATGATCCTTTATGTTAATCTGTTTCTGAAATTTGGCCATATACTTCCAATCAATACATGCTTTTAACTCTAAACATACTCAGAACATCATTTTGATTCTCTCATCTTCAAACTATTGACAGTTATTGAACGTAAATAACGCAGTATATGTTTTTGAATTATTAATATCAAAGGCATTGTTATTGATTGAGTGTGTTACTCAAAGACTTCACCGAACTCTGCAGCGAATAGAATATAATAGTACAATACTTTATTGTACACCAAAAAGTTACACATCTCTGTTATAAAAACTTATTTCTATGGGTGCAGTGGCAGTCTAATGGGTCAATGGTATCTTTAGATGGACTAAAGAACTTTAAATAAAAAAGGGGGCAGCGAAAGCAAAACTACAAGAAAATCTACAGCGAAACGCATCAAGAAAAGTGAATTCACAGGTGCAAACTGAATATTCAAAACACCCCACAATTAAATTTAAAAGCACATAATATTTACGGAGCTCGGCTCTGGCAATGAATGAGTAAGGACGTTTCGCCAGTCTAGTCACGTGGCGGCCATTTTGTCGCAAAACGGCGGGAAAAGGGCCCGTGCCGCTCGAGTGCGCACAGGTGGAACCGCCATCGATACGGTGCAGGGATATTGAATTAAGTGTTTTATTTAAATTAATGTTGGGTTTGTATTTAACTTTGAGTTTAAGAAAAAAATATAATATAAATACAAACTTTTTGTAAAAATCTCGACACTGTTGCTTAACTCATCCTATTTAAAAAAAAATACAGAGAATTTTAATTTAGAATGTGATAGGCAGTAGGTAAACACCTCACAGATGTTTGCCTCTATCCATAGAGTTTAAAGGGATTTTATTTTCTAGAGGTTTTTAGTCTATGGTTTTAAGTTAATGAGAGAGACTTGTCCGTTTCGGCACTTATTTTTGGCGTTTGCCCTGGACTGGGGTGGGACAAAAGAGTCATACTATGATTACGATGAAATATTGCCCTTATATTTCGTTTCGTAGAATGGTAATTCGAGACTTATCCTTCCTTAGCCTTTCACTGAGATTCTCCAGATCTTATTAATTCTAGAATGTACTTATATGGTTCCAAGATTCATTCAGATCCAGTTTTCAAACAACTTAAAAATACTCTTTTTCAAATTCCCTCAAAACCGACCTTCCGACGCTGCTCAGACCTTAAGCCCGTATCTCTTCGCCACAAACATAACTACATCCATAATTGTATGTAGGTAGTGATGTATGTGTATGTATGAAACCGCATCGCTCACACAATAATTATATGTTGTGTTTGCGTGGGTGGAGCGGTGGGCGGTGCGGCGTTTCCCCCGCCCCTTTGCTTTTTATTTATTATTATATCTTTTTTTATCCATTGTTTTCGCAGTAATGAGGTCTGAGTATAAAAGCTGTGGTTTTATGTGGCTGTGGAGATAGCTGGCTGCAATGGCAGGTGTATTTAGGTTTGAAACATTTTCTTTAATATTCCTCGGCAAACTTCGTGTTTCGTTAGTCGTCGGATTTCTATCAGTTGCCCTTTGTTTGCACTTGGTGCAGACCAGACAGTCTCAATCAACTTGGAAGTATATAGAGTTGTTAATATTCTTACATCGCATAATGTAATTTATTTAAAAAATGGAAGGAAAGCTGCTATTTTTACAGCTCTATACATTTCACACGGAAATCAAAACAAAACAACAATAAAGTACTCAGTTCTGAATTCAAATTATTATACACGATTAATCCAATACTTGGTGGACATGGAAATTAGCATTCGTTTGTATTCGGGAATGCGAAGATTGTCGAGGGACATTAAAAAACGAACGAAGAAGGATTAAGTTGATCTGTAATTAGGTTTTTATTTTATAGTAAGTGAAAGATGATGGTAAACTAATAATGTGGCAGCTGTATTTTATCATACGTTGGCTTTTTAAGAAATGCTTGTTAAAGGTAGGTATCCTGTATAATACTTAGGGCCGGTCCTTCCGGACCTTCAGTGCTGCCAACTCGTCAAAGCAAAAACGCGCTGTGAGCTCTTTAAAAAAGCGATTGCTGGCAATAAAATTGTTGTATTCGGCGCCAAATTCAAATAAAACGCCCAATAATTTGAGACTAGGGATGTATAAACGTATTTTTTTTATTGAATCAAAATATGTCATATAAAAGAGTTACATATATTATAGTACTTATTTTTTGTAAAAATAAAATAAAGTAGTAACGTGTTAATGTAATTATTTTATAAAATTAAGAAATTAAATTAATTCATCATCGTCTGATTCTACCAAAATTGTTGGTCTTGATCAGATTTGGACTTCAATTTATATTTATCTGTGGATGAAATTTACCTCAACAGTTCGTTTGGAAGTTGATAGTTAGCGCAGTTAACATTTTTTAAAAGAAAGTCCAAAGTTTTAAAAAGCGCTAGATTTAGCGCTAGGCGCTAGAACGCGCTATTGAACAAAAAAAGCGCTAGATCTGGCGCTGAAAGCGCTAAGTTGGCAGCACTGCCTACCTTAATGGCAAACTTTGACAGGTTTTCAGGTAATCTGACAAATACTCAACGTCGAATTCTTAATTTAGAAATCGGAGATACAAAATAATACCAATTTCCAATAGAAAGTATGGATATAGCTTACCTATTAAACTGTGTTTTTTATCGATTCGGAATAACTAACTTTTTCGTTTTTTTTTTTTTACAAAACTGCATACTATAGTGCTGATCACCTAACAGTTTTTACTCAGATAGTAACAGCAGTATGTATTAGTAAAAGTTATTCATATCCAAAATTGAAATTGTTTTCGCATTTTCAAAGCTACAGTTTTGCAGATTTTATAAAAGGAACAACATAAAAAATAACATTAGAAATTTAAAAAAGCCTTTTTTACAGTCCATTCAACCGATTTTGAGTTCTGTTCCGTAAACATAAAGCTGACATAAAAAGCATAAAACTGTTACCAATACCAACTGTTTACTAGCGCTGCCACTTGTCATACCACCAACGCAATAGAAGTCAAAATCGGTTGAACAGGCTGTAACATGGGATGAGTTAAATGTCCAATGTAGATAACATTGGAGAATAGACAGACGCAAGTCAATATTTGGACATACCTACCGAGAACTTTCTGGGCTGAACTCAGAAGAGGTCCAAGCTGTAGTTACCTTACCTTACTTTAAATCTTTGGTAGACACTACAGAGCTTTTGTAAACATTGACTTATTATTTTCTTTCGCAATCCACTATTGGGTTTTTCTCTCAAGGTTTTGCCGTCACGAGAGAAAAATAATCGAAACAACATTTTCGCAAAAAAAATAACCGACTTCAAAAACAAAACACTAAAAGGTGCAAAAATAACTTTCGTTTCGGAAGTCGGCTTTCGTACCTCATGTTTTTTTTTCATGTTCGTTTTGCGTCACCGACTTCCGAAACGAAAGATATTTTGCACTTTTTAGCGTTTTGTTTTTGAAGTCGGTTCATTTTTTGGCGGAAAGGTTTTCATATCTCTTTTTTTTTATTTTTGGTTCACTATCACTACAAATTGAACAAGTTCCATAGTAAGTTAACTAAAGGATTAACAAAATACCCATAATAACTCAATTTACACATTCGTGCTGTTTGTCGCTAAAGTGTTCGGTTGCTCCATATATTGAAAACTGCCCAACCGATTTTGATGAAACTTGTATTATGACCTAAGTTGAGAGATACTTAATCCAATAAAAAAAGAATGATCATGATCCGATTACTAATTTCGGAGAAAAGCGTGGACAAAGATACATACATAATTTAACGGTTCCATGCGGACGACGTACCAAAACCGTCTCCAGAATGTAACAAATACTTTTCTGAAAACCGCATCAAAATCAGTTCAACCAAACGTGAGAAACTCGGGAACGAACAACATACATACAAACATACTGGTCAAACTGATAACCTCATTTTTTTCGAAGTCGGTTACAGAGATATTCGAATCAGGTCATCAACTTGAACGGTGTACCAAAAGCGATACCTAGACACCCAGACATACAGAACTATTGGCAAGATGCAAGTATTATACCATTCGTCTGACAAATCAAACCATCTCACTTCTTCTTCTTCTTGGGTAAGGTGTGGCCTCCTCTGGTGTCAGAGTTATTTATGTCGCCTCTGAGAACCCCACAGGTCTTTGACTTGGCTATTTCAGACTTACAGTAACTATATGAGTCCAGATTTCCTCACGATCTTTCCCTTCAATGTTGCCTTTGATGTCCAAGATAAACTTGAAAGTACATATGAATTTGAAAATTCACATTGGTACTTGTCCGGATTTGAACCCACGACCTCAAGTACGAGAGGCGAGGTCTTAGCCATTGGGCCACCGTAATATAAAACCCTCTCACTCTGAATTAATACTCAAAGCCTCAAATTAAACAGACACGTGCTAACCACATCCATAACTCGCATCTCATTCTTCAAACCCTTTACGTTTCAACTGACACCACACAAACCGTTTACCGCTCACGCTTATTCGAGCGTGAAACCCTAAAAAGCCTATACCACGCTCTACCAAAATCTATACCGCCCTATAACAGAATCTATACCTCCCTATACCTACGTTCAAACTGTTCAAAGTACGTAACTGTAAATTAACATGTATAATTACACACAAACGGGCATGGAACCCTTTAGCGTTTACATGTTTTAATCCTGTTTCATGCGTTATTGCTCGCGGAACCCTTTGTGTGGGACGCGCGCGGAGCCACGGTGCGTGTTTACGTAATTAGAGGGGATTTCGAGTGAGGTTTGAGGGACGGTAGGTTGATACCTACTCATTACGGGCTAGATGGATTCTGTGACAGTCCTAGGATATGCTGATTTGTCTGTCCTGGGGTGAGTGAGTGCTGTACGCACAATAAAAGTATTCCCAAAACGTTTGGCGCGTATGGGTAATGTGTGCAACATATAGCTACCGATGACGCGTCGGCATAAATGTTGTAGTCCGATAATAGAACGGGCTAGGTGGAATCAAATTGTGCAGTTCCATTGCACACTCCCCGAAATGTACCCGATAAAAAACCGACAGACTGGCAACTCGGCGACGATGTTCAAGGCTCTGGAGCCTTGACTCGACCAGTGTCTCTTTGTCGATGAGCCACTTGGCCTGTTTTTCCATCGACTCAAGTGCATTAAGCTGGTATTTGGCAGATCCATCCCAGAGATGGGCGCAGTACTCCATGCATGATCGAACTTGCGCTTGATACAAATTAAGCCAGCTGCTTAACTTGAAGGTGAGTTAGCACTTCTGGCGTGAAGTGCCGTCTCACCTTCGCAAGAATCCCCAACTTTTTGGCAGCCAGCTGAGCCTTTGCCTCTATTTATGGACCAAACTTGTAGGTTGATGTCAACGTATTGCCAAGAAGCTCAAGTTGGTCCGTTATCAGCACGGTCACACCTCGCAAAGAAGGAGCGGAGTGGAATTGGCTCCTTTTTGCAGAAAAAAGACACGCCTGGGAAGACCCAGGCGTGTGACCCTAACATAGTGCTAAGAAGCACTATGTTAGGGTCAGTTTTCAGTCTAACTGGATAAAGCTGAGTAGCTAGTATTTAGGTCCAGCAAGACACAAAAAAATTGGTAATTTATTAAAGTATTAAGTTTTAAGTTAAGTTTTTACAATTTTCAGATTAAATTTAAATTTTCACAAATGTAAAAATGACTAAAGTTTTGATGGGGTTTTTATTGCGAAATTTAAGAAAATGTCTGAAAACTTGATTAAGGATAGTTTATTAAAACTTAGAATCTCATATCATAACACTCAAGCGTCGCACCCTTATTCCCCGTACGGTCTGCACAGAAGGGTTGTTTAATGAAGGCGAATTTAATTGCTATTTTGTCGGTACCACTGCTGGTAGATCCCTCAACCCCGCGGAGGGTTGTCTCGGGATCTATCCGGCCATGGTCATCTTGTGTATGATTGTACATCCCTTAGACCTACAATCCCAGGGAGGGTTCAAATCAAATCAAATCAAAAATCAAATCAAAAACGTTTATTTCAAATAGACCAATTACAGGCACTTTTGAATTGTCAAATGTCGGTCAGTCAAACTAACAAGTGAAGCTAAGTTGCACGTTCCAAGGAGTAGATCTCTATGGAGAAGAACGTGCAAGAAACTCCATGGACACTCTTTTAAATAATATGTGTTACATATAATGTTTGGTTACATACTTCTTGTTGCTTCCATTATGTGAGCACAATGTAGATAATAATAAAAAAAATATTAAAAGATAGGCACTGAATTAAGCCACTGGCAGCTAAGAGATGACCAGTCTCATCTGACGGCACCCGTTCACGAGCATGACGCGTGCATCAACCCCACTCAGCTCAACCATTTTGAAGGGAACCGAATGACCCAATAACACGCGCCACCAACAGCGAGACATTTGAGTGAGCATGACAAACTCTCAACTGCCATGCTCGCAATGTCAAAATAAAAAAAAACAAAAAGTTGTAACCTAATAAAAATGCTCCATGGTACCTCACATTCACAAATTTGAAAAATAAAAGTGCTTCTACATTATACAATGCTATTATTTCTAAATATAACATGTAAAGAATCCTAAGTCCTATTGAAATAAACAAATGAAATAAAAATAAAACACTGAAAACAACAATACGAAAAGGGCAGCAGCATCTCTTCCAATATAAACTAATTTGTAGCTACAAATGTATGTGGCTGTGGAGCAGGACCGGCATTTAGCCAAGCATTTTTATCAAGGAGATAATCTTCCAATTTATAATATGCTTGTCTACATAGTGTGCGTTTAATGCATGTTTTAAATTTTGACTCGTTTAATTGGAGAATTTCTAGTGGAATTTCATTATAAAATTTTACACAGTACCCCATAAAAGAGCTAGCTACTTTAGCTACCCTGAATCGAGGTTGATCTAACTTGTCCTTATTTCTAGTATTAAAATTGTGCCTATCACTTATTTTAGTAAAAAGATGAATATTTTTCCGGACATACATTATATTTTCATAAATGTATTGACAAGGTACCGTCATGATGTTGATATCTTTAAATAATTCCCTAAGAGAATCGCGCCTGCGAAGATTGTATATGGCTCTGATAGCTCTTTTCTGCAGAATAAAAATAGACTCTATGTCTGCAGCCCGTCCCCATAGCAAAATACCGTAAGACATGATACTATGAAAGTAACTAAAATAGACCAGCCTCGCGGTATGTACATCAGTAAATTGACGGATTTTTCTGACAGCATATGCTGCTGAACTAAGCCGTCCTGCCAGAGATGTTAAATGAGGACCCCATTGTAGCCTCGAGTCGAGCGTGATTCCCAGGAAAACCGCGTTTTCGACGATTTCTAGTTTCTCCTTGTTCAATATTATTTCCAAGTTATTACTTTTAACATTCGGTAACGCAAATCTTATGCACTTCGTTTTTTTTCCATTTAGTACTAAATTATTAACAGTAAACCAGTTTTGGACCTGCTGTAGAGCGTTGTTTACGTCATCAATACGTGTGGAACGTCTATTGATCTTAAATATTAAGGACGTATCGTCAGCAAACAATACTATATGTGGTTGTTTTTTCAATAAATGCGGTAGATCATTTATATACACCAGAAAGAGGAAAGGACCCAATATAGAGCCCTGTGGTACCCCCATTTTTATTTTTAAGCCCCGTGAATTTACACCATTTATCTGAACTTGCTGTTGCCTGTCATTTAAATAAGATTTCACTAGGCTTAGTGCAAGTTTACCTAATCCGTAATGTTCCAGCTTTAAAAGTAAGGTTTCATGATTAACACAATCAAAAGCCTTTGAGAGGTCACAGAAGATTCCAATAGCATCTTGGGCTTCCTCCCACGCTGCAAATATGTGTTTTAATAAGGAGACACCAGCATCAGTTGTACAACGACCTTTGGTGAAACCATACTGCTGTTCGTGTAAGATTTTATTAGTGTTAAAATGAATAAGCATTTGACTAAGCATAACTTTTTCAAAGACCTTACTGAAAACCGGCAACACGGAAACAGGTCTATAATTATTGGTGTCATTATGGTCGCCGGATTTAAAAAGAGGTATAACTTTACTGAATTTCATTACATCTGGAAAGACTCCTTGGTCCACACACAAATTAAAAATTAAAGCCAAGTATGGTGCTACGGTCTCGATTATAGATGTACAAACTTTAACAGACATTCCCCATAGGTCCTCGGTTAATTTTATTTTTATTTGCCGGAAAGCCTTTAGGACTGTCATAGGGTTTATATGTTTGAATTGAAATTCAGCCGAACAGCCTGGCACGTTTTCTTTCAATAGAGCAATTGAGGCCTTCGGCGAGGAATTTAAAGCTTCCGTTATCTTAAGAGGTATGTTGGTGAAAAAATTCACAAACTCTTGGGCTACTTCTATGTTAGAATTTATGGGACCATGTGAAGTCTCCAATAAAAAATCCGTGTTTCGTACCTTATTTTTACCCGTTTCACTATTAATAACTTTCCAAACGGTCTTTATTTTATTGTCTGCCGATTTGATTTTTGTGCTAATGAAAAGGGCCTTCGCTACTTTGCAAATTTTTCTAAAGAGTTTAGAATATTTATTTACATACTTGTTAAAGCTTTCAGAGTTAAAAAATGGTTTAAGGCCATATAGTTCATATAGTTTTTCCCTACTTATCCTTATACCTTTAGTCGCCCAGTCTCTAAATACAAACTTAGGGAAAACACTTTTTGACTTCTTTTCAAAACTTTTATTAAATTCATTGAGTATTACTGAAAAGAAATTATTATAAAATTTATTGGCATCATCAATACTATGGCCCAGAACATTTAATTTATTTTGTATGTTACTATTAAATTTTGTTAATTTGCTAAGTGTAATTGGCCTAAATTGAATTTGAGCTTTTTCCAAAATTGCTTTAGACTTAAAAAACACCGTTTGTCCACTATGATCAGACGGAAGATAATTTACTATGGCTTTATCTAAATAATCACAATCACAGAAAATATTATCAATACAAGTTGCAGAGGTTGGAGTTACTCTAGTTGGTTCTGTAAAAACATTAGACAGATTAAATGATTTAAAAAGGCTTAAAAATCTGCAGCTATTTGAATTATTTTCTAAAATATTGATATTAAAATCCCCACAAATAATTATGGATTTGTTACTGCCTGCAAGTTTTGATAGAATATCCTCCATTGTTGCTTCAAATAAACTTAAGTTTTGAGGGTCAGGGGGTCTGTACATGCACACTACAACATGCTCATCTAGCTCAACACAGGACAGTTCAATGCAATGTTCATTTGACAAGCTAACTATATCATTACGTTGTTTAAATTTTAAGCATTTTTTTATTAAGATCAGGGAACCACCCCGCAGCATAGGTTGTCTCGGGATCTATCCGGCCGTGGTCATCTCGTGTGCAATTGTGCGCTAATCTGCGGATTTAGGCTGTGTCTGTCACTGTAGCTTGCTTTGTGGGTTTTTAATGGGTTGGGGATATAAAAATAAATGTCGTGCAGCTTATTCTAGGAACACTATTAAACCTCTGGGGTACGTCTTAGCATGCCGTTGTACAGATATCATTAACTAGCGCGTTATGAAGAGAATAATAGTTGAAAAAGTGCATCTTTACAAGTTCTTCGACTGTTGTTGAATACCTAAATAAATTATGTACGAGTATGATTGTAGCAATGGAGTAATATGATAAAGTGTTAATCGATCGCCATTACCATATCTATATTTGTGAAGATAGTTGTTAGTATGAACTACAGTTCTATTGAGCGCTCGCTGTTAAGACGACGACGGTCGTCAACGACCTTGAAGGAGCAAAACGCGCACTCGTTTCACACCCGCGCGACACAGAATTCTGTAGTTTTTTGTACTTTTCTTATTATTCTATGACTTTAAAAAAAGCCTTAGATTAAAATTTAGTTAATTAAATTGTCCTTGAGGTGGTGTCAAATTCATTAAAATACGCCAGGCTTATGCGAATTTGACGTTGTCGTTTTTTTGTCCGTGTTAGAAATAACTTTACAAATTAATTACACTAAGTTATACGAATAAAACGAATTTTTTTCTTAGATATTATTATTAAAAAAATGGTCTTATGTCTATTTAAAAAAAAAAATACGACTAGCCGTTTAGACGTGATTCTCATTTTAAAGTTGGCTGCTCAGCGGTTTCTGCGCCTTAAGTAAAATGTCAAAATCATATCTGAAATTAAATACAAAACTTTGCAGCATGAAAACGATGACTGCGAATATTATAAATATATAGTCGTATGGTTAGTTAAATAACTCAAAATAATGTTTTGCTAAAAATTAACATGCTGGTAAATACAAACGTTAAATATTCGCTAAATGAATGATTTCTACAATTTATATACTCAATACAATGGTCTTTCTAAGCTGCTTTTCATTTGAAATTTAATACTCCAGGAAATCATACATTGGTGTTTCCTTTTGCATTTTACCCAAACAACTAAAAAAAAAAATGTTGGGTGGGTGTGAAAATTTTATTTAAAAATGTGTGTCTGCAAACCCTACATAATTTACTTTGTTTAATGTTTTGTTGTTAATCAGGAACTGTCAACATGAAATTTTTAATGTTATATGTTCAAAGAGGCGATCTACCCTACTTAATATTATTCGATGTATGTTAGTTTCAATATAGAATAAGATCTTTTTTGTTAACTTTTTATACCTTTAAGTCAATAAAGACATTAGAGGATCAAACAATCAATTACCAAAATCTTGTTAAATGTTCAAGAAACTTATAAATCTACATTTCCATTCCTATAAATTCAACATTTAGACAGTAGACACACATAACACATTAATAATCCCTAAATATCATCAAATGGTATCAAAACAGACGCTTATGTACCATACATAGACTGTATGCTCGCCGTGGTATGTTCAAAGCGCGCGGCTCAGACCCTTTGATCTGCCGCACATACAGTTTTACACATACCGCGTAGTACATATAACCCTTCTATTTCGGTTCGCCGTCTTAGGGTTAAAATATCTTTTGAGATATACGAGTGGATCTGTCTCGGTGTTTAGAGGATTCAATTGGTAACGGAAGATTTCGGTGTGGGTAGTTTGAAGAGGTATACAGCTGTTTGGGGTAGGTTGTATAGGGTTGAAGAGAGATGAAAGTAAAAAGGAAGGTGTATAGTGGATTAGGAAATACGATATTTGTAGGTATTAGGACGTCTATGTCTTTGTATAGGTCTCTGGGTTGCAAAGTAAAAAAAAATAAAAGTCGTTAACATCCGTCTACCAATGTATTCAAATATTTCAAAACGATTCGAAAAAAATGTAAAGGTAGTGTCGCTAACACGATCAAACAAACGTATCGCAGGACGGGGCATTCTTGACGCTTTCACTTGGCATTCAGTAATGAGTTAATATCTCATAAACGCGTGGACCGATTTACATGATTTAAACGGATGAAATGGTTCTACGCCACCTTTTATTTGAGACAAAATTATCAAAATATCTCCATAAACAAAAACACATGTTTCAAAGTTACGTAACTATACTTTTTGGTACAAGTCGGATCAATGACTTTAATTTTTTTGTTGTCTGCCGGCGGAGACTTCAGTAAATCTCTTTTGTCTACATTCACAACGTAATGCTCCAAATTTGAATTAAAAAATCACGTAGTTTACATTCGTGGATAGGAAAAATTAAAAAAAAAACCATTACGGTGCAAAATTTTTCTTCTATTTTCAAACAAATGCATCATAAAATAACTTTTTAATTTTTATAGCACACTTTAACTTTTTAATTTTCCGGCGCGTATGGGCTCATTGACTTAATGTAGAAAAGTAGTGCATTGTCTATGTATGCGCGCGCTGCGCTGTCATGCCCAATGAGAATCTAAATTGCCCGCCAAACCTACCACAAAGTTTTCCCGTTTCCACTTTAGTTTTATTTCAACTGTATGAGTGAAGATAAAGTAGTGTATGCAACGGCATATAATTAGATATTAAAACACTCGCGTGATATCATTATCACATTCGGCTTAGCCTCATGTGATAAACCCACGCTCGTGTTTTAATAACCCCTATTATGACCATTGCATAAACTACTATTATAAATCAAATCGTATTTGATAAACGATTTTTGACATTTGTTGATAGATAGGATCATAGAAACAAGACCAGGACGGAGCTATACAAGATAAATAGCTCTGTTCCTTTTTCACTGTCGCATTAAGATAGTTTTAACACGTCATGGTATAAGGTCCTTAGTCTTGCTATATTGAATTATCAAATTTATTTTCATAAGTTCCTGTAACAAAATCTGTCCATAAAATTATGTGATTTTGCCTTTTCAGTTTTTCTACTGCCATATACTAAATTCTAAGGCAATTAATTAAAGTTATAATGACGGATTAAAGTAAGTACAACGAAATTTTGGCGTAAGTTCAAAGTATGCTTATACTTCATAAAAGATAGCTTGATCTCTGCGACATATGTCAAACTGACGTATACGTTATTGTTAGCCTGTCAAGCGCTATTGTTACTGTATTGATACTGACAGCTGTCGCAGAGATCAAGCTATCTTTTATGAAGTATAGTGAATGTGGAATTCTTAAATTATTGTTGGTTACACTGCTATACACACTGCCTAAGTAATAGTAGCACACAAAGCCAACTTGTCCTCCATTGTAACCAAACATGGCAAAGATAGTATTAAAGAATAAGAGAATGTAATGCACAGATGTGATTCTAGAGGTCATATATTAAGGGCCCACATCCGCTTTAGTGCCGTAAAACGATAACATTCTAAAGCATACTCCTTAGTAACGGCTAGGTTAAAAGGTTTGAAATATATATATATATATATATTTATTATTGTTTCATAAACACTATTTTTTAAACATGGTTTTTTTGTATACCAAATAGATTTGTTTTAAAAAAATAATTAGCAACACGATATTTTTCGCAACTTTTGGATACTCCTCCAAAAACGACATGGATGTTTCAAAACATTTTTACACAGAAAAAATAATGGCTGGTATTTCGTTATAACTGAAATAGCATATGTAAATCAAATAATAATTTGCAAACAAAACTGTTCAAAAGGAGGTTCAATATTGATGTTCTTGCTTCGAGCGGGCGCACATTGGGGCGTATATATCGCCTTAAGGATAAGAGATAGGATCCTATGTATGATTCTAGATTTATGATAGTGTAATACCCCCCCCCCCCCCCCCCCGACAGACTGCTGTCTAACAGAAAGAACTACATATACAAGTACATAGGAATTTAAATACATACGTATCATATTAAATGCTTACGTGTTAAGCGTTTTGCGAATACTTTCATTGTGCGCACAGCTAAGTAGTGAAATTCCCTGTCGGAGTCTTTGTTTCCTGATAGCTACAACCTTGGGGTCTTTAAGTAAAGAGTGAATAGGTTACTTCTAGGCAAGCGTGCAGCTTCACCGTCGACCGCATCATCGCTTACCATCAGGCGAGATAGTGGTAAAACGCGAGGCTATCGATAAATAAATAAAATACAAGAGACAGAATCTGCACACAGAAACGCATCAATCATGCATCATCTTTAGAGATATACCAAATAGAGTAAGCGCTTCTCCAAACCTTGTCTAAAATTCCTCGTCTACTAAAATAACGTACACATCTACACGAAACTTTATATTTTCATAGAGATTTCAAAAGAGCTGAACATGTAAGCACACAAAAAAATTGTGTCGACCCAAGTATGTCCTGACTTCTACCGACAAACAAGGCGATGTATGCAAATCAGATAGTACGTATTCAATGTCTGTGTCGGAGTGTAGGCGTTCTGCCTACCGGGTCTTTAGAACAAGACGGTGTTTGAAGGGTTTTTTTGAGGGGCAAGATATAACTGCCTATTCGGCAAAATTAAGTAAATGTATAAGGTCAAGATTGCCAAATTGATTTAGCAAGGTTTCTAGAATTCATAATACCTTACGAATACTCAATTATTTAATAAAAACTACATTTAAAAACTTATAAAGAATTTTTGTATTTTGAAATTTTTGTACAGAACATAAACTGCCTGAACACAACTTATGTTTTATTATTTTTTAAATTCTATTGGATTTAATCATTACCGGGTTTTACAAACATGATATTATGTTATAACCAAACAATAATCTATGCAGACTAGAGCTCTTCTGGCGAAGGTTTCCTCTCAAAAATATTTTACCCAAAGCAATCCCGGAATAATTCAATAAATGACCACCGTAAATAACCGAAGTATATTCCCCCAAAACCGAGGCGACGATGTTAAGGACAATAACTTACGTGTCCAATAAATAAATATTCAACACGGTGGCCATACATCTCACTAATTTACTACTACGGAACCCCATAATAACCATCTATTCACGGGTCCCCGCGAATAAATATCTCGCGACATTTTTCTTCGCCTTATCTTGAGAGTCCAGACTGGCCTCTGTTCCTTTCCCTCCTAAGATTATTGCCATCTATCTATCTCCTTCGCTATTTTATCACGGTTCTTGCCGCCTCCCTTTATTCAGTACGTTTTATTTAGTTTTCGCCCTCTTAATGGATTTATTCGCCCAAGTCCTTTGACCTTGTGTTTGTCTCGCAGTTCGAGGCACCCATGATCTTATGGAGAAAGTAGGTGATGTGTTCTATCTGAGTTTTGGACGACAAAGTGTGGACGACTTTATAAATGGTCGCCTGAAGACAGTTTTGTGTGAAACTTTGTGTTATAATCCGTGTAGGTTTTCTACGAATTGTCGCTTTTCGAGATGTAGCTTTGCACTTGAGCGAGAGTTTTCTGAGAAAAGCGAGCAAATAGAAAGTTACAAACACAGTTGTATTATTCGATGAAATAAGATATGAAAAATACGGTGTAAGTAAAGAAACACGCGTAGGTGTCAAGCCAGCATTTTATCTATACTTAATATTATAAAGCTGAAGAGTTTGAATGTTTGAACGCGCTAATCTCAGGAACGACAGGTTAGAATTGAAAATATCTTTTTGTGTTGGATGGTCCATTTATCGAGGAAGGATATAGGCTTTATAACATCACGCTACGATCAATAGGAGCGGAGCATAAATGAAAAATGTTGCAAAAACGGGCAAAATTATTTATTTTTGAGAGCTTCCGTTGTGTGCACTGCGTAAACGGTTTAAGTTACGCAACAATCATGTATGTAGGGTAAGTAGGGTAGATGGGTAGGTAGGTAGCCAGTTGACGGGAGCGAAGCTGCGTAGGACAGCTAGTTTTTCATAAAACATAGTCAACAAAGGCATACTTAGAAATATGTTTACACTACTTACACACAAAGATTTAACATCACTTAATCATGTACATAACTAACGGAACAAAAATGTGACAGGAGAAGAAAGTATGATTTCGTTACCAGAATATTATCGCATATAATTATCACTTGTATATCGCAACATTTTTCTTCGCCTTATCTTGAGTACCTATATGAAATTGGCGCCAGTGATATACAAGTTTAAAGGGAACCGTGTGTCCTGGTATGGTCATGCGATGAGGAGGGATGAAACGCATTTTACTAAAAGAGTTATTAATATAAAACGTGGATGGATAGAGAGAGAAAAGAAGACCAAAGAAAAGGTGAAAGGATTGTGTGAGGAGTGATATATTTTTATTTTATTTGGAACAACTACATAATAAAGCATAAAGACATAAAACTTAAAATTAACAATTATGTAATCAAGAACGTTATTCACAGCATACAAGCAAAATATTCATAACACGCTTCAAAGAAAAATTAAAAGTAGTAAAAATATTAATGCTAGAAAAGCAATTAATGCAAGCACAGTGATTTTAAACATTAAATAACAAGTATGTGCATAGAATCTAATAATCTTATAATGATAAGAAATGGAAGAAAATGGAGTCAGTTAGTCTAGCGTGACAGGGGACAGGTCGGTATGGAAGAAGAAAACGTGGAGCTCGAACCCTGAGTAACATGGAAAGAGAGCAGGAAGATGACGATGATTTCAAAGTACATCAATTCATCAACAAATCAGAATAAAGTGTTCGCGAAAATGATATAAAGAAACCATTACTACACTCGATGCATCATGGGGTCATTATTGCACCACACGTCATAAATAAGGGGATCCTGTCTCACGGAGGGGACGCGCAAATAAAATTAGTTACACTGCTTATCACCGCGAGGTTTAACTGTGATGATATGGGACAATTGGTTTAATTATCACTTATGAATTGTGATTTGGTTTGTGATGAAGAGATCCCGGAGAGGTTGAGGAGTTAGGTCGAGAATACACGTGCCTGTAACTTACATAAAATTGTGCAAGTATCTTGAATCCCATTGAGTTCTGATTGGTGAAGGTCAAGTGGAAATAATTATGCAAAGGCCATGTACAACTACTGTCTTAATAAGTTGCCTAGTTTGGATATATAAATAGATTCAATATTTGATGATTTCTACCAGCAATTTAGACGGTGTGATTGAAATTGAATGATAAAACAAGATGAAGTCGCTCCAAATCAGCATGCAAGAGTTCTAATACATTAGTTGCAGGTTATTAAAGGGAATATAGATGGATTTCAAAAACTGAATGCAATGTATATTTTAAGGACCAAGTGATTTATAAGGCATTATCCACAATGGCCAGGCAATTTGAAAAATGAATAGGCAATATGATAATATGAGTAGGCAATATGATAAAAACTATTCAAATAATTAAATCGACCGGGCTTTCTGAATAACATAAGTTTTTAAGCTGACATGGTCACAATCATTAGAATTAATATTTGTTTCGGGATATTTACCATGTATATTTAGGTTTTGATTGGGAGCTCGATATTTCGGCTCCTTTACAAGCGCCATGATCACGAGAACTAAAGTCTTTGCGGGTGGGTGTTGTTTCTGAATAATACCCATCCCTTATTGGGCCGGGTAATAAAAACATGTGTTTTATTAAAATATTTTAATGTTGACATTGATTTAAATATAGAATAGGTAAGTACGATTACTATTTAAACAACAAAGTCGACGGACCCCGCTGGGCGGGGCTCCTATTACAGTCGGTATGACGGGAGCTGAGTTTGCACGCTTTGCTCGTTCACTTCAGCTCCTGTCATCTTCATTGAACCTAACCTATCCGTGTCGGTGTGCCCTTAGCTCCTGATGGCTAATTTACTGACCATAATGATCGAATTGCCCAATCGTTACGTAGCAATATTTATAATGACCAGACAATGTGACAAATATAGAAGTTTAATTCAGTATTCATTTCATTGCCGAATTTGACTTGACTTGATTCATAACGCCCGGGCATTATACATAGTGCACTGATTTATAACTTGGTCCGTGACATATAGATAATTTGTTCGAATGAAAGGATGAGTGAAGGTAAAATCAGCCGAATGTGCTATACAAATCCGATTGAATCGTTTCCTGAGGAAATACCCCGATGTCATTGGAAAGTAGGCAAAAAGGTGAGGCGCGTAGTCTATGCCTCGCGAACAGCGCGTGTATCTCAGAAATGTGAAGAATGTCAGGTGAGGAATGAACAGATTGTTGGAGGTTAGAAAATGTTTGCATGCTGATCTATTTTTACCGAATTAAAATGAAAAGGGTTCTGTAATCGTCTGTATGTTTTTCTTAAATACCTATGCAGCTAGCGATTTCAATAAAGCCTTTTTGTGGTGTATGTATTTCAAATAGAGTTGACATAAAAATTAAGAATAAAGGATGAATTTTCTAGTAAATAGATAGCGTTGACTCTTTATATTGAGATTCAGGGCTAGAGGATGATAAAGATTTTGAGATAGATTTGGTTACTACATAGCATACAAGTATATTTTAAGGGCTATCTCGTTATACAAGGCCTAAATAGAAAACCAAATAATTTAGCTAGGGAAATGGGAATCAATATTTTCGCTTGCTAATGGCAGGCATGGAGGGCACTGGGAGGCTTTCTGTGTTATCGGCATGGCTGCTGTCTGAAAATACGAAGTCGGCCATTTTAAGTTACTTTAGCGCCTAATTTTCAATTACAAAAGTAACCAAAACTGAAGGGTAGGTACTTCGAAACTTATGATACGACAAATCTAAAGTATTATGTACTACAACAGCAGACTTATTGCGTAATGAATTTGGCAAGGCAAAGATTATGAACCATCGACCAATCACATGGCGAGATGAAAGACGCGATGTGGATTCCCGTCTATGTCATTGGTCGATTGTCCTCTTTGCCCTTTGCCTTGCCGAATTCATTAGGCAATAAGGCTGCAGGTAACATTGTATGTTTGAGGGGGTACTCTCTAGAAGGTGCTACACCGGTTAAGAAATTTCTTTCTCTGATAGACGTCGAGACTAGAGTGACATAGGCTACTTTTTATCCAGAGAAATACACAGTTACTAGCGATGGGCAACCGATTAACTAACTCGAGTTAACCCGAGTTGCACCTAGCGCGAGTTGACTCGGGTGGAATTGTTTCGAACTAGAATTTATGACTGGCTTACATGAAGGAAGGGAAACATTCGGAAACAGCAACTACCAAGTAAACGGGCGAAAGCGCGATTCGTTCGTTGTGTGCGCGCCTTGTGTTCCCGCCACAATGCATCGCTCGAACGACACCGACGACGACACGTTTGCAGAAAGAAGTTTTTAGAAAAAACAAATATGTAAAAAAGTGATTTGTAACAAATGTATTATTTATTTTAACTAAGCTTTGTTCTTAGCCATGTCTACAAGCTCTTTTCAAGAGTCATCACGAATCGTCTAGCGCGCAGGTTTGACGATTTCCAGCCTTCCTTCGATACATACGCTGCAGCAGGTTATGCAGAAGACCGAAGCGTACAACCTGCATCTCTGCTTAGCTTTAGTGGACTATGAGAAAGCTTTCGATTTGGTTGAGACTTGGACTGTACTGCAGTCTCTCCAATGGCGCCAAATCGACTACTGGTACATCGAGATGTTGAAGTGTTTGTATAAAAACGCCACATGTCAGTTCGACTTCAAGATCTGACCTCGAAACCTTTCTTTCTTCAGCGAGGTGTGAGACAGGGAGACGTCATATCTCCGAAACTGTTCACCGCTGCACTGGAGGATGTCTTCAAGGTTCTGCACTGGAGAGGGCCAGGCATCAACGTCAATGACGAGTACATCACTCACCTTCGGTTTGAGGAAGATATAGTAGTTATGGAGGACCTCAGTATAATGCTCGATGACCTCAGAAGAGCTTCCGAACGAGTGGGTCTTAAAATGAACATGGACAAAACCAAGGTGATGTAGAATGCCCATGTTACACCCACTCCTATCAAGGTCGGAGACTCTACACTCGAAGTTGTGGACGACTATGTCTACCTGGGATAAACGATCCAGTTGGGTAGGGCCAACTTCGAGGAAGAGGTCAACCGTCGAATCCGACTCGGCTGGGCAGCGTTCGGGAAATTGCGCGGTATCTTCTCGTCCAACTTACCACAGTGTCTCAAGACGAAATTTATGGCCAGTGTGTGTTGCCAGTGATGATAGCTATGGCTCTGAGACGTGGTCGCTCACAATGGGCCTCATCAGAATGCTTACAGTCACGCAAAGGGCAATGGAGAGGGCTATGACAGGAGTTTCCATGCGTTTTCTAATCAGAAATGTAGAGTTTCGCAAGAGAACCAGGGTTACCGATATAGCCCGAAGAATTGCCAAACTTAAGTGGCAGTGGGCAGGGCACATTGCTCGCAGAACGGATGGCCGAAGGGGCAGAAAATTTCTTGAGTGACGACCGCGAACCGGTAGATGTTGCGTTGGTAGGCCTCCCACCAGGTGGACCGATGACCTGGTGAAGGTTGCGGGGATCCGCTGGATGCGGAACGCACGGGCCGGTCAATGTGGCGACGCTTAGAGGAGGCCTATATCCAGCAGTGGATGTCTTTCTTTCTTTGTTCGGCTAACTCGAGTTGTGTAACTCTAGTTCAATTCGAGTTACTTTTGTGAATTTCAACTCTGGTTAACTCGAGCCGTATTTTTCCCGAGTTGGCACATCTCTAATCAGTTTCTGTGGTACGGATCACCGTAGCGAAGGCTCGGGATTAATCTAGTTCTATACTATGTATAAGTACATATTTCTTATTTTAAATCTTTGAAATGAAACGGATCAAAAACAGCATTAGTTGAATACACACTCCATTATTTGAATATTCTACCGTTAAAACAATACAGATAAATTAATGAACATTTACAAAGACTTCAAGAGTGAGTCGTTAGCAGAGCTTAAATACTCTGTGGCTCAAAGCTAACTGTCTTTTACCTCAAGTAGGTACAGCCGCGGGCACCACTTTGTGTTGGCCAATTACTTGCCACGTCCTTTACCTACGGATGGCTGTTGGCTGAGGGGATTTTCTTGGTCATTTACCTACTGGCAACAATCTATGTACTTGCTTATTTGTATTGGTAAAGACAATTACTGCCCTTAAGTCTTTCAACATTCACAGATTTTTTAATAGACAGAAATTTTTATAAGAGAAATTATTTTGTCATATTTATTCCCCAGATTCGATTGAATAAGTACTCAGAAGTTACGATCATCTTATTCGATAGTTCAAGACTTACAAGAAATGAAAACTTCATTATTCAGAGTCTCAGATTTTTGTGCCCGAATACTGTCTCTCAAGATACAGGTTGCGCTAGTTTGAGAGGCAGGGTTCATTAACCAATGGTAACACTTTAATGGCTACAATATAGCTGTATACTTATGCGAACACTCACTATTGTAACCCTTTTTTTGTACCAATAAACATTAATTTAATTATTTATTTGTCAAAATACTCATTTCTATAGAACGGACCAATGATCAATCGTAATTCTGCAACAAACAATCACACGACGGGAATACTTATCCATCAAACTACCGTCACAAAACAATATCGATTTTCAAAAGCCATATTGTATTCTATTAGAACGCCTTTGCTGAAATATTATCACTTACCTTACTGGTACCCAAATATAAAGATATTAACTATCCATCAAATCCAATCACTCAAATTCTATGATAAATCTAACCACGAATCTTGAAGACACCAGAAATTCAATTCCCCAGAAACAAATCGATACATAGCTAAACAATAATTATAATAAGTATGTAATAAATAAAGTAAAGCCCTCACGGAAGGTGTCAGTCAATCGGACATGACATAGCCAATGAAACGGCCGCCACTAATGCTACTGATATTATAAATGACTGTTTGTGTTTCAATCACCAAAAACGACTGAACGGATTTGGAAGAATTTTTGCTCAAAGATAATTTAAAACCAGGATTCATTTTAAACTTATCATAAACCTTGGATAATGATCCTTTTTTATAATAAAACCCTAATTAAACAGATTATCGGGCTGTTAACGACGAATAATCGCCGGTTAGCTGCTGTGATTGGCTATTGAATGTATGTGCATAACTCCAGCTTCCAAAAGGATTTTTTTGGCGCGGAAACTATTTTTTTGTTTATTACGTGGCAACTACAAGGCCTAGATATTTGAAAATTTTGCTGCGTATGGCAGCTATTATGCCTTATTTTTTTAGCTATTATACATAATCATATCTTCTTTCCTTCGTAAGATATGACATGGCAGCTTGGGTGACGTCACTCCAGCTTACACTCATGTTTTTTTATCGTTATTTTAACACTTTTTAAGTATTATCGTTCAATTCTTTCCTCTTTTGTGCAGCTATTACATGTTATTTTTCTGACTATAGTCCAAAAGGTACTGGTTTGCCTGTTTTGAATGTGACAGCTGGGGTATCGTCACTCCACCTAACACATACTAAACGACTCATATTAACGAAGTTTTGTTGCAGCTAAATTATGACTGGGAACTTTGATTGCAGCTATTAAGCATTAAATATTGGCATAAGTAGAATTATTCTACCACATATGACAATTTGTCAAATTAATTTTGTGATAATTAAGCGTTGAGAAACCCGGCCGAAAACGCGGGCGAAGCCGCGGGCAGAAGATGGTCCCCATATAAGGTAAACTAAATTACAAATTAAACCACAAATCTCGAAAACACCAGAAATTCGATGCCCACAAAGAACAAAAAAAAAACAAACATATTTTTTTTAATGTCTATGTAAGTTTAAGTAAAGTGAAACCTTCACGGAAGGTGTCAGTCAATCGGCCATGACATAGCCGGTGGAACGCCTTTATCGGAAGTAAACTAAATGTCAAACCGCAAATCTCGAAGACTCCAGAAATTCGATGCCTTAAAAAGAAATAGTCAAAGCAATTATTAAAATATCTATGTAAGTATAAGTGAAGTAAAAGACTTCGCAGAAGGTGTCGGACTGTCAGTCAATCGGCCATGACATAGTCGGTGTACGGCTAGCGGCTTACGGCTCTTTGCCGCCACTTTCACGCACTAGCAAGCCGGTGAAGAAACATTCCAATTGGATTTTGATTTGTTAAGTTAATTTTGTGTCTTTCAGTAACATGTCCGTTAGTATAAGCACAGATAATATAATATTAGCATACTATAAGTAAGGAACAGATTGTCTAGATTAATAATTTATCGAGTACCTTTTTAAAGTAAGTTCAGATGCCCAAGTGTGGTAATACAAACGAAGACAAAAACTTCTGGCTTTTGTGACGCTATTGGAAGACACCAGCTTAAATATCACGACGTGCTGATTTTTAAAACAAGTTGACGATCCTAACCTTTATACAATCAAAGTTATTATCTACAATAACCATCTACGAAATGTACTTGCCCAAATTATATTCTAGTTAACCAATCTAGTAAACTATTGGCTTGCCCAAAATTATGGAATGCCAAATCTGTCTATGACATGATTGGACAGTGAGATGGATGTAAGGCAGCTCTGAATGAAATGGAAAGGCGACTGAATCAAGGTTATATTGCACAGAATCTCACAGAAAATCTCGAGTTTTCCTAACAAATACAGTAGTACATTTTATTATAAAAAATCCCTCTACAAAGCGTCCGCTTTTACTAAAAAATAACGTCATTCTTTTGTTTAAGACATCGCACAAATCGTTTATAATTGGTTCTCAGGATCGAAATTAAAAATTCCATATCTCTAAACGTTGCAGCTATGTGGGTGTACCAGAAAAATTCTCAAAGCCGCCTAATTGGATACAGAGTACAGACCACTACAAAGGGGGCTGTTTCAGATAAAAATGAAAATTAAATCTTCCAGGCGGATGAGCAGAGTAATGTTTTTGACGGTGCCGTAGGCGGGCCAGCTCCCCGCTTCCACCCTTCACCCCCTCTCCTTCCCACACTAGGGGAGCCGCAAATCGACTATCAAAATGCTGGCGAAAAAGTTTTGTTGCGTTGTTCGCAGTGACCGCCGCACGCTTCCCTGTGTTGCGATTTTATTTTTTCTGTTAATTTTCTGTTGCAGTGTGCATATATTATGTATGTATGTTCGGCCACGCTGTGCACTTCATTTGCTATTATTGATTATGCATAATGTCTGGCTCGGGAGGATGTAGTACTTTTGGATTTTAAACTGGCCACGTTATAATGGGATGCTATATTTTTTAATCCTGCAATAACAGGTCATATTATTTAGTAACTGGCTAGGGCTAACTTTCTTTGATGATGCAACACAATTTTAAATAACGCAACACTTACGTTATTTTAGCGTAACTTCAAAAAATAGGCGGCTGAACTTTTTATTTTCTCTACGAAAAACCCCAGATAGTCGAGATATTCAAACAAGGGATCGCGTAAGTGACAGATGTATACAAGTCATATACATCTGTCACTTACACACACCCAAAATAACCTTACTCTAAGAGCTTATGGTCACCACCCTGGTCTGGTTATTACTATAGAATCAAGGCAAACTGTAAAATTTTCATAGAGCTTGTGATAGATAACTCTATTAATAATCCTGAAAACACGTAGGGATCCACAATTTGCAGAGACATAACCAGTAAAAAATAACTTTCAGAGCCAAACAAAAATTTAACTTACTCTTCTTCATCGCCGTCATATCCCCTCCATTGCAGCTAATCGCCTGGGGCCCCGGACTCAGGCTATGCAGCTGATAGGGCGGGGTCCTGGCGTCGATCTGCGCCGGCCAGGGGGCCCGGGGCCACGCTGGAGTCCCACCTGGTGCCCCTAGCAGTCGTAGGCGCTCGTACACTGGAGTTGAGCATTCTGGAGATGGTTGCTGGTTGTTCGCCTTCTCTTTCTGGGCTGCTAGGTTGCGGAGTACTCGGTTTATGGAGGAGACCTGGTGACGAATGGAGGTTTCAGTTAGTCGGCATTTAAAATATTTGTCTGCAGTAAATAGTAGAGCTGATGGTACGGCCTGTACACAGTTAAGTACAATGCACCAAAGAAGAATTACTTTCTATGTCTTAATTTATTGAACACCTACTGGTGTAAAAAAGTTTGTGTCACGTTTTTTTTACAAAGGGGAAAACAGGACATTCAGAGCGGTTTTGATTTTAGCAATTCGGTAGACCATCTCCTTGATCGCGTATTGACTATTTCCGACTCAAGTGCGTACGTAGCGGGACCCTCGACTCTAGGGCTTTGCAGATATTTATGATTAAAAGCAACAGCTCAATTGTTATTTCTCGAAATGGTGACGACGATTTTTGCATTTTTATGCTTTTGATTGATGATTTTACATTGATTTTTATTCTTTAGTTAAAGGCATCCTCTGAATTTGCTGATAACTAAAATTCACCCTTATAAGGATCAGCTTACACAGAGCAGCAAAATATTTTTTTCAAATGATTTATAATTCGTTTCAACATAAGTAATTATGATCCTTTTTAATATTATTGAACTCTTACTAAATCTTCGAGCAATTAATAAAAGAAAGAAAGAATCCGTAACCTGATCAGCCCTCCAGCCCAATACATCATCCATACCAACATACAAAAAAAACACTGACCCAATTTTTGAACATCGATCGAATTCCGTGAAATCACAGCGATTAATAAGAAAGGTTGAGGTTTAATAATAAAATAAGGATAAAACTTATTGGCTGGATGGCTGTATGGGTGAGGGCCTGTGCCATGATACCCGTGTTTATAATAAAGGGCAGTGATGACACGCGATCGGAAGGGCGTGATCTGAATTGATTAATAAAAATACAGTAACGATTACGGATTTCTTTGAGGTGTCTAGAGTCGTTTAAATGGAGAATGATAATTGTTTATTGTTTGTTAAGTACATGATGGAGCTGTGATCTCACAATCACCCTAGTATGGACTAGGAGTTATTAATACACTTGAATATAATCTTGGTTTTTTGGGACAGTACGTTATTCTTATCTTTCAGTAGTCGTCTTAGAATAATTTATACGTTATAAATGGTATATTTTTTACATTGACGTCTTAGTGGCGATACACATACTCGTAAAAGCTTTAGAATTGGCGATGCTATCCAGAGTACCTATTAGGGAAGTGCTGTCATTTATTTAAGTATTGTGATATCGTTTTACTTTTAACTGATTCGTCGGCAAAGAAGGCATTGAGAGTTCGTATACCAATGCGATTTTAGCTGTTGGCAATATTTCCTACACCAACCCCATCATGGTGGTCTTTGACGCAGTTCAAGTAGCCATGATCGTTTTTAGGGTTCCGTACCTCGAAAGGAAAAAACGGACCCCTTATAGGATCCCTTTGTTTTCTGTCTGCCTGTCAAGACCCTTTTTCTCAGGAACGCGTGGAGGTATCAATCTGAAATTTATATCAAATACTCAGGTCTACTGTCCCTTAAAGCTGTGTACTTCTAAGCCAACGCAATCAAAATATACAGCCGTTTATGCCGCAAATTTTCGACACGCAAGGGAATCGAAACCTACAGGGTACTTCCCGTGAATTCAGAATTATATATAAATTTGGTACGAAGCAGAGTCTTATAGCACAGATAAAGGAATAATTGCGAAAACCGTAAATTTTTAGTCACATCATTTAATAAAAATATTTTTATAAATTTTAAACTTACTGCCCCTTTCCTCATGAACGCGTAAAGGTATTAAATTGAAATTCATATCAAATACTCAGGTCTATAATACCTTTAAGCTGAGGTTTGTACGGAACCCTCGATGCGCGAGTACGACTGGCACTTGGCCGGTTTTTTTATTCTGATAAGTATCTATCAACATGCTATTAATACAGATTATTTTCAAGATACTGTCGCTTATGGGCAATTGGGCAGGTCTGATGCACGGTGCAAGTAACTGTTATCGATAAGTTCTTCATATTGCTATATGTAATATCAATATGTTTAAGCATTGTATTGGATTCGATAAATGTTTATAAAGGACAAACAATTTACCAGGTCCTACTTAGAATGGTTTAAAAGTTTAACCTATAAGTAAATAAAACAATCAAGTTCTTAAACATTAATTTATTTGCCGTAGATGTTAACAAAAGGATTAGAGCTAAGTATTATTGTAGCTCCCTTAGGGCACAGCAATAGGGAAGAGAATCCATGTATAGTAGGGAGTGTCTTGAATTTTCCTCATAGGATCAATAACTTGGATGCTTGCACAATGGTCAGAGTGTGCCCAGCTCCAAAGAGGTTTGGTTAATAGGAAATAAGTTAAATCTGTCCGCAAAAGCCTTTCTTTTTTCAGCCCACCCAAACTCCCAAAAATATGAAACAAGACCGAATATCACCTCGCCAACTGTCACCGCGGCATATGACGCGACGTAGTAACTTAGACGTAGGGCAGGAAGGCAAGGTAAGACGATAGACGGTAACCCGAGACGCGACTCGCGGTGGTCCGAGCACCGTCGTGACTGGCATATGACGGAATGCCCGATGGACCGAGAAAGCGCGCCACGTTTGAAAAACGAACGCTGTTTTTTGTTTTTATGTTGTTTTTTTTTTCGAGTCTATGATTAGTGTTGTTGACAGTTCGAATGTTGATTTGTTTGATCGGTAAATGAGGTTGGTATTTATCTGTAAAAATAAACTATCAACATACATGTTAATATTTTATTTAGCTGAAGCTCTAACAAATACGAAGTAACTACAGCAAATACGAAGCAACTACAGCAAATACGAAGCAATTTTTTAGGTTTTTTAAATGTTGTCAAGTATGACTTTAACAAAAAAATATACCTAATTCGATTAACATTTATTCGTCTGTTCTAAATAAAACTAAAAGCTCATATTTCAGTTATCATAGAGATGAAAATATTTCATTTAAAACTTTTAAATGAAATACTTATTCGATCAGAAAATTATAACGAGACGCATAATTAAAAGTCAAACGGCTGACGTCTGTAAAATTGAATAATAAATAAAATAAAAATAACTAGAAAGGGTTGGAGTTTTATTACAAATGAAATGGAAATTTTTAACAAGACGTTTGTGAAGAAAGCACGCCGTGAAAGAATCAATGATTCGAGCCAATTAAATACTTATTTGTTTGTTATTCTGTTTATTAATTGGCAACACAATAAAGTTTTCGAAAATTAATGATGCTTTAAAAACGAAACAAAAAATGTTATAGCCTTATTTTAATCTCATTATTCTTCGTAAGTTCTCTTATGTCATTAACCCTTGATTTCAAATATTAAATTAAATATATACTGCTTGTAATTGGTATTGTTTTTCAGAAAATCCAAGCAAAAAAACTAGAAAGGCAGGATGCCCGAAGCATGAAGATAACGGATAAAAACAACCGCAAAGAATATTACGCTTTTATTTAAAAAACCTGCACAAATAAACCGCATTCCTACGGTTTTGTTGGAATGGTGATCTGTGTGACAGGATTTCCTAGTGCAGATACCAGTCTCAAAGGATTTATCAAGTACCTAACATTGCACTATTATGTAAGAAACTTTTGTGGAAAAGAAATAAATATTTTATTTATTTATTCCTATAATATTTTCGAACCAAAAACAATACCCCATAACAATTAAATAAAGAATTTCATTACGCATAGATATAAATAAGCGACCCGTTCGCAAAGTGTGGCCATGTGTGAAAACAGTCTGCGCTGGCCGTTTATAAAAAAATAAACTCCGAGCAAAGTACAAACGTGTAAACAGTCCCTTAATTCGAATTACACACGCCGATTGACTTGTTTCCACGATTGTATGCGACTAATACACCAATTAGTAAATAACCCTTTTAGTAAATATGTTTATATGTATACTCGGCTTAATTTTCTTTAGATGCATGAACTTAGACAATGTACCATCGACAATACGTGCTCATTTCATTCGAGTAGTTCCAAATGCAGTTTTTGTGGTTTCAGAATTAAATGTTTGGTAAATTGATTTTATTTATTTTTTTGTCTGGTTTTTGGTTTCCAGTAGCTGGGAATTTTGGGATTAATGTCTACTTATGTGGTTAATCTTTTCTAATGCCATGAAAGGGTAAGTGATCCCACGATAGTCACAAAGCTTGACAACGTCGCTTTCGTTTTAGTAATGTTGCAAGAATAAATATAAATTCTAATGCTGTACGAATCATCATCCATTTAGAGGAAAAGATAGAATCACTGGGCTGCTTTTACACAGTTTTAAATATGTATTAGGATTTGGATCATCGAAAGACCTTGAGTTCCAGATATTTTTTTTTTTGTTTAAACAATTGCATAAACTAATCATATATATGGGAGACCAAATAATATATATGGGATTGACAATAGATATTCGATATCCGTGTGACCGTGTGACAACCTGACATTTCGCTAGCGCTTGTCAATCTCATACATTTTGGTCTTTTGGCCATCGATAGCGTCGATATAAGTCACTTTCTCTAGTTCCTCTTGTCAGCAATTGACTAATTCGCTGTTAATATCATTAATCAAGTTATTAGATACAAAATTATCTGTCAATTTGCGTAACTTTTCTATCTATCAGATAATATTTCCCAAAAAAAAAGAAAATCAAACCGCCAATCAAGGTATTTCGTGGCGATACAACGAGCGACGCATTCTGAATACAAAATAAATTACATTAGAACGTTCCGTGTCGCGTTGGTACCTATCAAACGGCACAGTAAAAAGTATGAAAGGTGCCCCCTAAATACCGGGTGAGGTGAAGCGCGAAAATTATCTTATATTTGCTCAGACGCCGTGAACGTAGGGCGAGAATACTTTTCAATAAGCTTAGAGAGCATTTTTTTTCATTTAGCGAGACCCATCTTGTAAAGCGTGGAGCGTTTTGTAGAACGGAACGCGCAAATAGAGGGTTCCCTATTGATCGATTCGATTTCTCTGATTGCTGCATAAGTTTTTTTACTAACGGTATTTCTTCTTTTTACGTTTATTAATTTATTTAATTTGTAATACATGCAGCAATAAACCTAGGAATTAATTATATTTTTTTCTAAAATAAAAGCTGAATATTTATAATTCTACTTCCACCAGTATCTTAGTAGCGTGAAGCAGTAACTACGCTAGTAATAGCTGAGTAATTTAAAACATTTTTTTATTTTAAATTACTCATTGCTTGATTATATTATATTGAATAAAATAAATAATAAAACATTTTTGTCTGGAACGATTTAGCTTATTAATTAAATAAATAAATGCGTCATTTTTTATAAAAAAAAAGGATAATCCAAAGACTTTTCCTTTTTCCAAAGCTCGTTTACTCCACTCACAATTTTTAATGTGCAAAAAATAAAAAGCAGTGCATTACTCCGGTATTGTTAAGTACAGAAGGGTCCCCTACAAAAGGCAACCTGCTGTGTCTATTGTGAACCAAAGTCGGCACTTTGCGAGTCAATATTTTGGGTGAGCCAGTGACTCCTGGCTAGAAAGACTCCTTGACATCTCGCCGTTCCGCCGTTTTGCGACGTAAGCGAACAAATGCGCACCTCTATTCGTATCTTCGTGCATTGATTATACTCTTTTGTCTTTGGCATTTTTTGTGCGTGGCAATCGAAATTTTTAAAAAATTGGAGTGCATGTTTGTTTTGCTCTTTCATGCGTTTTCTATTCTTTTTGTAAGGAAAATATTGGATATTGAATTTTATGCGCGCTGCGGGTGTCCTACTGGCTTCAACAGGGTGATCCGTTGAGATATACCAGTACTTACAGGAAAATTGTAAACTATAGAGGTACAGTTTGATCTTGGGGAACTTAGTCGGATTACAAGTTAGTGAATATATTGGAAAAATTATTACATCTATATGATATTTGTTTTAATAATATTATTTTCTTAATGCGAGCACAATGCGATTGCCCAGTCAATATATTATAATACACGAAGCTGACGCTGTATTAATAAAATAATTGCAAATAAAAGTGACCTATTAATAAATTAAATATGGCAGTGCCAAACAACAATAAATTCATCAATAGACAATAGGTTTGCAAGACAAGAAAGCGAACGCAAGACCGCCCCGAGGAAACCACGACACCGCCTCCCTAACCTTAGAAAAAAAACTTTCCCGCCCATACGAGATGACAGCTAAAGTCAAAACTGCAGTTAATTCGAGTGATTCCCACGATTCGAAATTTAAATTTAATTGTCCTTCTATTATCCCAAAGAAATAGGTCAATAACGTAAGGAGTTCATAAATGCCATTGTTTGATTGAGACTTATAGGAGTTATAGGCAGTTTGTCAATACGTCTGTGCTTTGTGGCGCCCTGGGGGGCGTCTTGTTGGCACTCAATAATGCTCTGTATTAAGTTAAGGCGATGTGTTCGACCTACAATAGTGTATTCGAAATCGTTTGAGGGTGAAATGATATGCAGAGATTTATTATTAGTTCTCATAGGTGGGGTGATTCGTGTAATGCCTCTCTAGATGTATTGTTTAACAATAAGTTGAAATATTGACGTCTAAATGTTTTCGGAGATTTTAGACTTGATTGATTTTATTAACGGTTGAATGGAAGTTGCAATCTGACACTAGTTTGTATTGTATGCATTTATTTCTTGTATGGTGCATTGAACCCTCACTTAATAATATTATTTAAATATCTCGCAACATTGCGATACTGTTGAAATACTAATGACTGAAAGACTTGTACCAGAAATATGTAATTCCACCATTGTAGAAAGTTAGTAAATCAATATATTATATATATTTATCTATAAAAAAAAGTCAAATAAACAACAAAACAGGTAAATCAAGTGACCAAACATCATATTCACGCTACGCAAGCATCAATCGAAGCATACAAACTCCTTGTTACATTCTACATTCGAAAATAAGAATTATTTTCCCGCGTTTTTCGTCATGGCGGCAGGACGCGATTTTCCACTAGATGTGTTTCCAAAATAATAAAATGCCGACAAAAATACTTCGGACCGTTCTCGTTGGCGTAAAATTGATTATTGATTTATGTGTATATTATATTTCTGTGAAGATACGGGTGTCTTGTCACGTTTGGGCAGTGTAAAATAATAGGGAGTGGCGTGTGACGAAATAATTTGTATGGTAATAAAAATATACGACATGATACTAAGAATTGTTTTGAAATGTTTTTTTTATTGCAGACTGCGCAGATTTTTCCGTATTTCGGCATATTCAATTAAGAAAAATTCTTAGAAAAAATGGTTTATTGATATTAATATCTCAATCAATTTATTAAATGTATTTTACAGTTTATTTTCATATAAGTACCTAAACCTTACTATCAAAAAAGTTTGATTCGTTTTTCCTTTCGCATTTAACAGTGCAGAAACCATCCTTTCGCAAGTTCACGGAAAAAAAAATAATTAAAAAAAAATGTCCAAAAGCACTTCCCATTGTAAACAATAGAAAAGTTTTAAGTGTGAAATATGGCAAAATAATGAAGAGAAAACATACTGGGGTCAATATAATTAAAAAGCTAAATCTTTGTGACCCAACCAAATGGCAAAAGTCAATTGTGTTTACTTGGCGAACCGGTCTAGAGTCGATAATAATGATTTTAATGACAATAATAGTCGGAATTATTATTATTAAAGTTATAATAGTGTATTATTATAATCGGCACGGGGATGAACGCTCGAGTGATTCAGAATGACAATTTTTCAACGGTTTTTTCTTTATTTTAGAATCAGTTACTTTTTGTTATGAGTTGGAACACGCTAGAGAGTAGATGGTAACGACTTACTTATTTATTGTTGCCTTTCTCGACTAGAATGTAGTTATTCTTTGTTTCAGCAATCTGAAAGCGTGGTTATCTCAAACAAGTCTAAAGTAAGTCTTTTTTAAAAACGTACGACAATAGGTTCCACGTTTCCTCATTTGAGTCACTACATGCAGCGAAAAAGAATTGCAACCATTTAGCTCGACAATTTTTTTTACAAAATTCGCAACCGATTCCGATTTTCCACCCTGCCAATTTAACGCAATCCCGCAAACCGCATTCAAAAGGCCAACACTTACACTAACAACATACTCTAATAAAACCAATAATTTCAAACACCACAATCCCTATTGTAACACGAGACCGCATTAAACAAACTGTAAATGTAATTATAGACAACTGACACTTCGATCATATCGTACAACCGGGGAAAAAACTTCATTACCATACATGAAAGATCTCGATAGTTCTTTTATTACATTTAATGCCCCTCGAAACAACAAAAAGGCGACAAGGACGTCGTTTAGCACACAAAGGGATGGGAAGCGTGGACACCGCATAAAATTATAATAAATATCTGTGGGGATCGAGGGAGCGAGTGGACAGCCCTATGCAGCTGGGCAACGGCCATGCGGCTTGGTTTTGCGCGGATTTGTTCTATTTCTGAACGGCCTGTCTTATTGGATAAATAGTTTGTCAATGGTGGTTTTTTGAAATAAGAATGTATTGATTTGTTTAAAAAAAAATGGAAGGCGAGTGAAAGTAAATAAAATAATAAATTATATAATGTGATTTTTCTAAGTCTGTAGATTTTATATGAAAACTACGATTTGTAATATGAATTAAATGACATACTAGATTAGCGAGGTATATTTGACTTTGGATTAACTTTGACGCTGAAATATTTCTATTGAGCTTTATGAATATTTCATGATTTTACTCATAAGTTTTGCTATACTCCATGAAAATCAGTAATGAACCATTTAAATTCAAATGTTTCGATAGAAGAATGTTATGATATTGTATCGTTTCCAATTTTTTGAATGCTGATGACTATTTCCATTTACATTTCAAAAAAATTGCTTACATTCTGACTAGGTACCTATTCTTTTTTGTACATTTATTCTCTCTCAATCAGAGATTATTACGACAAAAAAAAACAAAAGAATAACTTTTTGGAAATAGATCTGTGATATCATAAGTCCTACAAAATCTCCAATTCCCCACGCGTATGGCATCACTACAATCCAGTTACATTCATAAATACAAAGGTGCCAACACATCGGCGGGTCATTTAGACATACAGGGCCATTACAAGTGGGTCTCCTGTGAATCTGTGGGGTCTCTAATAAGTCATAACTCACTAGGGTCGCCATCACTATGAATTTTGATTTACATCAAAACCTATTATGATCGGATGGGTGACGATTTCGCGCTGTCAACTGTTTTTCTATGCTTGGGGTATTTAAACATCTGTGAAATTATTGGAGAGTGTTTAAAATTTTGTATGGATGGATTGGTTTATAAGTTTTTGTCATATTTTTTATGATAGCTGTGAGTTTAAACATTTTTATGTGCTCTGTGCTGGTAGTATTGATATCACGCAACTAAAGTTTTTGCTTTTCGCCTCGTAATAAATACTATTTTATTGGAACTGTAAGCGTAGTGCGTAGCGGCGTAGTAAGCTATGGGCTACGGCATAGCGTAGTGTAGCGTAGCGTAGCGAAGACTAACGAGTTTCCCCATTTTTCATTCAATTTAACAAAAAGTGTGTTTCATCTTTATTATCTTTCAAAAAAAGCCTCAATTAAAATTAGGACTTGTTTAAAAAATGTCCGCATCTCTGTCAATGAGCAAAGTTTCCAGAGGCTAGCAGCGTTGCCACGCTGGACGAAGATGTTGACAAAAATGTCGAAAAAAAATTCCCCAAAGTTAGTCGATTATTCGTATGGTATTTGATTGATGAAGAGGGTCTAGTAATGAATATAATTACGTAAAAACTATTTTGTTAAATACACTTTTTTCTGCAAAAAGAGAGTAGAACCACAACACGTTTAACACACGTGCCCTAGTCGACGGCACGAACTATTTTGTGCGCGAGGTTAAAATACATGCAAAGAAATAGATGCTGTGATGAGCAGTAAGAAGCTAGTTCGCGTACGAATTAGCACTTTTTGCAAATTTGTATCGAAATGGATGATGATTTAGGAAGAAAACGAGCGCGCAAAATTTTATAAACAGACCTTTTGGAGTCTAGATATCATGAAAAAACCACAAAATGTATATTTTCAAATTAAAATTATTTGCATTGTTGAATTACTAATCTATCCCTGTATGGAGGCCGTTTTGCAATTTTCCTTCTTCTTATGGTATTTATTTCCGGCCAAAAATGCATTATATTTGTGTTGAAATATGGAACTTTCGACGCTCATATCTTTCAAATATATATATTTTTTACTTTTTTGTTTCCATACGGGGCTAGATAATGATGAGACAAATTGATATCAGTTTTTACTTTGAACGTACATCGCCGAAGAATGATCGACTAGTGTAATCTTAATCCACGAACACGTAATTACCAAAACCGCAGCAAGCCTGCAGTTGACAAACGCATTACCTTTTACAATGAGCGTAATTCCGGCCAAACTAAACACAATAGCCGTTTGGAATGCTAATCCAGATTGCCTAATGAATGGCTCGAGTTGCGAGCCGCGAATGCCTCCCAATACCGGGCGGCCGCAATTACGCACCACCCAATGGCCGTTATTGAACGCTTTGCGGCCAACTAAATCAGCTTTTCGTGGTCATTTTACGATGTTTGGACTAAAGATTCGTAATTGATAAGAAAATTACGCGGTGTTGTCGATTTGTGAGTAATGGTACTATATAGGCCAACAACTGTTGTATCTGTGATACTAAAGGTGTTCGTCACTTGGAGCATTTGCCTGTAATGTAACGTTACAGAGTCGAGCTTTACATCAGTGAGGGAGGAGAACTGAACATTATACTCAACCTGTAAAGTTACAGATTCGAGCATTACATTGGTGAGGGAAGAGAACCGAGCATTACAGTGTGCAACTTGATGATACAATCTGTTATAGTTTAATACTACTTATAACATCATCGACCGCTTTGTCTGATATTGTGGCATCAACGAAATGCTCAAAATCGAATCTAATGTGACATTACAGGCGAATGCTCGTCAGTCAGGGAGGTAGTATCGCAATGTAATGCTCAAAATCGAATCTGAAATATTACATTACAGGGGAACGCTCCAGGTGAGTGAGCATTTTTATAGAATAAAATAGTAATGGCCTATTTTACAGTGTCCGGGCAGTAGGTACTGTTCCAGATAAATAAAACGTTAGATAGAAACATTTGAATTAAAGTTATATTTTAGCCAATTATTGGGCAAACCGGAGCTTTACACAGGATGAACGATTTACAAAACCGTTTGTGTGTAAATTAAAAGTTAAGTATTTGTTAAAATATAGCCTGAAAAACTCTCAAATTTTGCCATTAAAATAGGGTTTGATACGTTCTTAAATCCAAAAAATTCAATTCAGTAACCGGCCCTAATATTTTTATTTCTCTCGCAATCTTACAGGTGGTTAGTAATTAATTTACTGATATTTTTAATAATTACATTTATTATTTGAAACAAATCTGATGGAAGTAACAAAACATAATAGGCACTTGTTAAAAACAGTTTTCTCCAAATGTTTTCAGAACAGTCAGAAAAGAAGTTTAAGTACAACAAAGTCAAAACTTTCAATTTCACTACACCCGACTAACAGCCCACACAAACAATATATTATATTATAACCTACCTATATAATATAAATCTACATAAAATGCCCAAATTGTAAGTTTAAGGCAGTCAGTGTTCTCCACAAGGCATTCTTAGCGCGCTCTCGGGTGAGTGCACATCAAACGGCTTGCGACTCATCATCAGATGTTTAGGCTTTCTTTGATAACCGACATTAGCGTCTTAGAGGAATTTAATTTGTTTTCACTTGTCGCACAAGTTGGGCTCTGTGATCTTGGGCTGGTTGCGATGGGTAGGATCTTGGGTTCCGATAGCTAGAGATGGAGGAGAAATCTTTAGAAACTGTCGGTATAGACTTACTGTGTTTCTATCAAGAACTTACCATTTACCGTTCTTCAAAACGTATATAAGTTTCATTGTAAACTTTATTTTCTGATAATATCTGCGATTTAACACACATAATCGACACAAAATTTTCTCCCATCACTGAAAACACAGCTGATTTCAGTTGACTTAGTATGAATGAAAATTTGCAGTCAGTTTAAATTTAAATCCTCTGAAATCCATGCAATCGGGCACGCCAATCAGTAAGTACTAAAGAGCTGGCATTATTAAATCAATGCGAACACGATTTGTTTATGAAACACGGACTAAACAAGTGTAGTCGTTTAAGTAAAATCTTATTTGTTCACGGTGGGGTGCGTTTGTACCCCACTGTCGTATGCACATATGCTGGGCGTTTTACGCAGTTTTAATTTTAATCCCACTACAGTGCTGTAGGATGGGTATGAATATTAACTAGTTTATATTAATGACTATTTTTTTATAAAGTTGGATGTATTGCAGATAGTTTTATACAGATACAAAAAGTTACACACAAACGATTGTGTGAATTGTTAATGTTAACCATATTTGTACTAATATTTGGCGCAGCCGTTGGACACACAATGTTACTTTTATATTGTTTTCTTTTTTTATATTATTGTTGTTTAGTTTAAGTTTTTTTTATGTTTATGTTGTGTGTTCTGGCTTGAGTCAAATAAATGTGTTTACTTTCTTTCTTTAAACGCGAAAGTAACTCTGTCTGTTACCTTTTCACGCTTAAACCGCTGAACCGATTTAGATGCAATTTGGTATGGAGATAAATTGAGACCCTGGAAAGTACATAGAATAGTTTTCCACTTGCGATGATAAAACAATTTTTACGCGGCCGAAGCCGCAGGCAGAATATAGTGAAGATCTATTGTAGGATTTTTTCATATCTGGAAATGCAGCACAACATTTAAATTTCATATAACATTCTGAAAAATTATGGCCAGTTTTTTAGATTTAAGAACGTGTCAAACCCAACTCGAATGCCGAACTTTGAGAGATATTCAGGCTTTCGCTGACAAGTGTTCAACTTCAAATCCATGAATCGGGGAAAATGCAACCTTCGAAACCGCGAAAATCGCGTATAGATAGTTCAACTCATCTATGCGCGCGGCGCCATGTGTGCGTGCGTGTAATTATACTAGCATCAATTTGGCAGTGACGCGGCAGTCGTTCGTTGTCCGAGCAACAGTTTGTTAAAGCTTACGTATAATTACACGCACGCACACATGGAGCCGCGCGCACAGATGAGTTGAAATATCTGTACAATTTGTTATGTAATTATGTAATTACATAAATTTTAATAAACTACTTTATTAAAATTCGCAATCAGTATCTATTCAAAACTACTTAACGTTTATTACATACTCTTCAAACAATAGTCATCAATCTCCCTAACATAAAATCGCTTAATACTACAAAATACCCTAATATGTCTGAACAAGTTGTTGTAACGGTATCTTATCTGATATCTATGATGCTATCGCTATTTAATATTGCTACAGATCAAGGGAACTGAGGTACGGTTAGCAAAATAAAAAAAGTATTTATTATGTAGCTAAATTTTGGGATTATTTTATGAGTAAAGATTATAATAACAGTATTTATATTTCGAAATTAAATTATTAAGTAATTTTTTTTATTTATTTAAAACAAGCTTCTGCCAGCAGCTTCGTCCGCGTGAATGTCGAAATTTTGCCAAGGGAACGAGCACCGGGGATGAGCAGTTTAGTATGTCCTTCTCCAAGATCCATCTCATCATTATCATCATCTTCCTGCACTACATAGTGTCGGTGCAACACGCTTTCTTCTTCCATACAATTCTGTCCCCCATCAAGCTATCACTAACTCCCTTTTCTTTCTTGTCACTCCTCACACAGTCCATCCATCTTTTCTTAGGCCTTCCCCTCCCTCTCCACCCATCCACATTTATATTCATTACTCTTAACATGCGTTTCATCGCTCCAAATTCCAACTATTCTATACCAAAATTCATTAAAATGTTTCAGGTGTTTAGAGGTGCAAACATTACAAATAGAAAAACAAAGTAACCATCGCATTTATAATATTCACATGGGGATAGAGTAATATGAGTTAAATAATTTTCTTTTAGATATGGTTTATCAGAACTATTGGTTTCTATATTAATCGATAAACAATATAAAATTAAATTCCATATTTTTGCTAAGAGAAAATTGTTTCTGTACTTTTTAATCTATCTCTGTATAAATAAATACTCATTTATTGATGGATGAGTGGTGATGCTATCGCTACCTTGGAATCAGGATTGGGAATCCACATCATCCATCCGGACCGGGCCGGCAGCGGTGGGATTTTGTACTAATATTCGCAATCTGTTACTCACATGTACATACATACAGACATATTGTATCTATTTTTATGATTTATTTATATATAGGTATGACGGAGTTCAGTTCGGAGGGGGGAATTAATTTTTATAAAGGAGAACAAAATATGTATGCTCTTTTTATTTAAATTGTACTTAAATAATTTTAGCAAAAATAGTTCTTATAATCAATTTTTTTATTAAAAATACAACAAAGCTACTATGGCCATATTCACCACTCGTCACATGACTTATATTTTAGGATTAGATACGACGATTCGACATTTTTGTTCACAAAAATATTTATTTCTTCTTCAGCAACTTACTGAATCGTCATCGAAAAAATATACACTCCCAAAAAATAAAATACTTAATAACAATAAAATTGTACAGCAATAATAATAAGAGGTGGATAATATAAAAATTGCATATCCCGGCTTAGGACGCACGTGGCGGCACGATCCGAAGCGATACTTATCTCGCTTCGCTTGTCACCCTAGTACTGGGCTAACAACGTCAATATTTTTTTGTAGACTGTACTTTGCGGAGCGTTTTATTTTTAAGATTTTTTGTACGCTTTTAACCTAATTGTTTCAATAAAGCCACGTACTAGAACGATGTTTAGAACATTTTTGTATTTTTAAAAGCACAATTAATCGATGCGTTTTAAAGCTCGATTTTGAGTTAGATTTGACTGAATAACCATAAAATAATTTAATTTTTTAATTATGATACCTACTTAGTTTCATTTTATTTTTATTTATTCCAAATTATGTTACCTATATTTTTATTGACAATGAGCTGCGATGCGATTATTTTTCTAAAATAAAAGAATTAATAGCCTAAGTTACTCCTTATTACACCAGCTACCTGCCAATAAAAGTCCCGTCAAAATCGGTCCAGCCATTTCAGAGATTAGCCGGAACAAACAGACAGACAGGCAAAATTTGTAAAAAATGTTATTTTGGTGTATGTACCGTATATATATTCATATACATGTAGTTAAAAACGGTTATTTCAATATTACAAACAGACACTTCAATTTTATTTATATGTATAGATAATCTGAATCTCGGAAACGGCTCCAACGATTTTCATGAAATTTAGTATGCAGGGGTTTCGTGTGCGATAAATCGATCAAGCTAGGTTTCTAATTTAGAAAACGATGTTTTCTCTATTTTGACCCGAGCAGAGCTCAGTCGCCCGATACTATTGTAAATGTGAAAATAACTGTCTGTATGTTTTTGACGTCTGGATTTAGCTAAAACTTCGCACACGGGTAGACATTGTCCTGGATCAGACTTTTAACCCAGGAGTAAGTTCCCTTGGGATAGTTTTCAACTAGGTACGGAAAAACTGCTAGCTGAAGCAAGGATCTTCATGAAATTAAAAAATATACTAGGCATCATCATACATTTTTGATCCAAATGGTGGATACACACGTGCATACATGCTCATCGAACAAAGCTGTTCTCTTTGCTCGAGTTCGAGCAAGTTTATCGAGCATGTACGTTCGTGTGTACTCACCAAAAGCCTTCATCCACATCGATAACTCCGATTCATTCTAATAAGAAGGTTGGTTCTTGTAATAATCGCCAATATTTGCTATCACACAGGTATTTACGATATTTTTATCCCGGGAGTAAGTTCCCAAGAAATAACATCAAAAATTTCTGATAAAAAAAAAACTGTCGAATTGAGAACCTCCTCCATATTTGTAGTCGGTTAACACGTTCATCCAAATAAGTCTAATAAGTAGGTACTTGTAATAATCGTCAAATATTGCTATCACACACGTGTTGCTCGACGGGGTTCACAGGGGTGCGGGGGGATTGTTCCTATATTACATTATATCGAGAATAAACCTCGTAATTAACTGGTTCGGGGTGGCGGGATGCCACTAATAATAATATGTTGGGAATTATGAGATACAGGTTGTGGGAGGTGTAAACGGTTTAATCGTCAATGTATGGAGTCAATAAGGCAACAAAATTAAAAAGAAGAGAGAAGCATTTCGGTAGGAAAAGGCAAAATTACAAAATGCAGTGTTATTCAATTTTTTATGAAACTATGTTTGTTAGAAAAACTCCGACGTCCGGTACCTAGGGTCGCTTTCAAGGGAATGGCGAGGTAGACCGAGACGTACTTAACGCATCGGAACTCAACTCGGGATGGAAGAAATGGCGACAGGTCACTGGAACAACTTGCGACCCACGGATGCCCCTCAAGGTAAAGGGGTAAATTTACAAATCCGTGATTAGACCTGTCGTACTGTATGGATCAGAATGTTGGGCTGTGAAAAAGATGGATGAAAAGAGATTGCATGTAGCAGAGATGAGAATGTTGAGATGGATGTGTGGAGTGACGAGAATGGATAAAGTGAGAAATGAGTATATTAGAGGAAGTTTGAAAGTGGCGCCAGTGACAGAAAAGTTGAAAGGAAACCGTTTGTCCTGGTACGGTCATGTGATTAGGAGGGATGAAACGCATGTTACTAAAAGATTTATGAATATAAATGTGGATGGATGGAGAGGGAGGGGACGGCCAAAGAAAAGATGGATGGACTGTGTGAGTAGTGGTATGAAAAAAAAGGGAGTCAGTGATAGCGTGACGGGAGACAGGACGGTATGGAAGAAGAAAACGTGTTGCGCCGACCTCAAGTAACAAGTAAAAGATAAGGGCAGGAAGATGTTGATGTATGTTAGAAAAACCGTCCTTATAATCCGTGGAAAGATAATATTTTATCAAAAAATAACTTTATATTAATAATATACCACATGTATTTTTCGTTTTATCAAATCAATAATAAATTGTCTAAGAAAAAGCGCATCGAAGTTTAGGAGTGGGGGCTTGTGACGCCACTTTTGAGTTAAAAGTTTTCTTAAACGTGACGTCACGCGAAATTTCAACCCAATGGTATCGACGCTATTTTATTATAAGCTTTTATTTAACTTGCAATGTATGTATGTATGTGTGTTCGTCTCAAATGCACGGTTAGCTAAGTGACGTCATTCTTAATCCAATATTGCGGACGACCCAAGATGGCGGACTAGTTAATTTTTGTGCACTGCCATGATATGGGTATCAAATGAAAGGGTTTGCTGAAAAGAATATAGAAAGAGCTTGTTTTAAAAAAAAATGATTTTTAATACTTAAATAATTTATTATGTTAACGTGTTAAAAGAAAGTATGTGTCCAATATTTTTTATTAATCTAAAAAAATAATTTGTTTTAGATCATCATCCATATTGTTACAGCTGATCTAACATCAGTTTATCTAGGCCTGCTTATGTATATTAGGTAAGTCAAAGATCCACAAAAACAATAATTCTTGTTTTAAATTGTAACTTTTAATCACAAACGCGATTAATAACATAACAAAAACTATGGGGTACAAAAGTACCCAAAGGTATTTCTGCAAGTGACAACGATATTAGCAGCACATGACAGAAAGACAACCGCCATATATATTTATTTGCTCTTCAGATTACGCACTCAACATCAATGTAAGCCTTAAATCCTTTGAATTGTGGTATTAATTTCCCTCTAACACTTCTTAGTTTTAAGTAACTTTTATTCATTTTTCATTTACGGCAAAATCAACCAAAACTATTTCTAATAAAAACTGTTTTTGCTTAACCGTAACTGTGACATTACTTTAATATTCCCTCTACGCAAAATCAAACCTTATTTCCACCACATAAAGTAAATTTTCGATGGTTTAAAAAAGTGTAGGGTGGATAGGACTATCATCGGCCACATGCACGTCACGTGCGAGACACGCGTCATCTCCGATAATCTTCTTTGCCGGACTCCTTTGTTACAATTTGTTGCCGCGCCGATATATCCCCGACCCCTGAGATCCAAATCTCAGATATGATCCGTAATGATATTTTAAATCAGTGTTTTGAACTAGCTATTTATTGAGTTTGTTATAGCGTGGAAATTGGACCTCGTTTCGGATGTTTATTTAAGCTGTGAGTGAATATATTTCTTCTTCTATTTACCAACTTTAGCAGAAAGGGTAATATAATTTTCAGAACTAGTACAGACCATATTATATTAAGCGTTGAGCTGATATATCTAAAACTCTGCGTATTATTATTATTCATAATTATCCACTATTATTAACGCTCTGGCAAACGGTATCAATTTAAAATAAAAGTAGTTAAGTACGCCAAATAACACGAATTTTATTTCAAAAGTACGCCATTTATTTGAAATATGATTCATTTAACCAAAAGTCGACACTAACAGCAAAAAATCACAATGTCCCCGTCACTGATGTTAAAGTGACAAGAAAATATCGCGATACAATGAAATAAAGTTGTCATCCCCAGTTAAAGGGGCCGGGGAGCGTGCTAAATGCATTAATTTGGCCTGGATTTAGTGGCCCGGAAGTGATTTGCTACGGGAACGCATGTTCCAACGCGATATGACCCTGTGACGACAATTGACCCTCTCACCACATATTTTCTGTCAATAAATAAATATAGACTTTAATGTCTCGCGTTTAGAATACAATTTTAAACTGCGTAAAATATTAATGGTAGTATGAATAGTTAACAAGGTTTAGTATCGTTATATTTTTTGCTGAGGGTCGTTACTGTAAAGACTTAGCGATACTCAGGCCTTTGTTTGCTTAAGCTCTTTTATAATACGAACATATTTTTTTCCATATCGATCTTGCTCAGCTATAATAAACTAGAATATTAATAAAACAACGTTCACCTTTCTCGTCAGAGTTAATAAAATGCGATGTTACGCCACCGAATCGATCCCTTGACGCTAATATATTCAACGCTTAAGCACCTCTTAAGCAATCCACGTAAACACAATATAACTCGGTATTCGATAAATACGAAGACATCAGACGCCCTCGTACTCGTATTATGCCTACCTGGCTATACCTATACATCTACGATCCTTAACGGTACCCTCTGATAACTTAAAGACTTTATCCCCTGTACTGGAATTTTTACGGCAACAAAAGCCCTCATATTTTCTTTATTCATGTCGTGTCAAAATCGCCCCGTCTTCCCCCTTTTAGACAGGGAAAAAAGAGATAGCTCGCCAACTCTTTCGCACTCATTAAAAATATGTATTGCCGTCTCAGAATTTTCCCTCTGTTTCGGTTTTTATGTTTTTCTCGATATTCTTCGGAGTACTTAATGTTCTTTCATTTTTTTCTTAAAAACCGTCACCAACAGGATGATTGTGCGAATATCTTAATTAATTTATGTTAAGTATTCAGTAGGGCGAGATTTGTAGCTAAAGGGTGTTGTTATAAATAGTCAAAGGTACAGGTCGTAAAAAAAACGGAGTAATTTTTGCGAGATTCTCGGTTATTACTGTATCTTTTGCGCTACGTTAACTTTTATAGCGTCTTTATGTTTTTGTAGCTTTTTTATAACTATGAAAGAGTTAGGTAAATGACTGGTTAGCATTCATGGCCGTATTTCGCTCTTAACATTCACTTGATAAAACCTAGAGTGTAAAGTAAAAAGACGTAAAAACTGTGAGTTACTGTTATGAAATGACGCTTCAATGTGATTTTATGTGGAGCTTGGGATCTACCAACATTTTAGCAGTGGAAGTATTTTATTTATTTTAGTACATAGGACTTACAGCTAATAAATACAGACAAAAAAAGGAAACCATAGTCAACAGAAAGCCAATTACAAATCCTCACGTATAGACTTATAATAATTATTTATGGTGTGAGCACAAAAACAAAAAACTCACCACTAGTTCTGAATATTACACAAGCGTTGTTGTTTCAACAATTTGTAGTGTTAAAACATAACAAAATTGTAATGATTCGTTATTATAATGCTCGGTCGAAACAAGATGTAATGAAACATTTTGAAAGTCGTAGGTAATTCAATCAGAGAGAATGAAAAAGACGAGAACGGAATTAATTTCGTATCCATAATATACTCGTGGGGTAATTGCTATACACACAATTAATGGCTATGATAATTCATTGACATATTTTCTCTACTTTACGTTAAATAGACGATAGTTGATGAAAAGTGTAGTTTGAAATTAGGGTATTAAGGTTCCCCTAGTCGACGGCACGAACTATTTTGTACGCGAGGTTAAAATGCATGCTATCTAATCCGACAATACGTGCGAAAGAGATAGATGCTGTGATGAGCAGTAAGAAGCTAGTTCGCGTACGAATTAGCACTTTTGCAAATTTGTATCGAAATGGATGATGATTTAGGACGAAAACGAGCGCGTGAAATTTTATAAACAGACCTTTGGGAGTCTAGATATCATGAAAAAACGACTAAATGTATATTTTCAAAATAAAATTATTAGCATTGTTGAATTACTAATCTATCCCTGTATGGAGACCGTTTTGCAATTTTCCTTCTTCTTATGGTATTTATTTCCGCCCAAAGATGCGTTAAAATTAGTGTTGAAATATGGAACTTTCGACGATTCTTTCAAATATTTTATTTTTTTTACTTTTTTGTTTCCATACAGGGCTGGATAACGATGAGACAAATTGATATCATTTTTTATTTTGAACGTACATCGTCAAACAGTGGAGTAATCGCTAGACTACGTTTGTATGGAAGAATGATCAACTAGTGTAACCTTAAGAGAACACTTTGTTCGCTACAAACATGCTTTAAAAAAAATTTTAGCCAGTCCTGTTTTTTCAATAAAATCTCTTAAAGAGCAGCCTCTATATCGGAAGACGTATCGACGTCTAAAGGATGTCCCAGTAGGGAGCGCCTCGTATTCAAAAAAGGGAAAAAAATGAAGAAAAAAAAGTTATAACGTCATATTGTTTTGCCGCCAAGTGGTGGGGTGGGGGGGAGAAAGGGGAGTCCTGTATAGTGCCAGGGAAAGATAAGGCGTTATAGCATCCTGTATATAGCGGACGTATAGCTGGGGTGTTTTTGTACCCCATTGTATTTTATGAGGCGCCCTTTCGTATTTTTCATACTTTCTGAAAGGCGTTTCGGTAAAGTGTAACTGTCTGATCTCGATATTTTTGAAAGATATGGCTGTGTTGAACGTGCATTAATTACTAAATATTCAAAAAAAATTACGGCATGAATAATGTGGGTCTTATTAGAACCTTCTTAAAAATTGGCTACAAGAATGTTCTATGACTGCATTTTATTAGAATCTTCTTAAAAATTGGCTACAAAAATGTTCTATGAGTGCATTTTATTAGAACCTTCTTAAAAATTGGCTACAAGAATGTTCTATGAGTGCATTTTATTAGAGTCTTCTTAAAAATTGGCTACAAAAATGTTCTATGAGTGCATTTTATTAGAACCTTCTTAAAAATTAGCTACAATAATGTTCTCTATGAGTGCATTTTTTTTTTGTAGAGAGTAACACTTTTATAATTATATGTTCGTTGTTCCTTAAATTATAATTCATTAACATGATCTGCAGGCCGAGGGGTAAATGCAGAATGCAATCGATCGCAAACTCTTTCACTATGTCAATTCTACAGTATTCATTGTTTTGTTTTATGATATCGAATAGATGGATTTTATGGATGAGGAACTCCTTTCGGTTGTGATATAGTGTACCTATTACGAAATTTGAGTTCGGGATATTCACGTCAAAATGTAAACACACACACACACAATTTCTTCACAGTATCAATAATGAAAAAAATAATCCACTTACGCTAGGTATATTATCCGAAGTACAAACTCCTTCGCTCAGCAGACGGTCCCTGATCTCCCACGCGAAGATCGAAGGACATTCCCTCTTGTACTGGGCTATCTTACTGACCACCTCGGCTGTTGCTACCCGAGGCTTGGAGCCTCCAATCGCACGAGGTCGAATTGACCCCGTCTCGTAGTACCTGTGGGTAGAGGACTGGTAAAAATTTTTGTATTTATGATTGTTATGCCCGTTTTCACAAAAGCACAGATGCTCTGGCAATGTCGTGCTGGAGGCAAATTTTACGCTGACGTTCTTTGTCGAGCGTCATCAGTAAGTACCGGATTATATGCTACTTAAAAGCTTGAAATATGCATGAAAAATGCGTAAAATATGCATGAAAATTTGTAAAATATGCAACATGAAAGTTTAAGAAAACGAAAAAAAGGAAAAAGTGATATGGCTTCTTATTTCTAAATTAGCATACAATTAGTGAATTATTCAAGCATAATTTATCAATACCAGGATGTAAAAACTTTGTAGGCGATAATAATGCAATAAAACGAAAAAAATGTAACATTTTTGTAAACGTAAACAATTATATAAGTTTTTCAATATTCTTCAATCAATCAAAATATTTTTATAAGCGAAATTTTGGTTATTAAGTTTATTATTATTACACTTATGAATAGGGTATCCTACCGAAAAATGTAATAAACTAGCGAACGCCTCGCGATTTCACCCGCGTAGTTCCCGTTCCCGTGCGAATATAGGGATAAAAAGTAGCCTGTGTCACCCGGGGATAGTGTAGCTTCCCAAGGGTGAAAGAATTTTTGAAATCGGTCCAGTACTTTCGGAGTCTATAAGGAACATCCATACATACTTTTTCTTTTATATATTACTAGCTGACCCGGCGAACTTCGTTCCGCCTAACAAATTTCTAAAATAAAAGAATTTTTCAAAATAAACGTAGCCTAAGTTACTCCTTATTACATCAGCTACCTGCCAATAAAAGGCCCGTCAAAATCTGTCCAGACATTTCAGAGATTAGCCGGAACAAACAGACAAACAGACAGACAGACGAAAAAAATGTAATGTAATGTAATGTAAAAAAATGTTATTTTGGTGTATGTACCGTATATATATTCATATACATGTAGTAAAAAACGGTTATTTCAATATTACAAACAGACACTCCAATTTTATAGATAAATATGCAATTTCCGCTGAGAATGCGGTAAATATGCAATCATATCATCATCATCAGCCTTTTAATGTTCCCACTGCTGGGACACAGGTCTCCTCTCTGTGAGAGGGAAAAGGCCTTAATCCACCACGCGGGTCCAGTGCGGGTTGGTTGACGTCACATATATTCGATTTTTTGGTTCTAGGACATGTCGGTTTCCTCACGATGTTTTCCTTCACCGTTTTGAGAGCAGCAATTTCATATGCAAATCCTTTATTTATCAGTAGAGAGGTTTGCGGAACAGGGTGTAAAGCCCCAAAAACTTAATTGAAAAGGAAGGATCCTCAGACAATACGGGTGTTGTATGTGTTGCCCGGACGGCAACTGCCCGATTGTTGTTGTCGGACTGTTGATGTTCAAATCTCGCCGAGAACCATGCTAGCGCTATTCAAAATAGAAAAAAAAATGATTGAAACATAAACGATCACCATTTATCTGTATGGCAATCCTTGGGATAGGCGATCTATGTTGTATGTAAACCAACATTTCCCTTCTCAATTTGAATTAAGAATCTGTTAATCAGTGCTTAAGGCGATATATACGCCCCAATGTAAACGCAGTACTGGCCATGCGCCCGCTCGATGCAAAAATATCAATATTGAACCTCCTTTTGAACAGTTTTGTTTGCAAAATATTATTTGATTTACATATGCTATGTCAGTTATGAAGAAACTCCAGCCATACATTTATTTGTGTAAAAATATTTTTAAACATCCAATTCTTTTTGGATGAGTATCCAAAAGTTGCGTAAAATATAGTGTTGCTAATTATTTTTTTAAAGCAAATCTATTTGTTATGTGAAGAAACCATGTTTAAAAAATAATGTACATGAAACAATAATAAATATATATTTTTTTCAAACCTTTTAACCTAGCCGGTACTAAAGAGTATGCTTCAGAAAGTTACCGTTTTACGGCACTAAAGCGTATGTAGAAAACGCACCATATATGCACAAAAAGTTTTAGTAAATATGGCTCTGTGTGTGCCTAATTTTGTGACCTACAACTTAGGCATTCTAGAATACCTGTCGCCAGGTCGTACCATCAGTAATTTTCACCAGAGTGTGGGCAAATTGCCGTCGGTATCAGGTTGCGAGTGCGTGGTGTCGGGTTCGATGCCAGGTAAGTGCACTTTTTATTCGCTTTGCTCGCCAGCTGTTGTGAGTTTTATATTGCGGTAGTGAAGACTTTTAATTTTGCTTTTTGGGAGGTAACAAGTGTTGTAATCAAGCCTGTCCCTTTTAACGACTTTAAAATGACGTCGCGTTATGATATCCAATTTAAAGAAGCTGAAGTAAACATTCTAAATTTTTACTTCTTTAATCTTTAAAATTGACTTGCGTTTCAAGAACAAAGAAAATCGCCTCGCAGAAATGGACTTGGTAACTAAACTCCATTTGGAATAACATTAGACACGTTTCCAAATCTTTTTACAGTCCGTTCAACCGATTTTGAGTTCTATCCCGTAGACATAAGGACGACATAAAAAGCATAAATCTGATACCAAAACAAACTATTTACTACAGGTACCATTTGTCGTATCACCAACGCAATAGAAGTCAAAACCGGTTGAACGGGCTGTAAAATGGGCTAATTTAAACCTCTAATGTTATCACAAATGGAGTATAAGTAGTTCAATTAGTATCTATGTTTACTGACCTTTACGTATTTTTTGTTTCTAGCGTTTTCCCAACCATGCTGGGATCGGCTTCCAGTCTAACCGGATTCAGCTCAGTACTTAACATAGAACGACGGCCTATCTGATCTCCACAACCCAGTAACTGGGTAACACAGTACTCCTTGGCAAGACTGGTTGCAGATATCAGGCTACTGACAACTCTAAACGATTATCAAAGATCCTCAAATGACAGCCGGGACCAACGGCTTAACGTGCTTGACGATACACGGAAAAAACTCGCTATGTGAAATGGTCACCCATCCACGGACCGACCTCGGCCAGCGTTGCTTAACCTTGAAAATCGTGCGACTGTTATTATTTAGCCACGAGATCTTAGAACTTTATTTATGCCTATATTATTGTTGAATTTATATTTTTTTACAGGAAATGTAAATGTAATGTAGATAGATATCGCTTCGCTGACAGCGTCCACAATTAAGTCCACCGTTATACCTAAAGAATTGTTTTTTTTTTATATAAAAGAGTTGCTCTATTTATCTATCTGAAATGTCTTTCAAAACCACACATATGAGGATATTGTAAAATTGATTTCTTTAACTGACTGAAATTTCTTGAGCATAAAAATATCACGGACGATTAGAAGAAGAAAATTCCTTTTTTCCACCCCACTTGTAACCTCATCATCCAACTAAATCTAACAACCGCAGTCGCTCGACAACTAGTAAACAAAAAACGCAACTATGCTTGGTATGACGTAAGGTATACCTCTAGCAACTATGCTTGGTATGCAGTAAGGTACACCTCTAGCAACTGGTCGCCACCGCAGGCTTATAATCTGCCGCGCCTCATGACTGACCACAATCGGCACGGAAAGAACTGTGGGACAAGAGTAGATAGTGCGACAGAGACTGTACTTTGTACTGTCGCGCTCAGCTGTATGTAAAATAAAAAATATAACGTTATTTGGTTCATAACAACATCCTTCCAAAATTTTAATTGGTCTTGAGTGTAGGAGCAGCAACGAACTTGCCATTATTTGTACAGTAATCCACACATCACTGGTCACAGCCATTATACTTCGTAAATCGCCCGAAAAGCGACAAAAAGGCACAGTCAATATCAAGTTGTTACCACTGATGTGTGGTTGAATAAACTAACAAAATAATATTTTATAAGGCACTGCAGTGTGCATGAAGAGAGACTATAGTTATAAGATTAGGTGGGCTGTCTAAGTGGGGGTGATCTTGTTGAGAAAATAGTCTTACAAAAGAAAATATTTAGTAATTTAGAGTGTGTTTAGGTATTCTTTACGGTACCAAATTGCATCGATAGTTTCTGCAACGGATTGGACGCTTGGACTCTGTTTGATATTTACTCATGTACCTTATGGTTGATGTGTTTCATAGGTTAAACGAGAGGGTGGTTTAAGGAAACATAGAAGGTGTTTTATAACAAATTCAGTTATAGTTTTACCTCATAGCTTCTGACCAGAATGGCACCCCCTAGAGAAATTGTTCTATGCAGTTAGGCGTTAAAACTTAAAAGTCAGGCGTTTCCAAGGTTAATTAATGATAAGGTATTGTTTTTATATCGATAAATTAAGTGTGCAAAGTGTTGAATCTTATGTTGTTGTTTATGAAATGTTGAAATCTATACATATTTACAAGGGCGAAAATTTTAACGGACACAACTCATACTTCAGACAGAGTGGTTCTGTTTGTACCGCTCAGGATTGTATTACTTACTTTTAGAGTCGTATTGTTTATAAAGAATGGAGCTAAAGCCCATACATTCAGGAGATTCTTATAAATGCTAAACATTGTATCACAAACTTTCTGTACAAAATTGGCTTTTAAAGAGACTTACCATGTTATTACAGTTGTTCTATTTCACGACGGCGAGTTGGTCTTAGTCGTGTGTGTAGATGCACATGCACATTGTTTCTGTGTGCGTAAGCGATACAGAGCGCTCCCGAGCTTTCGCACACAGAAACAATGTTCATGTGCATCACACACACGACTAAGACCAACTCGCCGTCGCGTCGTGAGATAGAATAACTATATAATAAAATGCCTCTAATATTATATTTATGTTACAACCGGCCCCATGGTTCACCGTGACTGGCTGTCCGCAAGGTGACGGCACAGAGTACTGACGGCCGGGTAACATGAGAAGTTCGGCTTTTTATCTAGCCATAATACGTCAAGGTATTTTTTTAGACTGTGACTTTGCGGTTACCAGTCGGGGTTTAATTAAAAATAATTATTTGTTTATTTATGTTGCTAGTTGCATTTGATATGGTGTGGATATCCGATTTAGTTTGAAGTTTTGTGGTTTATGGAATAGGTTATGTTTTAATTTCAAAATGCGAAGCTGTGTCTTTGATTTTTGTGAATTAAAATGCTTTTGAACCCTGACGGAAACAAAAGGGGTGTTATAAGTTTTATTTTATTAAACCGATTTTAATTTTTTTTTTGTTTGAAAGGTGACTTTGTCGAGAGTGTTCTTAGCTATGTTTGAATAAAATCGGTTCAGGCGTTCAAAAGTTATTCGCATTTTACTCTTTGAATCTGGTTTTTTTCGCAATATATCGTGTCATTATTACTTGTTTCTATATATTGTCGATTGAAGCGTGTCTACTACTATATACGTATATTATATGTACTTTAAAAAGCAGCAAGTAAGTAAAATAAACTGAGGTAAACGTTGGCGGTTCCCCGACGCGAGAAAGAGGTTTATTTTTTGCTTTTTAGAGGTTTTTGTGTCGGGGTTTTTTTTAATTTGTAATTTTTGGTTTATTCGTGTATTAGGAGCACCTTTTCACATTTCCTGTATGTAAGTTTTACTTTGTTTTGTAATAAGTAAACTACTACTTAAGAATTTAGATCTCGTAAATTTCCAGCTGTTAAAGATGTAAAACTATCTAAGTGTCTACAATTTTGACGAAATCATTTGGAATTTTTCCATATCTGACTAACACCCGGTTTTTGAATTGAGAATTTGAATTGGTCAAAATCTACGTTTGCATGAAAATTTGTAATAATAATTAAATTATTATTTGAAAAATGCTTACATTCAAATTCTCGATCCGGAAACGTGGTGATAGATATTAGTGGTCACTGAAATAACGTGGCAGAACGGGAGTGCAGTTGAGGAATTGTCTTGCTCTTTCATCTGCTAATAGGTCTATCAAGTTTTACCCCTCACATTCCTCAAACTACACTCCCGTTCTCTCACTAACTACAAAAACTCCATACACACCTGCCGAGTATCTTGGAGACGCAGCCGTTGGAGACCTGCAGAATGCGGCTGATGTCGCAGGGCCGCGCCCCCGAATGCGCCAGCTCCACGATCTTCTGGCGCGTCGAGTCGGGCAGCGGCCTCCCTCCTACAAACACCCCGCCGAGCTGGTTAACACCGCTGTGACCTGCCGCACCATACCACTGCTTACTCCAATTAATCACGCGTTTTGATTCACGTGATGGGCTTTGCCTTTGGGGCTTAATTTTTAAGCTACTGTCTACTCACTAATCTGGGGAGGTCCAAAATCTAATTAAAGTTAGTAGAACCATACCACTGCTCAATTGAATTTTAGTGTTCTATGGTCTACTTTTATTTAGGAGTATTTTCTGCCAAGATACCACCTGGGAGACTATTTTCTGTTAGATCTAGAAAGTGAACCATTCCACTGATCAGGGCCTTTTGGTTCACGTGATATGCTTTGCCTTTTGGGGCAGATTTTTGTTACGTTCTATTTTTGGACAGAGAATGTTTACACTAATTCCACTATCTGGAGTTCTGGTTTTTCAGATCTTTAACACTGTCATTACATACTCGGGTATTTCGATTATATTTATGAGACCATCAAGTTCAGCTTTAAATTGAATTGCTAGTACTAACACAAATCTAGAGGTTTACATTCTTTTAGTTAAAGGGACCCATCACTGCTATTAGATGCCCCTTCAGGAATATTTGTAAAGTCTTTATCACAGTTATGATATGAATGCTTCAATGAAATGACTGACCTTGAAGAAACTAGAGTCATCAGCATCACTAAGATCTTATCTTTGGGATCCAGTTTCATTTAGTGAAGGAAATTGTCACTAAGAGCCAACCATCTGGGGCCTCGTTTCTTTCAATTCAAGTGAGTTATCACAAAGAACTGATGACCTACAATTTAATTTAGTTTATGTAAGTGGTTACGTCGATTTTACTCCAATTATATTATTATTCACGTACTAACACGGGCTTTTAAAGGCCTTTGAGGCTGAAATTTTATTCTACGAGCTATTTTTCTATCTAAACAGTTGTTTCACTACGATGTTACCAGCTTATTAGTTTAAGTTCAACAACAATCATGGGGCATTTTGAGAGAGAAAACACATATTCGATTGGAACTACTGCAGACACATATAGCTTATAGAATACCAAGATTTCTACGTTACACATTTGGGCAAAAAATCATAGGGTAAATTAGATGTTAAGGCTTTTACAACCATGGAACCTTTGTACATGAATTTTGTTATTAATTTGTTTACATGTATTGTCTTGGTGTACAATAAAGAATAAAAAGAAGGAAGGTATTGGCAGAGTGGATTGAATACATATTCTTAGGTAATAGAAGGATGTCTATGTTCTTCGCAGTAAAGATGCAGATTTATAAGAAACGATAGTTTCAGCTACGCCAACTATGTTGATTGCTCATTGAATTAATTTTATTCTCCTAATTTTTGCGAATTCTGAATAATTACAAATTAGGAATATTTCGATATGTTTTTATTCATGTGTACGTTCTGAGAATTGCAAAAAGTGCATTTAAAAAAACACAACACAATCCAGAGGCAATTGCCGCATTTATAAGCTTTCGAATCTGTAATACGTCTGAATATTGACATACAAATTTAAAAAAAAAACACAATGGTTGTCGAAGAGGGTTTCTATTTCAATTTGAACGTTACAACCATAGAAATTAGGACTCTTTTCAATTCCGAAACTTGGTGGACACTCCCAAAACACACACATAAGTAAAACCTCAAACAAAAATCAACATTCTTAAAAAAAAACTTTTCACCAGCAAACGTTTACTGCTCAGTACTTAAACAGCCAAGACTAAAGCTATAAATCACAAGTCATGGTATTATAGTCACCATTACCTTTACCTTTGTGCGCCAGGTCATCCATCCGGTCCAGCAGGTTACCATCAGGCGGCCAGGGGCTGATGGGGGGCAGTTGCTGCGCCGGCAGCATGGTGTAGACCCCGTATTCTTCTATGGTGGCGGCCTGTGGGTTATATTAGTGGGTCACGGGGTGGCTAATGTGGTATGAAAGCCAGAAAAGGCAAGATAAAAATTTGTCACAGCATACGGTACCTACACCAACAATGATAATGAAAATGGTATGCTTTAAAATTCTAGTGTATGCCTCGAGGCTGCGCCAAAAAGTTCCATTTTATTCAATAGCGGATTGAATTAACTGCAACTGTAATTTCGTTAATTATTTTTTAAAGAGTAAGGCGGTAAGGGCGGTTACGCACTACACGCCCATGTCCGTGATTTGAATTCCGAGTTCAAAATGTTTTATGTTGTGTTGTGTGAAGTAGCACTACTTCCGAACTCTCTCAGTCATAATCTACATAATTCAGAATTTTTTGAACTCGGAAATCAAATCACGGACACGGACGTGTAGTGCGTAACCGCCCTAATGGAACTACGGAAAGACTTTCCACAGATTTTTGTGATTTTAAATACTTTTATGTCATTTTAATACGATTATTGCGGGGACATGTGCAACTCGTTAGCTGATACGTTTTGATTCGTGGCTTATACTTTACCAACTGGCCAGCCTGCGATAACGGATTCATTCGTGTTAAAATTATCTCAAGGGAACTGAAGGAACACACTGAAAAGGATCCTATGTCCAATCCAGGACACGGTCTACCCGTGTGTCACATCCAAATCCGTTCAACCATTACATAGCGTGAAAAGGTTACAAACACACAGATATACCTAGTTGCTTTCGCATCTATTCAAACATAACCGGCGGCGGAGGCGTATGCCTTTATTTATTAATTTATAAAATTTTATGCACAAGGCGGACTTAACGCCTTAGGCATTATCTACCAGTCAACCTTAGGGTGGTGCAGAGATAAAATATGGCAGGTGCAACGTAATGAAAAAACAAATAGAGAAAAGAAATATAAATGTAACAATTTTATATTAATATATACTTAGATACATACATACATAAATAATGTTATAGAGAAACCGAATCCAACAAATTAACTCTGTGATGATTCTGCAAACTTCTTGCGAATGTGCTCGCGTGCCTTCAATTTGTAAGACAACCGACTGGTAGCCATCCTGATGTTCTGAGGGGGCGCATTCCAAACGCCTGGACAAAGAATGAGGAATGGATAAACCCAGAGCGGTGAGAGAGACATTGTAGAAGGCGATTATCGGCGGAGCGACGATTTTTACTGTGGTCAGAACAAAGAAATTTTCCATGTGAAGTCAGATAAGAAGGAGAAGTGGGTTGGTGGGTTGGTTGGTTGGTGGTGGTCTTTATGTTCAACAGTCGTACAAGTTGTGAATAGAGCAACGTTGGCTGACCTTCGTGATTAATCTATTTAGTATATTTCTTAGTAGATTCGTTATTATTTCTGGACAGTTTGTTCATTTCTAAGCTATGCACTCGATTTCTAAAAAAACCCGGCCAAGTGCGAGTGTGACTCGCACACATAGTTCTGTATAAACAGCTACATTCACCAAAATAAATAGGTACATTTAGTAACGTTAATAAACAATGAAAGCACCGAACATTGTTCTAACAAAGGGACAAAATTAACTTTGCCATTCAAAAACTGTTGTCCCCATACCTCAATATACATTTTTTTTTTAAGTAAATTTAATAAGTTTACGATAAACTTGTAAAACCTACTTGGCTGTCATTGTTTCCCTTTTAATTTCGTGATATATAATACTGACTGATTTTTTCATATATCCAAAAGCAACCATTTAACTGGCAGGGTTTTATTTGACTCTAACAAAAATTAGCAATTTAAAGCTTAATTTTTCGCTAACGGAACCCTGAATCGAAAATTGGTTTTCACTGACCCGTAATGTTTTAGAATGTCCTATCCAAAGATACCCCACACCATGGTACAGACGAGAAAAAAACCTCCGCATTTTACGTGTACAGGAGGGACAATAAAAAAGATGATTTTATTTTACTTTCTCGGCGTGATTAATATGTATATCCATGCCAAAATATAGTTTTCTAGTACTAAGAGTCTATGAGCTAAGCGGCGGACGGACGGACGCACGGTTGGGTGGACGGACTGTAGGACACACGGACATGGCGAAACTATAAGGGTTCCTTGTTGACTACGGAACCCTAAAAAACGAGTAAAACAAGTGACACCAACGTTTACACTTTTTAGGTTTCCGTACCCAAAGGGTAAAAACGGGACCCTATTACTAAGACTCCGCGGTCCGTCTGTCTGTCTGTCTGTCTGTCACCAGGCTGTATCTCATGAATCGTGATAGCTAGACAGTTGATATTTTCACAGATGATGTATTTCTGTTGCTGCTATAACAACAAATACTAAAAACAGAATAAAATAAATATTAAGTGGGGCTTCCATACAACAAACGTGATTTTTTTGCCGTTTTTTTTGCGATAATGATACGGAACACTTCGTGCGCGGGTCCGACTCGCACTTGGCCGGTTTTTTTACGTCCGTGCCCTTTTCGGAATATATCTAGGACTTACGTTAATTCAGGCAATTAAATGTTTAGAAAATTTATCGAAAATTCAAACCACATCATTCTTTAGCAGTTGAATGAGTTTAAAGTTAAAAGAAATTACAGTTATTTAAATGGCACAGATAATAAATAAAAAAAAATCCTTATAAAAACATAAATATTGTGCAAACTACAGAACACCTCTATGACAAACAACCTTAGGCATTTATTTTTGATACAATATCTGTGACCACAGCTCCACAAATCACCCTCCACTTCCCAAGGGAGTTGTAAGAGGTGATTAAGAGATTATCAGGAGGGTTGGTCTGTGGCATCCTATGTGGCTTTGGTGTGACAGTACCTACTGCCGCATGGATCCGGCTACTAAGCGTGAAGATTAGGACGGAGTGAGGGGAGTTTTGGGTTCTACAATAGGTATTTTGAGTGTATTATAGATCCGTATATTTACCTAATACTAATAGATGTTAATAATTTCAAAAATTTCGTTATGATCGCTAAAACTGTAAATGATTTATTTTATTTCATACTAGCTGACCCGGCGAACTTCGTTCCGCCTAACAAATTTCTAAAATAAAAGAATGTTTCTAAAATAAACGTAGCCTAAGTTACTCCTTATTACATCAGCTACCTGCCAATAAAAGTCCCGTCAAAATCGGTCCAGCCATTTCAGAGATTAGCCGGAACAAACAGACAGACAGACAGACAGACAAAAATTTAAAAAAATGTTATTTTGGTGTATGTACCGTATATATATTCATATCCATGTAGTAAAAAACGGTTATTTTAATATTACAAACAGACACTCCAATTTTATTTATATGTATAGATTGCTGCAAAAAATACCGGGCGTAAAGGTGCTTGTACAGTCAAGGGTCAGAAGTGCAGTCATACTCGCCCAAAACTCAAATGGTTAGTTTTTGTAGAAGAAGTTAAATTATCCACAACTGACTTAATATATTGTATAGAAATTAAAGTACAGATTATTCCTACTAACCGCGAAAAGTTGTAATTCTGCTGCCTACAAAAAAATAATTGCCTTTTCTGTTTTGGTACAGTGTGACTGCACTTTTGACCTTATACCATAGCTTCATTGGCAAGATTTTTGCCTCACCATCAGATAATCCAAGCAAATGTAACTCTGTCTGTCTGCCTATCTGTTTGTTACCTTTTTGGATAAAAGGTGTAGAACGTCCGGAATTAGGAAATAGGATAAGACACTTTTTATACCGGGAGTTTATTTCCTTGGGATTATTGACGGATAGTACCTATTATCTAAACTGATATTATAAAAGGTTACTCTTGTTCGTTTGAATGTTTTTGAATATCTGTAAGTACTCTTCAGATCCGATTAAAAGAATTCATTCATTAGTAGAAGGCTACACAATCGCTGAGTTTCATCTTCTTTTCAACCGACTTCAAAAAGGCGGAGGTTCTCAATTCGACTGTATATTTTGTGTTTGTTACGCGATTACTCCGCCAATTATGAACCGATTTTGATAATTATTTTTTTAATATGAAAACTAATGCTTCTCATGTGGTCCCATTTAAATTTGATCAAGATTTGACTAGCAGTTTTTAAGTTATTCATAATATTGCGTATTTTCATGGTAATATATGGTACCAAAACTAAAAAGTGAAAGATACACTTTTTAACAAAAAAGAATGAACCGACTTCCAAAACAAAACACTACAAAGCGAAAAGTAACTTTCTTTTCGGAAGTCGGTGTCAAAACGAAAAAACAGGTACCAAAGACAATTGTTTTTGGTACTCATTCTTTTTGTTAAAAAAATTTGTCTGTGTTTTTAGCCACATGAACGCAGCCGCGGGCAAAGCTAGTTCGGTAATATAAAAGTATAGACAAGCTTCTAAAAAATCGGTAAGATTTCTTCAAATTCTGGTGAAACTATTCAGTTTTATTTTTTTTTATTTTGCATGATTTGCCATTGAAAAGGGACCAAAATATATATGGTATAAAGTTGATGGAAGGAGAATGTATTCTCCATTACCCACAACAACTTTCCACCATATAAATAGGCATAACGGTGTTAAATATTTAAAATATAAATGTTGTTACCTCAAATTATCCGATTTGTATGAATGAATCAACAAGTTTCAATGTGTCATGAATAAAGTGTGTTCAAAGTTTTGATTTTAAACAGTCTATCAGTAATTTCATTGGTAATTTGAAACAATAAACATCGTTTTAATTTTTCATTATAACTTGTGTCCACCATTAACGAATCAATAGGTACTACATGTATTTGATCTGGTTTACTGTGCAATGATGAAGCAGAACAAATTGGGCAGCACTCCATATTTTTATAACGTTTAAAAAAATATATATCTATCTATACATATCACCATCAGCCTTTTAACGTTCCCACTGCTGGGATACAGGCCTCTTCTCTGTGAGAGGGAATGGGCCGAAATCCACCACGCGGGCCCAGTGCGGGATGGTGGATGTCACATGTCTTCGAATTTTTGGTTCTGAGACAAGCCGGTTACCTCACGATGTTTTCCTTCACCGTTTTGAGAGCAGTGGTGATGAAATAATTTACACAAAGTAAAGCGCCTGCCTGGGTTCGAACTTACGACCTACAACTTGTAAGTCGCGTCCGCTTCCACTGGGCCACCACTGCTCTCCTACGTATACATATAGGTAAACTTAAAAAGCAAAATCTTATCTAAATACAAAATTTCATCCAAATCGTTAAAGCCCTTTCCGAGATACGTGAAATAAATTTATATAAGTATACAAAGATTGCTAGATTTTGTTTCGGAGTATGTAAGGATCGTAGTAGGAAGCGTTCTGTAACTTCTGCCTACCCTACCTTGGGAAAAGGGCGTCAGTTCATCTAACTATGTATGTTTACGGTTTTGTTTACTCTTTTGCGAAAATTCATAGAATATATTTTTACAACGGTCTTTCCCTTCAAATCTAACCTATAAATGGGCTTCACAGCTATAGCATAACTCAATATTTATAATAACTATAAAACGATATACCTAATAGCTATGTTATCAATAATTAATTTTCATTGAACCGATCATGCAAGAAACTCATAATCACTGCAGTAACCACTAAAACCTGTGCCAGAAACAATGAATAAGACGTTTAGTTTTTTCTTTATACAATTATTATTTATAGTCTACTTCATACATACAGATTTTCGTGAAGTTTGCGCTGGTGTCTTGAGAATAGAAGAAGACAATTTAAATAAACTTTTCGAGGAATTGTACTCCATGTATAAAGATGCTTTCGAGAACGGTAAAGTACCCAATTATTAAGACATTTTTAAAACACGGCTATTACAAAAAAAATGGGAAATTATTCATAACTATCGCACTGGAACCGTGATTGTGTACGTAGATTTTTAGGACTGTAAGAATTTCCAGTAATTCTGGAAACTATATTTTACAACCATATAAACAAATTTACAATTTTAGCTCTTCATATTTAAATTTTAGATTGAATACACCGAAGTAGGAACACAAAAATAAGGAAAGGTTAAGAACACTCTAAATTATAGACAGATTAACATAATATTTGATAATAATTAATTTGTTGCAGAAAAAACATACATAAAACGAAGAGTTTTTACACAAAATGACAACTCTCACTATACGTTACACGTGCAAAAATTAAAAGAAGTTAACGGAATAAAAACACACAATTTAAGAGTGGAAGGGAGAACTAAACCAGATAGCCCAGTCATATACATAAATAACCCCGTAGAAGCCGGAATGCCTAACCCTTTCCTCAGCATAGAAGAATTTAAAAACGTTATGCGCGAACGAATCGAAAAACAGAAGAAAGAATTCAACATCAAAAGCAAAATTATACTTAACGCCAACAAAAAAATTAAAGCCCACAATCACATAGACAATATGAGTAATGAAATATTTGATGTTAAGAAGCATATCAAGTTAATAACAAAAAACTCTACTGATAAACCAATGACAACTGCATTGCGAAAAATAAATAATAAATTAGCCAGGAAAAGAAAACACAAGGTTGTTTTACGAAGCACCATTGCACCCCGTAAAGGAAACAAGAAAAGAGCACAAAAAGTACATGTTAGTCGTGCTACTAAATCTCCTCATTTAGAAAATACAGCTACATTGCCCAAACCAATAATTGTAGAAACAGTAGCAGATGAAGAAGTAATTAGAGAATCGTCAGGTCATAAAGAATTAACAACAAAATGGACACGTAATGAGGAAATAACAACAGAATCACAGGCTGTCACTAGAAAATCGCCAGTCGACGAATTGGTTACTACAAAATCACCAGCTAATGAAGAAGTAACTATAAAATCGCTGGCTGAACAATTAATAACTACAAAATCAACAGTGGATAAAGTAGTCAGGTCTAAAGAATCTGCACCTGATGAAGTAGTAACTACAAAATTGCCAGCTGACGAATTAATAAATACAAAATCGCCAGTTGAGGAAGTAGAAAGTTCTACAGAATCTGCACGTGATGAAGTGGTAACTACAACATTGCCGTCAGACGAAGTAGTAACTACAGTATCACTAGTTGATCAGTTAGTACCTACAGAAGCGATAACTGAGGTGGAAATTGTTACTGAGCCTACACAATCACCGGCTAACGAAGAAGTAATTACAAAACCACCCGTTGATATAGTAGAAAGTTCTACAGAATTTGCACGTGATGAAGTGGTAACTACAACATTGCCGTCAGACGAAATAGTAACTACAGTATCACTAGTTGATCAATTAGTACCTACAGAAGAGATAACTGAGGTAGAAATTGTTACTGAGCCAGCAACAACGACCACAACAACAACTACTAAGCCTAGAATTAGAAAGACGAGGACTAAGCAATATGTAAGTTTCAAAACCTTCGTACAGATATTTTGATTGCTTCGAGTAGTATTTTATTGAAATATTAGTATAGCGGTTTCGCTAACGTGTAAATCGGCAATTATTCAAGGCAAAGTAGCAATATTAAGGGAAAGTGCAAAACGATTTACCATGTTTTTCTCCAAGGTCTAGCTATCTCTATTTAGTGGTTTAAAAGTGTTAAAATGTAGCAAACAAACAGACAGACAGACATAATTACTATAGCAATACGGATTAGAAGAATTTAAGAATTTGCACAATGGTTGCGGTCTGTGGATCTAACATTAATGACTTTTAAAGTGTTTAGTTTGTTAGCGTTTTTAAAGACTCTCAACGGAATTGATGGGATTGGCTTTTCGATATCTTGTTACTAAAAATCCTCATCCTCAGAATCAACAGTCTATTGTTGCATAAAAATCCTTCAAAGCTCTTAAAGTGGCGAAGGAAAACGAGAGGAAACCGGCATTTCCTAGAACAAAAATTCGAATCCATGTGTTATCCATCAACTCGCACTGGGCCCGTGTGAGGGTTAGTACGGCCCACTCGCTCTCATAGAGAGGAGGCCAGTATCCCAGCTGTGGCGCAAAACAAATTATGTTGAAAGTTATGGAGATAATTTTTGAATGTCGTAGAAAATGCTTACAACAAACGTTGATTTAGTTATTTTCCATTTAGAGCCGATTTCTGAATTGAATAGCTGGAGTTATCAAACCCACACAGATTTTTAGGCTAGAGTTTGACAAATAGTTACTCAACTTCAAATGTTTAATTTAGAAATCGGGGGTTAATTATTTATTGTATAGCTATAATAATAACCATGGCTGGCCAAGATTTTGATTGGTGATCGTAACTTGCATTATGTCCGTGTATTATTGCAAGCACAGTAATGTATAATAAATCACGTGAGATTGAACACTTTCTTCTCAATAAGATACGGGTAATTTTCAACTATAGAACTTGGATGGGATTATATTATATTATATTGGAAAAGTTCTGTTCACAATTAATTTATCAACAAGAATGATGTAACCAAATAATTGTAATTACAATTTATTGATCTAAAAGTATGTCCGTGGAATTTCTTGTACGTTCTTTAGAGCTACTGACGCTTGCGAATGTGCAACTAGCTTCATTTTTGTTTTTTTTTTGTTGAGAATTCAAAAGTACCTTTAAATGGTTTACATGAAAAAAAAACAATAAATTGAGAATTTATAATCCCGGTGTCCTCCTGTGCCGCTTATGGCGGGAACACGGGAACGCGTTAGCATACAACCGCGAACCCGCCGCGGCTGTCCGTCTCCGGACCCTCCTCTGGGGTTTACCCCCCATCACCGGCGCACCAGAACACACTGTACACCGTGACCACCCCAGGGACCAAACCAGCACATGGGCGCCAGACGACCCCGTGTATGGCACCCTTGGTCCCCCTGTGACGGGTCAGGACAGTGGCCCCGCCACCTACCACTTTTCGGCCGCAGGGGATAGGGAGAGCGGCCAACGCTATACCGACACTCCTCCTCCCCTGCGGCCCCACCGCGTTCGCCATCAGACGGTGGCGACCCCGCGCAGGCCGCGGTGGGTAGGGCGAGCGGCGCTTCTTAATACCGGCACTCCTCTCCCGCCGCGGCCTCCAACCCTCAGCCGCGATGCCTACTATACCACATCGCGGTCCGCCTCAGTTGCGATGGCGCCCGTACGCCACCGCAACCTACTTATTGGCCGCTACGTCGTCGGCTTGTCGGCAAAAGCCCTGACGAGCGGCCCCTCCTCGGGTTCCTCTTCGCTTCACCGTGGTTGTCCAAGCCACGGTTACTGAGCCCCCCCGCCTCGACAATGCGGGAACCCACTGGGGGGGAGCCCGTTTTAACCTAACCTAACCTAAATACTCATTCAGATTTTCTTTTATTTCTTGCTTGTGTGCTTGAAAATATGGGCAAAAGTGTCTTTATGGATATGAGCCAAGGTTGTTTGCCGTAGTTGGATTTTAAACCCGTCTTGCTATGGGGTAACATGTTCGCTAGTTACTAGGTTGTGGAGGTCAGATAGACGTTCCTTTTAAAATACTGGTACTCAGCGGCATTCGGTTAGACTTGAAGCCGATGCTACCATGGTTGGGCAAAGGCCTAGGCAGATCGATAGGTGTTGTAAGTTTGACGTGTGTACTCTGTGCGTTTTAGTAACTGTCTGTGGCATCAAAGCTCCTAAACGGATGAACCGATTTCGATTTTTTTGTTTGATGGGTGACTTTATCGAGAGTGTTGTTAGATATGTTTGATGAAAATCGTTTGAGCCGTTCAAAAGTTTCGTAGTACGTTTTACGTAAAGTAAACAGTACGTTTTACTGTTCAAATCGAGGTGTGTTCGCAAGAAATCGTGTCATAATTACGTGTTCAATAGATTGTCGATCGAAATGTGCCTACTGCTAGATAAATTATATAGCACAAATAAAAATGTGTCTGGGTATTTTTTTCCAATAAGAATCTGTGTTCTTTAAATTAACTAATACAATGTATGTATTTTCCTTTTCAGAGACCGTATGTATTCGTGGGTGGCCCGGATCCGGAGGGAAATAAGAATAATTATTGATTTTTTATAGCGATGATTTAAACGTTTAATTACGCATTTCTAAAATTAAACAGTATTTTAATAAAACTTATTTTTCGAAGTTCAAAGTGCGTTAAGTTACGTGCAGTTTAAAGCTTTCTGTCAGGATTTAGTCTTTTATAATTATTTAGTTTAAAAGAGCTTTGTAAAAGAAAATGGAATAGGTATTGTACAGTTTTCTGTTTGCACTGATATATTTTTAATATTAATAGAATGTTTAACTAGTTATTAGATTCGTATTTATATTACTCTTATATTATTATAACTTATCTTACCTTAAATTACTTCCTACAAAAAAATCCAAGTTATTGCATAAGCAATAACTAAAACAATCTTCAACTGGCCGCTTTTAACATCACTAGTATATTTTCAAAAAGTTCACAGTATCAACGTTGGCTGTATAAACGTAATGCCTTTGCACCTCCGCGTGTCTGTCAACACACAATAATGTTTCCCGCCAAATGAAACGTCAAACTGTCAAACGCGCGGACATTGCGCCTCTACTTGTGAAAGGCGCCAATTCACTGATTACAAAATCTCACGTGGACCTCCAATGCTTGTCTATACCTTTATAACTATGAAGGGCCATTGAAACGACTCTATTGCCATAAGCTCGGGTCAAAGCGAGATGGCAATACTAGAGAGTGTCAACATGCATTGTAAGCCGCTTACTGCTATTAGAATTGCTCATTTGTGCGAAAGAGACGCACAGATTTATATTGTGTAGCTTTAATTCACGCTCCGCCCCTTCCTCATTTAACCCCCACCACTGGTGGGGTGAACTTGGGCAGTTTTAAATTATCTATTATAATAAAATTATTTCACGAAATAAGGGGTTGGTTATGTTAATGATGTGTTTAATTTATGTCGATATCTTTACTTTGAGTGGTTTGGCAGATGAGAGAGATAACTTGATATGGTAGCATATTTTTATCATTAAAATTATTATCGAAGGTTCTGAATCATAGAAATTTGATTTTTGTTTTGCTATATTAGTTTTGAGTAAATGGAGAAAGCTTTGTATTTTTTAGTTTAGACAATGCAGCAATGGTTTTTCCAGAAGGCATTTTGTGATGTCCAATTTGCGCTTTTATTTAAGATACCAAATTCGTTGGTTTGGTAATTGTTTGGCTGGTAGGGTTGGGAACTTATATTGTATACGCTATATTAGTTTTGAGTAAAAGGAAAAAGTTTTGTATTTTTTAGTTTAGACATTGCAGCAATGGTTTTGCCAGATGGCTTAGCATTTTATGATGTCCAATTTGCGCTTTAACTTAAGATACCAAATTCATTGGTTTGGTAATTGTTTGGCTGGTTATATTTTACTGAACTGATATTGTATAATTGTATATTTTTGAGCCTTGAGTTACTCTTGTTTTGCGCCTAGTACGCACTTGCTTACGTAATTGCGATACTTGGAGCAAAATAATAAAAAGTATCGAAGAGCAATTTTTTTTGTGTTCTATTTTCAGTAGTACTTATTCTATTTAGAATGTTCCAAGTATGAAATCAATATTCATAATAAATCTTTTCAAGCTTCAATAGAGACCGCTCTTCTAACAGAAAAAAATGAAAAAGAGAATACTATTTTTGTTTGTTTTATTAGTCTCTTTTATTTTAAGAACATGTAATGGAACCCTTTAATAAATAACCGTTCTCCCTCCTGCAACCGACAAAAAGGCTTTCGCGTCCAATTTTCCATCTCTTTTCATCGCACACTCGTCATTTCTGGTCCAACTATACCCGAAGAACTATGCAAAAAGCTACTATAATGTTAGGTAACTGAGTTCATTTTCGTTTGTATTGTATATTGTAAGCTTCTGTCAACATTTGCGGTCGGGTTTCGGTTATCTCCCCCGCACAAAATTGTTAGTCACACAAATATTATCTTTGACCAATGGCATGTAACCACGGGCCATTTTCAGCCAATCGATGCGCTTAAAATTTTCGTTTTCGCGCGCTTCCCAATTCGAATTTTGTTTTGTATGATTTTTGATGGAATGATGCCTTTTTGTTTCGCGGCGCGTTCGTTTTTCAGATTTTTATTTTTTTGTGGTGATATTTATTTCTTTGTTTTTATAAAGGACCTTAATAATTGTTTTAAAAAGCTAGTTTGCTTAGAAAATGTACTACAATTTTTAAATTACTTATCCGCTCACACTCATTACATACTAATTTAGCCTTCGAGACAAGAGTGAGCAGGTATCTTCTGGGTCCGCTTGTTCCATCGGTATGGTAGATCATGAGGTCTACCATACCGATGACCATGAGCCGTCGCTTTCGTTCTGGCGAGATCAAGGTCAAGAGCTGGCGTCACAAAATAAAAAAGAAAAACCCTTAGTAATAAAAATCTGGCTATCGTTTAGTAACTCGTTAGCAGGTTCTAAATTTAATTTAATTCTTGATTCAAATTTTCTATAGAGAATTTGAATTTAGAACCTGCTAACCTGTTGCAAAACAATACCTAATTTATTTAAATAAGACCCATATTATTGATTTTTCCTTAATGTAAAAAAAATTCTACTAAATTTCCAAATATTCGACAAGTTTGGTCTATCACAGTCGGCTTAGCCGTCCGAGATTCTGAGATTGTTTTCATATAAGTGGGTGCTTACGCGTCCTCTTTACTGCTCAATTTGCCGTGGTACCTACAATAAGGCAAGTTGGGGGTAACTTAGTGTGGAGAACGATCTTTTTGAAGGACTTTTGCTTGGGAGCTTTAGATTGGTTTGATATAGTGCTAAAAACCGACTATTCGTTTTTAATTTTGTGTAATGAGATTACGTTTGGATGTACCTACAAGCGTTACCACAGTTTAGCCATCGTTTTTGGCGATGAGTTAATTACACCTCAATAGAAGCTTCAACCATAAACAGTAACAATAAGTAGTGGAAATAAGCAAAGCAGCAAGTAATTTATTTCCTTAAGACTCTTCAAACTAGGTGATTTTCTCCATATTGTTACAATAAATATGTTACTGAAAAAGCCCGAAATACGGTAAAACCTGGGTTTTATCGGTAAATCCTAAGATCTACCAAGTCTTACCGGTAAAACATCTATGATAATCGCTTGTTTCGGGCGTTTACCATTAATCATAAGGTAAATCTTAGGATTTCCCTCAGAAACTTGTAAATGTTGAAAACATGTAATGTCTGTCATTTTCGATCATGATTAAAATATACCAACATGATGAATTTAAAACATTTCTGTTAAAAACATTCGAAAATGTTTTAAAATCTAGTTATTATTTTACTGTTAATAAGTAAAGCTAATCAATCAGTCCTTAATTTTTCTCATAATTTTGTTTCATAGTGTGTAAATCCTAAGATTTACCGTGTGATTGCTAGTAAAAACCACGAAATTAGCGATTATCATAGACCGTTTCGGGCTTTTATCTGTCAGATTTGGTAAATCTTAGGATCTGCCAGTAAATCCTAGGTTTTATCGAAGTTCGGGCTAATACAGTAACATATATATAAAATATCCCTTCGCGAATACTGAGGAATTGAAAAAGTTCTCCCTGTTATTATATAAGTATTTTTGTAAGAAGACTGTTCTCAGAAAAATAACGAGTCCTCTTCCACCCAACTACAGGCGTAGGTACAGTAGGTAACACACTTTCACACAACAAAAAATATCACAGATAGGTATGTAAAGCGAAACATTCCAGGTCTTCCTAGAATTTTTCACTTCATAGGATTTAACGTGCAAGAGAATGATATAGAATATTTTTAGTTACAGTTTCACTTCTACCGCGTGTGAACAGCATACATGGTTTTTTTTCTAGTCTTGTCTACCTAGAAAAACCTTCATCTTAAAAGAATCCTCCTCCACACTGTATGACGCGACGTTCAACGCAGCGTGTACGCAATTGCCCAACAATCCTTACGGGCGACGCGCCGCGGTCGAGAGCGATCCGTATGCGACTTCCGAGCTATCGTAGCGATAGCGATGTGTGTGATGTTTTCACAAGGTCATACTTACTTTAGACAGGTAAGGGTTTGACAGAATATCATCAATTTTATTGGCCTGCAATCCTCTCGGGAGACGCGCCGCGGTCGAGATCGATCCGTATGCGGTTTTCACTTGAAGGTCATACTTATTATAGATAGGTAAGTGTTTGAGAGAATATCCTCAATTTTATTGACGAGCAATCCTCTCGGACGACGCGCCGCGGTCGAGAGCGATCCGTATGCGAATTCCGAGCTATCGTAGCGATAGCGATGTGCGTGGTGCGTGGTTTTCACTTAAAAATCATACTTATTCTTTATTGTGCACACATAAGTTTAAAAAAATCTCATTAGCGCACATACAAGGCTAAAAAATCATATTTACTTACAGTACGTCTGATAGTATTTCCGCTGCTGGATCCAAGACTGTTGAAACGTTTTTCCGGGACTCTACGTGCTTCATTGCCTCTACGCTTTTCTAGTGTTTGCCCCTGTTGATTCTAGCTTTCGGGAGTTGCAGTAGTTGGGAATAGTGTGGTGGGCTTACTGTTGGCAGTACCTAAATGTTTAAGGATTAATGTTCAATCATCATCCTCATTAACATATTTTATCTACACTCAAACTCATTCTACTCTTCCAAATATGAATTCATAAAATATTGTATAAGCACGTACTTTATATTCGAGGATAGGTAAAATTAAAACAAAAAACCATTGCAGTGCAACATTTTCCTTAGATTTCAAACAACTACATCACAAAATAACTTTTTAATTTTTACAGCACACTTTTACTTTTTAATTTATTGGCACTTATGGACTCATTGACTTAATGTAGAAAAGTAGTGTCATTGTCTATGAAGGCCGCGCTGCGCAGTCATGCGCAATGAGAATCTAAATTGCCTGCCATATGAGATATTTTTTCCGTTTCCATTTTTGTTTTATTTCACCTGTATGAGTGAAGATAAAATAGTGTATGCAAAGGCATATAATTAGGTATTAAAACACTCGCGTGTTATTATTATTACATTCGGCTTCGCCTCAAGTGATAAACCCACGCTCATGTTTTAATAACCCCTTTTATATGACCATTGCATAAAGTACTATTAATTGCAGTTTAATCTGCCAGCCTGTTGGTTATGCAACATGACTGAGTTGCATAACCAAGTCTATTAATTTAAGAAGAAAACATATATATATTAATTTTTTCTATAAAAAGGGACATTTATTTTTTGATTTTTTACATAATGCTCTGTAGAAATATTCTTACTATCTGTCATTATGTTTTTCGTATCTACGGTGGTTATACTGGTTATGCTGGACTTTTGGTAGGTTATGTGTTGCTGATAATATTTTCATCAATCACCACATCAGCCTATACCGACGACTAGTGGACTTGGCAGATATGTATGCTTGAAGGCCTTATCTCTGCGATCTGAATTTACGCTATTTCACTGGCGGACAAAGGGGAGGGCGCGGTGTTCGGTGCGCCCCGACCCTGGGGAGCCTCCAGATCTCGATAATTTAAACAAATTCTAAGCAAGGCAGTTTTCAGTACAAATAAAAACTGCCTTTTCTGCATGTTGGCAACGTAGCAAAACGTGAAAAAAAATTCGAGCTCGCTTCGCTTGGTCCTGTTAATCAACTGATTTTTATTAACTAAATACTTTTGATTTATTAGTGTTATGGGGTGGGTTAACACTTTGGCACGGGACGCTCACCCTTGCATACGATATTTTGATCCTCAAAGTTTTTCGCTGATCTAAATTTAAATACATCATTCTTTGATCCTGCTGGAGGAGGAGATCCAATTTTATATCAACATTTATTTTGATTCTTTGGTCATCCAGAATTTTATATTTAAATTTTACCAGGATTTAGAATAGTTTCACATATTATTTCTTAAGAAAGAGGAAAAAAATAAATGTTTGGTTGTTTAGGAATAATTTATGCAATATTAGCTATTGTATTATTAAAGTCGACAAAATGTAGGTTGAAAGACGGCGGTGGAAATATTTCCGTGCTCTGTAGTAGTTTTGTCTGCTCTCATATCCTGCATGAAAGGTCACAAGAAAAACTAACCTAAACCATTATGGGGCGAAGGTTAAAAATTTTCAAGCTCAGGTCTGTAGCTCTTGCATCCATTCTTCGGTCTCATAAAGATTTGGCATTACAGGACGGGGGCCCCCGATTTGTTTTCCGCCCCCGGGTTAGCCCGCTACTACGCTGATTTTCTCTGGACGATTAGAGGACCATCCAGTTGCTAAGTGCCAGAGGAAACTTTAAAGTCATCAATTTGGTAACCATAAGTTGGCTCAGAAATTCAGAAGTCTAATACTTACTCTTATCATTACTATCGTCATCAACACCCACAGCTGGTTGGGCCTCTTTTTATTTGCGTTTATCTCCGCACCTGTGCCAGACTAATTGATATGTCATATCTACTAAATGAAACCGGCTGTATCTAGAACTTTTCTTTTTTTGTTTGGCAATGCTCCTCGATTCCTCAGTGTGGGGAGAACGGATATATAACTTAGAATTATTCTTGATATCTAGCTTCGCACAAAATTAAGTTGTCATCTGGGCCACAAACTACCGCCATGTACACAGTCAAGCAAGTTGATTCATGTCATGACCCATTCAGCCGATAAATCGTTTGAAAATTTCATAACAATAAACCTTTTTTGTCATACCACTCTTGTGTGGTGCACGCGGTGCACTTAAAATTAAGACGTTTCATATAATATGAAGACTGTGCCAATGTAGGCATAAGGTCGTGTAATTTTGAGCATTGTGCTCATTGCAATAGATTTTTAATTGAATTAAAAAGGATTTTTGTTGATAAAGCAGGCATTATGTTTTGAATTTCGATTATACTGGTGTCCAGCATTGTTTGCATATAGAAAGAAGTTGTATTTCAAATCATATACGAACTAATAATTATTTGTTGATTAATTTAAAGTAGTGCTATTCCAAAATATAATCTATCTCTGTGCCAAATTTCATTCAAATCCGTTCAGTAGTTTTTGCGTGAAAGAGTAACAAACTATGCTAGTATTATATTATCTGTGAACAAACACACACACAATCACAAACTTTCGCTTTTATAATATTAGTAAGATTATTGTGACTAGCTTCTGCCAGCAGCTTCGCCTGCAAGTATTTTCTTAACTCAAGGCAACATTATAGCAGCATAAAATGTAAGCCATTCTGGCGTAATTGAGTAACATTCATGTCATACATCCATCTATCCAAACTTTCGCTTTTATAATATTAGTAAGTTTCGTGTTATAAGTAAGATTCGCAGGCCTTATAGATCAAACAGACTGGCAATGTGTTTTCATAGAAATTGATCTATTTATAGAGCAATCTATACTAATATTAAAAAGCTGAAGAGTTTGTTTGTTTGTTTGCACGCGCTTATCTCAGGAACTACTGGTTGGAATTGAAAATTTTATCGAAGAAGGTTATAGAGTATATAACATCACGCTAAGACTAATAGGAGCGGAGCATAAATGAAAAATGTTGCAAAAACGGACAAAATTGTTCCTTTTTGAGAGTTGCCGTTGCGTGCGTAAGCGGTTAAAGCTACGCAACAGTCATGTATGTAGTGTAGGTAGGGTAGGATAGGTAGGGTAGGGTAAGTAGGGTAGATGGGTAGGTAGGTAGCCAGTTGACGGGAGCGAAGTCACGTGGGACAGCTAGTTTTATTATAAGAATTCCTAAGAAAACACACTATCGCATTGAGACATTATTGGTAATACCATTTTGCATTATAACTTTCATATATAACTTGATAACAATAATACACCCTCCACCGATACACGATGTGAGATAATGAGGATATCTAGCAGAAAAACTTCTAGTTGTTATTCTAATATCCCTTATATTGCACAACAATAAATAACACTGTATCAAACAATAACAAAACAATGGCCATTGAGTCCCTCTGTCCTCTGAAACTGTCCCTTTTGCAGCCCTCTCGTAAACTGAGCGTGCTAACAGGCTTACGCTCGTTGCGGTGGTGAGGGCGGGCGGTCACTTGCACTGCCTTGATTAGTGAAAGTGATTGTCACTGTAGAAGAGTTTCTGAATGAAATTATCATTGTCTTTTGGACTAGCACAAATATGGCAAAAAGTTTTTTTTGTTTCCGCATATTTCTTTCTATCATCCAAAACACAACAATATGACGGTAGTCACACAATTGGGCTGATCACGTCCAAAAGACCTGCTTGCGTCTGTGTTTCCGAACGCATTTTTTTTTTTTTTTCATTTAATAAGATTTTTTACAGACATGTTGTTTTACACATACACACCAACACAAACCATCGCGGGTTTATCCGTGGTGTGACCAGACACGGCAACTCGGTGCAAACATAATTATATAGTTAATACCTATTAATAAATCCTATAAATAAATCCTTTTGCCCGACAAGCATTGACAAGATAGCTTTCAAGAACTTAACTCTTGAGCAGTTTTTAATATTTATTGCATTCCGGGTTTCGATGGGCAAGTCATTCATCACGGCGGGAAGCATGCATTCCTACGTCCGTGAACCATAAACATTATTAAATTTAGGTACAATAAATGAAGGTAAGTATGTCAAACTACGCAACGACTTTGGCCGTTCATATTTACGATCATTTTTTAAATTGTGGTACCTAATTATCACATATGACACGTAGACGTACTTTGTCAAAGACATTCACTACCTGACAGTACTTAAATAAATCCATATCATTATCTTGGAATTCTTGTTTTATTCTAGTCGGTACAATCGTTTTCAAAATGCGTAACTGTAACTTGTAAACATCTTCGACATAAGTTTTATAAGTACGCCCGTAGCTGCTTAGGCCGTAATCAATTATGGAATCGGCTAGTGCCAGATACAATGTTCTAAGTGTTCTATACGGTAGTTTATGCTTAAGTATCGATAACTTCGCTAATATAGACATAAGCTTATTACATACATGGTCAATATGAGGCCGCCAGTGGAAATGACTGTCTATTATCAGACCAAGATACTTGTGATGAGTCACCAACTCTAACTTCTGACAACTACACATTGTGATCTTTCGGTGAAGACACAGATGCTCATGGGTAATGACAGAAGGGACACAAGACGCCGTCAGGTAAGGTGAATGAATATGCAGTAGTTTGGTTTTTTTTGCATTAATTACAAGACCAACGTCGTGAGCCCACTTACATAAAAGGTCGAAGTTACACTGCATCACTCTCTGTGCCTCCCGTATATCTTTGTGTGCAGCAACCAAACATGTGTCGTCAGCAAATTGGTACACGGAACCTTCCGTGAAAATGTTACACATGTCGTTCACGTACAATAAATATTCGGTCAGCCCGAGAATCGAACCTTGAGCCGTGCCTTTATCAGTTGGAATCATGCTACTTAATGAACCTGATATATTCACTGCAGTGAAGCGGTTTTTGTGGTAGTTTTTGAACCATTCTAGGAACGGACCCCGTATACCATTTTGCTGCAACTTATCAAATAGTGTACTATATTCTAGACAGTCAAAAGCTTGGCTAAAATCAATGAGGACAACAAGTACGTGTTCACGATTGTTCATGCACTTGTTGACCTCATTAGTAAACTTAGATAAAAAATTGAGAGGTATTTTTGTTTTTTTGGAAGCCGTATTGTTTCTCATTAATGACATCATTTGCTTTCAAGAATTTGTTAATTTCTAGTCCGAGATATCTCTCAATTATCTTATCATCATCATCATCTGCCTAGCCTTTTTCCCAATTATTTTTGGGGTCGGCTTCCAGTCTTACCGGATTCAGCTGAGTACCAGTTTTTACATGGAGCGACTGCCTATCTGACCTCCACAACCCAGTAACTGGGTAACACGATACCCCTTGGCAAGACTGGTGTCAGATATCAGGCTTCTGACTACCCGTAACGACTGTCAAAGATCTTCAAATGACAGGCGGGACCAACGGCTTAACGTGCTTTCCGAGGCACGGAGGAAACTCGGTATGTTGAAATGGTCACCCATCCACGGACCGACTTCGTCAAGCGTTGCTTAACCTTGAAGATCGAGCCGTGCGGCTGTTATTATTTAGCCACGAGCTCCTCAATTATCTTATCAATACATGATAAAATAGTTATAGGCCTGTAGTTGTTGACCTCTGTGTACGAACCACTCTTGTGGATAGGTCTTACTATTCCAACCTTAAGTTGATCGGGGTACAAGGACGTGGCAATGCATGTGTTAATTAAATGGGTTATAACGGGGTTAACTTCTTTATATATGTATTTTAGGTCTTTGACTCGGATACCATCGTAACCTGGGCATTTCTTCTCATTTAAGTGTTTTATTATAGAGGATATAACGTTATCATTTGCCTTCTGCAATCTCATTGATAAATCAAAATTGTTGATATAGGAATTAGCATCTAGAATAGGCGTGTTACCCTGAAATTTTACTGTGTTATTAACATTATCTCTGAATTCAAAAGCAAATTTATTAGATATCACATCTGGCAATAATTTAAAATGTTTAGCAATTATGTCATCTATGGATTTATTGATTCTACCACATAAGTTATTAATAGTTTCCCAAACTTTTTTTGTTCAACCCATATTTCTTCAAGGTTAGAGTGAACGGGCTTCTTCTGGGTAAGCTCACTCCATTGTGGACTTCGTATCTGTCACCTTTGACCTAGACTAGAGTCAAGAGAAGAGCAAACACTTTTCAAATATAAAAAAAAAATACCCATCCAGTAACCTCTGTTTTTTATATATTGTTGATAGGCTTGCATTTGACCACTGTATCACCTGATTGTGAGCGATGATGTGGTCGACGGTGAAGCACGCTTGCCTAGAAGTAACCTATTGGCTCTTGACTTAAAGACACCAGGTTGTTTGTATCAGGAAACACAGACTCTAGCAGGAAATTCCACTCTAAGGAATGTACGCACAATAAAATTAAAGCACCTATTCCGAAAATATTTAACAGGTGGCATGTCCACATGTACCGATGGCGCATCACTGCACCACCACATGCACCGTACTTCTTGTAGACTGATGTTGGAATACTGATCCTCGAACTATCCCTTTAGCAGCACTCTCATCAACTGCGTTGGTGAGGGCGGTCACTTGCACTGCCTTCATTAGTGAAAGTGATTGTCATTGTAGAACAGTTAAGACTCTAATATTTCAATGTTAAACTATAAAGAGCCAATTTTCCCAAAATCAGATATTTTTGAAATCTAAGAATAATTTTGAATTTTAGACCCGTTGCGGTGGCGTCCTTTGTCAGGGTCACCTGCCTCAGTGGGAAAAAATATCACTCAGTCGATCCCAAGTACCAGCAAACGACAACGCGGCAGGCCCGGATAGAAAAGGCTGGACTCCTTCTTAAAGGACTGGCCTAAAATTGCAGAAGAGTGTGGAGGAAAGAGAGGTCCTGCAGTGGTGAAACAGCAAAGACCTTTAATAATAATTAAACAGTATGGTTATTCTATGAACCAGAATTGGCTTTAGTAACCTTTTATTTAGCCTTTCTGGACGACCGTAAGAAATTGAAAAGACAATCGAATCTAGGTTCAACAGAATAATTAGCGTGCGTCATTTCGTGGCCTATTTTTATCAGCGGGTGCGCCACAGACAATTTCTAATACCTCGGCAGTTATACACTTTCCATCGTATTACAGTTTTGAGTCAGGACTGGGCGGGATACACTTGCAGGATGCATCAGGATCGATGGGCTAATGGGGGTCGTAACCGAGCCAGACCTAAGAGACGCTGGTTTGACGATTTGGACTCGTTTTTGACGGATTGGCTGGAGAACGCAACATTCAAATAATGTTGGAAGGCTATGGGGAAGTGAAGAAATAGGACGAAAACGGGTAATTAAAAAAAAAACGGTTGTCGGTATACGCATCTGTGATGCTAGAGAAACTTCAGTGTAGACCAGCGTTATTCAACTTCATCATAACAGTTACTACCAAATTCATATATCATAATACTTACCGTATTTATGTGAGATCATGATTGGACCTATACCTACCTATCTATAAATTAATGATCTTTATCAACTTCAAACATTACAAAATTAAACCCACCCATACACAATAGACCTACACATAAAACAATGGTTGCACATAACGCATGCATATTCGGGCTCCATCGCCATTTGTGCCCATCTGCCGCACTTCCTACAAGTCGTGATGGTTGGACGCTTGCAATTATTATGCAAATGGCGACGCTAGGCTAAGCACCCGGGTTGCAGTGTTAATTATGTTGTGGTTGAGAGATTGGGAAAAAGGAATAAGAATCCGAAGTGTACTTTCGGTCAGGGATGTTAAGGATATGACCTTTCGGATTTGGATACGGTTACGGATATTAAATCATTACGTATTATCCGTTAGGTTCGGCAAGTTTCGGTAACGGATATTAGATTTGTATGAAATTTTAAAAGTAAAACAAAAATTGTTAATAATTTGACTTCATTTCAAAGTTATCATTTATTTTGTTACTTACTTGCATTGCAAGTGACGCGCGCGATTTCGGCTCGGCCGGGCTGAAAACCTATCAAAACGTCGCTCATTTAAACGCCGCCATTATCCGAATCCTTTATATCGGATTCCGATAGGTTACGGATTGATTTTTATTTTGGATATCCGATAGTTTCGGATATGGAGCTCCTTAACATCCCTGCTTTCGATGTGTCACACACTGGTTTTGATGCTGCATTTTGTCTGAAACTTTAAAGGACATTTTAGATGGTTGATCGATAGATCTGGACTCGGACCCGCAAAGGCAGAATACAGACGTAAGCGTCCCTATCCCGTTGCCGCCGTTGCTTACAATATGCTAGTTAGATGAGATTGTCAAATTAATGTCGGCTTTGGGGTCTTTCAATTTAGACGTTTGGTGTCGGACTGCTGTTGTGTGATTGTACTGTTTTACTATTGGATGTAAAACGATTGTTTTGCCTGTATTTCGATTCTTTGCTTTTACTAATTCAGCAATTTTACTGGTACCTACTATTTGTTCCTACATCACTTAGTTAGCGTTTGTGCATTTGATCTGATCCGTATTCAAGACAGGGATTTTGGGGACTCTTGAATTGGTTAACAAATCACAATTCATTATTTCTTCGTACTCGTGTAATGGTCATTATAAACTTTTCCGAATTGTTCAAAGCAGAGACGTGTCTTTTTATATAGTTGGTAATTATAAACGTTGTAACACACAAAGTTGCATTGCACTGCATACAATAGACGTAGCTATTCTTATTAACCGCAAGATAAAAACTTACCCATCCCCTGACAATCTGGCCAGAGCCTTGGAAACAGTACACTGGGTGTTACGCCAAGGTCTAGTCATATTTAACGAACTACTCCTGACCATGGAAATGAGCAACTTATTTAACGAAGTTATAATCAATTCACAAATAAAAATTATCAGTACAAAGTTATCATTAGGTGATGAAAATTAGTAAATTATAAATTTTTTTTGGGAATCTTCAATGGTTTCCTTCAAGAAAGTTTTTTTACTTCCAAGGGCAGAAGCGATTTTTAAAATGTGACTACACCTTTTTACTACACTCTGTAGAACACTGTAATACATCATCATAATTATTAATTATATCTGTGCATCAAAATATCTGTTATCTATAATATTGTAATTACAAAACATCGTTATTAGACAGAGCTCCCATGTACAGTTTTATATAGAAAATGCACTCTTTGAGAATGAGATGGATTGATAACAAACCCTTCCTACTATTATCACACTACAATATAATATATTATATATCACACTAACATTATAAAGACGAAAGTTTCTAAGTGTGTGTATGTTTGTTATTTCTTCACGCTCAAACGGCTAGACGGATCTGGATGAAATTTGGCACAGAGATAGATTATAGTCAGGCATAGCACATAGAATATTTTTTATTCCGGGAATATGTTCGCTCGGGATCATTTTCGTTTTTTTTTCGATACTCTTGAAAATTTGTGAGGATGGATGTTGTTACTCTTTCACATAAAAACTACTGAACGGATTCTGATAAAACTTTACAGAAATATAGCTCATTGGTATATCAGAATAACACATAGGGTGTAATTTATAAAGATGTATTGGGCGAAGTAGGTACTAATACCACGCGGCGGAGTTAGTATAACATAAATGCAAAGAGATAAATTGAAGATCATTCTCATTCCATTTTTGAATAGTAGAGCTCTAAGCTCTCTCTCCCTTAAAGTCTAAACTTTCTCTTGGGCACAACTCGTTATGCCCTCGGTAGCTAACCGGTCTTCACAGTATGCGTCAACCGAATGGACAGTGACCGTTGGACACAGGCCTCACGCAATAGGTTACTGAAGATGGAAGGCGCCGTCGAAGTCGGCCCAAAAAGAGGTGGTCAGATATCTTGAACGCGTAACATGAAAGCTGGCTCGGTAAAATTATTAGGAGGGAATTTGGGGAGGCAATTTTTTCATTTATTTTTCAAATACATTAAATTACACTTATTGTACAGCATAAAATTTGTCTTAAAATTTAAAAGGTGAGGAAGCAAACTCGTGACAAAGTGGAGGAAGCAAACTCGCACCGCATGTTATTAAAATAGGTAAAGATATAGGTACTTTGATACCCGCTTCAAACTTAAGATGTGATGATAAATTTACAATTTTTATATGTGCTAGTGACAATATTCAGCCTATATCCAGCCGTGTGATAGGATGACAAAAATACTTTTGGTTGCTTGTCCGGCAGCTGAATTGCGCAAGTAAATTCGGCAAGGCGAAGGGTTTGACCGCTATCAAATCGACCAATCACATGCGAGATGAATGACGCGTTTTGGATTGCCGTCTGTGGGATTGGTCGATTGATAGCGGTCAAACCCTTTGCGTTGCCGTATTCTCTTACGCAATTAGGCTGCGGGGTAGTACTAGCACTATTTCTTCAGCAGTATTGCTATGTTCCGGTCTAAAGGGGTGGTTACGCACTACACGCCCGTATCCATAATTCGAGTTCCGATTTTAAAATGTTCTGAATTGTGACAGATTATGACGGATAGAGTTTGGACGTAGTGGGAGAAAGCTTCCCTATTAAGTGCTACGGCTACTTTGGAACCGAAATTTCACGGACACGGATCGGTAGTAGTGAGTAACCGCCCTAAGGATGCCGGTGTAATTCAAGGAAAATGAGACGATTTAGCTCTTTCTGTACGGTAGCAATGCAAAAGCGATGTCATTGATTTTTCAGAAGTCCTTCCGTTACCACTGGGCCACCACTTCTCTACATAGGGACAAATGTAGAGAAGTGGTGGCCCAGTGGTAACGGCCGCGACTTACAAGTTGTAGGTCGTGAGTTCGAACACAGGCAGGCGCTTTACTTTGTGTAAATTATTTCATCACCACTGCTCTCAAAACGGTGAAGGAAAACATCGTGAGGAAACTGGCATGTCTTAGAACCAAACAATTGGAAGACATGTGACATCCACCAACATGCACTGGGCCTGCTTGGTGGATTACGGCCCATGCCCTCTCACAGAGAAGAGGCCCGCACGCACAACGGACCAAATGCGAGTCTTAGTGCAAAAAAGGGGTCCATCAACCCTATCCTATCTTAAGGGACAGTTGTATATATCTGTCCCGTTTTCACTGTCGCACCATGATATTTTTGGCACGTCATTGTAGGGGCAACTATGCTGTCGGCAAACTAACCGACGACCTAACGTACAACCCCTAACATAGAGCGGCGGCGGCGATAAAAAAATGCGGATTTAGTAACACTTACATAGAGGACATAATATTATATGCATACAAAGCATTTCATTCTAACATCAACTACTCTGAAATGTTTTCCCTGCACTATCGAGACAACATTGAAGGCCGAAAGAACAATCAATTAATTTAACATCCAGTGTAATAGTAGCGCTATCTATTAGATTTTGCATATCAAGTTTATAATTAACACAAGGAGTATGGGACCTCCCAGCACTCCGAACCAAATTCTTTCGTATACGCTAGTGACGGTCCTGCCATCTATAAACCACATATGTTATGTAAAGTTTCACATCCCCTCACTAGATGGCGCGACTAGCGCAATAAATGACACTACTTGAAACCAGAGGTCACTGTGCAGCAATGTGTTGTGTTTAAAACTGAGCTTCAAATAGCAAGTTTTCATAGTAATATTAGCACCCCTCAAAAGATAGCGTTGTAACCAACTTTGCGACATCATGAGTAGTTCGTTGTGTTAAAAACTATATTACTGGGATGATTCAAATTGGGTCAATAATAGTGATTGCTTCCACAACTTGATATAAGGTGCATTATTTATTTAGTTCGAAAAAAATATGAAAGTTAATTAAACATTGCACCATAAATAATAGTCCGTCTCCCTCGACATCTCGAAGGCTTTTGACAGGGTCTGGCCCGCAAGCCTTATTGGTAAGCTTCCTTCATTCGGTCTGCCCGATGGTATGCACTATTGGAGACATTTATTATTAATGCCGCGGTCCCTCAGGTGTAGGTGCTCTCAGCAACTTTGTTCTTGCCGCACAAAAACGATCTACTGGAGCCTTTGGGTGTGCAGACTGCACTGTTGCTGAAAGATACGTGTCCGGCGCACGGACTAATGGGCCTCAGATCCGTTCCTTCCGCGACGCCTTGTTGGAGCGTAAGAACTTGTCCTTGGAGACAATCTCCAACTGGAGCGATACCAATCTGGACAAGTTTAACGCCGCTCTTAAACACAGGCGTGTCTTTACACCGCAGAAAGTGCCAATTTCACTCGGCTCCATCTTGCTGAGGTGTAACCGTGGCGATAACAGACCATCTTGTGCTTCTTGGCGTTACGTTGACATCGACATTAAATGTTGGCCCATATCGCACCCTGAGAATGAAAGTGACCTATTCAAAATTTCTGTAATTTCTGATTTTGCTATAAAATGAGCACAAAAAGCCTACTCTAAAAGTCTGTGGTGAAAAAGAGCACGAATTATGAGTAAGAAAGTGACAGCCAATACATCGGTCACTTTAATACTCTACATTTTTAAGTCTTTTTTTGCGAAGACCTAAAACAAAGTGCATTTACAAGTTAGGCCACTTTCATTCTGAGGGTGCGATATATTGAAGCAAAGACTCAATAGGTGCCAAAAAGTTGGGAATCCATGCGAAGTACCGTTTCATGTTTGCTTATTTTGCAATCAGTTTAAAACTTTGAGCTGATGAGTTGAAGGAGGATATGGCAGGTAAAAGCTACATCCCCCCCGGTGGGTTCCCGCATTGTCGAGGCGGGGGGGCTCAGTAACCGTGGCTTGGACAACCACGGTGAAGCGAAGAGGAACCCGAGGAGGGGCCGCTCGTCAAAGCCGACGAGCCGACAAGCCGACGACGTACCGGCCAATAAGTAGGTTGCGGTGGCGTACGGGCGCCATCGCAACTGAGGCGGGCCGCGATGTGGTACAGTAGGCATCGTGGCTGAGGGTTGGAGGCCGCGGCGGGAGAGGAGTGCCGGTATTACGGAGCGCCGCTCGCCCTACCCACCGCGGCCTGCGCGGGGTCGCCACCGTCTGATGGCGGACGCGGTGGGGCCGCAGGGGAGGAGGAGTGTCGGTATAGCGTTGGCCGCTCTCCCTATCTCCTGCGGCCGAAAAGTGGTAGGTGGCGGGGCCACTGTCCTGACCCGTCACAGGGGGACCACGGGTGCCATACACGGGGTCGTCTGGCGCCCATGTGCTGGTTTGGTCCCTGAGGTGGTCACGGCGTACAGTGTGTTCTGGTGCGCCGGTGATGGGGGGTATTTCCCAGAGGAGGGTCCGGAGACGGACAGCCGCGGCGGGTCCGCGGTTGTATGCTAACGCGTTCCCGTGTTCCCGCCATAAGCGGCACAGGAGGACACCGTGGAGTTTTAGTGGGTTAGAGTCCCACATAACTGCGCTATCTCCCCGTGGTAGCGCAGTATGCATGAGCATTTCTCCACGCTAAAAAAAAAAAAAAAAGTAAAAGCTACATCACGAGCAACTGTCTTATTAGCAATACATCTGTCTACAAAGCATCTAGTTGTAGGATGTTGCGTCTTTTGAGTCTGCTGACACAATCTGGTACTGTGAGTTGAGCGGAATACCTAGTACCTAATGATAGATACCTAGATACCTATGAAGGCATATTGTCAAATTCTTTAGACAAACCCTTAGTTTCCCAGCTCAAAGTTATCGCAGAATAAATGTGACAAATTGTCAAGCACGCGTTTATTTGCTGTGATTGGCTGTTGAAAATTCATTCAACCAATCACAGCAGATAACGCGTGCTTGACAATTTGTCACATTAATTCTACGATAATTTTGAGCTGGGAAAGTGAGGGTTAGGATATTATTTTCAGAATAAGTTAATCAACTGCACATGATACTAAGCTGAGCTAATAAGTTGGCGTCTCAGCAGGGTATATCTAATTAAAACAATTAATTAAAGATCCAATGTGATCACTTGCATTTTATGTGCATGTTGCTAATGTAAATTGCTATATAAAGGGGCTGGTACGGTCGGCAACGAAAGAGAGCTCGGCTTTTGTAGAGTCAGCACAAATTTGAATGTAGGTAGGAATCTACTTCATCGTTTTAATATCAATAAGTTTTTACCCAACTGCAAGGAAAGGGTTGTTGGGCATGTTTGTAAATGTAATATATTTACCGTTAGACAGATGTATATAATTAAGGGAAATAATTAACCGGGTGAAAAATATACTGAATGGGCGACTATTATACTAAGTAAGCAACTATTTATCCGGCGGTTTGAGGAATACCTTTTAGGAGGTTTTTGTGAGCTGCAGTAATAATATTGTGACATACTATAATTGTATTTGGGGTTCTATTTTTTCTATATTAGCATATTATTCTTCATCGTAAATGAAGGCGACATCGCTGTGCAGCGCGGGAATTCGGGTATAATTGTGTTTTCAACGAATTGGTACAAGAGCAAGCGGAGCGAGTTCGGGAGCTTAGGGCACCCCGACACGGACAGGTTAGGTTCAAACGAGATGACGGGAGCTGAAGTGAGCGAGCAAAGCGAGCGAACTCAGCTCCCGTCATCTCGTTCGTGTTAGGTTACTTTAGACCCTGCGGACGGAAATAGGAGCCCCGGCTCCGTCGACTATGTTGCCAAAGTACTAATCAAGTCGCTGTTTTAAACATTTGTATTCGCCCACTGTTTGTCGCCCACTTAGTATTTCAGTAAGCCATATTCAGTATTTTTTACATCTTTAACTTGAATTTATTGTCGCTCGTTTAAATACTACCCTATAATTAATACATCGTTAGATACGTCTTGACCGCCAAGTGTTCTTAGATAGGTGAAGTTAAAAAAACAATCATGGCTTATTTTCAGCGCCATATTGTGCGCCGCATATTGTTTGGAAGAAATAAAAACAAATGGACAGAAAGTCTGAAAATATACGATAATTTAATTTAATTTATTAGTTACACGAAAAAAACATGTTTAAAAAATAATGTACCTACATGAAACAATAATATTTTTTTTTTCAAACCTTTTAACCTAGCCGTTACTAAAGAGTATGCTTTAGAAAATAACCGTTTTACGGCACTAAAGCGCATGTAGGCCCTTAACATTGGGGCTGATATATCACCTTAACAATTTGTCACATTAATTCTGCGATCATTTCGAACTGAGAAACTCGGGCTTAGCTTAGGTTTGAGATTCGGCCATAGTCTAGCATACCGTTCTATACGTGTTATAATTTTCGTAAGAATCGGATCAGACCTTTTGCAAACATACAAGTAATATAACGTTCAGAACAGTAGGTTAAATTAAAAAACAAAATGATCTTATTGTAAAGCAGTTTATTCAGTAAGTCTTTATTACAGGAGATTTTCCCCACGAGTTCAGTCGAACAAATTAGGCAAAAATATTCATCTTTACTGTCAATATTATTTTTTATTCATTCCACACAGCATTTGCGACAATCCAAGACGAAGACGGTCCGCCGAATCGGACGAACTTGACTCCTACCGAAAATACTGGGCGACTTTCGCCAGCAGTGTGACATTAGCTGATTAGATTATATTGGATTGTGTGTATAATAAATTCTTAAGCAGTTTGCATACTTAACAAAGTGGTGTAGGTAGAGGTACTTAACAGAATTATTTTTCAAACATAGTTACTTATAATTTGTTGCCTCTAAACCAATTAGCTAGATTGAATATACATAAGATTGATAGAAAGTACTATCCACAATGTGAATCTACTCGAATGTTTTCTCTGCTTACTCCATTTTCTCAGAATAGCTAGATACACCTATACTACAACTCCGGTGTATTAGTATTTCTAATAAAGACATGCACTATCAAAATAAACGGTTTCCCCTAGATCCAGAGTGAAATTGTATTAAGAGTAATTGCCGCTTTTAGCGTACCTCGAGCTCCTTTATACCGGTGTTGTTTATTCGTATCTGTATTGTGTATTACGTATCTAGGATGTGTATTTGTGTGCTATGTGTCTGGGTTGCTTTATAACCAAGTTTTCGGTATATCGAGTCTAATCGGTTTATCGGTTCTTGTTACAGGGTAATGATCTTTTAAAACGTTTGAGGATAAAAGAGGATGAGCAAATAAAATTTAATGATGGGTTGAAATATGGATGATATGGTGAGAACGGTGAAAACTGAGATGACATATAAAGACATGCTAGATATACGTCATATGGGTCGTGGATAAATTTGAAAGAGAGTTACCGCGGCCCTGGCTCAAGCAACTGAAGAAACACGGGTGGGTTTTAGTCAGTAAACGTCTGACACGCCCTTCCCCTTCACCCAGAGCGAGAGAAGTCATTGGATGATTTCTCAGCCAAATAAAAGAAAGACATAGGTATTTCATATATTAAAACAGGGATTCCCAAACTATTTTGGGAAAGAAACCCCTTTTCCAAAATGAACAGATACCTCAACCACAGCCAAATTATTTTAAAATCCGCTTATTGATTTCGAGATCTTGTACGAACTTGTGCACGCTTATCGACTTGTTGTGTTTTTTAAAAGTTAAGCATGGATACTTCCTTCTAATATATTAGTAATTCTTATAATACTTTGGTACACGTTACTCAACTTATACACTATCTACTTATTCTTATACTATAACTTATACACTATTGGTTATTGACAAATGCGTACAGACTGACTGGACAGGTCCACTCAATCTGGCTGGTTCTTTCCTCAAAAGACCATTTTAGACTTCAGTCTACATGGTCTTCACATGATCTATCCAAGATTTTGTCTAGACTTTAAAAGAGACTGTGACCTCTGAGTTTGTTTCGGCCTTTCTTCTCAGAGTAGTCAGATAGGAAACGTCGACTTCATCTAGTTTTAAAAAATATGATCGACATGTAAAAGTGTTTGTACAAACCTACTTGCAGAAATAAAATCATTTATCTTGAAAGTTTCAAATAACAACTTGTGTTAATTAATATGGATTTTTAGACCTCGTCGACCCCCAAAATCAGTTTTCAGTTATGTCAACCCCTGGGATACCACTTTGGGAAACCCTGCATTAGAATAAGTGCTAAAGAATAATGGTGGTAATGTTTCGCAGATAGGACTTATCATTTTATTCTTAATAAATTATCAGATAGTATTTTTTCGACAAATACATCAAAATGTAAAATTATTCTCTATCAAAATTAAATGTTTACCTACTTCTCTGAATGATTTATCTTTTTATTGAACCATTTTTCAGATATTTCAGTACGAAATCTGTGCGTTTTATTTAAATGGAATTCGGATCACGATCAAGAAAGTTTAAAAGGTAAGCTACGTAATCGGACGGAATTTTAAGTACCCATATTTAATTATGACAATTAGTTTTATTACGTTCTTTGAATTTTGATGGAGTAATTCGGTAAATTTGAAGTTCGCTTTCCTTGTGGTGTCACCAGATTTAGCAAACTCTTCATCGATTTAGTAGATACTGGGCATTTTCCTCAAACGAAAATAGGTAGGTACAAATCATTAACTGAGTGCCAAAAACCGATATCCTTTTCCTCCATTTTAGTCCTTTATTAAAAAATGACAGCATTATGGATGGTGAATTAAAGTAAATTGAATAAATATAACTATAGAAGGTTAATTACTTGAAATATCTTAGTTAGTTATAAAGGTTGTCTGGTAGATATCGCTGTCAGCGATAACGCCGCCTTTGTACCCGTACAAATAAATTTTCTTGTAAAAGAGATGTGTAACTTTTCTTGGTGTACAATAAAGTATATTCTATTCTATTATATTTTCGTTCTGTTATTTGATGTAATGTTTAACCGACAAAAAAAGTAGGAGGTTTTCAATTCGACATTTACAGTCGGTAATAGCTGTTACCTGACCCACCCTGACACACCTGTTAGATGACACACTAAAAGTTCGACAGTTTGTGCCTTCTGCAATTAGCAGTAAATAAGTTTTATTTGATACAAGCTTATCGAACAAGAACGACTTGTTGAAGGTAGGCAAATATTATAGAATATAGTTATGTCAATTTGATCTTTAACACATAATGTTAGGGTAGGTAAGCTTTTGAATACGGTTATGTCACCATGATAGACTTGTTCAACAACATTTGTTAAATAGATTTGGTCTAGTGGTTGCATCAGTGAATCTATATTAACATGGTTGCGATAGGTTCACTGATGCAACGTGCGGTTCCGTTCCACGGCGATAAATAGATGGTGTTAGCAGCAACTTTCAAGTTAAAGGATTTACTCGGTACGTGAATATTTTTTTCTTTAAATACAGTGAAGATTTGTTTTATAGTACTTTTTTGCACGTTTTTACAGTTTCTTTGCACCAAAATGTATTACAATGCAAATTAAAACAATCGAGTGGAATGCCTTACAAATTTAAAAACGCGCCATCAATTGGCATCAATTTCAAATAATCTTTGAAATGTGAATTAAAAGCCCAATATTTTATAATTTTGTACTAAGAAGTAAACAAGAACATACAATTTTTATGTTCAATTCCAGAAAATGTTAATTTTACTCACATTCATCAACTGCTAAGACCCAGGCGTGTCTCTTTTTCGCTAAAGGGGCCAATTCCACCCGGCTTCATCTTTCCGTGGTGTAACCGTGCCATCTCGAACTTCTTGGTGTTACGTTGACATCGACCCTCAACTTCAGCCTATTCGTTGAGGCGAAAGCTCAGTTAGCTGCAAAAAAGTTGGAGATTCTTGCGAATGAGACGGTACTTCACGCCTGAACAGCTGCTCAATTTGTATATATAAAGCGCAAGTTCGGTCATGAATGGAGTAATGCTCTCATCTCTGGGACGGATCTGCTAAATACCAGCTTGATGCACTTGATTCGATTGACGGGCAGGCCAAGAGGCTTATTGGCAACGATGCACTACGCGCGTCAAAGCTCCAGAGCCTCGAACATCGACGCCGAGTTGCCAGCCTGTCAGTTTTTTATCAGTTTCGTTTCGGGGAGTGTGCGAAGGAACTGCACAATTTGATTCCGCCTAGCCCTTTCCATCATCGGACTACAGGACGTACGGCCATGCGCCATCCGTACATGGTGGACATCCCTCCCACACGCATTGTGCGCATAGCTAAGGAGTGGAATTCCCTTCCGTAGTCTTTGTTCCCTTATAGCTACAACCTTGGGGTCTTTACGTCAAGAGTGAATAGGTTTCTTCTAGGTAAGTGTGCTTCACCGTAGACCATATCATCGCTGACCATCAGGCGAGATGATGGCCAAACACGAGCATAAGATTATAAAATATAAATTAAATAATTTTTTAAAAGACGTTGTTTTTCGCAATTTAAATTTCTGCATGGAGTATTGCAGCCACCTTTGGGATGGCTCAGCTAAGTATCAGCTTGCCGCGCTTGACTCGGTGGAACGCAGAGCTAAGAGGCTCATCGGCGACGTTAAACTGGTAAATGCCAAGCTTCACAGCTTGGCACATCGCCGCAAGGTTGCCTGCTTGTCGGTCTTCTACAGACTGTACTTCGGTGAGCGTGCTCAAGAACTCCACGATCTTATCCCACCAGCCCCCTTCTACCATCGGACATCTAGACGCACTGCAAGTTACCATCCTTACCTTGTTGCCATTCCACTAATTCGCACCAAGCGCTTCCAAACATCCTTTATCCTTTATAATGCGCACAGCGATGGAATGGAACTCACTACCTGCGTCTGTGTTTCCGAACGCATTTAACCCGAATCTCTTCAAAGTTAGAGTGAACAGGCTTCTTCTGCGTAAGCTCACTCCATCGTCGACTCTGTCTCTGTCATTGACCTAGACTAGAGTCAAGAGCAAACCCATCAAAAGTAAAAAAAAAAAAAAAAATTTAGTAAGGCAAGGTAAACATATTCGCGTTTAGTAATTGTAATTGAACGTAGACTGGCTTTAGCTTTATTTTCACGGTTCATTTTTATTTTCCTACCCTTAACCTTACTAACATTTAAATACCAGTTTTATAATGAATACTTAATATAATATAATTTGTCTTTCAACTAGCCACTTATTACAAGTTAGACGAAAATATTACCAATTTAGAATTTTTACGTTTTAAGAATGTGTCCGTCTATAGAAACACTTATTGAATAAATTCTAATTTCTCATCATGTTCGTCTTAGTCTAATACACGGACCACGAGACTGGCAGCCTTATTGGCACTAGGCTGCAGATTTCTTTGAATATATTAATTAAAATAAGGTATTAGTAGCAATTATACTTATTATTTATTTATGTACACACAAAACACTTAAACGAGAAAATATATATAAAAATAGAAGAGCACAAAGGTGCTTTTTATCTCTAGAGAAATTTCTTCCAGCAAACCTGCGATAGGAGAGTTGGATAAGAAACATAGACACAGTGTGTATAAGTACAAGGAAAACTTATACAAACATAGTATATAAAATTACAATGAGGGCTTAAACACTTCCCCCAATTATGTTACAATACTCTGATAAACTTTTAGTCTTACAGCATAAAAATCAAAATCGCATAACAAGTAGTTTTAAATACCCTAACGCTAACGTTTTAAAAATCAAATTTGCGTATGTGTATTATTATTGTATTTGTTCATCGAGTGTACATACCTGTATTAAACGCTAGTCTGATAAATATATATTTTTTATCAACCATTGGGGATTTTTTTTAAGAAAACAACAAAGCATAACGATTTCATCGAGATTGTTTTGGTTTAGTAAGCTTTATTGAAACTTAATAACTAAAAATAACATATACCACAGAAAACAATTTATTTGTTATAAAAAGCTCTATTGAAACTTAATATTTACTAAAATATACCACGAACAAACGGGTTTTACTTGTTAAAATACTACCAAATTCATTGATCACCTAAGGCCATCTTCTGCGAAAAAAATGTATGGAAATAGCAAGTAAAAAAAATTCTTCCCAACAAATGTGTGGAAATTGCAAGTACAAAAATCACTACAGTCCAGTGGTAGGAGGTGGTACCTACTTCAACAAAGTATGAATTATTTAGACAGACGCTTAGCACGCGCCGAGCAAATTGAGACGGAGTGCCGGATGCTATACGTGATCATATTAACCTCGGATATGTTGCTGTACTAAATAATTTTGATACTTGGCTCAAAAAATACGACTTGAGTGGGGGAGGGAGTGGGTGATTTGGTCCTGTGCTATGCTGGCAACATCCTAGTAAAAGGAAAAAAAAAATTTTTTTATTTTTTCGTACTAAAGACTTTCATTCAATCCATTTACGATTTCAAGGTTGTTGTTAATGGTGACGTATGTTCATATTCATGAGTAATTTAACTCCATAAAAGATTGTCAAAGAATGAGGGTTTTTAAGAAAATTCACGCCATTAGTTGGCGCCACATTGGTGAGAGGTCTTTTACTTGGAAAATTTAACTTATGACATCAACTTGCTTGACGTCAATTTGACTAATGTCAAAAAACATAAGCATTTGACAGCAGCTTGGACCTCACGTCTCAGTGATGCCACCTAGTGGTACATGATTTCAGAATACCCTCATTAAAAGATAATCCAATGTTACTTTCTCGGTCTAATAAAATATTTCCTATTATGTCTTTCGAAAGTTTTTTGGAAAAAGTGAATGCCAGTCAGTAAGTACAGAAATCCAGTGATTTTTAAATATTTGTAATTCAGTTTGATTACGCCTTACCTACATCATGCTTAGGGTAACTGCTGCCAATCATTTGTTATTCAGTTATTTAAACACGTGTTTTGATTTTGTATATAAGGGCTCTTTCAATTTAGACGTTTGGTGTGCGACTGCTGCGGGACCGCAGCGGTGCGGGTGTCGAACTGCGCACCTCCAGTTTATTTTTGTCATCAAATTTATACATCAAGAGATCAGTTCAGCGCCGGGGTGCCGCGCACGCACGACAGCACGACAAGTTTGTGTGTGCATACATTGTATGGAAAAATAACTGGTCGTGCGTTGAATGAAAAAAATCAACTGGTTGCTGCAGCAGTCCGACACCAAAAGTCTTAATTGAAAGAGCCACAACTGTGAAATGTCGGCCTCAGCTATTGCCGTGACAAATCTTAAAGTGAACTTGATGTTATTTTAATTAAACTCTTTGCACGCATTACACTAGCTATGTTAAAACTGTCATCAATTATCCTTAACTTAAGTATTTTTCTCAGCGAGATCAAGCCTCTCCTAAACAACAATTTTGGATCCGCCAGCGGGCCTCAGCCCAACTCTTCGGGGTGTACCTACAGGTGTGATGTTATATTTGTGTATTGATTTTGTTCATCTTTTGATGTGGCGCTGGGTTAATTGTTAAGATAGGTCAGTATACAGTGCTTAGACGAGAGAGGGAAAGAGGACCGGATGAAATATTTACATAATATAAACATAGGTACTATAATTTTCCTACTTTTGGGACTAGGGCCTATTTCCTGTGAAAGCAGAAAGGCTATCATAACATCTGCATCATTATAGGTTTCTCGACTAATTAATGTTTTTTTTTTGCGAATTATTGTATTTGTTTATGTCCCTTTGTGTTTATTTGTGTTACCTATAAATGACATCAAGCATGACTGTACCCATATTTGCAAATAAAGTTTCTTTCTTTCTTTCTTTCTTTCTTTCTTTCTTGTATTATCAGCTTCCACAATCTTTCTCTGCATCACCCAAAGGCAGAATGATAGAAAATGCCTAGGGCATAGTTGCTATGCGTATTCGTAAAATAACAGTTCAAGTATTAAGACTATCGAGTCCAACTACAAAAGCATTCGACAGACATTTTGTTTATCGGAGTTTTGAATAATAAATAAAGATTCATTATGATGGCGTGCGGTAAGTGTGTAAGCAAGTGTAAGTGGGCTCAATTCGCTCTGTGACGTCAGTCGTCGGTTGACGCCTGCACTGTTGGCAGAATTAATGGGCTAGCTTTTAAATTTTTGGGAACAGTGTTTCTACAAGGTTTTATTTAACTTGCAATGTATGTATGTATGTAAGTGAATCCGTGTCATATCTTGCACTGAATGTTAAAGCAGTTATCCTCCACCGATTAAGATGAAATTTTGAGTATACGTTTAGTTTAGATGACAATGCATGGTTTAGCTAAGTGACGTCATTCTAAATCCAAGATGGCGGGCTAGTTATTTTTTATGCATGATCTGGGTATCAAATAAAAAGGTTCGTTGTGAAGAATACGAAAAGAGCTTGTTTTAAAAAAAATAATTTTTAATGAATAATTTTATTGAAGATTTTATTGATCAAATCTTGCATGTTTAAATTGACCCACTTTCAACTGTCTGATTGAAGCTGAAATTTTGCACACATATTTCTCGTGACAATGCATTTTTTTTTTTTATAAAAGATTGTTTTAAATAAACTTTACCTATTAGTCCTACTACAATTAATTTATTTCTATAAACTTTAACTTAATGAACTTTCAAAATACAAAGGAGCACAGACTCCATTAAGATCAAGTAAGCTAATCCAGACTAATAATTAATTACTTATCCGATATTTACGTTTCTTTTTACCCGATTGCGCGACGCAAAGGAGGGTAATGTGTTTATGTATGTACGTGTGTATGTTTTTTCCTATGTGGCGTTTTAGAGACCAAACGCGTAGGCCGACTTTGATGATTCTTACATCAATTGATTCTTTTTAACCTTGCGTGTGTCACTAGCTACATTAATAGGTATGGAAAAAAAGTAAAATGGTGGATTTTGGGCGCCATACTGTGAGCGGCCCAATTTTTATTTCTTGTAAACACATAGTGTGGGGTATCAAAATAAAGAGATTTAAGAGGATATTTCAAAAATATATAACACTTACAACAGCTACACTTATAACACTTATATGTTTAAAAGTAATCCGAAAAAAAAATGATAACTTCTTTCTTCTTCATCGGTACACTCTTGGCATAGCGGTCGTGGTCATCATGTTGCAATGAGTCTTCGGGTTCCATAATTTGCTTAACGATGCGACGCCATCTCTCTCTATCAGCTGTTATTCGTGTGTACTCATGCAATGGGCCATCCACTGCAGACTTCATCTGGTCGGTCCATCGCATGGGTGACCTGCCGCGCGCTCTCGTCCTTGCCACTCTACCCTAAACTACAAGCCGCTCGATAGAGTCTTTGCCTCGTCGGGACACGTTTCCAAACAACTGGAGTACTCGAGCTTGGGCTATAGTCGATAGACGCTGCAGGTTCGATATTCTTATACCTGCTGTCGATACACCGTCCGTCCAGTCTTCAAGGGTAATCCACATTATAAGTTCAGTGTAGATGTTGAACAATAGCGGCGAGATTATACATCCGTGACGGACGCCTGAACTGGGGTGACAAACATTCGAAAGTAAGCCATCCGTCCTCACTAACGCTGTTCCATCCTCATAAAGACGCCTCAAAAGACGCACAAGGTGTTTGGGAGTGCCCATAGCAAGAAGGGTCCTCCACAGTACTGGCCATTTCACCGAATCAAATGCCTTGGAGAAGTAAACGAAGCAAATATAAGTGGGCTTGTTGAACTCTCGGGCTTTCTCACTAAATTGGCGAACTATGAAGATCCGCTCTCGAGTGCCCTTTTAAGTTTTCAGTCGCTCGTTTAACACGTGCAGTACAATTTTGCGTATGACGTCAGGCAGTAGTTGCTGTACTTCTTTGTTAAACCCTTTTTAGGGTTCCGTACCCAAAGGGTAAAAACGGGACCCTATTACTAAGATTCCACGATCCGTCTGTCAATCCGTCTGCCTGTCTGTCTGTCACTAGGCTGTATCTCACGAACCGTGATAGCTACAGTTGAAATTTTCACAGATGATGTATTTCTGTTGCCGCTATAACAACAAATACTAAAAACAGAAAAAAAGTAAATATTTAGGTGCGGCTCCCATACAAAAAATGTGATATTTTTGCCATTTCTTAATAATAGTATATATAGGTAGATAAGGGTTCCCCCTTCATGCGCGACTCCGACTCGCACTTGGCCGGTTTTTATTAATTGGAATGAAGACAGTGTCAGCCGATTCCTTAGGCCATGTTCCACTTTGCCATATTTTGTTATAGATGGTATGAATCATCTGTACCCCCCGTTCACCTGCAGCCTTAATGGTCTCTATTGGAATGGTGTCTATGCCAGCTTCGACTTTTTCTTTAAGAATTTCTGGCTTTATGTCTTCATTTTTGGGTTCCGTAGGAGCAAAAACCTGAGATAGAGCTCACGGTAGAATTGATGGATAATATCATCACTAGCTGAGCTTGTGGGATCTGCACGATGTTGAGATTAACCGGTGAAGCCTTTAGTTTAATACTCAGAAGTCGATCACTTACAGGCTCAGATCAGTTGCTTGGGGACGACAAAAGCAACTCCTTTCCGGCTTGCACTGCCATTGTCCGAAAAAAAGGTGCCGTGTTTTTCGGTCAGGAAACGCCCATTTCCTCGCCAGTGTGTCTCACTGAGGCCGCAGATATTTAATTCACATCTGGTTATTTCTTTTTCCAAGATCTCTTACTTTCAAGGCATGAGTAAATCACGTGCGATCTCTTTAATTGTGTTCTTATGATGAGTTTCTTGAGAAGATAGTGCAGTGATTTCCCCTTGCCTTCTACACCAGACCTTTATTTTGGGGTTATTTGGACCCCAAGGATACTCTTCCAGCCGGTTGCCCAGCCACACGTATGGGTATACCGCCATTGCTCGATCGCCAGAACCTCGTTCGTTATCCAGTAGGGAGCACCACGACCGCTAAAGGCGGCCGCCGTCAGCTATTCGTACGAACATCGCACAAGATCTTGACTCTATCGACTGGACTACACATTTGAAACCTGTGTAACCACGGACAAAATGGTTGAAATATTTTACGAAAGGGTTACGAGAGCTATAAGCAATCACGTTCCTTTTTCGTATAAGATAAAATACAACAAACAACCACCATGGTTACTAAATTATTAAAGCAAACATACAGCCTTAGAATTAGAGTGAAAAAATATAATAACGCGATGTTCAAAATTGGTTTATCCTTGCTGAAGGAGAGATTATTAAACAAATCATCCTACACTACCTATATTGAGACAATAGAGGCTAGAATAAAAACAAATTCTAAATACTTTTGGACTTATATTAAACATAAGCGTAAAAATAAAAGCACAATTTTGGAACTTATGAGCTTGAACGATGGTACAGATATCTGTCAATTGTTCGCAAAAAACTCATCTGTGTATAATCAGCAGAACCCTTCCGTGCCCCCTACATTACTAACCAATAATTTAAATAGCTCATTGAGTTCTGAATGTTTGAATGTTTTGGGTTGCATATCGCTTACAAAGGATTTGGTTGCTAGCAAACTAAAATGTCTGGACGTACGCAAAGGACCGGGTCCTGACGAGCTTCCCCCAATTCTACTTTCTAAGCGTTCTAAGTCTTTCTCAAGGCCTTTAACTCTTCTATTTAACCGTTCCCTTGAATCAGGTCACTTCCCATCCGCGTGGAAGAAATCTAAGATAGTCCCTATTTTTAAAAATGGTAGCAAGAACGACATAAAAAACTATAGGCCAATTTCGATCATATCAATTATCCCTAAAGTATTCGAATTATTAGTGTATCCTTATCTGTATAGCCACTTGAAAAACCACATAGTAGGTAATCAACACGGTTTCATGCGGGGTCGATCAACACACTCAAATTTGATAGCATTTTCGGAGAATGTCATCGAGTTGGTGGACCAACGAATTCAGGTTGATGCAGTGTACACAGATTTCAGTAAAGCATTCGACAAAGTGGACCACCAGTTATTATTGAAGAAACTTGAGAAGTACGGCATCTATGGTCCACTATTGTAATGGTTTCGGTCATATCTTGGTGTGTATCGTTCGTCGTTTTGAACGGGACCAGATCCGAAGACTTCAATGTGACATCTGGGGTACCACAGGGCTCCCATTTAGGACCTTTGTTATTCAACATTTTCATTAACAGCATTATAGATTGTTTTCATCACGCACAATCCTTTTTATTTGCGGATGATCTCAAATTGACCTTGCCTATAAGATCCATGGAAGACTCGTATTTGCTACAGGCGAACTTGAATAGATTGGTTGAGTGGTGCAACGATAATGGTATGAACCTAAATTTGGATAAATGTTTATACATAAAATCTTGTCGCAACAAAAAAACTCACAACACTAAATACACTATTTCAGCCAAAACACTCAAGGAAGTGTATAGTATCCGGGATCTGGGTGTCTTGATGGACAGTAAATTGAGCTACAATGACCATATAGACAAAATAGTTGCAAACGCGAACAAAATGCTAGGCTTTGTATTAAGGACCTCCAAGCCATTTAAGAATCCAAAGACGAAAATTATTCTTTATGAGACGCTGGTTCGAAGCAATTTAGAATACTGCTCACAGGTATGGTCACCACGTTACAACGTTCATAAGCAACGAATTGAGGGATTACAAAAAAGGTTTTTATACCATTTATCCTTTGCAAATAAAACCACGAATCAATTAAGATCTTACAAAGATCGAATTCGGCACTATAAATTTCAAAGCCTCGCGAATCGTAGAAAAGTACTGGATCTATGTTTTCTTCATAAATTGGTGACATCCAAACTAATTACTGACCTTCTGTCGAGAATATCTATTAATGTCCCTAGTAGATTACCAGGGTCCCATACCTACAAATTGTTCGGACAATCTTCGCGCAAAACGAACCTCGGCGACAAATCTCCTCTTGCAAGGGCTACCAAATTGTACAACGCTATATGCCGAAAAGCTGACATCGATATAAATCACGACACTCTTAGCTCCTTTAAAAGGAAATTGTATAAGTACTTTCGGGCGGAGGACTTTTGATTTATCTCTCCAACAATAATAAACAATAATAATTAATTATTTAACTTTCATTACTTTTATATCACAAAAATTACTTTAATATAATTTAATGTTGATTTTATTTTGTGTGTTTTGGGACGATCTGGAATGTATCTTCCGACTGCACAGCATGATTTTCTTCTTGTTTACGTCTTTTTAGTTCACTTCTTAAGCAGTCGGCTTTATTGATTTTTGAATTGACATTTTTTATATGTTAAATTATTCTCGATTACATGCATACATATATACATATTAATGTTCCTAAATATAGTGAAGATACCAAACACGGTCCCCATCGTAGTTGTTCAGCGCTGGGCAGACGCCGACGATGCGTATATGTATCAATTATTTGGAGTGTAATTAAATCATCCACGTTATTAATAGGGCTGGCTGGCCCACAGCAAAATATTCTAGACAGATTCGATTATGTCTGTCATTTTGAACCTGTTACAGAATGGTTCTGAAAAGTTTAATAGGTACGTAAATAATAAGTGGCAACGTAAAAAATAAAACATGAACACAGGATGTAATACAACCGCAGCAGTACTCTCCATTTTCCGAGTAAAAATCTTTATCTACACTCACAACGTAATGTTCTAAATATGAATTTAAAAAATATTGTATAAACACGTAGGTACTTTATATTCGTGGATAGTAGATAAATTAAAAAAAAACCATTACAGTGCAACATTTTCGTTCGATTTTCAAACAGCTGCATCATAACGTTACTTTTTATTTTATAAAGCACACTTTAACTTTTTAATTTATAGTCGCTTATAGGCTCATTATTTATGTCATTGACTTAATGTAGAAAAGTAGTGTCATAGTCTATGGAGACACGCGCTGCGCAGTCATGCGGAATGAGAATCTAAAGTGCCCGCCATACCACATATTATTTCCGTTGCCACTTTTGTTTTATTTCAGCCGTATGAGTGAAGATAAAATAGCGTATGCAATGGCATATAATTAGGTATTAAAACATTCGCGTGTTATTATTATCACGTTCGGTATCGCCTCATGTGATAAACCCACGCTCGTGTTTCAATAACCCCTATTATATGACCATCGCATTAACCACTATTTTATTTTTATTGATATTGCATAAACTACTCTTATTGAATTCTATGTAAAAGGCCATATTTTTATGACCTACTAGCTAATACTTATACGTATCTTTAGTAAAGGAAAGGGTTTGTTAAACGATAAATAAATAAAGTTTTAATTTGGAAGTTCAAATTGACTGTCAAAAATTTTAAGTATTTAACCGTCGTCATTTTCATCCGGTATACAATAATCTCGAAGCAAATATGAATCATTTCGTAGCGTATCTGCTACGGCTGCGTAGGCCTCGTAGCACTGACAGCTACGGCGGCGGCGTAGCAAAATTCTTCATTTCCCCAAAATTATATTTGCAGGGCATCCCTATTAAATTTCAGAGACCCTTGCCCTTGAAATTAAGATGGTATACATATCAAAACAATACGTGAGGACTTAAGACCTTAGTATTATTTCCCTTGTCAGCTATATTAGTGAAGTTTGAGGTACTTAAATCATACATATACTCGTGCACGGATCTTATTGGTGACGTTCTTCAGAAAGGCCAGGTGCGTATTACTTATAACCGGCGTGCGAGTATGGCCAGTACACTAATTGCGTAATACTCCAAATCAGAGTTTCCTTCACAACCGAAAGAAGTGCCTTATCCATTGCTTCATAAGACGTATGGCGACACAGTTGGCGCAGTGGTTGAGCGATCGACTGCTGCGCTGCGTGTCGTGGGTTCGATTCCCGCACGGAACAAATATTTGTATGGCCTACAGATAGTTGTTCCGGATCTGGGTGTCTTGTGTATGTGAGTTTAAATGTATGTAAACGCACCCACGATACAGGAAGAAATTCCTAGTGTGGGGCAAAGATTAAAAAAAAAAAATGTATTAAAAAATCCGTTGCCTCGACAGTACAAATCACGCAATGAATACTATTGAATTGTTAAAATATAAAAGTCAATATCATGAATTTATATGTTACGCTGCTGTTGATGTAAAAAAGTAAGCTGAGGAAATGAGTATATACTAGGATCTGTGCAGGTCGTGTGCTGTAGTTTCAGGAAAAAAGGCTAAAGTTTATGTATGTAAAATCGATGTTTTTTTTAAACTATATGCCCTAAGTTTTTATTCAGTTACTGGGCGACTACAGGACTTAGAAAAAGTAGGGAAAGACTTTACGAGCTATTTGACATTAGCCTTGTATTAACACTTTATTCATACACAAAATTTCTTAGGTTATCAGATAACTTACGACTTCAAATGCCAATGCATTCCACGAGTTTTCTGTATAAATCCTTTACTGTCCAGGCTACTCGTCTGTGGAATGCGTTGCCAATCGTTGCCTATGTTCAAAAGACTCGTGAGGGAGCATTACCTGTCGCTGTGATTATGAATTGATTGCCATCATTTTATTTATTGCCTTTATATTTTAGTATGTTTGTATTTATTATTATATTACATAGCATAATATGTATGTATCTGCATATCTTCTATTTTTTTTTTAACACTGGTATGGTCACTAACAGCCCCACTTCGTGTCCAGCAATTATTGTCCATACCTGGTTGCCTGGAAGAGATCGCGGAATGCGATAAGGCCGCCCATTGTATGTGTTTTTAGTTTTAAGTTTCCTTTATAAATGTAACTTATGGTGTACAATAAAGTATATGATAAATAAATAAATAACACTGATACGTTTAATAAGTATGTTGCTACTTACTCAAGAATTTTATTAAATACATGTAAAGCAGCAGTATAAGGCCTTGTACATTAACATAAGGTTAAATTGGCAGAAAATAAAATCAAGACGGTTTGGAAAATTATAAACAATGAAACAAACAGGAATAAAATTAATAAAACTGATTTCACGCTTGAGACCACACACGGACTTATTAGAGATAACAAAAAAGTTGCTCAAGAATTTTTAAATTTATTTACCAGCATCCCAATTAAAACGGCTGAAACCTTCAATTCTTCGCTCTCGCTTGCTTTTGAATTATTAAAAGGTAAATGCATTCGAATTAATTTAACTTTTCACACATAAACCTCTAACAGTAATAAAAGCTCTTAGGTTCAGTATTGATTCACTGCCAATAATTTAGTACGAAACGTTAAAAAACCAAGTGCGTAAAATTTGTCTTGCCGAATGTCAAAAGTACTAATTGTGACATTATATTAAACAAGGGGAAGCTAGACTCAAGGTTACAATGGGGTCCTCATTAAATATCACTTGCAGGGCGGCTAAATTTGGCAGCTTATACTGTTAAAAAAAATCGTCAATTTACTGATGCAGATACCGCGAGGCTGGTCTATTTTAGTTACTTTTATATTATAATGTCTTACGGTATCTTAATATGGGGAAGGGCTGCAGACTTTGAGTGAATTTTTTATTCTGCAAACAGGATCCATCAGAGCCATATACAATCTTCGCCGGCGCGATTCTCTAAGGGAACTGTTTAAGGACCTTAAAATCATGACGGTTCCTTGTCAATATATGTTATTAAAACATAATATACGTGAGAAGGAATTTAAATCTTTTTAGTAAAAACGGCGACAGACATAATTAAGTTACTAGAAATAGGAGCCAATTAGTTCAACCAGGTTTCAGACTAGGTAAAGCAGCCTTATCTTTCATGGGGTACTGTACAAAATGTTACAATAAAATTCCTCCCCACATTCTAGAACTGAATGAGACGAAATTTAAAACTTGTATAAAACATATATAGTGGGTTCATTCCGCGGGTCTAGAAATATGTTGTTCGATTTTTAAACCCCCGACGGAAAAAGAAGGGTGTTATAAGTTTGAAGAGTGTATCTTTGTATTTGTGTAACCTGTCTGTGGCATCATAGCTCCTAAACGGGTGAACTGTCGTTTTTTTTTGTTTGAAAGATGACTTTGTCGAGAGTGTTCTTGGCTATGTGTGATGAAAGTCGGTTCAGTCGTTCAAAAGTTATTCAAATTTTACTCTTTGAATCGGCCCGGGATGATAGTAAAAGTATTCCAATAGTAGTATACTTAACTGGTGTGATAGCCAGACGTGTATCTATGATACCCCTACCTCTTCCACCGGGGAATAGATTTAATTCTTGATAGTTGAAATAGCTACATGATTTATTAATTATAAGCCGCTTAATGAAGTGGAAGGAAGAGGAATTCCCCGAGGAATTTTAAACACGTTGCACGTTTTGCAGACGTTGTAACGGTCAATAGGTAGGTTGCGGTGTCACTTGGGCGACATCGGAGACGGACAGCCGCACAAGGCAGGTTCGCGGTGAGTTCAAACGCGTGCCTGTGTTCCCGCCATAAGCGGCACAGGAGGACACCGTGGTGTTTTAGTGGTTTAGAGTCCCACATAACTGCGCTATATCCCCGTGGTAGCGCAGTATGCATGAGCATTTCCCCAGGCTAAAAAAAAAACCACTTTCGTCACTCGGAGTTATTTACTAACTTCGAGTTAGTTGTTAACCTGGTCATTTATGTATGACATAGTGGCTATTTAACCTCATGTTAGCAACTAACACTGAGTTAAGTTCTCGGCGCAAGTGGGCCTTATAAAATTATAAGTGAAAATATAAGTAAATGAATCCAACCTTGGGTGTTAACACCCTGCCTGCAGGCACATTAGTTTCCGCTCTCCTTTTGAAACGCATCACATGCGCAGATTATTAAACAGGTAACGCTGATATTGTTTCGTTATTAAGTACAGTAATAAACCGTGTTGATACACCCACAGTTTTCTCGGAAAGGCACCGTAATACATTTGTTTGAAATAGCTGTGGGTCGAGGGTTTAAAATTGTGTAAGCGAAAGTTAATGGCTTAAAGATGTCGGACGAAAATTACACATGAGTCGAACTCCGAGGTTAGGCAACGCTTGCCAAGGTCGGTCAGTGGATGGGAGTCCATCCTTTACACACCGGGAAAACGTTATGCCGTTGGCCCCGGCTGCCTGTTGCCTGTTACGAGAAGCCCGACAGTCTGACAACCAGTCTGCCTGTCTAGTACCGTGTTACCCAGTTACTGGGTTGTGGAGGTCAGACAGGCAGTCACTATTTGTAGAATACTGGTATTCAGGTTCATCTGGTTCATTGAAAATCTGGACCAGATTTTCAGAGCCTTTTCGTTAAGTTTACCTTTTGAAGATAAATGCTCGTTTCGTATGCGTTTCCAGACCTTTTTCCAGTAATTAGACTATTAATTGCCTGTATTCTACATCCAGTTTAATCCAATAATATTATTTTTTGCACTGCCAATTCAGACCATAATTTTTTATTTTATTGTTATTTCATTTATTCATTTTATATACATATTTGTTACATTTTTAAATAAAAAAAATAAAAAAAAAAGTATTTTATAATATAAAAAATAGTAGCCCACTGGTATCGGGAACAGGATCCAAGCTACCGGTGGTCGGGGCTCCTGAGAGAGGAACTTCCTAACGATACGTGCCGTATCCAGATGTACCGCTTTCTGGATCAAACCCTTAATCCAGCTGCCCAACGAGAGTCTCCTCAGATATTCATCGAGGCTAATGGCTATTATGCCATTGGCCGTCACGACTATCGGCACAATGACTGCTGTATTCACATCCCACATGTCGAAAACCTCGCGAGTCAGATTTAGATACTATTATAACTATTTTTTATTTATTTATATATCCATATTTATTAAAACGTTGTCCCACACTAGGAATTTCTTCCTGTATCGTGGGTGCGTTTACAAACATATAAATTCACATAAATAACATCCAGAGCCTTAACAACAATCTGTAGGTCATACAAATATTTGTTGCGTGACCCGCGACACGCAGCGCAGCAGTCAATCGCTCAACCACTGCGCCAACCGTGCACCCACCCATTGAAATAAACAATTTCCGAAAACATTTAAATTCAAAAGAATATGCCTACGTACATTGGCATTTTCTAAGAATTATAAAATTTAATAAAAAAATCAACAAAATGTATGGTGGAACCAAACACCATAATATAATCTCTTTATGAACCAAAGAGGGCAGTCACTTATGAAAATTAAAGCCATGATTTTTTTATGTGAAACCGTCTTCCAGAATATTACACAAACATTGCGAAATGAGAAATGTTACGATTTATACTCCTAAAACAAATTCTGTTCTACATGTTCTTTATAAAAATAACCAGTGAAAGTAAAAAAAAAATAGGAACCCACTTTAGTACACATTAACTATAGTGGTCGCCAAACTTCTGGGCCGCCCTGAAGTAGGTTTTCCGATGCGCAAGGCACGAAATAGTGCTGTTTTTGAGTTTTACTACAGCGCAGCCATTGTAGCCAACGTCAAGGCGGCCAAGAAGTTTGGCGAGAACTAAACACACTGTACTGTGACACTGAGGTTTGCTGTAAGAGAACCCAATTATGGTTTAAGCTCGCCTTTGTACATGATAGATAGATAGAATAGAAACATTTATTCGTATAAACATGTGTATACATACATACACACGCAGGTGCATGTATGTACGATGATGAAAAATAACAAATAATTGTATGTACTTAAAGACATGTTTGCCACTTGTCATGGCATGCGAATATTTTATCAATTAGTATTAAGTATGTACATTATAAAATATAATTAGATGTATGATAACAAAAAATTACTTGAAATTAAATGATTTTGTCATCGAGAAATTCCTTAACATTATAGTAGGCTCTCTGTACCAGAAACAATTTAAGCCGACGTTTCAAGTCTTCGATACTTAGTTCTTTCCAGATTTTAGGCAATTTGTTATACATAATGGGTGCCATACAAAATATACTTCTGCGCATAAGTGTAGTTTTACAAGGATGGAGACAGAGTTTGCTATTATCACGTCTATTTCGGTGTATTACATCCTCTAGACGTGGAAATAAATGAGCTGTCCTATTGTATTTGTATGTTTTTTTTTTGTACAATCAAGAATATGAATCCTCGACACCTTTTAATTTCATGCTGTCTACATAATTTATCTAATAGTAGACACGCTTCGGTCGATCTTTTGGATACATAATTATGACACAATATCTTGCGAAAACACCCCGATTCAAACAGTAAAACGCCCATAACTTTAGAACGGCTGAACCGATTATCATCATCAGCTAAAAACACCCTCGATAAAGTCACCTTTCAAACAAAAATCAAATCGGTTCATCCTTTTTAGAGCTATGATGCCACAGACGGATACACAAATACACAAACACACAGGTACACACGTCAAATTTATAATACCCTACTTTTTTCTGTCGGGGGTTAAAATATAAAATTATTTCTACAAACAAGCACTCACGCCTTCATCCCATGGGTGTAGACAGAAACTACAGAACACCACTTCTTTTCGATTCGACGATACATTCAATTACATTGTTTGGGCAACGTAGGTGGCCACGCTTATTGCAACGTCAGTCAGAAGCACTCTACAGATCATCCAGGGTGCAAGTAAACGGACAGCTAAGACACTCCAGCAAGTAGGGCATAGACTGCACAGGGGCACCACACTTGAGCCGGGTTTTCGACGGTTCAAAAATCCGCCATTGTGGCAAATTATATTTACAGCGGCCTACTTGGGTACGGCAGGGTACGGTGCAGGGAGAGGTCATATCTCCGAAATTGTTTACCGCTGCATTGGAGGATGTCTTCGAGGTTCTGGACTGGAGAGGGCTAGGCATCAACGTCAATGGCGAGTATATCACTCACCTTCGGTTTACCGACGATATAGTGGTTATAGCTGAGACCATGGAGTAACTCTGTACAATGCTCGATGACCTCAGTAGACCTTCCGAAAGAGTGGGTCTTAGGATGAACATGGACAAAACCAAGGTGATGTTGAATGCCCATGTCCACACTCACTCCTATCAAGGTCGGAGACTCTACACTCGAAGTTGTGGGCGAATATGTCTACCTGGGCCAAACGATCCAGTTGGGTAGGGACAACTTCGAGAAAGAGGTCAACCGTCGAATCCGACTCGGCTGGGCAGTTTTCGGGAAGTTGCGCGGTATCTTTTCGTCCAACTTACCACAGTGTCTCAAGACGAAAGTCTATGACCAGTGTGTGTTGCCATAGTTATGACATTTGCTCTGAGACGTGGTCGCTTACAATGGGACCTCATCAGAAAGCTTACAGTCACTCAAATGGAAATGGAGAGGGATATGCTCGGAGTATCCTTGCGTGATCGAATCAGAAATGTAGAGATCCGCAAGAGAACCAGGGTTACCGACATAGCCCGAAGAATTGCCAAACTTAAGTGGCAGTGGGCAGGGCACATTGCTTGCAGAACGGATGGCCGATGGGCCAGGAAGGCTCTGGAGTGGCGACCGCGAACCGGAAAACTTTGCGTTGGAAGGCCTCCCACCAGGTGGACCGATGACCTGGTGAAGGTTGCGGGGATCGGCTCTTTGGACCGGTCAATGTGGCGACGCTTGGGATAGGCCTATGTCCAGCAGTGGATGTCGTTCGGCTGATATGATGATGATGACGATGATGACTTGGGTACGTTACCTATTCTAGAGATAGTTTTATTGGGTCAGGCAATGCATTCCACAGACGAGCAGCCTGGACAGTAAAAGATTTATCCATGAAAGTTGTGGAATGCATTGGCATTTTAAGTCGCAAATTATCTGATGACCTTAGAGATTTCGTGTGGGAATCGCAGATAAACTGAAAACGATCCTTGAGGTAAAAAGGACTGCAAGGAGTACAGAGCACATTAAACGAAAGAGAAAGAATATGAGCATTCCGGCGAAGGCGAATTGGCAAACACTTGAGCTTTACACGAAATTCGGCAACGGTCATATTTGCGCAAACCAAATATGAACCTTATACAAAAATGTTGAAGCCGCGCAAGTTTATCGAGTTGTTCTTGAGTAAGGTCAAGATAGCTAGCATCAGCATAATCAAGGATGGGAAGAAGAAGAGATTGTGCTAGCACAATCTTAGTGGCAGTCGGAAGAAAATTGTCGTCTCTTCAAAGATGTAGCAGATGAAAACAACTTGCGGCTGACTTCTTGCAGTTGAGCAGTCCAAGAGAAGTTCTTGTCGATGAGTATCCCCAAGTTTCTAACTTTATCACTGAAAGGAATAACTGAATTGTCAAAAAGAACTTGGGGAAGACACGTCCAGTCGATCCTAGAAACCATTCTATAACTGCCCACTACAATTACCTGCGTCTTTACAAGGTTGACCATAAGCCCATACCTCCTGCTCCAATCGCAAATGTGAGCCAGATCAAGATTGATGGTAGCTATAGCCTCAGACAGCTTTCCGAGTGGAGCTCGCGAGTATAATTGCAGATCGTCTGTCGAATTAGTTCATTCGAGATTGAGTTTATGAAAACAGCGAAAAGTAAAGGGGATAAAACGCCACCCTGTGGTACCCCGGCAGAAATATTACACCAGGAAGACAACTTCCCTCCGATGTTAATATGTTGCCGGCGCCCGAACAGGTAACTACGAAACCAGTCAACCACCGTTGGAGATATATTAAGAGAGCATAGAATGCCAAGCAAAACAGAAATCAACAAATCAGCAAAAAAATAAGAAATCAATAGTATTAAAAGCATTACTGAAATCGAGCAAATGATGCAATGCCTAGACCGTCAGATTACTGCTTTCCATGGCTGGCCGAATATCATCCGTGATGTTGAGAAGAGCTGTGCTGTGACAAGGACGGAAGCCGAACTGGAAGGGATTGAGGAGATTATTTTTGGATAAGAAAGTGTTTATTTGATTATGGATTAACCGTTCTAGGACTTTGGCCGGGAATGGTAAGACAGATATTGGACGGTATTCAGAAAAGGATGTGGGATTGGAGTTTTTTGGTAAAGGAATTATCTGTGCATCTTTCCATGAGAATGGAAAGACACCGCTAGACGCAGACAAGTTAAGGATGGCAAATGACAGGAAGGATAACGTCCAGCACCGGGAGTATTATTTTACGGCGGATACAGGCACTTCCTACTGCATTGGAAGTAATTGATAGTATGCTCTTATTAACATCACATGCGGTGATTTGACTAAAAACAAATGGAGCATAACTGGGAGCAGGAAGAGATGAAAGATAATCCAATGTATTCAATTTTACTGTCTTATCGAAATGTGATAAAGCTGTGAAATGATTATTCAATGCATCGATATCTAAATCTTTAGGGATTGACTCTTGTCGCGTTTTACCGACCCCCAATGATCTTGGAAAATTCCAAACTTTGGATGCGACTCCGTTTTGGACAGAGTTATGAATGTGTTGGCGATTAGCATTCCTACACACCTTGTTGCAGAGTTTGCGGATAGAGGCATATTTGTCCCTATTCGCATCAGTAGGCTGTCGCTTATTTTTGGCCTTCGCCGCAACTTTTTTGTGCATTAACTTTTTGATCTCATCTGTCAGCCACGATGTTTGTTGGGGTCTTATGCAACTAGTGAATAAAGGACGGATTTAAAGCGAGGGCTATAGATGAATCACGAGCATTTGAAGGATTCTAACGACTGAATCACGATCGTAGGGAGTGATTCATGATGATTGAATCACGAGCATAGCGAGTAGAGCGCGCTAGTTACAAATATTTTGTTTTATTTTTGAAGTAGTCTTTGCCTTGAGCCTTTGTCTTTGTTTTGTCCTACTGGACAATTCCTAGGCAAAACTTTTTCAAAAATAAAAATTTCAACCGAATTGAGGACCACCTCCTGTTTTTGAAGTCTGTTAAAAAATTAACTTAAATAACATTCATATAAAAAAAAACAGAACAAACTTTATTGTACACCAAATTAGTTAAGTAGGTACCTAACTTTTAACAGTTAAAATAATTATGTAGGTTGGTACAATGGCGGTATATTCGCTAACAGCGAACAACGCATAACTCGACAAAAAAACAGCTGAATTTTTCGGTCCCATACCATAGTAAATGTTGTCCATAACGATAAGTACATAGACCCCTTTTCAGGAATTGCGTTGTTTCAGGTATTAATTGGTCACCAATTCACCATGCTTGCACGAAGCGTTTAGACACAGATTGGCGTTTTAAGAAAAAGTTCATTCAATATAAAAAAAATACAACCGACTTCCAAAAAAACACTGTCAATTTCGGTGTTCCTGTTTTCTTTTCTTCGTTTTATAACACCGTCTTACAAAATTGAAATAATTTTTCACTTTGTAGTGTTTTTGGAAGTTGGTTGTTTTTTTTTTGTAAAAAGATTTTTATTTTTCACTTTTTAGGGTTTCGTACCGAAAGCATAAAAACGGGACCTTGTTACTAAGACTCTGTCCGTCTGTCTGTCTGTCTGTCACCAGGCTGTATCTCATGAACCGTGATAGATAGACTGCTTACCCCTTTCGAGCGTACCGGCTTGAAGTTATGTTATGAAATCGTATAAGTAATAAACAGACATGCGATTGCAGCGATACCGAGAAAAAAAAAGAGAACTAACATAGCGTCGAACATAGAACCTTCTCCTTTTTGGAAAGTTGGTTATAAATAAAAATAAACCATAAGTTAGAAAAAGTTATGCATTGATAAAACTTGACAAAGTCACATTGGTACTTTTCCAGTTTCGAAATCACCGTCCTGCTTAAAAATCAGTTGCTACTAACTGTTAGGATTTTTTCCTAAAATAATGTCTAGATGTGTGACAGAGGTAAAGTCCATGAGGGTGTCTTCACCGTATGTAGGAGATGTCCTAAATAAAGTTATGAAGTTTTTTTTTATTTGTTATAGGCTCGCGCTTGACCACTATCTCACCTGATGGTAAGCGATGATGTGGTCGACGGTGGAGCACGCTTGCCTAGAAGTAACCTATTCACTCTTGACTTAAAGACCCCTAGATTATAGCAATCGGGAAACACAGACTCCGGCAGGGAATTCCACTCCTTAGCTGTACGCATAATACGCATTTACGCACGCATTTGTACGCATTTTATGCAGTCAAATTAGTACTTTCCAAGTTTCGAACCCACACCGTCGTGCTTTAAAAGGTTTTTTTTTCCCCAAAGCCATGTCCAGCAATGGTGACAGAGTAAAGTCCCTATGAATGAGGGTAGTTGTAAATGCGAGGGCGGCCGGGACGCCACCGGGCGAAACGTAAATGAATTATCTTTAAACACTGCGGACGTGATTCCGCTACCATCACAGGCAGGGATGCTCAAAGTTTGGCGGGATGTTACAGTGGTGAGACTGAGATGATGTGTGATTTTTTCATAGAGATTGAGTATTACTTTTTTGTGTTCGGTACCCAAAGAGTAAAAACGGGACCTATTAATAAGACTCCACTGTCCGTCTGTCTATCTGTCACCAGGCTGTATCTCATGAACCGTGATAGCTAAACAGTTGAAATTTTCACAGATAATGTATTTCTGTTGCCGCTATAACAGCAAACTGGGATTGGTCATAACTTAACTGCTTCGGATGTTAATGTTTTTTAAGAACCTATTATATATCTGCACAGTAGGTACAGGTGTGAGTACTTTTAATACTTTATACCTGTACATAGTATAGTGTGTAGTGATTCTGGGCGCATTGTCCTCACATATGAATGTATTAATGTGTGTACTTATGTACCTAAATATTGTAAAAAAAAGTGTAAGTATGGAGTTTCTTGTGCGTTCTTCTCCATAACAAGCTACTTTCCGAATGCACGGTAGAATCAATTTTTATTTCTTGTAAATTTTAATGTAACGTTCAAAAATGCGGCTTGGTGGCCTAGTTGAAATAAAAAATCTTTGTCATTACTAAAAACAGAATAAAATAAATATTTAAGTGGGGCTTCCATACAACAAACGTGATTTTTTTACCGTTTTTTTTTGCTATAATGGTCGGATCCATTCATGTGCGAGTCCGACTAGCACTTGGCCGGTTTTTATTTAGTTTATACATTGACGTTGCCCATTACTAAAACAGGATATTAAAACTACCTTAGAGGTATGTCTGATAAATTCCTAAAATAATAGGTAAATTCGAAACGCATTGTACACTACTACTATTTGCTACTTTTAATGAAATAGTTATAAATATAAAAAATAACACACCCCTGAAGTCGCACTTTAATCAAACTATCAAAGTCCATTCTTAACATTCACATTAAGAATTCACAACGTCACTTAGCTTGCAAAAATCACACCGCAAGCTGACCCAGCAATATTCTGCTCTAGCATATTAAATAATTATGAATAGTTGCATCATTTCTAAATCGATACGATAGAGTTTAGCACGCGTGATCATTGTCGCATAGTCCTTGTGATATTATTCTAATGATTAATTAATAAATAGTAATTATAAAAATAATATTTATTTTGCAAATATTATCTATTTTTTTTGTAAACCGGTCAAAACCAGTTATAACACACACAGTGTGGTCCTTTATGGCCTCAAAAAGCATATATACCCCCACCAAAAACTTTCTCAAATAATTTTTGCAAAAAATAAATGACGTCACGCAACCCCGAACTCCTAGAGTAAAAGTTACACGTGCAAAAGTTTGAGTATCCCTGCTACCCCGGTGTCGGGGCCTATATAAACTGTGGATACGGATCAGAGCACAGCATTCGACGTGCAACAGGTTGACGAGGTAAGTGGAAACTTGTGTCCTTTCTAACATTTTATAGAAAAACTATTCTTCTTTTTGCTGTGAGAGATTTTTTTTTTTGAGTTTTGAATTACTCAGCCAGTATAGAACGGTTGTTTTTCTCATTTTGTGATTTTTTTTAATAAATGTATTTTACGGTCTGGTGTTGAAATTACTTTTAGGATTCTAAAATAGCAGTGGAAATTCAGTCATTTGTATGATTTTAAAAAGTGCGACTTAATTAACAATTTAAAAGGTTTGAATTTATTTATTTTTGTAATAATACAACAAATGTAATCATTCAAATTTTAATAAGTTATAAAAACGAATTGCCTTGTGTACTTGCAGACGTGTAGCAAAAACGAATGAAACATTTTCTAAAGAAGTGCAAAATTCTTATCGCCCTCTCAAACACTAACGGTTGATTTTAACATTTTGCAAAGTATAATTTAAAACGGTTTAATACTACTAACTATCTATAATAATAGAGACTAACAGGAAAATTAAAAAAAAAAACAGAATAACTGTAAAAATTGCCGTTTTAGACAACACTTTCGAATCGAATAGGTTCACTAGGGTTCGCCCAAAATTGTTAAGGATCCCAAAACAAAAAAAATCGAGGAACCTTCTAATAATGAGTACCGTCTTTAACTGCTTTTCCATCAGACTTTCCATTTCTAATAAAAATTTAAACTAGTATCGTACGGATGTAAAATTAATTGAAAAAAAAATACCTCTCGAAGTTCTGACTCCATTACGGAAGTTCTTTCACTGCCAGAAACCGACAATATGACTGATTGCCATTGGCGTTTATTCTGAAAAAAACAAACCACGCTTCCTGTGGGTCCAGCCACGGGAGCGGAGCAACTGGGCAAAGCTATATATGTTATGGACCAAGTGTTATCACTTGGTCCATAACAATACGGCATACAATACGGCATTATTCATAATGCCCGGGCAGTATCAAAAATGTCCAATATCAGTAGGCAATATGATAAAAACTATCGAAATAATTAAATTGATCTAAGCTTTCTGAATAATGCCCATCACTTATTGGGCCGGGTAGTAAAAAGAAGATTCTTTTTTAAATTTTAATGTTGACATTGATTATAATATAGAATAGATAAGTACGATTTCTATTTAAGCAAAAATTCGACGGACCTATACCTGGCTTCTGTATCTGGCTGCAGGGTCTAAAGTAAACTAACATGAAGAACCTAACCTATCCGTGTTGGGGTGCCGCAAAATCACGCTCGCTCTTGGACTAATTCACTGACCATAATTATCGAATTGCCCAACGTTACGTAGCAAAATTCTTAATGACCAGACAATGTAATAAATATAGAAGTTTAAATCAGTATTCATTACATTGCCCGAATTGACTTGACTAGATTCATAATGCCCGGGCATTATACATAGTGCCCTGATTGACTACTTGTTCCATGACATATACATAGTTTCTAAATCCTCTGACACATCTTTACATATGTAGGGCCGGTTTTTGCACTGAGCTCAAACTACCAAAATGCTAAAATTTTAAAAGTTTCCAGGTTTCCCTTTGTACATAGGTTTGTTTTGTTATAAGTCTTATGTTTTAGAATATTTACTTGTATATGTTAAAAAAAATCTTACAGTAACAAGGGTTTAAAAAAATTCTTCAGGCTAAAGTAAAGTTTGATAAATACTCAACTTCGAATTCTTAATTCAGAAAGTAACGAACGTTCTCTCTATTAAGCTGCGAAGCATACGTAACTTGGTTCAAAGGTAGGTAAAACTCATGTAAAACTTAATAAAAACTCAACTTCGAATTCTTAATTCAAAAAGTAACGAACGTTCTCTTTATTTAGCTACGAAGCATACGTAACTTGGTTCAAAGGTAGGTAAAGCTTAATAAAAACTCAACTTCGAATTCTTAATTCAAAAAGTAACGAACGTTCTCTTTATTTAGTTACGAAGCATACGTAACTTGGTTCAAAGGTAGGTAAAGCTTAATAAAAACTGAACTTCGAATTCTTAATTCAGAAAGTAACGAACGTTCTCTTTATTTAGCTACGAAGCATGCATAACTTCGTTCAAAGGTAGGTAAACAACTAATTAGGCAAGTAGTTCTGTCGGTTACAGTGAATCAGTCAAAGCATGTGTAACTGCCCTTAGGCGATTTGTTCCTATTGTTCCTTAAGTAGTATTACACTACAGAATTATTACACTATGAACTTGGGGTTGAGAATGCCGTAACCAATACGTGAAAGTTTTGGCGTTTCTTTCTTTCTTTATTTTGGGATAACCAATATTCATTTATCGTAAAGGTGCGAAAATATATTCCAGGAAGGCAGTAGCTTACTTGTCTGGGTACCTAGTAACCTTATTCACGCACTTAATATGCTACCAATAATATTTTTGTGATTTTTAATATTCTACTTTTACTAATTGTGACAGGTACAGGATTCTATTTTCTTTGTGGTTCAACATTAAAATAATTATACCGTTGAGTGGTAGAAGAGTTGATCTTGTATGTTTTAAAAGCGTTCTTAAACTTCTCATAATCCATACAACTCTAATCGATAAAAGTACCATTACTAAGAAACGCATATTCCCGAATGTTAACGCAGGCAGTGGTGTCTCATCCCATACAAAGAAACCGTGCCGACGTTCTATACTGATTATTTTCTGTACATCGATCGCGTTCGGTGCCGTTCCGTTCCGTTCCACGGTTATAGATGGTGATCTATCTATCGCCGTGGAACGGAGTCGAAAGCGATCGATTTACAAAAAATTATCGGTATAATCAGATGAAAAACGCTAGCTACGTCGGCACGGATTCTTAGTATGGGATGAGGCATCTGTATGCTAGTATTATATTATCTGTGACGCAGTACTGGCCGTGAGCCCGCTTGGAGCCAGAATATCAATATTGAACCTCCTTTTGAACAGTTTTTTTTGCAAAATATTCTTTGATTTACATATGCTATTTCAGTTATGAAGAAATTCTGGCCATATATTTTTCTGTGTAAAAATATTTTGTAACGTCCAAGTCGTTCTGGAGGAGTATCCAAAAGTAGCGAAAAAAGATCGTTTGTTAATTATTTTTTTTAAAGCAAAATTATTAGTTACACGAAAAAACCATGTTTCACAAATGATGAACAAGAATCAATATTTTTTTTAAAACCTTTTAAACTAGCCGTTACTAAGAGAATGCTTTAGAAAGTAACCGTTTTACGGCACTAAAGCGGTGTAAAGCCCTTAAAAGGGCAACAAATACCAGGTTTTATTATTTTATTTCCATAGCACAGGCAACTGTTTCAACATCTCTGAACTAAGACCAACTAACTATTTGTGTAAACGTGAAACTTTTGTCTTCATGTTATTCAAATCAAACCGACTTTTTCTCCTTTTCCGTTTTATGACGAACGTTTTTACCGCTCGTTTTTTCATATGTTGTATAAAATCTAATACAGATATTTTATATTTTCTGAAAAAATAGTGTAACATTGTAAGAGATTAATATTAATGTTTTTTCGTCTCATTTTCATCATATAAGCCGAAATGTTGCTAGGTATAAAGGCCTCTCCTGAACATTGCCACAACGGTCTGTCATAGCCGCTCGCATTCAGTAGTATGTGGTCTATTTTCATCATCAACCCACAGCAGGCTATGTTGGGTTAAGGCCTCTAAAATCGAACGCCATTCATCTCAATTCTAGGAAACTCTCATCCAGTTGCTACCAGCCTTCTTCGCAATGTGACTGGTGTTTAATTCACTATGCCTGCATTCCTAGCCTTTTTACCGACTTAAAAAAAAAAAGTTAACAAATCAATACGTATGTATGTAATATTGTTGAAATTGCACAATATTCACATATGTTACTCTATGTGGGCTTCTAAATATTTGTGCCAAATTTCATAGTTCATGTAAGTATGAATGCCTACGCATTTCTCCGAAACCAATTATCCGATCGTGATCATTCTTTTTTTATTTGATTAAGTATCTTTCAACTTAGGGAATAGTGCATGTTTCATCAAAATCGGTTCAGCAGTTTTCACGATATTATGGAACATACAACGAACTCCTTAGCGACAAACACCACAAATGTGTAAATTGTGTGTCTGCTTCCAGTCTTACCGGATGCTGCCATTATTGATTTTCTGGCTTCCGACTACCAATATCTACCGTCTATGTTGCTTTAAAGCAATTACATATTCCTGTTATACTCAAAGAAGTGTCAGAACCGAGCTCCATTTTAAGCAAAATAAACTGGTTTATAAACCTTCTAATTCAATTCCTCTCAAAGGTAAGGCTTCATCATCCTGTGACGTCACAGACCGTATCACTAACTTAGCTTATGACGTCATGTGTTTATTATTTGAGTGTCAAAGAATATAGTAAACAATTTACAAAGTATAGAACGTTTTAGCAGTACTAGTGATTCTTGTGAGAGTTCGTCCGAGGTTATTTTTGCAAACTGGTATCTTAGGTAAACCTAAGAGTGCATACTATTATTAAAAATTTGAAAGTAACTCTGTCTGTTTGTTATGTTTTAATAACTGTTGTGGAGAGTGTAGATATACATTGGACATTAAAGATAGAAAATAAATTGTTTATCCCCGGAGGACAGGATATTTTACGTTAATTTCTGACTTTCAAGCGGGCGGATCTGCTGGTAGAAGCTAGCAGTCTCTATAGAGCAGTGTTGGCCCCAATAGTAACGGCCCCCGACTTACGACTTGTAGGTCGTGGTCAAACGAAGGCTGTACTGTAATTTGTGTAATTTATTTGAACACCACTGTTCTGAAAACGGTCAAGGAAAACATCGTGCGGAAACCGGCGTGTCCTAGCACCAAAATCCAAAGACATGGGACATCTACCAATCCGCACTGGGCCTGGTAGATAACGGCCCATTCTCCCTCACAGAGAGGAGGTCTGTATCCCAGCAGTGAGACCATTCTAGGGTAATTATACTTGTGCATATACTGGCTATCAGCGTGGATTTTTAACAGGCAGTTTATATAAATCTGGGTTTTACTAGGTAGGTGTATAGGTAGTGCCTTCACCAACTATATATTACAATAATAAATGTTATTTTATTTTAGATTATAATTAGTACCTAATAAAGTCTAGGTACCTATATAGACTAGTACCATAGATTTTTTAAACGTTTTTAAATCCGGGTTTTACCATTTGTAAATACGGGCAGGTAAATGGGTCATATTCCTGTAGCTGTAGCTTGCATCAAATATATGTAATAGAAACACTAGTTAAACTATTTTTTCAAATAATTATTGATAGGATTCCTTTTGACCACTATCGCCCGATGGTAAGCGATATACCATTAAATGACAAATGATTATATTTCTGTAAGTTGGTCTGTACAAACACTTTACATGTCGATCATATTTTTTAAAACTGGATGAGGTCGGCGTTTCCTATCTGACTACTCTGAGAAGAAACGCCGAAACAAAATCAGAGGTCACAGTCTCTTTTAAAGTCCTGACAAAATTTTAGTTAGATCATGTGAAGACCATGTAGACTGATGTCTGAAATGGTCTTTTGAGGAACCATCAGACAGATTGAGTGGACCTGTCCAGTCAGTGCACGCATTTGTTAACAACCGTGCAGCTCGAGTTAGAATTTAAGGAGCTCAACGATTCGACGAACAATACCAAAGAAAGAATTTTCGGGTGGGCATTACCGTGGCGATGCAGTACGCTTTTTACCCGACTAAGGAAAGGGTTATTCGCGCGTATCTGGTATGTACCTATGTATGTTTGTAATATTCTGTATTACCTCATAACTTTGAAACTGCTAGACGGATTTATATTATTTGGAAATCGTTAGGTACGTCTAGACCGCCCAAATGTTCTTAGATAAGAGATGTTAAATACAAAATATTGCGGCTTTTGGGCGCCAAATTGTGGAGGTGCCAATTTTTTTTAATTCAGACCCATCAAATGGGTTATCAAAATTAAGAGTTTTAAGAGGTGGGTACAACAGTACATACCACGTATATGTTCCAAAGTAATTTAAAAAAAAAGTCGTTTAAAAAACTAAAAACCACGATTTAATAGTAAATTGAACTAAAAAGTAATTTTTCACTTTTTAGTTCAATCGCTAATCCTGAAAATCCTGGTAAGGATAATGGGACAAACTATTTAAATTATTTTATTGTCATCGGTCCTTGATAAGTGTGCAAAGTTTCAAATTAATCCGACGTTTTGAAGGGGATGATATACATAATATCATATATAAATCACGTTCAAAGATTCCGTTACATAGATCCATAGATAAATACATACCAAGCTAATAAAAGCGTGTTAAAAAGATATCTTAACATAACCCTTTCCTTACAGTTGGTAAAAAGTTGTAAACGTGGCAAATAAAAAATAAAAAAAACAATGCTGTGCAAACAATGTGTGTCGGAAGTCTAATCAGGTGGTCAGCTAGCAGACTGCACTGCATCAGCATGATTTTCTTCTTGTTAATGTACATCTTGTTATTTCGCTTTTTAATTTAAAAGTAAAAGGAACCTATTCACTCTTGACTTAAAGACCCTAAGATTCACATATGTTATAGTTACATTGACAATTAATTTACTTTTCTTGAATTCTGTATACGGTGTTCATGTGGAGTATAGTCATTATTATTAGGCCATTAATTATTACAATTTATACCTATGAGGTAGAGGTAGGTACAGTCAAGGGTCAAAAGACCAGTCTTACTCTCCCAAAACTCAAAAGGCTAGTTTTTGTAGAAGTTAAATTATCCACAACTGATTTTATATATTGTATAGAAATTATACCTACTAACCGTGAAAAGATTTTTAATTTTATTTTAGATAGGCTCGCGCTTGACTACTATCTCACCTGATGCGATGATGTGGAGTTGATATTAAACTGCCTAAAAAAAATTGTCGCTGCTGATTTGGTAAAGTATGACTGTACTTTTGACCCTTAACTGTACATTAAACATTTATTTATTATATTCATTATTGTACACCATATAATAATATATACAGAACAAACATTTTCAAACAAAGTGTACAATGGGCGGTCTTATCGCACAGGGCAATCTCTTACAGACAACCTTTGGATGGACTGAACGATAAGAGAAGAATTAAGGGCTGTCAGTGTACAAAAGATCATAAATAATATAACTTACTTATACGTAATAACATAAAATACATATATACTATACTAAATATCTAATATACTAATAAATATTGAATATAGGACAGAGAAAGGATAGGACTAAAAATTATAGTGAAAGGTAATGCTCCTTTACCATTTTCTTAAACGTTGGCAGTGTTTCAGCGCGTCTAATTTCTATAGGTAATACATTCCACAATCGAACTGCTTGAATCGTAAAAGATTTGTCAAAGAAGGAAATAAACACTTATACGGAGACACTCAAATGAGTACGATTTATTCATACTGCTACTTAAAACCATATGGAATTCGTTGGTACGCACAGCGAGATTTTAGCTCCACATTTCCAGTACAAGCCGACCTGTCATTGTACGGGAAGATTGTAAAATATGAGGTTTGCTTATAAAGGAATGTTCGCGTTTATTTGTGGTCGTATGTACCTACTTAAAGGTACTTTCAAAACTTAGCACAAGGCTGCCATTTCTTACCTTATTATTATGTAAACCTTCATATAACTTAGATTTTCTTTATCCGTTCAAATCAGACTTAAGATGTAGATTAAAGATAAGCCCGGTGGTACATTATTACCTGTTCAAAGTTTGAACATATATGATTAAGATCAAATGGAGATTAGCAAGTTCATGTGGGATGCTGCGGGAATTTGAAAATCAGTATGTGAGAGCTAAATGTGGCAAGGATTTCTGTAATCATAATATACTAACTTTTACCCGCGGCTTCGCTCGCAGTGAAGACATTAATTTTTTTTTATTATTATTAAAAATTATCCTATGTTACTTCTAATACCTCCAAGAATAAAAAAAAAAACAAAGAAAAAAGAAAGTTTCATGATGATCGGTTCAGTATTTTTTGCGTGAAAGCGTAACAAACAAACTTACATTCACATTTAGAATATTAGTATGATATAGTATAAGTATGATATATGTAAGTGGTTTTAGGCTTCTGAAAATTTGTAGAGTAGGACAAAATGAAGTGTGTATTAGTTTTAGGTACCCTGAAAACGTAAAGATGAGTATAGACTAGAGCATTTACTTGCAACAGAACATCGAGTATTTGCCGTTTATAACCGCACTTCGAACGCAACGGTCGATGTTTTGTTACAAGTAAATTCTCTAGTATATACTCACCATAAGAGTTTTTTTTGACGAGGACTTATGGAAATATCATCATCACCCTCATGATATCAGCCGAAACACGTCCACTGCTGGACATAGGCCTCCCCCAACCGTCGCCACATTGACCGGTCTCGTGCGTCTCGCAACTAGTGGATCCCCGCAACCTTCACCAGGTCATCGGTCCACCCAGTGGGAGGCCTTCCAAAGCAACGTCTTCCGATTCGCGGTCGCCACTCCAGAATCTTTCTGCCCCATCAGGCATCCGTTCTGCGAGCAATGTGCCCTGCTCACTGCCACTTAAGTTTGGCAATTCTTCGGGCTATGTCGGTAACCCTGGTTCTCTTGCATCTCTCTATATTTCTGTTTGAAATATCGTGCAATTATTAAAATAACTAGCTTTCGCTAGCGGTTTCACCCGCGTGAATGACGAAGATTATCCCAAGGCAACATATTGCCGTGATAAAAAGTATATTATGTGCCAATCCAGACTATAATCTATTTCTGTGCCAAATTTCATTCAGATCCGTCCAGCCGTTTGAGCGTGCAGAAGTAACAAACATACAAACACTCACAAACTTTCCCCTTTATAATATTAGTGTGATGATAATCATTGTTATAATTTGTAAAAATGGCATTAAATATAAACATTTCGCAATTGAAGGAAAACACAAAAAAAATGCTGTCAAACATGGCTTATGTTTGTCAGCTCTTCCTTTTTTTGAAGTCGGCTTAAATTATAGTACCAACACCTTATATAGTATCGAGTTAATCGTCTTATCCGTATGACATGTAAGAATACAAATAATATCTCATTCGCAGGCAAAAGTCTTATATATTACTGTCTCTTTAGTTTTTCACTGAGATTTATTTTTATCCAGGAGACACCAGCAATGCAGCCCACAATGAGGATCATCGTTTCCATGGCTCTTCTGGCATCAGCCATCGCCAGCGCTTACCGTAAGTATCTAATACAATGATCATTAAAAACAAACTTTTACGTGATCTTCTCCGAAAACCCTTTCATATGATCATGGGGTGCATCAAAATAATTGGTCCGCCATATTTGGTCGTCCGCATTACGGATTTTGAATTATGTCATTTATGTAACCATGCATTGTCATCGAAACCAAACAATTATGCACAGCTCCAATCAAATTATTCGTTTTAGAAACGTTGCCCAAGCTAGGAATCACTCTTGTGTCGTGGATTTGTTTACAGAACCATATAAATTGACATACGCAGACACTAGTTTAGTACAAACTTTTTAGTAGTTTTTGCAACAATAACTAAATAAAAACGAAGTACTGGGCGGCCATAGTAATCAATTCAATATTATTGTTTACAAAAACAGATATTTGTAAACAGCAATTTATCGGCTCCTTTATTTAAAACCATACGGTGTAAGAGTGAGTTCAATGGCTACAAATACGGCTCATAAGCCTTCCAAGAATTCTCTTCTCCATTGATTTGGTCAAATTCAAAAGGGTTTATTTAGATATCCACATTGACCGTGAACTTTGATTTTGTGTTGATCGATTTGTGGTGATCAACTGGTAGAAATTGGATACGTAATACTACGACAATTGTGTCAAAGGGCACTTTTCATTCCACGCAATCCCATCCATTATACAAGTTTTTAACTAACTTGCAATGTATGTATGTAAGTGTGTTCGGGTCAAATCTTGCAACTGAATTTTAAAGCAGTCATCCTCCACCGATTAAAATGAAATTTTGCTTACACGTTTAGTTTGGATGACAATCCATGGTTAGCTGAGTGACGTCATTCTAAATCCAATATGGCGGACGGCCCAAGATGGTGGACTAGTTATTTTTTGTGCACCGTCATGATATAGGTATCAAATGAAAGGATTTGCGGCGAAGAATACGAAAAAAAAGTTGTTTCTAAAAAAAAAAATTAATGAGTTATTTTTTTGCCATTTCATGCAACGCTTTCGTTGAGTGAGTAACACTTTTCTAGAGCTTCGGGACAAGTTTGTTTATTGACCACAGAGCATAGACATAGAAAATAAAATATTATGAAAACTTATATCATGAGGCACCGCCTGGCAGCACCTCAAAAAAATAAAATATATAAATTATACGTAGTACTTGTTTTTCTCTTTTTAGTTAATTATTTTGTAGCAGTTTTTTTGTTTTGATAATATATATTATTTCAGACTTTTTAGTTATATTAATGAGCAGGTTCTCTAAATATATTATTTAATTTGTTATCAAAGTTAAGCTTAACTTGAATTTGTGCCAAAACAGTAAAATAAAAGTGTTACGACATATATATACATTGGAATCGTCTATTTAGTAGCTTTCATTTGATACCCATGTTGCTATCACAACAAAAAAAATTGTATCACCCTCTCTTTTTTTGGGGGGCGCCATATTTAAAATTATACAGCCTATGTCACTACCACAATTGAGATGGATTCAACGACACCTCATATATCATAATCCGTCAAGCCGCTTGGGCGTTAGACCTTGCCATAAAAATGGGCATACATACATACATGCGTTCGAAAAACATTACCCGCCTGCAGTCGGGTAAAAATGGACTGAGCATTACCCTCACAAAAATTCACGAATCTACAGAAAAAAAGTTTGGTATTATGGATATGTATCCTGAAATTTCGTAAGTCATAATTAGTTTTTGGTTATAGATAAAAATTATATAATGGGTTCTTATACCAAATTATTCCAAATAAAAACTCAGCGATACCTTATACACAAGATATTTGCCAATATGTATATATTTGCCCAGAATTACAATTTATAATATCAGTTTTTGAGGTAAGAAAACGGTTTTTCACAAAAAAAATCTACCGACTTCCAAATAAGAAAACTACAAAGTGAAAAATAACTTTATTTTTGGAAATCGGTGTCTTTCGTATGTAACTTTTTTTTAGCGTTATGAACACCGATTTCCAAAAATAAAGTTATTTTTCAATATGTAGTTTTCTTATTTGGAAGTCGGTAGTTTTTTTTTGTATTTTTTTATTTTATTTTTTACTTTTTAGTTTTACCTACCTACTAGGCAAGTTGTTTAGTAAGTTACCTTAACGCCAGAATTGATAACGCGAATAACATGTAACTCGAACATAACCGGTGAAATGAGAGAGCATGCTGGAGTAATGTTATGTTATGTAATGGTATAATCAATAAACAGACATGCGATTGCAGCAATCCTGAGAGATTTGCCGTTATTTATTGAAGAATTCTATCATACAACGTTGAAGTTCATCATCAGATCTTCACCAAATTAAAATGAAACCAATTTCGAAACATACTTTTTCACACAAAAAAAGCATTTTCAAAATCGGTCCACAATTGATGGAGATATCGGTGAAAAAACACAAAAAAAAACAAACCTGAAGTCGAACATAGAACCTCCTCCTTTTTGGTAAGTCGGTTAAAAAATAAAATGAATAGATGAGTATCTATATTTGCGTCAGACATACGAGTACCTGGCGCAAATAAACTCTTCATTTTGTTTTTCACATCAACGTCATAACGTTTAACAAAAACCAAAAAAACCTTAAGGGAAGGGACTCACGTGCGAACCTGATATAGCTTACCGTAGAGAAAGTAAACCTGAAGTAGCACGAGCTCTAATATCAAGTCTATAAGCTATTCTCTGCCGCCATTCTCCTTTAATACCAATTAAGTGAAGGGAATGGCTAATTTCCATGCTAAGAGACGCCAAGCAAGCTCCAAGACAGTGCATTTGCAAGAACATTATTAGTTTAAAGAACTTTACATGTAAGTATTTATGATATACTTACACGATACGATGTTAGGGCCGGTTTCTGTATTGTGGAAAACGTTTTACAGGTTATCATGAAAGGAGATTATGACAAATACTCAACATTATAAATTCTTGATTCAGAGTTCACGTTTTACGTGTCACAGTAGGAAGAATAATTTAAAAAAAACCGGCTAAGTGCGAGTCGGACTCACGCACGATGGGTTCCGTACCATTCTCTCAAAAAACGGCAAAAGAAATCACGTTTGTTGTATGGGAGCCCCACTTAAATATTTATTTTATTCCCAGCCCCACTTAAATATTTTAGTATTTGTTGCTATAGTGGCAATAGAAATACATGATCTGTGAAATTTTCAACTGTCTAGCTATCAGGGTTCATGAGATACAGCCTGGTGACCGACAGAAAGAAAGACAGACAGACGGACCGCGGAGTCTTAGTAATAGGGTCCGTTTTTACCCTTTGGGTACGGAACCCTAAAAAGTATAACTTCTCCGTTTTCCACTGATTAATTTATATTAGTTTTTCATAGTTCGTATTCTTTTAGTAACATCCTCAAAATAGGCAAAAAGTAACAAAAATATTAAAAAAAAAAAAGATACGCGCTTGGTCTTGGAGTTGCGGATACCAGCTCGTTTTAACCTAACATCCTCAAAATAAGAATTAATTCATGTATATGCTTAAACCCTAAACTCAAGTAAACTATACTAAATCTAACCACTTACATTATATACAAAAGAAAGGTACACCTAAGCGTCGAAGTAGTCCTCTACACTCTACAAAAATAATTGCATGGAAAATTTTATTTTTGGGGCGAGAAATCGCTGTTCACAGTATCGCGTACAGGGGTCGAGGGGTATTTAAAATGAAGTTATAACATTTAAAACTTGTTTTCGTAAAAAAATAACTTAGTAAAAAGTTGGAAATTTGACGTTTAATATCTCCGTAGTCGGAAGGTTCCGAGGTATGGTTCAGTGGAAAAAAGGGTCAAGACTACGGGAAAATTAAGTCAATCTCGGTTTAGTTTAATTAAGTGTTTTCCATCCGTTATTTTGTAAAGTGGTTATCGATCATTCATTTGCACTGCAATAAAGCTTTTAAAAAAGGAAAAATTAAAAAATTCAAAACCCCCGACAACTTTTTTATTTTTGAACTACTTGTATATAATTTATCTAGAAGTAGACACGCTTCGATCAACTATCTATCGAACAAGTAATTTATGATACGATTTCTTGCGAAAATACACCGATTCGAATACTAAAACGCCAATAAGTTTTGAACGGCTGAACCGATTTTCATTAAACATACGATTTTTTTAAACAGTTGCAAGATTTGACCCGAACATACAGAAATTGTAAGCTAATAAAAAACTTGTTATAAGAAGCGAACTAAAAAGACGTAAACAAGAAGAAAATCATGTTGTGCAGTCGGAGGATATAATTCGCGAGCTGGCTGACCAAAACCAGATGTATCCTCCGACTGCACAGCATGACTTTCTTCTTGTTTACATCTTTTTTGTTCGCTTCTTAAGCAGTCGGGCTTTTTGATTTGTTTTAATTACTTTTTGATGTATAACTTTTTAGTTATTTTTTGTTTCGAATTAGTTACATTTAAACATATAAGTGTCATGTATTTTTGAAATCACTTCTTAAAACCTTTTATTTTGATATCCCACACGATGGATTTGGAAGAAAAGAAAAATTTGATACCATAATATGGCGCCCAAAATCCGACACATAGGAACAAACATACATAGACTGATAAACACATAACCCTCGTTCGGCAGTCGGGTAAAAACAAAAACATTTCAACCCATCAATAAAGAACATAATTGCGACAAGCAGCTCCACGCTACGTGGGAGAAAATCTTCGGTTTAAACATAACATAAGCAAAAGATTATGAAAACGGTTCAAGGGATTATAAGCGTTCCGTTAATGTTACCTTCGCTTCGTGAATACGAAATGTTAGACTTGATAGATGGGTGGGTATTAAAAGTTTAATGTTAACGTACGTATGGGGAATTATTCTTTGTAAAAATTTTTAAGGAGATGAAGAAGACTTAATGAGGTGCTTAGTTTTGATAGAAAAGGAGTACGATACTTACTCATAAGGCGTAGCGTTATAAATCTACATATATAAAAGAAAGTCGTGTTAGTTACACTATTTATAACTCAAGAACGGCTGAACCGATTTGGCTGAAAATAGCTTAGAACCAGGACATAGGATACTTTTTATCTTTTTTTCTTTTTTTTTCATATGTTCGTCATTACGGTCGGCCAGATCTCTTTATTACTTTTACCGTTATTAATTAGGGTAGGAAGGTAGGGTAGGGTAGGTAGGGTAGGTAGGGTAGGTAGGGTAGGTAGGGTAGGTAGGGTAGGTAGGGTAGGTAGGGTAGGTAGGGTAGGTAGGGTAGGTAGGGTAGGATAGGTAGGGTAAGGTAGGTAGGATAGGATAGGTAGGCAGTTGACGGGAGCGAAGTCACGGGCACAGCTAGTAATAAATAAAATAAAATAATAAAAAGCCATTATTTGACCAAGTAGTACTATCTACATTTCATCTTAGTTTCTAAATTAATTACTTGCTAGTTGCTAGGTAGACATAATTATGAATTTTTCTTTCATTTACTAATAACTATAATACAAATTACTTATTTCTAGTTATCTTATTAATAATAATATTATGCTAGGTCCGCAGATTGGGTAAAGGCCTCCTCCAAAGCTGCCCATTTCTCCCTATCCTGTGCTATTTTCCACCAGTTTGGGCCAGCGACTTTTCTTATCTCATCGTCCCATCGAGTAGAGGGTCTTCCCCTCCTTCTTTTCCCTTGCGGTCCTCTCGATATGGGTGCGTTGTAAGTCCATCTATTGCATTAAGCGTAGCGTCATAAGACTCTACTAAAACCTTACGCAATTCCTCGAACTGGTAGATAGAGTTTGTTTAACTTTAACTTGTATTAAATCATCAACGTGCCTGCCCTAAGGCAGCTTTTACAGAATTGACTAGATAAACTAAACGAAAACATCTTCAATTATTTTCCTAGCGTTCTGATTTCAATCACTTTCCAAAACTATTATATATAAAACTAAATTAACTAAACTTTTATATTATTATTAGTTATCTATTTCCAGTTTTATATTAGGCAAGGAGGTTGCCTCTAAACAGGTGAGGAGCCCTCACAAGAGCTTCGCCCTTACGAATAGAATCGCAGAATCATGTGAAGTGTGTCATTTTATACAGGACATTCAATTGCCAAATACATTCAAACGATCCAACATATACAAAACCAAAATTCCGGACTACAAAAAAGAGGAACTCTTTGCCATACCCGAGTATAAAAGCCAAGATCCTCACATTTCAGCAGTCATTTTAATAAGTAAGTCTTTTGTTATAATAATTATTAAACAAATTCAATAAACCTACACAATTTCAATTAGCATGTACAAACTTACTCTCGCATTCAATATTTTAATAGTAAACTATATTTAGTTAATTAATCATATCAGAGAATGTGAACTTTGCTCATATTATTAAAGTTATTGTTAACATCACCCTTACATACGAATATTATTTGGAAACTTCCTTAATACAAACCAATATAATACTGATTTGATAAAACATCTATTCTATTCAATATTTTTATATGACAAACAAAGCTCTTGGCGACTATTCTGCTAAGTTAATTTGAAGAGCAAATATGTTTTAGAATAGAAACCAAGAAAGTTACACATCTCTTTTACAAAACCTTAACACTATGGGTACAATGGCGGTCTTATTGTTGACAACGATATTTACCAGACAACTTTAATCATTATAAAAAAAAACTTTTTTACAAAAAAATACCACCGACTTCCAACTAAAAACACTACAAAGTGAAAAATAACTTTCTTTTTCGAAGTCGCTGTCTTTGGTAGGTACCATTTTTTTTTCATTATGGACACCGACTTCGAAAAAGAAAGTTATTTTTCACTTTCTAGTGTTTTTAATTTGGAAGTCTTTGGTATTTTTTTGTAAAAAAGTTTTTTTTATTTTTCACTTTTTAATTGTACCTATTTAGCAACTTGCCTTTAGTAAAGTACTTATAATGCCAGAATAGATTACCCGAATACCATAAAACTTGAACAGAACTGGTGAAATGAGAGTGTACCAAGGTGAACTGTACACATCTGCGTACCTCTTTAGAGCGTACAGGCGTGATTTTATGTTATGACATGGTATAAACAATAAACAGACATGCGATTGCAGTAATTCCGAGAGATTTACCATTATTTATTGAAGAGTTCTGTTGTAGTTCTTTATCAGATCTTCACTGAATTAAAATGGGACCAATTTCGGAATATACTCTATCAAACAAAAAAGAATTTTCAAAATCGGTCCACAATTGACGGAGATCTCGGTGAACATACACAAAAAAAACATACAAGAAGTCGAACATAGAAACTCTTTATATTTAGAACACGCTTTTGAATCAAAGCTGTCAACTGTCAATGTCAAAACTTTTTTCCAACGCCGTTACTGAATTGACCTAGATAGCATCTGTTTGTAGAATAACTCTGCAGGTGTCTTTACAAATGTGACAGCATGGAGAATGAATGTATTGGTAACTTGCATTTGACCGCGACATCTTCCACGTGGATCTCGATGAATTAAAATAACATCCTAAATCATAAATGTTTCGGCATTCACCAGTTTTTTTATCTTTTATAAAATACAAGCTATCCCACGCGGCTTCCCTACGACAACTGGCTACCTACCTACCCATTTACCCTACCTAGCCTACCCTACCTACACTACATACATGATTTATGCGAAATTTTAAACGCTTACGCAGCGCACGCGACGGAAGCTCTCAAAAAGGAATAATTTGGCCCGTTTTTGCAACATTTTTCATTGGTGCTCCGCTCCTATTAGTCGTAGAGTGATGTTATATAACCTTTAACCTGCCTCTATATATATGCTATCCAACACAAAAAGAATATTTCAATTCCAACCAGTAGTTCCTGAGATTAACGCGTTCAAACAAACAAACAAACAAACTCTCCAGCTTTATAATATTAGTATAGATAAATAAAATGGGGTAATATTCATACAAACCTTCTCCCGTTAACTGTGGAATTCCGAAGCCTACGTTTTCGTACTCATGGAATTCTAAAATAAATATAGATACCTACCCAATATAATGTATCTATCATAGAAATATAAAATACAGGAGAAGCGGCAAGGGGGCGTGTCGGTGTCCGCGCGACGTGGTCTGACTGAGCATGTCACAGGCAAATGGCCGGTCTCCGCTAAACAGTGCGCTTTCGACAGTCATCGTGACTGGGCATTCTTGTAATTTACAAGAATGCCGTGTTGTTCAGTGGTTTCTTGTTAAAAGCGAAGCCTAAACCAAAACTTTATAAATTATAGAATCACTTACAATAAGTGAGTACAAGTATTTCACTATATTTGTCTTTAAAATCATGAAAAACAACAAATCGTAAAATATTTCTTGCTTCTACTATGTTATTTTTGTATTGAAATATCACAGCGACTGTACTATTTTTGCATTAAATACATTGCTTCCTAACCATTACCTAAGTTTGTCGATAAGTGACTGGACAAGCAATGTAAAAATCACAAAACGATACATCATTGAGCGGATGCATCGCGTAGTACGGCCGCTGCTCCTTGCGACGAGTTAGTGATGTGCTTGTGCAGATCCACTAACGTAGGCTATCGATAACAATGTCGATTGACGAATGAAATATTGTTATTATATTTTATTTTCAATTTGTCAACCGTTTTCACCCGGTTGGAAAATCGATGCGAAATAATGTGTATTACTTATTTTGATTATTTTACATCGTAGTAGAGAAATGCGTAACCAACTTTTTGACATAAAATGCAACCCCAATAATATCAAAGTGTCAAGTGCTGCACAAATACGTCCACTTTACAGGTCAGTGATTAAACACCATAGCACTAGCAGGGTTCAACAATACCTCCTGTTTCAATTCAATTCAATTTATTTATTTCAAGTAAAACAGACTCATAACATAATAACAATAATAGCAGCACAAAACAATTAAAATTTGCTACATTAAAAATAAATTAAACATTACGCTATGAAAGCCTAAACCAAAGTAACCGGATTTTTGAGTGTTTGAATTTTTTGATTTACTTAATAATTTATATTTTTAGCTGCATATTTGTTTTAACTATAAAATTTTCTGAACAAACCGTTTTTTTTATTTATTTTCAAGTGAACAAAAAAAAATGTACAATAATAAATGGGTGAATCGATAAGTTTCCGATTTAGTCAATCACTAGCGTGTATGTAAAATAAATTGCTTTTGCATAGCACAACGATAGCGACCGATGTTTTTGTGTGCGTAATTTGTACGGTGATTGGTATATACACGCTGTGCTTGAAGGGATAAGGTTTATAATTTATTGTGTAGTACCTTCTGATTTAAGAAATGCGGGTGTGTGCGCGACTGCGTATCTATTGCCTTTACTGAACTGCATGTGTAGTAGTTGCCGTGTGGTAGGGGCAAACTGGAGACACAGGTTTCCGATATATTTTCGTCAACCGGGCATATTTCCTTGTTTATTATATCTATGGTATCTATATTTTTTCTTGTTTGATATAATATTGTCTCGTTGTTCTGCCAAGATTTCTTCTCATTCAGAGAAGGAATGAGCACCACTACCAAGCTCAGTGTGGGTTGACGATATGACCATTTGGAGTGTATTTGGCTTCAGCGTCAATCAGTCAAAATTGTTGCAAATTAATTTAGCGAAGTGTGGGATTACTGATTCATCAAATATTCAGTGCGGGTATGGTGCTCCTGTTCAGATTATGTTACGTCTCATTTACTGGATGTTGTGCCCCAAATACTGGATGTAATATAAGTGCATCTCTATCTTACCCTCCGGGGAATAAATGTGTGATGCTGTTTTTAATGACATGCCCCAAATATACATTTACCAGTACTCTTTTATGACCTGAACAACGCCTCCAACGCTGCAATTAATGTATGGACACCTATTGGGCCTAATCATAATCTGTACATATAAATAAAATTGGAGTGTCTGTTTGTAATATTGAAATAACCGTTTTTTACTACATGTATATGAATACGGTACATACACCAAAATAACATTTTTATAATTTTTGTCTGTCTGTTTGTTCCGGCTAATCTCTGAAATGGCTGGACCGATTTTGACGGGACTTTTAGTGGCAGATAGCTGATGTAATAAGGAGTAACTTAGGCTATGTTTATTTTAGAAAAATACATTTATTTTAGTAATTTGTTAGGCGGAGCGAAGTTCGCCGAGCCAGCTAGTTAACAATAAAAATTAAAACAAATTAAAAACCCCGACACGTTTTTATTTTATATTACATAATTTAACTAGTAGTAGACACGCTTCGATCGACAATCAATTGTACACGTAATTAAGTCACGATATCTTGCGAAAACACCCCGATTCAAACAATAAAACGCCCATAAATTTTGAACGGCGGAACCGATTCTCATCAATTATAGCTAAGAACACTGTCGATACGTCACCTGACAAACAAAAAAAAAACGAAATTAAAATTGGTTCATCCGTTTAGGAGCTATGACGCAACAGACAAATACACAAACACACAAGTACACACTTCTAACTTATAACACCCCTTTTTTTCCGTCGGGGGTAAAAAATGTACTGCGGCACGAAAACAAATATTTTTTTAAGAACTTTGGTTCAGTCATAGTTTCAAAACACTGTAGAAAATCGCACCCATAACGTAGATATAATTCTCGCCAAACTTCTTAGCCGCCCTAAAGTTGGCTACAATGGCTGAGCCTGGCTGCTGAGTAGTAAATCTCATACAAAAACAACACCGTTTCGTGCCTCGCTCATCCTGTAAACCAACTTCAGGGCCGCCCAGAAGTTTGGCGAGGACTACACCATTGACAAATAACGAGTTACTATAATATGTTGTCATTGCTGCCGTTTCAACTCCAGATCATTATTAGATATACTTACAGTATTGTGCAAACTAATGTATGTCAAGTTTTATTTTTTCAATAATAATAAAACTGTCAAATAAAATATTGATTCCATGGCAAAATGCGTTGTGGTTATAAACGCACGGCGATTTTTCCTATTAAAACAATTTATTTAACCATCCACCCAACACTCACAACGTAATGTTCCAAATATGAATTTAAAAAATGTTGTATAAATACGTACTTTATATTCGTGGATAGATAAAATTGAAAAAAACCATTACAGTGCAACATTTTCTTTCGATTTTCAAACAACTGCATCATAAAATAACTTTAAAACTGTTATAGCACACTTTTTCTTTTTAATTTATTGGCGCTTATGGGCTCATTAACTTGACACTCGCGCGTTATTATTATCAAATTCGGCTTCGCCTCATGTGATAAACCCACGCTCGTATTTTAATAACCCCTATTATAGGACCATTGCATAAACTACTATTTTATTATTTTCTTTGTATTTATAAGTTTGTAATTAATAAATGAATAAATAAAAGTGATTAATGTGTTTTTTTTTTTAATAATCACATGAATCACTTTTTCTCACATTATATCGCACACTAGGTACTTATAGGTAATACGTATCGATCGAAAAGGTCTAAAAAGAATGATTGTGATCTATGACGGGGGATCCTCCAGCTATTTGCGGATACCTGGAGTGCAGACTATCCATCAGTCAATTTGTGAGATCAAGGCACTTACGGGGTGTATTCTAAAATAGAATAGTGTATTTGCATGTTTTTTTTCGGGTTGAGCGTGGCCTATATTTTTTTTGGTGTATTTTTTACGTCCAATGAAGTATTTAAAGACACGAATTTCTTCATCTTAATTTCTAAAGTTATAAAGAGCTATTTTTTTTCGGTTAACATTTTTGTAAAATGCAATTGGGTTTGCCTCAATCAAATGCAAATTTAAATGGGATCAATTTTGGCATTGAGAATGATTGAGAATTTTGAAAATCGGTCTACAATTAACGGAGAAATCGGTTACCATAAAGAAAAAAAAGAAAAGAAACAAACATACAGTCGAATATAGAACCTCCTCCTTTTTGGAAAGTCGGTTAAAAATAAAACTAGATTGACATGTCATTTAATGTTTATGCATTTCATTTGCATATACAAAACAAATATCCAATTAAGAGACCTACGCAAATGAATGATTTTGTTGACACGAAAAATAATAACGAATATGAAATTCATTCAGTAGTCATTGACTGGAAAACATCAAATTGTTGGTTATTTGCATTTTTGAACTAACGATTGAACTTTTTATTTGGTGATTTAAAGGTTACAGGTCACTTCCACTGTAATTATTTCTACGATAATTTGGGTAGTTCTTAAAAGTCTTCTTGACACAATACACAACTAACAGACAGGAATATCAGGAACCTTAGGGCGGTTACGCACTACATCCCATCCGACACGTCCGTGTCCGTGAAATTTCTGTTCCGAAGTAGCCGTAGTACTTCTTGTAGGGAAGCTTACGCACTTCATCCGAACTCTATCCGTCATAATTTGTAATAATTCAGAACATTTTGAACTCGGAATTTAAATCACGGACACGGACGTGTAGTGCTTAACCGCTCTTAATATCATCATCCGCCTTGTTCTTTTTCCAACAAAGCACACACTCAACAAAGCCGACCTCAACTGGTCTGCTTTCAGATGCAGCTATTTCAGCAGTATGTTAGAGCAGTCTGTGTTGGCCCAGTGGTAACGGCCGCGACTTATAAGTTGTAGGTCGTGGGTTGGAACCCGGGCAGGCGCTTTATTTAGTGTAAATTATTTCATCACCGCTACTGTCAAAACGGTGAAAGAAAAATCGTGAGAAAACCGGCATGTCTTAGAACCAAAAATTCAAAGTCATGTGGCATCCACCAACCCACACTGGGCCCGCGTAGTGGATTACGGCCCATGCCCTCTCACAGAGGGCAGGCTTGCACGCACAACCTTACAAATGGGAGTCTAAGTGCGGAAAGAGAACCTTCAGCAGTATGTTATACGGAGCTGTTGCCTACCAGATCTTTACTATCGAGTTATTGGGAAACTGCGGGCGCACGGTTGGCGCAGTGGTTGAGCGATTGACTGCTGCGCTGCGTGTCGCGGGTTCGATTCCCGTACGGAACAAATATTTTTATGACCTACAGATAGTTGTTTCGGCTCTGGGTGTTGTGTATGTGGGTTTATATGTTTGTAAACGCACCCACGATACAGGAAAAAAATCCTAGTGAGGGGAAAAGAAAAAAAAAAAATCTCGGCAAAACTGATTTTCAGAGTTTACTGTACTGTACTGACTGTCGCAAGTGTTGCTAAACCATATAATTCGAACTGTGTGGTTGTTGTTATTTCGCCACGAAAATTTTTTGCGTGAAAATAAATAACGAGTTCTAATTAAGTTTCGTTTGAATTGGGCTTGTTTGAACTTATTGATTATCTGTACTGAATATATGGAATGCCTAGCTAACGGCCTCAAGTGTTATAAAAAACTTACACTTGGGCAACCGGCTGTAACACTATTACGATATCTAATCCTGTCTGCCCAAACATCTAGACATTCACAATACCCAAGAGCCAGCCCAGACTTTCACTCCTACAAAACGCATCACAAACTCGCCCAAACTTCCTAACTTTCAAAGTCCACACACATGTGACTAACTAGCCGTAACTCTGCTTACCCACAGACAGCAGCGCCAAGCTAAGGCGGGATGGAGTGCTGAACCTGTATCCGTTCCCCAGGGTCGGACGCGCTTCTAGGAACACGTGGCAACTGCCTCTTAACGACCTTTATCTTGGTATGTACTGGTTTCTTTATTAATGTAGGTACTATGATTGAGGAAATGCAGATGAGATGAAGACAAAAGTTATTAGTAAATTATTTATAAACTATGTTAGTGAGCGTCCAAAACAATGCGCACCCATTTATGAATGAATTTATGTTGTAATGAGTGCTCACTTTAACACATTCGCTGCCAAGGACTCGTCTCCCGAGTCCGACAATGGTTTTTTAATGGTGTTAAACTGGCTTCTTTGTGCATTAGGAAAGCTTTATACTACACTAAGATTTGTAGAACGAAATGTTTTAAGTAATGATTCCAATTTTTAGACTAATTCGTTAAACATTGCATTAATTACGAGTTGCTGCCTGTTCACCAAACAACTTTTTCGACTGTACAAGTGAATATTTAGATTTACCGATCGCACTGTCGCTACTCATTCATTTGTTTTTCGTTTTTTCTAAGTTGAGCAGTTGTGATTGCACAAGCAAGTGAATCTTAAGATTTACATACTTTAGTAGTTCTTAATCTATACATATAAATAAAATTGGAGTGTCTGTTTGTAATATTGAAATAACCGTTTTTTTCTACATGTATATGAATATATATACGGTACATACACCAAAATAACATTTTTTACAATTTTTGTCTGTCTGTCTGTTTGTTCTGGCTAATCTCTGAAATGGCTGGACCGATTTTGACGGGACTTTTATTGGCAGGTACCTAGCTGATGTAATAAGGAGTAACTTGGGCTACGTTTATTTTTGAAAAATTCTTTTACTTTAGAAATTTGTTAGGCGGAACGAAGTTCGCCGGGTCAGCTAGTCTTAACGAAAAAGGAGACTCCAATACTGCTGTATCAACATGGTCTTCTATCCATCCACCAGTGCATGAGCCACTCACCTCATATCATCATACTAACTCATCAAAAGCAACGCATTTCTCACATTAATCCACATAATTTTCTCCATAGAATACCAACCGTCAGCAGAGAAGCGGCAACTGTACGCGTTCCCGCGCGTCGGTCGCAACGACTTGTCGCTGTCGCGTGCCGATTCTCATGAGTTCCAGCCGATGCCTGTGCGTCGCACTGAGAGTCCCGGCATGTGGTTCGGACCCCGGCTGGGCAGGGCTTATAAGAGTGATGAAGATGGTAAGTAATGTTTCATTATCATCATCAGCTTATTAATGTTCCCACTGCTGGGACACAGACCTTCTCTCTGTGAGAGAGAATGGCGCGTAATCGACCACGCATGCGCAGTGCGGGTTGGTGGATGTCACACGTCTTCGAATTTTTGGTTCTAGGACATGCTGGTTTCCTTCGATGTTTTCCTTCACCGTTTTTGAGAGAAGTGGTGATGAAATAATTTACACAAAGTAAAGCGCCTGCATCGGTTCGAACCCACGAACTACAACTTGTATGTCGCGGCAAAAACCACTGTGCCACCACTGCTCTCTCTGCTGAATTAATGTTTAAAAATATAAAAAGCACTAAGGTCACCACAATGTAATAATGGTTTCAAGGGTGAAGAAGTCCTAAGGCTATTTCTAGTTTAAGCCCAAGACTAAACTAACCTTGCATTGTCCCCAGAAATCACCATGCAGAACGAATCTAACGACCACAGCGAGCCAGAACAGACGGAACCCATTCACGAGGACAGGAGGAAGAGACAGACCCTTAACTAAACATCACGCCGCTTTGACCCCTGACGATTGAACCCCAAGACGCAGCGCATATCGTACGACTGTCGCGCGACTAGTCGGAGACGACAAAAAAACCGTTGGTCACTTGTTTTTCGTTCTAAATTCAAAATATGATGAAATAATCCGTGAATCATTTGTTTTTCGTTCTAGATTCAAATTTTATTCTTGTTCGAAAGTAAAATATTTTAGGGCTCGATAAAGTTCTTTTAATTTTGTCAGGATTTTGAAAATAGAACAAACTATATTAGTTGTCAGTGGTCTACAATATGCGCGGTCTCTTAACCATAGTTTAATTTAATATTACTGCTAGATACGACACACGAGCTACACCGCTGGAACGCCTACAAAATCTGTTATATGTTTTATTATTGCATCAATATTTATTATTACTGTTACGTGTAAATCGACCGTCAACTCTATTGTAAGTTATCTGTAAGTATAAATGTATTAAAGTTAGTTTAAAATAAGAATCCATTGCCAAATTTATTTCTTAGGCTGGGGGTTTTATTATTCCGATAGATACATAAATCCATGAAATAATTTTGGCAACTTTATTATTATTATAAATAATATTATATTATACTGTTTATAAATTCTAATTTATTGAAATAAAGATCAGTCCAATACTTTATTGTTTTACTTTAATATTAAATAAAACAAACTAAACGAACAATCATATAAAATAATATTTCAAATTAAACTAAAAAAGAGTTCCAATCTATTAAAAAGCCATGTATGTTAACCATGTATGTTTTATCTGTACTGTGATTTTTAATTTCGTAGACTAAAGTGACAGCTGCAAATGACCTTATTTTTTTAAATGTTGCAAGCGCAGAGTATAGTGTTGTAGGTAAGGCTCAAACTTCATCGAGCTCTAATTTTACTAATTGGTGTAAATAAATGTTTTATATAAAATAAATATATTTAAATATAACAGTATTCATATACATAGGACATAAACTTTAATTGTATTAAATATGAAATCTATACATATAAATAAAATTGGAATGTCTGTTTGTAATCTTGAAATAACCGTTTTTAACTACATGTATGAATATATATACGGTACATACACCAAAATAACATTTTTACAATTTTTGTCTGTCTGGTTGTTCCGGCTAATCTCTAAAATGGCTGGACCGATTTTGACAAGACTTTTATTGGCAGGTAGCTGATGTAATAAGGAGTAACTTAGGCCACGTTTATTTTAGAAAAAATATTTTATTTTAGAAATAGTCCTAGTTTCTTAACCAATGTATTTTTCTGCCGTGAAATAGTTCCATTTTCGATAAACTTCGATTTTCGATTAACTTCCAATCACTCAGGATAGTCAGAGTACGACACTATTTTTATGTAACGATAAATTGACGACCCCCAAAATGTCACTTTAGTCTATGAAATTAAAAATCGGACTATACGTAAAACATACTTTTATTTATGCAAAATATATCGACTATGATAGTTATTACAATTCTCCAATATAATAACTCAATAGTTTCAAATAGTTATTCAAGTCTTTTCTGGAATAGGTTTTGCATCAGTCACCTATATAAATTGCCCATTATTCCGGATAAAAATAATAATAATTTTACCTTCACCAATTTACCTAGAAAAACCCCACTAATAAAAGAACAAAACAATAATAACAAAAACCTATAATCTTCCTCGTTCTATAAAAATATTAACATCTATTTCCGAATTACGCCGAAACAGATTCATTATTTACACTAAAGATTGACACAGAGTCCGAGGCAGCCATTTTGAATTAAGTACCATTTTTTCTTTCTAATTTAATATTGTACTACTCAAATTATATCAAGATGCCAAGGGATTATCCCGCTGCGGGGTATGGTTGGAAAATTAAAATGGAAACATGCTACTTATCTAGGATTAAAAAATGGTCCGTTTCACTGAATTTGTTATAAATATGTTCTATAAATATGAGCAGCGGGATTGTTTAGGAGAAATGGGGATTATATTGTGGAATTCCACGAGGTTGTCAATTGTTTTTTTATTTTATTGTTCAACCATGAGGCCTGGGGAAAATGTCAGAGGCACAGAACATTTTTACTCTAGCGAGATAGAAAAATTATTATTTAAATAATTGAAAAAAGGTCAGTTTGAAGAGAAGTTCTTATTGACAATTATGTTTTTATTTTGGGACAGTCCCACCGCACTATTCCCAAACCACTGCAACTCCTGAAAGCCAAAATCAACAGTGGCGACCACCAGAAAAGCGTCGAGGCAATGGAGCTCGACGAAGTCCTGGAGAATGAATTTAACTGTCTTGGATCCCGCAACGAAATTAATCAGAAAAGAATAATGGAGGAGTAGGAAAAATTCAAATTTCCACTTCCCTCCATGTCAAGCAGGAGACAGAACAAACAAGACCAATAGGCACAAAGGATCGTTTACAACTGGGATAAGTCCAGTACTAACCGTCCTGTAAGCTTTGCATAAGAGTATCAAAGCCAAACGCTGACTCTGAAGTAATGACAATTATGTTTAGTTCTGGAAAGCTAAAAAATACCTACAATAGCTAAAAACATTCCTTCCTCATAATACATTATGCAAATCTTCGTTCGTGGGACGCCCACCGGAATCGTGATTTTTTCCTGATTAAATTAGATTACGACACTCAGCAAAAGTTTATCAGTGAAAGAATTTTCGAAGCCGTTTGTGCACTACGAGATATCATCTGTTACAATCAAAAATTCCTGCCTCTTTATAATATTAATAACTTAAAAGTTAAGATGCCTCGTTGGTATAGAAGTTGTGGCCCTGGGTTCCCTTCCCAGTACCAGCCTGAATTCTGGCTTTGTGCCCGGTTGATGGCTACTTTCGTCATGAGACACTGTGGTAAGTTGGACGAGAAGATACGGCGCAACTTCCCGAACGCGGTTTGGCCAGTGTGTGTTGTCAATGGTTACTTACGGGATAGAGACGTGGTCTCTCACAATGGGCCTCATCAAAAGGCTTAAAGTCACCCAAAGGCAATGGAGAGAGCTCGGAGTTTCCATGCGTGATCGAATCAGAAATGAAGACATCCGCAAGAGAACTAAGGTTACCGACATAGCCCGAAGAATTGCCATACTTAAGTGGCAGCTCGCAGAACGGATAGCCGTTGGCCGAAAAGTTCTAGAGTGGCGATCGCGTACCGGCAGACGAAGCGTTGGAAGTCTCTCTAGCTTTTTGGTGGAGCAATGACCTGGGGGGTGACCATAAGCTCTTAGAGTAAGGTTATTTTGAGTGTGTGTAAGGGACGGATGCGTATGGCTTGTATACATCTGTCACTTACGCGATCTCAAAATAACCTTGCTGTAAGAGCTTATGGTCACCCCCCTGGTCGAGCCTGCGGGAGTCCGGTGGATGTGAAACGCACAGGACCAGTCAGTGTGGCGATTCTTGGGAGAGGCCTTTGTCCTGCAGTGGACGTCTTTCGGCTGAAATTATGATGATGATGATTACAGTAGGCTCACCTTTTATTACATGGGATTTAAAAACAACTGGCTAAATATAGGTGTACGATAGGTGCACCTCTCCCTTCAAGGAATATGTGATCTTTTTCGTCGTATCGATTATCCCTCAATTATAAACCGTGTTTTGACCAGAATTCAGCCATGGTAACAGGAAACCCTCATTTGCCTCACAAAGGTCCTTCAGGGTGCAGGTGTTGTTGCACTGTTAGTTATGTTTATGTTAAAAGTTAAGAAAACATCAAATATCCTTATAATGCATGTATTTGCATGTACCGATAATAGTAAGTATTCAAAACCTTAGTTGACTGTACGTTCGTAGTTGCTACGACGACGCTACGATGCTACGTGCTACGATTATTTGAAATGATGTCAATAGATGTAAGGGCTTACGATACACGATCGTTTGCGACGTCTGACGATTATTAGCTGTTCATATAATCAAACTGTGAGACCATTAGGATAGTATATAGTATTGCAGTTTGCATGCTACGTGTTGTTGAAAACTCAAAATAGAGGAATAATTGCAATTATCCGGCGCTCTGAAAAAGCACTGTGTATCTCTCCCCTATTTAAACTGAAGGCGCCCTTAAATATCTCAACGACCTAGAAATAACCAATTCATATATTATTTTGACATACTATAAAAGAAAAACTTTTTTAGAAAAATTACAACCGACTTCCAAACAAAAACACTACAAAGCAAAAAATAACTTTCTTTGCCGGAGTCGGTGTCTTTTGTATCCGTTGTTTTCCGTTAATCGACACCGACATCGGAAAAGAAAGTTATTTTTTGCTTTCTAGTATTTTGTTTTGGAAGACGGTTTGATTTTTTGTTAAAAAGTTTGTTATTTTCCTCTTTTTAGTTTTGGCAGGTAATTCCAAATTACATGAAAATTGTTTATAGCCAAAGTACATGTCATGACGATTCCAATAAGTCCAAACACGAATAAAATACACTGTGTTATTTCTGTGGAGTTCCAGTGGCCATTATGGTCTTTTTCATCAGTTTCACTTCACCAAATGATACTTTCTGAGTGCAAATGATTGTATTATTGATGATAATGCCAAAATCGCTACATGTATGACTATAATATTTGAGGACTTCCCTCAATTTCTCTTAGAGCCCATCATCAGATCCTGGATTCCTTATCACGGTATCACCCTTGGGATATCTCCTTTCCAACAAAAAAAGGATCATCAAAATCGGTTCATAAACGAAGTTATCCACAAACCCACATAAAAAAATATATATTTACGGTCGAATTGAGAAACCTCCTTTTTGGGAAGTTGGTTGAAAAATATACCAAGTATTATCAACAATGCCCGAAGAAAGGCTGCAGGGCACATTGCTCGCAAAATAGATTGTCGATGGGGCCGAAAAGTTCTGGACTGGCGACCACGTACCGGAAGACCGATGGCCTGGCAATCCGCTAGATGCAAGACCCACAGGTCCGGTCAATGTGGTGACACTTGTGGTTGGCCTTTGTTCAGAAGTGAACGTCTTAAGGCAAAAATGGTGATGAGGCCGAGAAAAAGATATCCCCTTAGCAACCGCGGCGTGCGCCCTTTTGCACTTGCAAAGGGCGCAGTGGTTGAGCAATTGACTGCTGCGCTGCGTGTCGCGGGTTCGATTCCCGCAAGGAACAAATATTTGTATGACCTACAGATAGTTGTTCCGGCTCTGGGTGTCGTGTATGTGAGTTTATATGTTTGTAAACGCACCCAAGATACAGGAAGAAATTTCTAGTGTGGGGCAAAGTTTATTAAAAAAAAAACCCATCTATTTTCGCCCTTTTGGAGGAGTGACACGTGTGCATACATTGCATACTTGTACACATTTTTCGTATTCATTAACCGTGTTTAATACACGTTGTGGTTTTTCCGCAGTATTTTCTATTTGTTTCCACCATAACGGATCATCTGTCGACTGTTTTTGTTGAGCCCCAGTGATAGCGACACGAAACAAAAGTATGTGACATCTTGTCTCTTCTTTGGTAGTTAAAATAATACACTGACGTTTATACAATGTATCCGGGCTTGTAGTAATAAAACTTCATAGCTGCTATATACACTTAATTTTATCGATAAAAGGTAGCCCTCACGATTTTATTGCATTTCGAAAAAAAAATAAGTCAAAATTGCGCAGGGGTTCTTTTAAGGCAACAATACAATTAAAAGTTATTGGCTTAGCTGTGATTCTTATGTATGTGTGTAAAACAACTCAAAGACCAAAAGTATCCCTACAAGACATGTGTTAATATCTAAAAAAATTGCAGAGTTTAAGGAAATGCAATAAAAACGCGTGAAATTTTGTTTGAAGATTGTCTTATGGGGCTCAATACTAAAATATCTAAACTTTTATGTATTAGTTGTTTTTTTTTAGAATTTTCTATGCTATGGCAATCAAAATAACATATGTACGCTTCTATGAGAAGTAGAGAATAAGTAAGACCAATACTAAAATTCCTCTATCTTTGAGGGTGTGGTGATTGCATCACTTATGTGGGGTGTTTTTTCGATAAGAATCGGTGTATTGTACGGGCTTAAATATTTATTACTGCGAGTCCGGACATTGTTTAAACTGACAAATAAGTACAAGCGCGCATAAAAAGTGGAAAGTGGAAGATCGCATTGAGTATCAAAAAATACGTCCGCATCACTGTCAATAGAAAAAGTGCGCTGGTAGCATTGCACCGTTGAATGATAATGCTGATTCTTTATTTATCTTACTAATTTTTTTTCTTCTTCGGTTTCTAAAACGACAGTTGATATATTGTGTATCTTGTTGGCTCAACACTTTTAAGACGCCTAGCGCAGATATAACGTAGGCTGCATGTGTTGGGCCACTGTGGCCGGAATTAGAATAGGATAGTAATTTATAACACAGCTCCGCATCGACACTCTTCTGCCGTATCCCTTGACTGATGTTTTCCTTGCATATACTAGAGGTTACCCTAATTCATTGAATAATAGGGATAATCCCTAGGGAAGAAATGTTGCTTTTTATGTAGTAGACTGTATCGCCATTTTGTCGTCTCTAAACAGTAGCATTTCCTAAATAAAAACCTAAAAGGATATCCTCATCAAATGTTATTTTAAAGCTATTTAAACACAGTCTTATGACGTCAAACAACCCGCTAATACAGGCACCCCACAACGAGTTTTACTAAATAAGTAAAGTTCAAACACTGTGCCGTGTGCGCGGTGCAAAACGAGGGCTTTCGCGACCTGCCGGGATTATGACAGGCCCGTGGTGGCGCCCTATTTCTGTATTGTGGTCGCTGGTCGGTAGATGATGATTGACAACCATGATGACGATTGTTTGTAGGTAAGTTGTTTCGAGGTATGAGGCGTATTTGGGCACAAAAAAAATATTTTTTATTTTTCCATACAAGCGTGCCACTATCTCACCTGATGGTACGTGGTCTATCAATCTAGTCGGTTGAAAACTCCTATACTAAATATGTACTTTAGGGAAAAAAGCGAAGATGTGTTCATAAAACCGTATATTTAATAATTCACTTATTAAGTAACTTATCTTAAAGTTTTTTCTTATATTATAATAACAAAATTGGCCATAGTTCCAAGATCACAATTACCCTGAAACAGTAAATTTAATAAGTAATCACTATTTTGATCAAGCAATAGTTTCTTCTGCGACGATTTCCAACTCTAGTTACTACTCATGTTTATTATATTTTAGAAGGCTATTTCCAACAATGTAAGACTCTGGACAGGCAACTCTTGCCATGCACTGGCTGAAGCAGTAGCACAAGAGACAAAGAACCTTTTAGATGAAGACGAAGAAAGCAACTATGGTATAAGAATTGTGTTACTAGCGGTAGAAATAAAGACAAAAGACAAAGTACTAGCAGTGGTAGAGTTCAAAAAGTCGGCACTGTTGCAGTGGTCAGTGAGGCATTGGCAGACAGTCTCCAAGTGGTCTCGGTAGCAGTCCTTCTTATGAAGAAAGAAGTAGACAAACCAGATAAATTTGCATTTTTGCTACTCCTCCGTTATTCTATTCTGATTAATTTCGTTGCGGGATTCAAGAAATTCATTCACCGGGACTTCGTCGAGCTTCATTACCCTCGGCGCTTTTCTTTCGCCATTGTTGATTCTGGCTTTCAGGAGTTGCAGTGGTTTGGGAATAGTGCGGTATGATTTTCCTAAAAAAAAACTAGGTAAGGAAGGAGCAGAAAATACCGTTAAAGGAGAAGCTGTTGCTAGATCAATTAATCATAGGTAGACGTTATCCAAGTGCAGTAGCTGCCGAATTCTTCGACTGATGTAGTGTGCTGTGCCAAACCCGCTGACTGCCATAGCACGAGAGATAAATAGCATTTTTGATACAGATGAAGTAACTATGATTTAACAAATCTGATCTTACTATTCACGGTAGAAGTAAAGACAAATGGCAAGCGCAACGAACAAGACACCAGCTGTAGTTGAGTTAAAGGAGTCAGCACTATTGCAGTGGTCGGTGTGAAGCAATGGCAGACAGTCTCCAAGTGATCACGGTTGGCGGCACGATAGCAGCGTTGGTATGAAGTAAAAATTAGACAGTATATTTAGATATATCTTTTTATGAATAAATTATGTATACAAGCTTTTATTTAACTTGCAATGTGTGTTCGGGTCAAATCTTGCAACTGAATTTTAAAGCAGTTATACTCAACCGATTAAGATGAAATTTTGCATACAGGTTTAGTTTGGATGGCAATGCACGGTTAGCTTAGTGACGTCATTCTTAATCCAATATGGTGGATCGCCCAAGATTGCGGACTAGTTATCTTTTGTTCAATGCCATGATATGGGTATCAAATGAAAGGGTTTGATGAAAAGAATATGAAACAAGCTTGTAATAAAAATGGGTATTTGTTTACTTCATATCGACGCTGCTACCGAGGAAGCCGTTGATGTGCACATCACGGGACATGAAACACAAGAAGGTAACTAAGGTAAATGAAAAAAATCTGCTACTCGCGGTAGAAATAAAGACAAATGGCAAGGGCGACGAACAAAGCACTAGCAGTGGTAGAGTTCAATGAGTCGGCACTGTTGCACTGGTCGGTGAAGCATTGGCAGACAGTCTCCAAGTGGTCTCGGTTATCGGCGCGGTAGCAGTCCTTTTCGTGACGGACCCAGCCGCAGCCACGGGTCACACGGAGCTCGGAGTCTTTATGTGGGTGGTATACTGGGAACATAGATAAACGATGTGTTAGTTCATGGTTCTCATTATCATTGACGAAAGGAAGAGTTTTCACATCTTCATAAGAGGTGGACACGTCCAATTTTGTATATCTTGAAAATACAATTTAATCTACTTTAAGCGAATTTACAACTATAGATGACGCTTTGATTGTTAGATCAGATATTCAACTGACTCGAGCATCGTTTATCGGTAACAAAGACCGACTACTGCTAACCGTACGTTACTTTTAAGGCCGCAGCTATGGGTCTGTTTCATCACTGTGGCAATGAAAGGCATAATATTGTATGATATATTTTTGGGTAGAATGGAATAAGGTAGTTATATCTCGATAACTACCTTAGTGCATTGTGTTTTAAAACGGTCCAGACACTATAATAATATATACATAATATTAATCATTTATATCAGATTCATCTTACGATTACATCCATATTTGTTAGAACAATTGCGAGCTTACAAACTAGCGTTAGTAATCATTCATAATTGATTGACATATAATAATAATTTAATTAAATAATATATACTAATAACAATTTTATTTCATTTCATCACATTCCATACAGTCAAAATTTCAAAATTTAAAAACCCCCGACACATTTTTACTTCATGCTACATAATTTATCTAGTACATAGTAGATGCGCTTCGATCGGCAATCTATTGAACACGTAATTATGACACGATATCTTGCGAAAACACCCCGATTCAAAGCTGAACCGATTTTATTCAAAAATAGTTAAGAACAATCTCGACAAAATTACCTTTCAAACAAAAAAAACTAAATCAAAATCGGTTCATCCATTTAGGAGCTATGATGCCACAGACAGACACACAGATACACAGCAACACACGTCAAACTTATAACACCACTCTTTTTCCGTCGGGGGTTAAAAACAGTAATTGGCAGGTCAAGGTGGACTTCCCAATGATGGTGACAAATCACTATACGACAGCGTGCAGCCGTATCCAGCGAGCCAGCATCGTAGAGTCCCACCGGTCCGCCAGCGCGCGGAGGATGGTGTTGGGACAGTCGCGCAATGTGCGGCGCATGATAGAAGCGCACCGTTTGCGCATAATGGCGGCAAAGCCGTCTATGTTAGCCGCCGCGAACATCGCAGAGGCGCTACAGTGGCGCGGCAGCCCCATCAGCACCCGGCACGCGTTATTGTATTGAACGCGCAGATCGCTGTATGTCCGCTGTGTATAGTTAACCCACAGGCAGGTGTAAAAGGACTGACAATACGCTTTAAAACGTGAAAACCTGCGGGCCAATGTTGGCTCGGACTGACAGCTCCCTGCGCTCCCTTTCAATATCCACACAGTCCTTAAGGTCCTCAGTGACCCAGTGGCCCAAATATTTAAATTTCTCGGCTTTATTTAGAGCTGTACCACACAAGGTGAATTTCGGAACGAAAGTGTATCTCTTGTTGTCCGGCCTGATAACTATTATTTCACTATTTTTTGTGTTGTATTTTAGCCCATAAGCCACCGCGTAGGACACACACTTTCAGGAGCCTTCGCAAGGCAGTAATCGATACTATAATAAACTATATTATAGCCTGAAGATATAGATGATTGTATAATCTGAAGACATTCTTCCTTAAGCTTTGAAATCCAATACTCTATATTGTGGAAATGTTAATAAAACTTACTGGTTTGCACAATCTTCCTGCAGAAGAAGGAGTACTCGTCGACCCTGGGCACGGCCTTGTCGCAGTCGATGATGGGTATGATGCGGGCCCTCATCTCAGGGTCGATCTGCGCGGGGTCTATGCAAGCTGAGTTGTTGGCGCTGTTGCAGTAGAAGCAGTAGATTGCGGTGGCTGAAAGACATAGAAATTTTATTTAATTTTTTCATCACCAATGCATAGAACTATCTTTATAACAATAGCATCTGAAAACAGTGGTAGAGGATCCTTACTCCTCTATACTGAGGCACTTTGTGGAGAGAATGGTCAATTAGGAGGCTTATTTAATGCCGTACCAACCGTTCCCAGCATCAACTGTTTCAAACACCTACTTGTACGACAAAACAAATAAGTAATATATTACTAACACTAATTTTATTATACTAACAAAATGGACTATAATTATTGTTGTCAGAAATAAATACATAGAAAAAGCTCATTGTATGTATTTTACATTACACACAGTACATTCTCGAAAAGTGGTTCATATTACACCTTTTGGATTCAAAATTGTGCATTAAATTTTTCATATCCGCACTTGTGCGGAAAAGTGGCTTGTTTTCAGTATTTATTTATTATATACTTTATTGTACACTACTTAAATAATTACAGGTCAAAACATTATAAAGATCAGTGTGCAATGGGCGGTCTTATCGCACAGGGCAATCTCTTACAGACAACCTTTGGATGGACAGAAAGAGAGGAGATAGACATAGGACTGTCAGTGTACAAAAACTATATTAAATAATATTACTTAGATATAACATAAAATAAACACATACAAATAAAATATTATACCAATAATTATCAAATATAGAACAGAGAAAGGAGAAGAATAGTTACAAAGAAAGGAAATGCTCCTTCACCATTTTTTTAAATGAAGGTAATGTTTGCGCACGCCTTACCTCAATAGGTAATGCATTCCACAAACAAGCTGCTTGAACCGTGAAAGATTTGTCGAAGAAGGATGTGGAATGCATACGAATGCTTAATTTTAGGTTTGCCGATGATCTCAAGGACATGTGTGTCACAGAGGAACTGAAAGCGTTCTTTAAGATAAAAAGGACTAGAAGGATTAAAGAGCACATTATATAGCAATGAAAGTATGTGGGCATTCCGGCGAAGGCGAATAGGAAGCCATTTGAGCTTGGTTCGAAATTCAGAAACATGGTCATACTTGCGCAAGCCAAATATGAACCTGATACAGAGATTTTGAAGTCGCTCAAGCTTGTCCAGTATTTTGGGAACGAAATCGAAAAACGCAGTTCTAGAGAAATTTACGCATCGGTCGTGTCAATAAACTTTACTGGTACTTTACTACTATCTGACCGAGAAACATATTTACAAAGATTTCCGTAGTTTTTTTACTTACATTTGTACACCAACGATAACAATATCGAAACTGATAACAGCACTTTATTTGGAGTCATTTTAGTCTGAAAAAAAAACAATATTTATTTGAGCAGTTAGAACCTATACCGACACCGTATCAAAACGACATATGAGCAGATATTCAAACACACAGATATTCAGCACAGCTTCTATTCTCAAAATCACCTAGTAGCAAAAGGTTCTACAAACAAAAGAATGGGAATGGTACAATCACACCACACAAAAATGAGATTTTAAAGGAATAATATTATACATAATTTTCTTTAGATTGTTAAATTAAAGAAAAAAAAAGGGAAATCAGTTCGTTATTTTTTTTTGCGTTCAGCGCGAAAGTGATCATTTCCAGTAGTTATAAATCGGCCCAAGTATAGAAATTCTTATGGATGTTCTCCACCCTGGAGCGAGCGGAGGGGTTTATCAGACCATATACTTATTTTTTGGACAATCTCACCGCACTATTCTGCAATTCCTGAAAGCCAGAATCAACAGTGGCGACCACCAGAAAAGTGCCGAGGCAATTAAGCTCGACAAAGTCCCGGAGAATGAATTTAACTGCCTTGTATCCCGCAACGAAATTAATCAGAAAAGAGTAATGGAGGAGTAGGAAAAATTTCAAATTTCCACTTCCCTCCATATCAAGCAGGAGACAGAACAAACTAGACCAATAGGTACAAAGGGTCGTTTACAACTGGGAAAAGCCCAGTTGCCTAGCACCACGGATAAAAATTTGCATTAATATTAATGGGTCTTAACATTGTGTGTTATTTGATTCTAATAATAGGTATGGCAAAATCGCTTGAACGCACGGAAATTTGTTCTATACGTATATAAACGGTCAGTTGTGGCGCGAAACTCCTCAAGTTTATCACCGCGTAGATCACACATTGTGGCAGTCGGCCATCATTTTCGGTGCCCGTTCCGTCTGCTACGGATAGGGTGGGAGATTGTATCCTCTTGTTTCCATTCTGCCGCTTGTTTTGAGACCATGACTTCCTCGCAGAAGGGGGCGATTGCGTCCCACGCACTGTCACTTCCGACTATGGACTGAACCACGACTGGCAGTGAGTCGTTATTCGCAGCAACGACTGTCGCGACGAGGTCACGGAGCTGCACAACCTACGCTGAGATCTTCTTCTGTCGGCGTCGCTTCCACCCTCGACTATGAGCCCGCATGATAGTTTTCTGTTCCATCGAATCCTTCAACAGACCTGAAGTCTTTGTAACACCATCATCAGATGGTTGCTTCGCCATAAAATGCAATATTGGTTTAATTCTTATTTTTGTTTCAATTTTACTTTTAAAATAAATTGTACAATGAACCATGCGGAAAAATCGATAGCATTTTTTAGCATGACTGTACTTTGACAGTAGGCTATTCTGCTAATAGGACATTTTCCTACTAGGTCATTTAGAGAATAGGACGATCTGCTCATAGGACGTTTTACGAATAGGACCTTTTGATACGGAGTCATTATACCGACCTACATCTTCTTGATTATACGACAATTCATCGATTTCATCCCGTTAGATGTACACCGTTAAATTTGGGTAGTTTAAATCCCGTGGTAGGTCGATCCGCAGGCTTATTACGTATCTTTTGCAAGAGCAAAACGATAGCGATTTTTGCGCAATAATTGCTCTTCCATACAGAAGTTTTAGAGTTGTTGGCGGTTTTTTTTTAATAAGTGCGTTTGAGAAATAGCGAGCGATTAGCAAACGATTGCATAGGACCTACCATACCTACACTGCAGGTAATGATGACTTTTATGACTTAAAGCTTTTGATCGCTATCGTTTTGCTCTTGCAAAAGATACGTAATAAGCCTAAAACAGTATCGATTAGCAAAGAATTTTTTAAAAAATACTTAATAAATCACAAAAAAATAAACCGACTTCCAAAGCAAAACACTAAAAGGTCCAAAAATAGCTATCGTTTCGGCAGTCGGAACGAAAGTCATTTTGGAGTTTTTAGTGTTTCGCGATGGCAGTCGGTTTATTTTTTTGTGATTTTTACCCGACAGTTTAACCTACCAAATGCAAAAAAATATTTTCCTGTTAGGATACCAATCTAAATGATAAATGCAGGCACACATAATATTAATTATAATTACTTATGTCATCGTTGTTTTCCTGTACCTACATATTTAAATAAAATAAATAAATATTAAATTGAATGAAATGAAATTTATTTATTTGCAAGAATATAGGTACTTACATAATAACATGGTAAACATAATTTTAGTCTCACTATATTCGACTTATCAGTCGTGCAAATATTTAAAGTAGGTACATGTACATGCATAATAATATCATGATCTTACTACATCAATCATTAGTCATACACATCATAATAAAACTAAAAGTCTTGCTTCATTCATATTAATTAGGCACATTATATTATAAACTATATAAAATTAAATTAATAGATTATAATTATGTCACAGTTAAGACAGTTTAACAATAATTGTTAGATTTATAAATAATGTCAATAATTATAATCGAAAGTGTTCGTTTATTAACATCTAAATCATGTCTGTTTAAAATTTAAATAATCGTCTATTGAATAAAAACATCTGTCACAAAGCCAATTGTTTAAAGTTCTATTAAATTGTAAGTTATTCATTTTTTTTATTTTTCCCGGTAGTTTATTATAAATTTTTACCGCCATGGTGTAGCAGTTTCTGTCACATAACTTTAATCTGCTTCGAGGTACCACCAGAGGTTTTTGTACTATCTTCCTTCTAAATTTGGCCTTATCATCCTGCTCAAAAAGTGATAAGTTATTTCTAACGAATTTACACATTTGAAAGACGTACACGGATGGGAGTGTAAGTAAGTTTTTCAGTGAAAACTGGTTGGCACGGATCAGTCCATTTGAGACCATAAATTGATCTTATGCATTTTTTCTGGGCTACAAAAGCTCTCTGGGTGTCTGTAGAGTTTTCCCATACATACCACAATAAATACCAGTCCATTTAATGCTGTACTTTATGAACTGAATAAAATTATAGGAACTGGTATATTAGGTTAACTTCGTAAGTCAAGTTTTGGTTTTGTTATTTCTGGAGTCGGCTAGTATTATAATATATTCAGTATTTAACTGTTCCTCTACTTTAAGAAAAAAGAGAAAAAAAGTTACAAAAAGGGATTTGACATTGATAATTTTTCTGACCTAAGGTCCAGGATACATCACTATGTTTTAATATTGTGAGGGGGTAGCTCAGGGAGCTCAAATAATAGGCAGAAATTACTTTTAACTTGTATTGAATCAACAACGTGCCTGCCCTCAGGCGGCTTTTACAGAAGTCCCCGCTAAACAAAAAACTACACGCGTTCGATATATTTCAAATATTCTGTATTCGGTTTCCTTCCAAACTTAAAACAAATATAAGCTGCCAGCTTTAGGTGTCAGCGGCCGAACAGGTTGCTTGTCCTATGCGGAAAGCCTCTACATGAGCTACGCCCCTACGAATAGATGCGCAGAATCATGTGAAGCGCAGCTATTCTCAACTTTGGAAGGAAAATCACTCTTACCCCGCACCTCCACCAATATGTGAGGGCGTAGCTCAGGGAGCTCAAATAATAAGCAGAAATTACTTTTAACTTGTATTGAATCAACAACGTGCCTGCCCTCAGGCGGCTTTTACAGAAGTCCCCGCTAAACAAAAAACTACACGCGTTCGATATATTTCAAATATTCTGTATTCGGTTTCCTTCCAAACTTAAAACAAATATAAGCTGCCAGCTTTAGGTGTCAGCGGCCGAACAGGTTGCTTGTCCTATGCGGAAAGCCTCTACAATATACATCCATTTTTCTAAGTTATTTCAGATGTGGTTGTTTTTTAACAGACAGACGGAGGAGGTTTTCAATTCTAATGTATTTTTACAAGCTTTTAATGAACTTGCAATGTATGTATGTATATTTGTATGTATGTAAGTGTGTTCAGGTCAAATCTTGCAACTGAATTTTAAAGCAGTTATCCTCCACCGATAAAGATGAAATTTTGCATATAGGTGTAGTTTGGATGACAATGCATGGTTAGCTAAGTGACGTCATTCTAAATCCAATATGGTTGACGGCCCAAGATGGTGGACTAGTTATTTTTTGTGCACTGCCATGATATGGGTATCAAATGAAAGGGTTTGCTGAAAAGAATACGAAAAAAGCTAGTTTAAAAGAAAAATGAATAAATTATTTAAATGGTTTTTTACCTCAAAACTTCTAACTAGGTGAACAGATTTTGATGATTCTTTTTTTATTTGAAAGCTGGTGTTTCTCTTGTGGTTGTTCCATTTAAATTTAATTAAGATCTGATAAAGAACTACGGAGATATACAACAGAACTCTTCAATAAACAACGGCAAATCTATCGGGATTGCTGCAATCGCATGTCTGTTTTTTGTTTACGCCATTTCATAACATAACATCACGCCGTACCTAAAGGGATATGTACAGTTCACTCTGGTACATTCTCATTTCACCGGTTATGTTAGTTTTATGTTATTTGGGTTCTCTATTCAGGCATAACTTTGGGCATTAAAGGTACCTTACTAAAGAACTTGCTCATTATGTTACGTTAATTAAAAAAAACTTTTTTACAAAAATACATCCGATTTCAAAATTCCAAAAAGTTTGTGACAAAAAACGAAGAAACAAGAACAGTAATGGCAAAAACTGGCAATACCGCCTTCCGAAATTGAAGTTATCTTTCACTTTGTAGTTTTTTATTTAGACGTCGTCGGTTGTATTTTTTTGTATTATTTTTTTTTTTATTTAATGAAATAGTGTGTATCAGTTATTTACATTGCAAAGAATTTTTAAACTCAATATATTATTATAGAGTTAACATTAATGAAGTTATTTTATCATCATATTTCTCTCTTGCATCCATGCATTTTCCTTGGACTTCCTCTCCTTTCCCTTACGTCAGCCGTTCCTAACCAAGCAAAGCAATGAAAACGATAACGAAACGATAATTAAACGATAGATGTACCTATCAGTTAAGTTAAGTAATCAGGTGACTTCTTAAAGATTTCATTTCCAATTTCTACAACAAACAAAGCTATTTATGTTCAAAGGTCATTTTACAATCTCCCTTTCATTAAAAACTATTCGTGCAACACTCAAGCGATCCACAAAGGTCAAAGCTGATAAGAAAGGTCCGTAATTGGTTTCTTTTACAATAAAATACCTCAGTAATAAGAATCATGCAACCTTTTAGCAACTTACCAATTGTAATTGTAAAAAGTCGGAAGTCTTTAGAAAACCATTTTGTAATGGACTTAAGCTGTAAAGAAAAGTAACAGTTTCTTTAAATTAGGGGTTGATTTAAAGGGGGTATTACGAGATGCTAACATTTATATTATTATTGTATTTTAGAATAAAATATGATATAAGAACGTGGGAGTCTGGCTTTGTATTTGATCACAAGTTCGCCCCCTATTACATTGTATACCTCTGTCTAACCGTATGGGCCTACATGCGTGATGTTATGTAGGTACGTAAGTGGCGTTAACTTTTTTTTTTCTAATCGTAGTACAGACAACAACGAAAGTAGGTTGCCACCTCAGTTGCTTATAACATAATTAAACACAATTTTATAAAACAAGAGCAGATTATAATCATACTTCATACTAATATTATAAATGTGAATGTAAGTTTGTTTGTTACGCTTTCACGCAAAAACTACTGAACCGATCATCATGAAACTTTGTACATATATTCTTGGAGGTATTAGAAGTAACATAGGATACCTTTTATAAAAATAAAAAATAAAAAAAAATGGCTTCACTGCGAGGGAAGCCGCGGGTAAAAGCTAGTATTAAAATACAACTAATTATTGATTATTATGTACAATGATTGTCCATGCAAGAGTAGAATATAGTGTATTGAATAATTTGTGTGTTAATATGAACATAAATGAAACAAAAGCAGTATGTAACATCGTAGTAGGTTATGATCTAGTAGTTTCTGTCTACCCTATAAAAAACAGCTTGAGTTGATCGAGGTAATGCTAACCATCATTTATTGCTGACCGTACCATATAATGAAAAACATATTTTTTTTTTAAATACAACCAACCCAAATAAAAACACTACAAAGTGAAAAAAAGAAACTCTTTTTCGGAAGTCGGTGTTCCTGTTTTTTTTTCTTCGTTTTTGACACCGACTTCCGTAAAAGGAGTTATTTAGAATTTAAAATAATTGACGGAGAAATCGGTTAATATACACAAAAAAAAACACAGAAAACCCTTCCTCATTTTTGGAAAAAAAAATTGAAAAAAATATCTTCCGGGTACATAGAGGGGATTCTCATCAAGAAACACTAAAATTAAAACTGCTTTTAAACTTTTAAAACAAAATACTTACAATTTTAAAAGTACAATTCAATTAAAATCACTTGTTATTTTAATTCAATTTATCTTTTCTTATAAGAGGTCACTAAGATATCACCACACCGACCACACTTCAATTGTTTCTGATAATAACTTAACACCAATACTGTATATTATTACTTAATTATATGTGTGTATGTCTCGTTGTGTGTAGAGTTGGATTGAGTAGTCTTGACCATTACAGTTATTTAATATTGCGAAATTCAAAAATGATAAAAAACCCGACTGTTCTTAAGCATCTTTTTAGTTCGCTTCTTAAGCAGTCGAGTTTTTTGATTTTTTTAATTAACTTTTTTTAATATTAAAGCTTGTTTTGTATAAAAGATTGCTTTGTTCTCTGTGCAATTAAAAATAAGTATTAAGACTAAATTAAATTGGATATCCTATATCAATATATTTCGATGGTAATATGCATAGTTGCATATAAACTGCAAATGCTGACGGCTGTTGCATACTCAACACAAATTACTTTTACGATGAGTTAACTCGCTGCATTATTTGCGTTTGTGTTGCTGTGCTGTGTCAAATAAATGTTTTATTTCTTTCTTTTTATGCACCTCATTTTTAGGGTTCCAAATCCAAAGGGTGAAAACGGGACCCGCCAAGACTCCACGATCCGTCTGTCTGTCTGTCTGTCACCAGGCTGTATCTTATGAACCGTGGTAGCTAGGCAGTTCAAATTTTCATAGATGACGTATTTCTAATGCCGCTATAACAACAAATACTAAAAACAGAATATTTTTTTTTTTTAAGTCGGGCTACGTGATTTTTTTGCCGATTATTGCGATAATGGTACGGAACCCTCAATGCGCGAGTCCGACTCGCACTTGGCCGGATTTTTTCTTCTAATTTCTGTTCAGTACCTCTCCTGCTCTTTTCCTCTATTATTCTTATAAAATACTAGCGTCTACCAGCGGATTCGCCCGCGTGAAAGTCGGCAATCATCCCAAGGGCGCAGCCAAATTTTATCCAGATCCGTTCAGCCGTTCTGGCGTTATTGAGTAACAAACGGTTGATAGTCAGGAATAGCACATAGGATACTTTTTATTCCGGGAATATGTTCTCTTGGGATATTTTCGACTTTCTTGCGGGCGAAGCAGAAACTAGTTATTCATAACGTGGGGCTTGGCACAAGAACAGAGATGCCTATACAGCAGAGGGGGGAGTCGGGCTGATGGTGATGAAATTCATTCTTGTTCACGGTTTAGATGAAAGTTTAAAGGATAACATTCCATAATGTATTACGTCATTATGTCAACACATTTGTTTGTCAAATTCGACGGGCTGGTGAACTTATCTTGTTCCTCAGTACGGTGACCCCTGACATGTGGTATCACAATATTAAGTGTATTATATTGTTTGGTTGGTAGAGGCTAACATCTAAACTTGTACCCCTACAAGTGTAAAGTGAAAAATATATATAAGTGAGTAACTATTCGAATAATCAAACGTACGTAATCGCACCTGTATTTCCTGATGGTTGAAGCAGAGTTGCACCTATTTATATTAATAATTATCAATAGATGGCCAATAGCCTTGATGACCATCTGTCGAGGCTGTCATTATACGCTTGGATCAAGAGCCTGATACAGAAGGCAGTACTCCATGATACGGCTCGTATTGTGAGAAGGTTCCTGTCTCTGGAGCCCTAACCTGGCCTCTATTTTTTTAAATGATTTTTTTTTATTTTTTCTTCTTTAAATATTTTAAAATGTATTACATAAGAATATTAATAAATAAAAGAATAATAATCACGATCCACTAAACCTACCAAATCCATATACACCATAAACACCTTAATCTAATACACCATATCCAACACACCACACTACATTACACCACACACACTACGCTACACTACATCACACACACCACACTACACTAAACCACACACAACACACTAGATTACACCACACACACCACACCACACAACACTACAACACTCACACCACAATACATTCCACGTACAACAACAAGAAATTGTGTTTTTAATTGTCAGTAAATTCATTTATCAATTTAATTTGATTTTATTTTTTGTTCTTAACTTTTATTATTCGTAAAAATAGAAATGATCAATTTATAATACTTAATTAATGAACAACAAAATTTAAACTAAACAATCTTAAATGTCACATGACAGTACATTACTTTAAAGTAACTCACAGTTAACCCTTAGTTTCCCACCTTTAAATTATCGGAGAATTAATGTGACAAATTGTCATGCACGCGTTATCTGCTGTGATTGGCTGTTGAAAATTCATTCAACCAAAGTAAGTACTACTAGTACTACTGTTAAGGGTTTAGCATAAGCATATATTTATATTGTATGTCGTTTTGTGACAATTAAAAACTTTTTCTTTCTTCTTTTCTTTCTTTCTTCTTCAATGTGCTTGACAATTTGTCACATTAATTCTCCGATAATTTTAAGGTGGGAAACTCGGGGTAAGTAGTATAAGTAAACACGGCAATGTTATGAAAGAGCGGAGTCTCCTAATACAGGCATGGTTTGCTTAAACGGAGGCTCCAAACACGTCTTAATGTATACTATGAAAATTGTGATAATAAACGATTTTTAATTTGTATAGCCAAATACATTTTACTCCATGTTTTGCAATAGTCCTGCACCACACGGAGATGGTCCTCGGGTGCAGTTGCGTAGTGCATACAGGGATAATCGTCGGTTGGTGTCACATCTCCTGATACATATCTAACAAGGCCTCTGCGAGTTGGCTTCGGCTCCTCGCACACCTTTCAAAGGTCCGGGTCCCTAGGGTCCCTAGATTGTCAAAGAAAAATAATAATCATAATCATTCTTTATTTGCTCAAACATGAGTAGGTACAGTACATATAACAAATTGTCAATATGTAAGAGATGTAAAAATAATTTGTGTTTGCCTTAGATAATGGCATGTAAATATTAATAATAAAATACAAATCAAAATAATAAAATTCAAATCAGAATAATAAAATTCAAATCAAAATAATAAAAAGCAAAAAAAAATACAAAATAATTAAATTCTAATCAAAGTATTCATGCCGGAATGTCATGTCATATTAAGTCAAATAATTTCACCTACATTTCTCCAGTTATACTAAAGTCCTATGTATTACGAGACGAGACTGTTGCCAATGACGCTATCAACCGGGCCCAACTACAAACCCCGGGCTGTTCTTCGAATAAATTCCATATGGAAAAACCCAATATAATAACTCTTCTAACAATAACACTAGGGCAAAAAGTTGAAATTCTCACGCTTATTTGCTGACAAGCGAAGAATTTCAACCCTTATTTTTTAATTAGCTGTCCCACGCGGCTTCGCTCCCGTCAACTGGCTACTTACCTACCCTTCCTTACGTAGATGAATTTTACTATTTTTATTATTATCATTTTGTTTATGTTATTAAAACTAATATCATTAATTTTAAACACTAAGCAATTGATTTCTCCATTTTTGAGGGATATGGCATTGTTTCTCTTTACTACAGGCTATTATGTAGCCTATCTAAGAAGACAGTACCCCAACCATTTATGTTGTATACCAGTGTTCATTTGTAAAGTGCAACAGTTTTATTGTATATACTGCAACACCTTTTATGCAATAAAGTTTTATTATTATTACGTAACTTTAACCATTTACGCAGCGCACGCAACGAAAGCTCTCAAAAACGAATATTTTTTTCAAGTTTTTGCAACATTTCTCTCCGCTCCTATTGGTTGTAGCGTGATGTTATATAGCCTATAACCTTCCTCGGTAAATGGACTATCAAACGCAAAAAAGAATTTTTCAATTCCAACCAGTAGTTCCTGAGATTAGCGCGTTCAAACAAACAAACAAACTCTTCAGCTTTATAATATTACATAAGTATAGATATAATAGATATAGATATATATATTTAGAATATACTTAAATAAATAACAGCAGCCGAATCAACCAATCATATGCGAGATGAATGACGCGATGTGGATTTTCGTCTGTTTGATTGGTCGATTGATGGCGGTCAAACCTTTTGCGTTGCCGTATTTACTTACGCAATAAGGCTGCAGTATTAAAACATATACTGCATAAACCTTTATTGTAATAAATAAGAAATCACCAATAAAATAAATGTGATCGATAGAATGAAGTCTGACATAAATGAGTAGGAATTAAATAAGAGCTGCTAGTTTCTTAACAAATGAATTGTTCTTGCCGTGATATAGTTCAATTTTCGATCTACTTCGATTTTCGATCACTCAGGATACGACACTATTTTTTTGTAACGATAAAGTGGCCACCCTCTAAATGACAGTTTAGTCTACGAAATAAAAAAAAAAACAGAGTTATTAAATAAATAAAAAGGATTGTGTGGTTTTATGAAACCACGGTAAAAGTGAAACTTTTTTTCACATTATAGACATTTACTGCGAACTATAGGCGCCGCCATATTGGCCTTGGCTACTCTGACGACCGCCTTTCACTATGCTTTCACTTTATCCCATCGAGATACTTTATCCCTACTCCGCGGCCGACCGTCACGCGACATGCAACACACAGACGAAAAAGTTTGAGACGATGTAATAAAAGTTTCACTTTAAAAATGATACGAAAAATGACAAAGAAGAACGACGCAATTTTCTCATAAATACATTCCAGCTAACTCGCACTAAAAGTGTGGCTGTAGGTAGGTTTATAAGTCCATAATCATTATTATTATGAGCCCTTATTGGTAATAGATGTGTTTACCCAGCTTTTGAATATGCGGTTAAGCCCTAATTACAATCATCGGCACGGTTCTTGAGCGCTGAGCTTCACGTGCGCAAAAGTGAATTATTGGGTCCCTCTGGTGGTATGAAGTGAGGCGCGGGGGCGGGGAAAGTGCAGTGATTGGCCCGTAGCGTATCGCGTCATAGCCGTAAGTCGTGATTCGTTCTTTACTCTTGTTGCACGTACCTCACGACGACGAATACAATTCCGGCCAATTTAATTGCTACAAATTTTTAAACTGCATCATTTTAAATTATCTGGTAAGTTTGAACTCAAATATGTTATGTGATTTTTTTATTAATTAGACCTTTGTTATAATAATAAAAGGTGATATTTATCGAAAATATAGCAGGAAAAAAATTAATGTCAGTTTGTAATTATAGCAAAACTATTATTTTTCATTACTAACTATACTACTATACTTACAAACTATATTGTTTTTCATTTTATTAATGAACAAAAGAAATTAGAGGTCAAAAATGTTAACAAAAAAAAGTATGTAGGTACGTTGTAGATTTTTTAGTAATTTTTGACAAACTATAAGAACTAAGTTATAATTTTAAATTAGAAATACTTTTATTAGTTACCTTTTTTTTTGATCTCAATTTCCATTTCTCAATTTAATAAATCATTATTTAATCTTATAAGTAAGAAATTACGTAGACCGTAACTTAGAAAAAATAAATAATAAACGGGTGTGCGTTTTATTTGTCATAAGTGTACGATGCGCAAAGCGATCCCCACTCTTCCGCCGAGCGCTCAAGAACCGTGCCGGTATCTGTAATAACATTAATAATTTAGTTAGCAGTTTAAAGAGCAACGAATTTTAAATCCCACTAGCTGCCGCCGGCGGCTCCACCCTGGTGCAAGTCGAAAGTTATTCCAAAGGAACCAACTAACTGGATAAAGAGTATTCTTATTGTTAATTCAGATTAAAAACTGTCTGTGTGCAAAATGTCATCTAAATCCGTTAAAGAATGTTTGCATGAAAGAGTAACAAATATATCCATTCATCCATACTCACAAACTTTCATCATCATCATCTTCCTGCCCTTGTCCCAAGTTACTTCGGGTCGGTGCAACACGTTTTCTTCTTCCATACCGTCCTGTCCCTTTTCTTTCATCACTCCTCGCACAGTCCATCCATCTTTTCTTTGGGCTCCTATTTCTGTCTGAAGGGTCTAAAGTAACCTAACACGAAGGAGATCATGTCATCTCTTCGAGCCTAACCATTCCGTGTCGGGGTGCCCTAAGCTCCCGAGCTCGCTTCGCTGGCTCCTGACACATAACAGAAAAAAGCGCGGCGTCGCTTCACGTTCCGTTCCGCAGTATAAACAAAAATTCTTTATTTTTTTGTGTTAAAAAGTCAATGTAATTGCATAATTCGACACGGTTATTGTGCACATTAATTACACACCAAATTTAATATGTGAGAAAGTGAAAATAAAATTATATTTAAGTAAAAACATGAATTCAAATGGAATAAAATATACCTCTACCGTCAACGGAACGTGAAATGTGAACTTTGACGTTTACCATGACAATTTATCTAACCTAAAAATTTGCTCAAAAGGAAATTTGTACGGCAACTTTAAAAAAACACTCGTAAACCGTGACATGCCGAGTTTTGAAACTTTATACAAAGCTGCCTATTTATGAGTACGATCTACAAAAAATAATGAACTTCCAAATCAGCGGCCCATAATGGAAAGTTTATTCAACGGTTTTCTGTCACTGGCGCCAATTTCAAACTTCCTCTAGTAGGTATACTCATTTCTCACTTTATCCAATCTCGTCACGTCGCACATCCATCTCAACATTCTCACAAACTTTCACATTCTTGTTTAATATATTAGTAGGAATATATGGCATTTAGTAAGTCCCTCAATATTTTACACAAATTAGTTGCATGTAAACAAAGGTCTACTTTGTAAACATGGTTATTTGCAGGAAATTGTTTAACTTAATTGCTTATTGCTAGAGGGGATAGATAACTCGTTTATACGATGCAGTATAACCAATAGAACGATCCTTACGCTGTACTTTTACAGTAATTAAGTTGCTTAAGGTCGCCAAGTGCAACACGGCACCAATGTGTTAGTGCCCGCTTCAGAGATTTTTGTATGTGTGCTTGTGGAAATAAATAGTACGTTTTTTTTTTTTTTAGAAGCTGTTTATCTCAGAGGGTAGTTTAAATAGAGAAGAGTAAAAATACTCGATAGTGCCATTACCATGTAACCTACTAGAAATCGAATTACGTTTGCCCGATAACAAAGTTTGAAATACACACACTGGCAAAATTAGCGGAACAAGAATAATTATCATACATCTTTTATTTTTACCGTTACGGGGTGGTTTTTATGTTGTTTTATAATAAAACCAATTGTGCCTAATTGATAAAACAATTGAATGTCACCTGTCATGTGATTGTTTTAACTTTATTCGAACTTAATAATTTTGAGAGAATTTCACTTTATGGTTTTGTTTCAAAAAATCAAAAATTTTAATTAACATACTGTGTTATTCTTTTTATTTTTAACGTTTAGATCTTTTTCGAAGTTAAGGACGTTATTGTGCCCAACTTATTCTAAACTGAGACGCCCAGGGCACTTGAGATGAGGAGAAATAATGAAACCTACAGATGATATAAATAATTAATCGTGTGCCTGTTTCAACCATTTATTACAGTTGCCAATGATTCAAAGAGACTAATGTTTTTGTTAAAAGATCAGGACAAAGCAGAAAATCCGTTCTTTCAACAGAAATAATCGTTTCATTTAGTTTCTTGTTTGCAAAAACCTGAGTTTAAAGGCCGTTCAAGCCAGTAATGAGCTGTAGGAAGTTCGAGGTGCAACAGTAAGTGAGCTTAAGGTACGAAGGAGGTTTAAGGAAGCTGGTTTTGGTTCGTTCATACCTCCTTAAAATATAATAACTTTTGCTATAGAACAGCAACTTTGGTCCACAGACTAATGGAGTAAAATATTGTTTAGTGATGAGTGTGAAGTCATTTAAATTAAATTTACGGATAGCAATTAATGTGTTATCATAAACAATAACAAAATATCTGTATTTTTTTTAAGCTACTGTGGCGTATGACACAGGAACAATAATGGATTCAGGCAGGATATGTTTGGGAACTCATGCGGACTTGGTGGTGATCGATGGAGAAGATCTTATTGCAGATCGCTATAGAAAAGTTATTTAAGAATAAAATTTCATATCATTTGCCCCTTTATCAGGGATCACTTCGTTTTGATCCAAGATAATGCTTGGCCGCATACAACTTTTTCAACTGCACTCTATATTAATAAGGCCAATTTCGCAGTTTTGGAATCGCCGATGAGGTTACCAGATATGGATCCAATAGAACACGTCTGGGATCTGCTAAAACGAAGGGCGAAATTCATAATCCATGCACCTGTCAATGTGGGTGAACTGCGAAGCGCCGTTTTATAGGAGTGATTGAGACTATCACAGGAGACAATGGATTACATTATTCTCAACATTTCTAGGTGGATGAAAACTTTATTATGAGAACGTGGAGGAAACACTCGATATTATTTGGATATTATTTTGATTGTGCAATTGGTTTTTATTTGTTTTTAGCTTACCTTATTAGTAGCCTTACCCTCAGTTTCCCAGCTTAAAATTATCGCAGAATTAATGTGACAAATTGTCAAGCACGCGTTATCTGCTGTGATTGGCTGTTGAAAATTCATTCAACCAATCACAGCAGATAACGCGTGCTTGACAATTTGTCACATTAATTTTGCGATAATTTTGAGCTGGGAAACTGGGGGTTAAAAAATCAACAACGTGCGATTTTCACAAAAAAAAGATCTACATGATCTTTTTTTTGTGAAAATCGCACGAAAATCGCACGAAACTCACACAAAATTTATTAAATGCGATTTCAGTTTTATTTGAAAAGGTGTATTTTTATGTATTCTTTACTTAAAAATTGTGTCTTAAAAACCTGTCTTAAAACAAATTTTCAGAAATAAAACGTAATTTAAAAAAATCTACGTTTTTATTTTGTTCTGCTAATTTTGCCGGTGTGTGTAGTTTGCTCGCATATCCTATCCTATACTATTAAACGAGCAATATTTGTATATAATTATGTATGGGTATATTTGTAATCACGTTCTCGAAAACGGCTCTAACGATTTCGATATAATTTGTAATACAGGGGTTTTCGGGGCGAAAACTCGATCTTCTTCTTTCTTTTTCGTGTGAGGATGTGGCCGCCTCTGTTGTCAGATTTAATTACGCCGCTTCTACGAACCCCACAGGCCTCTGATCTGGCTATTTCAGACTTACATTAACTGTAATTATAAGACCAGGTTTCCTCACAAAGTTTTTCTTCACCGTTGCCTGTGATGTCCAAGATAAACTTAGAGAGATTTCGATGAAATTTTCAATACCTATAGGATAGGGGTTATATAAATTTAGATAGATTTCGATAAAATTTGCAATATAGGAGTTTTCGGGGCGAAACATCGATCTAGCTAGATCTCATTTATATCTGGGCAAATTAGTTTTCTCGAAAAGTAAATGTTTTCTCTATTTTTACTCGGTCAAAGCTCGATCGCCGAGGTAGTACTATGATATAATTAACTTGAATTCGCCAAATGCTGAAGTTCAAAATATCTCGAAACATATTTCTCAAACGACCATCATATCGAATTTTCAGAATAGAGTAAAATATAGTAAAATTATAATTAGTAGAAATTATGTAGGTACCTAATTAGGTAAAATTACATTATTAGTAAGAAATTAAACTGTTTGCATCACAATTAACTGTTCTGTAAGTAAAATTAAAATAAAATTTTATGGTTGTACGAGAAATCGACCTTTTGGTATTCAGCAAATGTCAATCGATTTCTTGTGGGTAAAATAAGATATTTTGTAACGAAAGGTCTTGTGATTAAAATAAGGTATTTTGTAACGAAAAGTGCTTCTACGTGGTAGTAAAAAAGCAAATAGTGATGACGTCATTGACGCCATTCCTAGAAACAGCATACGATTGCAATCCTTTAGTCTTGAAATACGATCCTTGCCTTTGCAGGGTTTCAGGACTTATGCACTTTTTCACAATAGTCTTGATACTTGGAGTTATTTATAAAAATAAATAGATATTTACATTTTTGTGATAAACTGAGGTATTTGTCCAACTGTGGGTCAGGCCAGCTATAATAATTTGTGATGATTGGAAAAAATCTGAGTATCAAAAATACTGTGTCTTCCAAAATGTTTGAGTTTGAATAAATAATTGATGAAATACATTCATAAAGTTTTAAAGATATAACTTAGCAGAGACATTACACAAAATTGTTGATATTCCAAAATAAAAAACGTTGTATTTGACAGTTTTGTCCGGTATACCAACCTACCGAAAAATCGTTAGTAACATCAAACGCATAATTGAATCAAGTTGGATATTCAATCAGAACGGTCTTTGACTTCTTTTAACAAAATCGACAGCTTCATTAAAAATAGCCCCGGTCGAACGTAACCCGACTTTTAATTCTGTATATTTTTGGATGATCTGAAACCATTTTTTTAAATTTTTGACCGGAGACAAATTCTGTCAGGGAAATTTTTATGAATGTGACAGGTGATTGGGCGGACCACCATAATTATAGACAGTGAAAACCTATACTGTGATTTTTAATTTCGTAGACTAAACTGACAGCTGCCAATGACCTTATTTTTAAATGTTGCAAGCGCGGATCATAGTGATGTAGGTAATGCTCAATCGTAAGTGATTCATCGAATCGTTGTGACATGACTCCTCAATTTAATTTTACTAATTGGTGTAAATAAATGTTTTATGATTATAAACGTAATATATTTAAATTTAACAGCATTCATACACATAGTTCATAAACTTTTATTGTGTTAAATATGAAATCAACAATAATATAAATCGATATAATGAAGTCTTACATAAGTGAGTAGAAAGTAAATAAGGGCCGCTAGTTTCTAAACTATTTTTTTTGCCATGTATTAGTTTCATTTTCGATCTACTTCGATTTTCGATTAACTTTCGATCACACAGGATAGTTAGGATACGTCACTATTTTTATGTAACGATAAAGTGGCAACCCCCCAAATGTCAGTTTAGTCTACGAAATTAAAAATCACATTATACAATCGTTACAATCTAAGAAGTCCGATGAAGTTTCTCATTTTTACATGCCACGATAACATTGTACCTACAGACGGGGTGAATAGAGAAGCAGGGGTGAATGGGAATAAAACTTTGATTAAAATTTTAACTTTGATATCACTTACAAACAAAACATATTTTCTTATAACTAATTAATATAAGAAACTGGGTTCAAACCCAGGCAGGCGCTTTACTTTGTGTAAAATATTTCATCACCACTGCTCTCAAAACGGTAAAGGAAAACATCGTGAGGAAACCGGTACGTCCTAAAACCAAAAATTGAATACATGTGACATCCACCAACCCGCACTGGGCCCGCGTGGTGGATTACGGCCCATTCCCTCTCACATAGAGGAGGCCTGTGTCCCAGCAGTGGGAACATTAAAAGGCCGATGATGATGATGAATGTATTAGAGTAGGTACCTACTTCAATGCTGCATAAATAAATAAATAAAAAATCTGCAGAAAGAAAATTCCCTTCAAAGTTTTTTTCTATTCACCCCGGCATTCCTATTCACCCCCTTTAACGGTACGTAAGAAATTGAAAAATCAAATTCATAATCCTAATTAATGTTACCCATACGCAATAGCAAAAAGTATAATTCGTAAGCATAAAGTCAATGATATTCTAGTAAACAGATATGTTATGAGCGCGCGCATTGTGAAGACTCGAATACGTCCCAATTGGAATGTATAGTCTATATCACGCATGGCGAAGAGCGCTTTGTTGAAACAAAAACAAAATTTAAAAAATGCCATCGTATGTATTTAGAAAGTGTACCAATTATGATACCAAAGTAAATACAACAGAAGGGATCTCATACCATATGTTAGTACGCAATACAAATCAATGTAATTTTTCCTAATATTCTGACATTTGGAGGTTAGAAAAAGAAAAAACATTTAAGGTCAGAATAATGTTTATACCATTCCCCCTCTAAAAAGCTTATTTTGTGTTTGAATTTAGAACACACCAATATATATTTGACCTCCATCTCAATGCAATACAACCTACTTGCGCATAAAATACTCGATGCAAACTTCTTGTGCAAAAAATATTCGAATTTCAAACTCCTTCGTCGATTTAATTTTGAGTTTGTTTATATTTAGGATTTTGATAATGATTTTATTTTGGTCTAGGATGTTTAGTGAATACTTATTTGGATTATAATTCTAATATTAATTGCATTGGTGTTTAATATTAATTATAATTATTATGTAACTTAACGGAGGCGGTCACTGGCCCCTGAAACACAGGTGCTGTTTAGGTAACTCAAACTCAAAGGCTCAGCTTCAATTTACAAAAAATGTGAAGCCTTAAGGTTTCTCATTTTCTGTAAATTTTGAAGGTAATAAACCATTTATTTATTATTATTCCTTGTGCTTTTGGCTTAAATCCTTCTTTTTCTCGAAGTCATGGTATAAAATATAGTATGCAACTCTTGAATAAAACGGATTTATATCGAGGGCCATGAATCACTCGCGTCGTTCAGGATTCTAACACTTGAATCACTGGCTATGCTCGTGATTCAATCATCATGAATCACTCCCTACGGTCGTGATTCAGTTGTTAGAATCCTTCACTTGTTCGTGATTCATCTATGGCCCTCGCTTTAAAACCGTCCTTTATTCACTAGTTGCATAATATACTATTGTTTACATTCACACGCATGTGACAAACACTACTAATAATTACTAGACTAGCCGTCTCTTTTTTTCTTGTTGGTTTTAACAAGCCATCTCTTTCGGCTTGTAGTGAAATGTCAGATGAATGAAAAGTGTGTATGTGTGCTCCCGCTGCTGTGCGGAACACTTTTTTCTGTTGTTTTGTGAGTGTGTAACGTATCTGTATACTAGAATATCATTGCATAAATGAAGTGAAGAAGTAACAATTATACAAACACACACACACAAACTTTCACCTTAATAACATTAGTTTGATAGCCCTTTATTGCAGTTAATTGGACATAAATGCAGATTCCGAGCATTCAGAAACATTTTTCCGAAACTGGTAAGCCAACCTATGGCCTCCATCAGACTAGTGCAACGAGGCAATCTAAGTTCTTTCCTACTATATATCAAACTAATATAATAGAGAAGAAATGTTGTGAGTGTGTAAGGCAATGTCCTATAACCCCTAGATGAGGCAGAGGGTATCCACAGATGTCCTCCATCGCGATCAGTCTTGAGCTTCACGCTTCACCTCGCTCCATGTCATTCCGATACTCGTCGCTTCTACCAACACGGTGCGACGCCAGGTTTGACGAGAACGGCCACGCTTTCTTTCCACTTGGGGATTCCAGTCCAAAGCTTGCTTGGGTATGTGATCAGGACCCGTTCGGAGCGTGTGGAGAATCCATCTCCACTTGCGATGCTTGATCTGGCGGTCGATCGCGCTCTCGTGGTATTTCTCCAACAGCTCTACGTTGGAAATAGTCTCGGGCCAGTAAATTCTGAGAATGCGACGGAGACACCGGTTGACGAAGACTTGTTTTTACCGTGAGATTTCCTTTGTGACCTTCCACGTTTCGCACGGATTTGACATTGGACCCGAAGATTTTGAGTTTAATCCTTCGGGTCAGTTGCCGCGTTTGCCAAACAGATCTCAGCTACGCGAAGGTAGCTCGTGCTTTGGTGATCCGTGAAGCGATGTCCTCTTCACTACCCCCATTCTCTGACACCACACTCCCACCTCCTCAGGTATGTAAATTTGTGGACGCGTTCCACTGCCTCTGTGCCAATCAGCAACGGTGAGTGGTTCTTCACACCAGTTCTCATTTCCTGGGTCTTGTGGATGTTTATTTTGAACCCCTTTTTTGTAGCCTCCTGACGTAGATCGTTCAGTTGCTAACACGAGGTTAATTTGACAGTTTGTCATACAATATTGTAAATTTAACCTCGTGTTAGCAAGTAAGTAAGAGTTAAGTTTTTCGTGCAAGTGGGCCTAAGTTTGTTTGTATATTTGTTACTCTTTCGCGCAAATACTACTGAACGTATCTAGATGGAATTTAGCACAGAGATAGATTATAGTCTGGAATAAGCCGTAGGTTACTTTTTATCCCGGGAATATGTTCGCTTGGGATAACCTTCGACATTCACGCGGATGAAGCCGCTGGCTGAACCTATTAAGAATCTAATTCGAGGAGAGTGAATGCCAATGAACGAGTATATTGCTTACCTATGAATTGCTTCGTTTACGTACTAAATAAAAGACATAGTTACTTAAGGCATACCAACTGAATGCAATCAATAGCTCCCAAGGATATAAGAATTTAATCTATCGGGTGAAGCGCTCTCTAGGGGAAGCAAATTATTGCAGTCACACACGTTTTTTATACGATTTCATCACGCCTATTCCCCAACCGGCAGTTTTATTACGTATCTTGCAACAGCAAAACAATTTTAGCGCAATTATTGCTCTTCAATATTTGAATGATTTCAAGTCGCCTAGACTGTGTTTCTGTGGGTCGCTGTTGTGGCGTCTCACATGGCTTGCCACAACGGTGATCCACTATATATTTGTTTTTAACTGCCGACGGAAAAAGAGGGGTGTTGTGCGTTTGACGTGTGTTCCGTGTATTTGTGTGTCACAGACAGATAAACAATTATCCGTCTGTGGCATCATAGATCCTAAACGGATGAACCGATTTTTCTTTAGTTTTTTTTATTTGACAAACAAACATAGTTAAGAACACTCTATCTATCTAGTTATGTTTGATTAAAATCGGTTCAGCCGTTTTAAAGTTATGGCTATTTTATTGTTTGGATCGGGGTGTTTTCGCAAGATATCGTGTCATAATTAGGTGTTCAATAGATTGTCGATCGAAGCGTGTCTACTTCTAGATAAATTATGTAGCATGAAATAAAAATGTGTCGGGGTTTTTTATTTTTTTTAGTTTTAATTGTAACGTTTTTGTGGAGTTTCAGTTCTTATTAATATAGTTGTAAGTCTTACTAATCATTTTTTGGGTCATATGATACTTGAATAAAGGTAATTCTATTCTAGTAACTATTAAATCAACTACCATATAGACCGTCGCAGTCGTCTAAGGGCGCGTTCGACAAAGGTCAAGAATACCTGAAAATATATGGAGGAGACCTTTGCCGAGCAGTGGGACAGCGAAAATAGAAATTTACAACAGATCTACACATCTACTTTTCAACGCGCGACGGAAAAAGAGGGCTGTTATAAGTTTGACTTGTGTATGTGTTTGTGTATCTGTCTGTGGCATCATAGCTCCTAAACGGATGAACCGATTTTGATTTCGTTTATTATTTTTGACAGGTGTTTTATCGAGAGTGTTCTTAGCTATGGTTGATGAAAATTGGTTCAGCCGTTTAAAAGTTATGGGCGTTTTACTGTTTGAATCAGTGTTTTCGCAATCATGTCATTATTACGTGTTCTATAGATTGTCGATCGAAGCGTGTCTACTACTAAATAAATTATGAAGCATGAAATAAAAATGTGTAGGGGATTTAAAAAAAAAAATTGCTTGTCCACATAGCTTTTATTGATCTTTTCGATGATAGACAATATAAAACAAATGTTACCCACATTTAAACTTAAAATCTCTTTTAACACACGATCTACATCGAACAAAAGCAATCTATATCAATATTTTTACATAAAACTTCGACATGTGAAAAAACAGTCGCAAGTTAACTCTCCGATTCGCCGAAAGCATTTCTGTAATATTTCCATTCCAAGTTTTTTAACGACTAAAGAAAACATTGGGGTTCGTATTCTTGTGAAACTTTTTCCATAGTCTTATGGAAAATGTGGAGAAATAATACTTAATGTGGTCTTGCTTTCTTGATGTTTAATAAATAGACGCACTTTGTGAAATTGTAATAAATCCATCCTATAAAACTATAGGCTATATTATTTTTTTATTTAAGGCGATATACAGGGTTACAGGAAAAGTCGACCTAGATCCGTTAAGGGCGTGTAGTACACATCATTTCCGAATGATTTCACTATGGAACCCCCCATCCTAAACTTAACCGTTTTCGAGATTTTCGAGTTTTAATTTTTTTTATGAAAATGCCCAATTTTTCGGCTATTGAATTGAATATTTTGAAAAAAACCAAAAAACCAAAAAAAAAACAAAAAAATTTTTCATGTAAAAAACCAAAAAAATAATCATAAGAGTCAAAAAAATTCAAAATATTCAATTCAATAGCCGAAAAATTGGGCATTTTCATAAAAAAAAATTAAAACTCGAAAATCTCGAAAACGGTTAAGTTTAGGATGGGGGGTTCCATAGTGAAATCATTCAGAAATGATGTGTACTACACGCCCTTAACGGATCTAGGTCGACTTTTCCTGTAACCCTGTATACGCCCCAATGTAAACGCAGTACTGGCCGAGCGCCCGCTCGATGCCAAAATATTAATTTTGAACCTCCTTATGAACAGTTTTGTTTGCAAAATATTATCTGATTAACATATGCTATGTCCGTTATAAGAAAATTCCAGGCATCAATTTCTCTGTGTAAAAATATTTTTGAACATCCAAGTCGTTTCGGAGGAGTATCCAAAAGTTGCGAAAAATATCGTGTTGCTAATTATTTTTTAAAGCAAAAGTATTTGTTATACGAAAAAAAAACATGTTTAAAAATAATGTACATGAAACAATAATAAATATTTTTTTTTCAAACCTTTTAACCTAGCCGTTACTAAGGTGTATGCTTTAGAAAGTTACCGTTTTACAGCACTAAAGCGGATGTAGGCCCTTAACTATAAAACGAAACTATAAAAACCCGGCCAAGTGCCTGTTGGGCCACGCGCAGTAATAGGGTTCCGAATTTGCACAATAATGCGGACTTAGAAGAAGACTTTATTTTAGTATATTTTTACATGGTTCATGAACTTATATTTAATGCCACTTATTTTACACAACTAACAACGTTATTAAGTAATTTTTCAATGGAATTTGTGCAACATTTTTACTTTTCCAATCACCTTTTACAAGTTGGTCGACTATAACTCGTAAACATGTAAAGCCTACTTAGCTGTTATAGTTTTACTTTTAATTTCGTGATTTATACTAATGTCGTGATTTTTTTAACAAATCCAAAAGCAACCATTTAGCTGGCAGGGTAGGACACTTGAATCTAACAAAAAATTGCAATTTAAAGCTTAATTTTACGCAAACCGATACCTGAATCGTAAAATGGTTTTCACAGACCCGTATTATTTTGGAATGGCCTACCCAACGATACGCTACACCATGCAATAGACCAGAAAAAAAGATACCCACTTTGCGAGTACAGAAAAAATAAATCCTGGTTTTATTTTACCACTTTGTCGGCGAGATTAATATGTAAATCCATGCCAAATTACAGCTTTCTGGTACTAAGAGTCTCTGAGCTAAGATGCGGACCCATTGCGGGTTGGGGGGTCTCTTATATCTTCGAATTTTTGGTTCAAGGACATGCCGGTTTCATCAGATGTTTTCCTTCACCGTTTTTGAGCAGACAGTACATGGTGGCTTTTAATTCGTTCGCAATCTTTCAGGGAATGACTTACTAGTGAATAAAAAATAAAACTTTCACTTAGGGACAAACTCATAAAAAAGAATGCTTTCAGATCTCATAGTTTTTGCCATTATTAAAGTTATTTATATTCATGAGTATACAATGGAAAAGAAAACATACATTCGACACAGACGCGATAACAACACAAATAAATAACTTCTCAACTTTTACCCCCTGAAAAATTGCCAATGGAGACGTATGACTTAACCAGTATCACCCTGTATTTTCAAAATAAATAATGAAATCTACACTATAATAAATATTATAAAGAGGAAAGATCTGATTTTCGTATATTTGTAACGAATAAATTCAAAAACTACTGTTCCGATTTCAAAAATTCTTTCACTATTAGAATGCTGCATTATCCAGCAACATAATAGGCTGTATACTAGAAAAAATTAGAGATCCTTGAGAAAGTTGCATAACAAAATTTTGCCTGTAAAATTCATTAGTACCTACAAAAAAAGAAAGAAAATCATAATATTTTGCCCTTTTTCCTTTATCAAGTTGCGTGGCCGCTTCCATCTCTTCTCTGCAAAGAATAGACATAATCTCTAGTACAAAAAGTTCTTTAGTAAAATTTTCACAGCTTGCGCTGTAGAAATCCATTTACAATCAGTAATTTTGACTGTCTTCTGTTTCAATGCTAGTAGTGGTACGCGTAGTTCAAAACCTAAAAATTCAACACTTCTCTTGAACATACGAAATGGTTTTAAATCACGTTCATACTGGGACATTTAAAGAGACATTGTTGATCAAGCGCAAGTTCGATTATGCATGGAGTACTGTTCTCATCTCTGACACGCATCTGCCAAATACCAGCTTGATGCTCTAGGATCAATCGAAAAGCGGACCATGAGACTCATCGGCAATGAGGTACTGGTCAAGTCAAAGCTCCAGAGCCTTGAACATCGTGGCCGATTTGCCAGCTTGTCGGTTTTTATCGATGCGTGCGATGGAATTGCATGATCTTATTCCGCCTAGCCCGTTTCCATCGGACTACCAGACGTACGGCGATGCGTCATCGATACATGGTGGACATCCCACCCATACATACTAAACGTACTGGGAATACTTTTATTATGCGTACAGCTAAGTTTTCCTACCGGAGTCTGTGTTTCCCGATAGCTACAATCTAGGAGTCTTTAAGTCAAGAGTGAATAAATTTAATCAAGTGTGCTTCATCGTCGACCATATCATCGCTTACCATCAGGTGAGATAGTGGTCAAGCGCGAGCCTATAGAATATTTAATATATATATATATATAAGTCTGATCAATTCTCGTGCCTTTTCTGTATTTGAAGAGGCCATTGGCTCGCAGTGCAACAGTTACAGGTAATATTATAATTTCATTCATCATTATCATTTCAGCCGAAACATGTCAACTGCTGAATTACGCTTCCTCTAAATGTAACCGCAATAATCGATCCTGTGCGTCTCGCATCCAGAGGATTGCCGCAACCTTAACTAGGTCCTCGGACCACCTAGTGGACGCTTTGATATTGGCCCCGTTTTTCCCATAATCAATATTTTCCCTGTCTAAATTAATTGAAGCATTAAACATTAAGACCACAATGTTGAGCTAATTAATGGTCACGGCAATCAAGGGGTGAACCGCGTTAAATGTTGGCAATACGGTTAAGTGCATCCAACTTAGGTAATGCCGCAAGTATTGATGGGTTGTCACCGCTTACATTAGCTTGTAGTGTGGGTTTGTTTGTAGAAATACCAACTAAGTTTTGCCAGCAGCGTCACGTGCATTAATATCTAAAATACATAGTTGGTCTACCCGTGTGCTAATTTTCATCCAAATCCCTTCAGCGGTTGAGGCGTGTTTTTTTTATTATTTATAGGCTCGTGCTTGACCACTATCTCTCCTGATGGTAAGCGATGATGTGGTCGACGGTAAAGAACGCTTGCCTAGAAGTAATCTATTCACTCTTAACTTAGAGACCTCCAGGTTGCAGGTATCGGGAATCACAGACTCTTGAAGGGAATTCCACTGATTGATTATAAACATCCTTTTTCATACACATAAGTGGAACTCGTGATACAATACAATTATAATTAATATGACAACTCTTGTACTGGTGACCAACCATAAAAGATTTGTACGACGTAAAAAAAAACATCAGAAAGATCGTCTGTCGATCTCCTAGGATCGTTCGACGAATATAGAAATAAAGCAATTTTTTAGCGAGTTGTAGTTTTTAGATTACTCTGTTATCTTGATATATATGACATTATTTCAACTTTTGTACTTGAAATTAGACAATTTCGCCCTTTATACTACTAACAGTCCAGAAACAACGTACAAACATACAGGCAAACGGTGCTTTTTATCTCTAAACTAATACCATTTTACTCTAATTAATACAAGTACGATAATACCATTAGTATCGGATCAACTTCCACTATTTCCACCTTTCCTTGCTTACATTTGATCAGTAAAGACATAAGTAGGTTTCATTTCAATTAACTTCACTAATTTGCCAATTACTTTAAAATGTTTGAGTACCACAAAAACAAGATTAATGAAATCAACAGTATTCCGAACAATTTGTCTGTAGAAGAAAATTTATATTTTCGCGATTATTATTTGAAAGACTTCAAGTATATAAGTCCCGATGTTATAAACGTTAAAAATAATAATATTATTAACAAAGATGTTGAGAAGACGGTTATTAATGAGGAGTTGGATGCTAAGTCTATGCTGGAGAAGTGGGTTAGTGAGGTCATGAAAGGATTGAAGCAGTTCTTCTACCAGGGATCTCTGCATGGAGTCAAGTTAGTTTTTTTCATCTTAGATTGCTTTGTCTTTGTTAAAATACAGCAATTTGTTTTTAAAATAATACAGTTTTCAATTGTTAAAATTGAAATAGTCTAGTATTATATTTTGTGCTGAGTCAAATTTTGTTTTAACGCTATTGGAAGTATTCTTCGTTTTCGTGTCGTTACCATTGGCAATATAGTAAGTATATTAATTCTTTTGGTGTTCTGAAATTGTCAGTGTAGACGAATTAAAGAATGTGGCAAAGGCTCAATAGTTTGTTTTATGCTTTCATTATTTCGATGACCAGTTATGGTCATGTTCTTAACGCTTTCATTCTTTTCCTTGGTGAAGGAAGGACTGTTTTACAGGTGGCATTAACCAATTGATTACTTAATACTCATCTTTTTCTTCTTCCTCAGATACATCTTCGAACCCACATTCGGCAACAAAGAGAAGGCGACATGGATCGTGATCATGTTCATCAGTATCTTCATCTGTGCCGTGGTCATCATCCAGCTGTTCTGCAAGTGGACTTCCACGCCGTTCGTCAACGTCATCGATTCCGTGCCTACTCCAATATGGGCTGTCCCGTTTCCCACCGTTGTGATCTGCCCTCATCTGCATGTGAAGATGTCTTACGCTAATGTTTCGGAGCTCGAAGGGTAAGGGCCGAATGCTTTTCTTTATTACAAACTTATATTGCCTTGCTTTCGTATGTGTGTCCGGCCACTAGTAATCTATTTTACTAGCTCCTGGCTGCCGATTAAGCTGTAACTTACATACTTTTATAACTTTGGAAACATTAAAATAGTAAATACTATAAGTGGGGTGGCCAGAGGCAGTAAAATTAAAGAGTCAAATTACTTCTATACGTTACATTTTTTTATCTTAGTTCCGCTATTTCACGCTATCCCGGCTTTTAAAGAATTGACAAGAAAAGCAAAACAAAAACATCTTTAAATATTTTCAATCACCTCCCAAAAATAAATAGTTACCTGTTGCCAGTGTTATAATAAGCAAGGAGGTTGCTTCTAAATAGGTGAGGAGACCTATTATTATACCACAGTACTTATAGAACTGGTCAGATGCCTGAAATCTTACTCCAGTCTTGCCAAGGAGTATCGTGTTACCCAGTTACTGGGTTGTGGAGGTCAGATAGGCAGTCGCTCTATGTAAAACACTGGTACTCAGCTGAAACTGGTTCGACTGGAAGCCGATCCCAACTAAATTGGGAAAAGGCTACGCAGCTTCATTTAGGTACTATGGAACTGGTCACATGATGACCGGAAGATGGCCTTAGCAACTCCTCAGCTAGACAAAATAGCACCATCGTGTTTGGGCTTAGTGGATATTGACAAATGGTATGACATTTAGCACTTTAAAGTTCAAAAAGCTTGTTTTAATTATTTTTTTAACTAAACCGATTCGTTGTGGCTCCCGTTTTCGAAAAATTTTACCTGTGGCGGCGAACAAAAGTTTTCGTGGCACGCCTGTCGTGCCAAACACCATAGAAGTTGATGAAACGCTGTCGTGCCATCCGCACGGTGTAAAAAAACTTTTTTCTATATTTAGACCGGATTAAGTATAGTTGATATCAAACTCACCCTTAAAATGATTATTCTCAAAATCACTCATTACAAATAGTGTTTTTAACTTCTGGGTGGCACGAGTTAAAAAAGGATGTCAACCCCTAAAAATTTCAAATTCATAAAATATCCAGAAACGAAGATTATAGGCATGTGAACTACTAGCAAAATAATGAATATTTTGTTCTCAACTCATTCACATTTTCAAAAACGCAATTTGAGCGAGTTAAAACGATTTTAAATGACACGACTCGTGTGTCAAACGCCACAAAGAAAAAACATTGATGGAACCCCTGGCGTGCCATACGCAACGAATCTGTTCATACTTATTTTGCTAACCCTTGCCCAAAACGCATACAAAAGTACAAAATAAAAGATTATAACAGTTCATGGAGTTTCTTGCTCATTTTAAACTTTGGAATGTGTAACTAGCTACATCCTTTTGGACTGACACCTTTACAATTCAAAAGCTTTTGAGTTTGAGCATCTTTTGTACTTTCAATAGATTTATTTTAGTCGCATTGATAGGATTTGGCGAAGCAATCTGCTGCAAAGCAGAATTGATTAATTTTACAAACGATAAACCTTGGAGTGATCCGTTCAAATAATCTTTGGGATGTGAATTAATAGTTTAATTATCCATAATTTTGTGCTTAGGAGACTTGATTAAACATGAACATATAATATTTATGGTCAATTCTAGAAAATCTTAATTTTACACAAAATTCAATAACAAATCGATGCATATCACGCCATCTAGTGAAATTTATTTGATCTAAATTCTATTTCTTTGTTTCGAGACCCCGTGCCTTAACTCAGTTCAAGAGATACGATTTAGTTTTGAGAAACACTAATTGTTTCTAGATTTCTTTAATTGAAAGCCTCCAGGCTTTTATAAGAATTGTATTTCTAGGACCACTATTATATATAGCTTAACCTTTCCAGTGCTGTTCCTAATGAATCTGGAAATAAATCTGTTTTTCAACTTAAAACATCCCTTACTTTCATAAATCATAGCAAATTGCAAAAAACTTGAAGTTTTATTAGCTGCGAAACAGTGAAGATTGCAATATTGTCCGAGGATTTGAAATGAAGAGCGACGTAAAAAGATGCAAATTTCACATGTTCTTCTTCAGTGGGTAATTTATTTGGTAGGATATAGTCGAGTGGTAACTAAAGATGGAGTCAAATCATATTATTATTATATCACGTAGGTCTAAAAATGTACGTAGCATTCCCCCCCCCTACCCCCCTCCACAAGCCGAAGCGACCCGTAAAATTCTGTATACGCACGTCCTCGATCGCGTTTTTATGTGTATCTTGATAGGAAAGTGTGCCCTATCTCTACAATGTAAGTTTGAGCCGAAGTCTGCCGAAGCGACCCGACAAATTCTATATCGTCGTATTCGATTGAATTTGCTTGTTTTGTTTTTATAGGAATATTTGCACTACACTGTGGAGATAAGGATCAATATGCTATGTACAATCGCACATTTTTAGACTGACGCTTCCCTTTGCTTCTGTTCAAACCTGCACGTCGTGTTTTCACCCTAAGTGACGTGGGCAAGATGCTATTGGATTTTTCATTACATTTTTTCAGGAATTGTATTGAAAAATCCGCAGACACTATTTGTATATATGGTGTTAATAGTATATTATGCAACTAGTGAATAAAGGACGGTTTTAAAGCGAGGGCCATAGATGAATCACGAACAAGTGAAGGATTCTAAAAACTGAATCACGACCGTAGGGAGTGATTCATGATGATTGAATCACGAGCATAGCGAGTGATTCAAGTGTTAGAATCCTGAACGACGCGAGTGATTCATGGCCCTCGATATAAATCCGTTTTATTCAAGAGTTGCATACTATATTTTATACCATGACTTCGAGAAAAAGAAGGATTTAAGCCAAAAGCACAAGGAATAATAATAAATAAATAAATGCTTTATTACCTTCAACATTTACAGAAAATGAGAAACCTTAGGGCTTCACATTTTTTGTAAATTGAGCCTTTGAGTTTGAGTTACCTAAACAGCACCTGTGTTTCAGGGGCCAATGACCACCTCCGTTAAGTTACATAATTATAATTAATTAAACACCAATGCAATTAATATTAAAATTACAATACAAATAAGTATTCACTTAACATCCTAGACCAAAATAAAATCATTATCAAAATCCTAAATATAAATAAACTCAAAATTAAATCGACGAAAGAGTTTGAAATTCGAATATTCTTTGCACAAGAAGTTTGTATCGAGTATTTTATGCGCAAGTAGGTTGTATTGCATTGAGATGGAGGTCAAATATATGTTAGTGTGTTCTAAATTCAAACACCAAAACAGTGATTAAAAGTGCTTTTTATTCACTGTTTTCAGTGAATAAAATAAGCTTTTTAGAGGGGGAATGGTATAAAAAATTTACTCTAAGAATTTCGTGAGAATGCTCGTTATTGATAAACGGAGAGTGGAATTCCCTGCCGGAGTCTGTGTTTCCCGATAGCTACAATCCAGGGGTCTTTAAGTCAAGAGTGAATAGATTACTTCTTGGCAAGCGTGCTTCACCGTCGACCACATCATCGCTTACCATCAGGTGAGGTAGTGGTCAAGCGCGAGCCTATAAAAACATAACGATTGCAAACAACAAACAACGGTTTTAATACTTCACAAAAGTAAGCTATTTAGTTAAAGTATTTTTACGCTAACGACGTACGCTAAACCGTACGCTGGCGCTGCGGCGCCATTGATGCATGCGTACCGGCGCGGGACCTCATTCATCAAGACCCAATAATTGTTAGTCGACAGTATATAATAGTAATCTTTGTAGTCGACCAAAATCCGTCGCTCTCTCTGTTTCATTTCGTAAGTTTCGCGCGCTCACAGTATCAATAATGCCGTTTACCTACACTAATCGCGAGTAGGTACTCTGGCTGGTTTTAGAGTCACGCTGACCGATGCTGACCGTCGCGTCGGCACTGACGGTCGCTGCGAGCTCGTCATTGGTAGATTCGCTCGAATCAGCGCTGACTACCGTCAGACTCAACCAATGACGAGCTCGCGGCGACCGTCAGTGCCGACGGTCAGCATCGGTCAGCATGATTCTAAAAACAGCTTTAGATATGATACTGTGTTACATGAGTGCAATTAACATGATTAAAAGTTTAATGGACACATTAATAAGAATGAAAAACAACGTGATACGTCGTGCAAACTTGTGTATAGAACAATTATTTGACCTTTTGTACATAATGTTTACTTTTTGTAAATACTTTTTTATTAATCAATTTACGAATTGTACCTACGTATCGTTAATACCTACGTTCGCAATCTGTACGGGGCAAGCATTTCGTTGACCGACTCAGTACCGAACGCAGGCGGTCGTACGGTATGCACATTCAATCATTTACGCGTAATGCAAATAATTGCATATCTTTGGAACGGTTGCTTTTTTTAATTTTTATTCGTGTTTTTTTTTTTATTTTATTTTATTTATTTTATTTTATTACTTTTAAGAAGGCTTACAGTCTAATTACAAATAATAATAGGTAACTAAAACACATTATCAAGTTGCTAATAACAAGCCTCCACAGATGTATAACATATCGTTATTCACATATATTTAAGTCGAACAGTTAAAACATTTAGGTTATACCTATTCATTTCATTTATTTATGTTGCTACATATTAGTTAAAGAACCACTTGCCGGTGCATTATTCACAAAAAAATGATTTGGCTAGGAGCGTCCTTACTGTGCTTATCTTAGTGCAAAATAAGTCAACATCGTGCTCAGAAGACACATCATTGAAGCTTCGAGCGCTTCTTATAAGAAAAGCATTACGCCTATAATTAGTAGCGGTAGAAGACACATCTAGAAGCGGCCTTTTACGTAATCCTATAGTGTTAGTGCGAAATGCTAACTTTGTTAGTAGCTCAGGGCAGTCAATCGAGCCATTCGCTATGTTAATCAAAAAACATACATCATTAATGAGCCGCCTACGATCTAATGGCAGAAAATGGTACCTCTTACAACGGTGACTGTAATCTATAGATACTTGGTGCGCCCTATAATCGAGATATCTCAGAAACTTCTTCTGGATGCCCTCAATGCGTGACTTATGGATCCCATATTGAGGGCTCCAGACCTGCGATGCATACTCCAAGTGGCTGCGCACGAACGAACAGTATAAAACTTTGATAGGCTTCAGAGAACGAAAACAGGCTGAGGCTCTGATTACAAATCCTAGTGCCCTCGAGGCCTTGCCTACAATACCGTCAATGTGTTGGTCAAACAGTAATTTGCTATCTTGTATTATACCTAAATCCCTTATATTGTTAACTTTGCCTAAGGTAAGTCGGTTGAGACTATATTTTGAATTTACTGTAGATTTCTGACGCGTGAAGGTCATTTGAAAACATTTAGAGACATTCAATTGGAGTAAATTATGTTTGCAATATTCTTCAAATCTGTTCAGATCAGCTTGTAACTGGTGAGTATCCGAGATATCACGTATAATCTTGTGAACCTTCATGTCATCAGCATATAGCAACACGTAAGAGTGCCTGAAGCAGTTAACAACATCAGAAATAAACAGTGTGAAAAGCAAGGTCCCCAAAACTGAACCTTGTGGCACACCTGAGGGGACCGATGTCCAACCCGAAGTGTAACCTTGGAGAACCACAGCCTGACTCCGATTCTCAATATAAGACGAAAACCATCTATAAAGATCCCCGTGTATTCCGGCTTTGAGCAACTTCTCCAACAGCAGACGATGGTCGATACGGTCGAAGCACTTGCTGTAGTCGGTATAAATGACATCCACCTGCGCACGTTGATCCATACCACCCGATATAAACTCGTGCGATAACACCAAGTTAGTCGTAGTGGATCGCTTTTTGAGGAAGCCATGTTGTTCCCCCCCGAAGTTACTTTCCATAGCCGCATAAACATCGTTATACACTATACGCTCAAGGATCTTTGAAAATAGACATAACTTAGATATAGGGCGATAGTTCGTAACATCAGATTTGTTTCCTTTCTTGTGAACGGGGGTGATGAATGCTGATTTCCAGATTTTAGGCACTATACCCTCAGAAATAGATCGATTGAATAGGATACACAATGGGACTACCAAACTAGCAGCACATTGTACTATAAACTCCGGGGGTATGAGATCCCGGCCACCTGATTTAGAAAGGTCCAAGGACTTGAGCAATTTCAGTACTCTAGAATGAGATATTTCTAACGTACTGATAAATGCAACACTATCAACACTACTAACACCACTATAAGTCTGCGAAGATGTACCAGGGACTGACACAGGTTCTTGGAAAGTGGAGTGGAAGTATGCCGCAAATAATTTGCTGATATCTTCACCACTACTCGCCGTGACGTCACCGTACTGCATGAACTTAGGAATTGCATTAGAAATTTTCTTGCTTTTCATATATGACCAGAATGATTTTGGATTTTTGACTATCGATGATTCTATTTTATCCATGTATGTATCATAGCATGTCTTTTCTAAGTTAATGGCCCTGCTCCGTAATAGGGAAAAAGAGTGAAAATCAGAGATATTACCATACGTTTTATACTTACGATGATACTTATATTTTTCTCTCAATACCTTTATTAGAGCAGAACTATACCATAATGGATACGATGATTTTTTAACACATTTAATAGGGATGTACTTGTCCCTAAGTTCGTATAATTTACTATAAAAGATTTCAACAGCACTTTCCAATGACTCCGAATTTAAAAAGCCAGTCCAGTTTACACTGTCCAATTCAGATCTAATGGCTACATAGTCACCCTTAGAAAACATGTATCGACGTGTTGTATTGTCCGCCAATTTATGAATCTCAACAAAATCAGCTCGAATTGATATCGGTTTGTGATGCAAATCCACTGGCAGAGCTAATGGATCATGGCATGCACTAACACTCAAAGAGTCATTAGAAAAAACTAAGTCCAATATCCTTCCGTTGATATTCCTTTCACCGTTAAACTGAGACAAATTAGAAGTAAGAATGGCATCAAAAAAATCACTTAAGTGTTGACACCTAACATTTTGCTGAATCAATTCATTGCTACCATCGTCGGCACTCACTATCCAGTCTACACTATTGCCGAAGTTAAAATCACCTAATATTATAAATTTGTCCAACGGGTGTGTTAAAATTAAGTGTGTCATGTTATCAGTGAAGTTATTTAATTGAATGTTATATGGATTGCCAAGATTCTGCTTACAAAGATAAAGGGCGCAAATGTGCAATCTATAAGTAGTAGCCGGCCGAGACCTCCTGAGAGTAAGGGACACCCAAATGTCCTCAGCAGAACTACACCAATCACGTCTTTCGACTACAGCAAGCTCGCTTCTCACCGCTATTAAAACACCCCACCCCGCTGTTGAGCAGTACGGGAGTAATCACGATCTCGTCTTATCACCATGTACCGACCATCAAACATCTCACTGCTGAATATATCATCTACCAGCCACGTCTCGGTAAAAACAATAACATCATATGAACTAAGTAGTATTTTACGGAAGATATTGTTCGTTTTCGTACGCAGGCCACGCACGTTCTGATAATATATGTTAAGAGTGAACATTTTTAAATCTAACTATAATGAAATATATATCAAAAACAGATAAGTTGTATAGTAAAAGCGCACAAGACTGTCTTTCTGTTAGAAATAAGTAAACTACGAGGGTAGAAGCTAATAACTCGCGATAAATTAATAGGCACTGTGATGCACAGTGTCCGACAAATAACATTTTTAAGAAATATACGACCATCGACTTATGAATAGAAACAAAAGGTGACGAGCAAAAACAAGATAAGAAACGCTCGGGACAGATGACATTAACGAACACGATGCTGCATTCAAAATTGAGCCATAAGAGAGTACACAAAAGATCATAATTATATTGGGACAAATTATATGAGCAAAAATGATATTTAAGAGACTTACTTTTTAGCACTGTGCAATGACACAATGCCAATAGGAAAACATCAATAGCACACTGCATTATGTGGTTCTCAAACTTTACATGTAAGTAAATAGATTTTAAGTATTTTATAAAGTTTCCTATCTTAGTTACACAATTTTCGCGAGATCCTTTTCCGATTTGACAAATATTACCGGAGAATTGTCCATTTTCCTCGTGTGGATTTTTGCATGCTTGACCCATACGTATTGAAAATTCATTTCCGCCGCAATTTTTTTGGTTTTTGACAACAGGAACTTATTTTTTGTTGTAAGGTGGTCATTAATAAATACTCTCTGATTCCCTGCTAGACCAAATTGGCTTGCCGTTATCGGTGAAGTCTTTTGAGCATATCTTGCAGCAGCAACAAAATCCTCCTTCACGTAGCGACTACAGAAACAAATTACTATTGGTTTTATACGATCTTTTTCTCTCGCTGGCACCCTGGTAACAAAGTTGACCTGTGTCTTGGTAACGGGATAATTTATTTTGGCTCCAATCTTGGTAATAATTTCAAATAGGTTTTCATTATTCACCTGTGGCAACCCTTTTATTTCCACGTTATTCAAACGTAACCATTGATCCTTAATGTCATTTTCTTCCTCCAACTTGTCCAGTCGATCCTGAAGATGATTCACTTGCTCCTTAACGGCCTCCATCACAACCATACGCTGTTCCATTGTGCTGATTTTGTGTCTGAACTCGTTAACCGTCTCCTCAAACTGCTGGTGTAAGGACGATTTTAGATCAGCGAACTCAGTTCTCAGTGCTAAAATCTCCTCTTTTAAACCATCCAAAGGAGCTAGTTTCGCAGCCAACGCTCGAATCTCTTGCAAGACTGCAGATCCCGTGTCCAATCCTGGCAATTCCGATTCAAGGTGCGCCAGTCGGATTTATAGTAACTGCAATCGCTTCAGGTGGACGAACAACTCCAGTCTGCTTGCATTTCATGCACCGCCAAGTGAGTTTTCTATCGCCAAGCTTTCGGTAACCGGCCTCTGTAATGCCTGCACATTGAAAATGCATCTCACGACCACATACCGTGCAAGACACGCCATCCGACATGGATTCGTCACAGGCTCCACACATTCGTGGTTTCTCCATTTCGTACCGATATATTAATAATTTGTTCAAAACAATAAACAGTAACAACCTCAAACTTAGAGAAACACTGTACGAGTTTTATAAAACGTTAGTAGGTTCAACTTAAACACGACCGTAAACAACAGGGCCTACGACCGTAATTTTTAGTACGTTTCCCCACACTAGCAATTTCTTCCTATATCGTGGGTGCGTTTACAAACATATAAACTCACATACACAACACCCAGAGCCGGAAAAGCTATCTGAAACCTGGACTCTAATAGTTAGTTTATTATAAGATTGTGCTCCATTGGTGTAATTGCTGCAAGGCGTTCCAGTGCGAGGATAAACGAATAAATAAATAAATACAAATATTTGTTCCGTGCGGGAATCGAAGCCGCGACACGCAGCGCAGCAGTCAATCGCTCAACCACTTCGCCAACCATGCGTGCCAATATTATATTAAACAACTCCTTAAATTTCTTAGCGTTTAATTTTAACACCTTACTGGGACTTAAAAGTAACTGGTAACACTTTCTTTGCCGATCTCTTCGAGGAATAAAGGCTTGACGTTATGTACAGATTACAGAAATTCTTCGCTGCCATGGTGTGTCCGAGGATGGAGGAGGAGTTTAGAAAGACCCGCTTAGATGATGTGCAGCTTCACAGGCTAACAGAATTTCTTGTCCAGGTAAATACAAATACATAGCTTCTTAGCATTTGGATGTTTTTCTCAAAATCAAAATCAAAATAGTTTATTTCAAATAAACCTTAAAGGTACTTTTGAATTGTCAAACAACAAAAAAATATGACTCTAGTTGCAAATTCGCAAACGTCAGTAGATCTCAATGGAGAAGAATTTGCAAGAAACTCCACGGACACTCTTTTCCATCAGTTTCAATTACAAGTTTTTGGTTACATCATTCTTGTTAAAAATAAATACATATATGTGAGAACGATGCAAAAAGACGTGCACGTAAAAGCGTCTAGAGTGACAAACAATTTCAACATAAAAATGCAATGACAGGCCGAGGCAGCTAAGTTATGACCAATCCCAACTGATGGCGCCCGTTCACGAACATGACGCATGGATCGGCACCACTCACCTCAACAAATTTCTTTTTAACCGACTTCAAAAAGTAGGAGGTTTTCATTCGACTGTATGTTTTTACCTAAATAGTCCACTTGCAGTATCAAAGTCTACTAATAAACCTTATGAACCAAATCTTCTAAGGGATATACTTAGATTTTTTCTTGAGATATCCGAAAATTTTTGAGTAATTTAAGAAAACTCTACTTAAGCAAAGAAGTGGCAAGCTTGATGAATTTCTAGAAGCATTACTTTTTTTTAAACCAATTTTCACGAACATTATTTATCGACCGTGACTTTAGAATCGATTTTGGTTTATCGATCATCACCACTTTGAGATTTTTCTCTTGTTTGTCCGTTCTACCAGCATTAAATTGTCTGAGCAATGTCATTGTTTTCAGGGAGCTCCGACTTGTCCCGAAGTGGTGAAGGCTTGCAACTGGCCAGCAATACACGACACCAAGTGGGAGATGGACAAGTGCTGTGAGCTGTTCCAGCCTATCTTCACTAACTACGGGCTTTGTTTCGCTTTCAACAGTTTACCGCTCAATGCTATGTAAGTCGGACCATGTGGAGGAGTCTTATTATGATTTTAGGATGATTCATATCAAGAGACGTTTTTTTGAAGATCTGCCCTATCGACTATCTCTTCTCTTCTATCCCTCCCGACTTTGCAGCCGAGTATCACTGATCCGGGATATTAGAGCTGCCATACGTTAGTCATTGGCCTTACCTGAATTATAGCACCTGCCATGTTGTCTCTTCACCATCCATGGTTGACTGGTTGTGAATGCCCAAGGCATTAAGTCCGCAATTGTACTTATTTTCGTGCATGAAGTCTAAATAAATAAGAAGACAAAGATCTAGGGCAAGCACTGCCATTTTTAAGACTCTGCTGGATTATTCTTAGCGAAAGACGCCTCATCAGCATGCATATAAATTAACACTATTTTAAGAGCCCACATATTTATAAGTGCTTACATTACCTCTACACTACAGTCTAACAGAACAGCATGCACTATATGTCCAGGACCAACGAGACCTTAGCCTGGCACAAGACCTTCGATGCAGACGCGAAGCCAGCTGCCTTACAATGGGGACTGGACATCGGCTATCCGAAGGTGTTCCCTCCAGACCTGACGATGAAGCCGCTCAGGGTCATGGCGTCTGGAGAAGCGAATGGTCTAGGAGTGGAGCTGTTCCTCAATAATACTGAGCATCAGTATGCTTGTGAGGGGAAGAGTTTGGGGTTTACTGTGAGTTTTAGTTCATAAACATACTAAGCTGCCCATTTTTTTTTGGAAACGTTTCAGTTATAACCCCACAATAAGGGCAAAAATACATATATGCCTGTAACTTACAAAAAAGTACAAAAACGGTCAAAATAGCCATTGACCCTTGCATTAATTCACAACAAGCTGAAAATTTACAGGCACGTAAGGGATGCCACTCTAATGAAATCCTGAAAAGTCCTGAAAGGTTGCGTGACATAGATAGAAAGGGTATAATAATACTGTAGGCATTTAAAAAAAAATTACACATTACCTGCAACCATATCTAATTTCTGTTGGGCATCAGAAACTGCCGCAAAAGTGATCTAAAGTATGGATGGTGCCTAACACTCTTAATGGTGGTGGAATATTCTTCCACGCCTTAGATGCAGCGTATCGAAAACTGCCCCTGAAAGCTGCTGTCCTATGAGACTGAGTTGAGAGCTGCTGAGCACAAAGCCTGGGCGCGCATTTTTAAGATAAGATAATTTATTTGCGTAAGACATGGTATACATAGGTGTTATTATAGCATATGAGATTATACATGTTTTGCTTAAAATTAAAGCATGCAAACTTCAGCGAATAAACAAATTTGAATTTACAAACATTATAATTTATGATAAAAAAAATTCTCAATATTATAGAAATTATTTTCATTCAGCCATTTATATAATTTAATTTTGAATAACCTGCAATTTAATATTTTCAATACATTCGGTAATTTATTATAAACACTTACACACACAGCCAGACAGCTTTTATTATATTTTGCTAACCTAGGGCGCTCATCTAGTACAAGTCTGTATTGATCACGGCGACGGCAGTATTATTATTGCCTCGAAAAGCGGACATCCCGTTTTTATTAACTTATCCGAGAGAACAGGTTATTTTAAAAGTAAGATTGTTTGTAGATTTAAATTTTATGTTGGATTTTGTTTAATAATTTACTTATCAAAGTATACATACGTTGCGGGATCCAAGACAGTTAAATTCATTCTCCGGGACTTCGTCGAGCTTCATTGCCGGCGCTTTTCTGGCGGTCGCCGCTGTTGATTCTGGCTTTCAGGAATTGCAGTGATTTAGGAACAGTGCGGTGGGTTTGTCCCAAAAAAAAAGATTTCACTTGCATAAGTACCTACTTTAATTATCATTTTCCGTAGGTAAAAATTCAGTGCTATCGTCATTCCAACCTTCTATAAGATTTTGCATTACGTCTTCTTCGTCATTTAAGCTGTCTTGGACCGAAATCTCTTCCCTTGGTGTTTCGTACGGTTTTAATAATTGGAGAACAGCGGATGGTAATGGTAACCGTCTTAATTTTGCTTGCCTTTGCTTCAACCTGACATTTGAAATCAATGGGTCTGAAGTTAGTAGTGCCCGGTTAAACAAATCAGTCATGGTTGTAATTCTATTAAACTTTCGAGTATGATGCTCTCTGTCAGACCTCCAAATCTTATTTCTGGCTTCTCCCGCTTGTTCTGAGAGTAAACCTACAGGCATTGCAGAGTTTCGCATGATGTCTTTACCATGGACTAAAATTTTGTGCAAGGTAACCGTCATAGGATACCATCCAAAGTTTTGGACGTATTTAACAGCCAGTGACATACAAAAATCCCCAAATTTTTCGATATCAACTGGTAGCCCACAAGATAAAACTACTAATATTGTAAATAAATCATCAAGTAGTCATCGAGGAATGTTTAATATGTCTGCAAACGTTCCACGGTTTTTGTCAGACAGTGCTATGCGCGCAGTATTACCATCGTTGGTGGTGCCTGCGTTGGGCCGCACCACATCAACCAGTAGTCCCATTTTTTCTCTTACTTCTTGTTGCACCTTTTTTTAGTTTCTTCCACAATTAAATGCTCCGGGGAATTGTGAGGTATCCTCCATTTTTTTACTGGCATCTTGTATCCTAGAATAGCAAGAAATAGCAAGAATTCTAAGACACGTATCCACGCGTGCAAAGGACTTATTCCGTACTTCATAAGCGATTCATCTGAGGATTGAGAAAGCACAATGTCTAACTTATTAAATTGAGAGGAAGTCGCCTTACAAAATGGACATCTTAGTTGTGAAGAAGTATTAGTGATTATATTGAGCACTTTACCGTCTGTAATGGTCAAGTAAAGTTGAATTTTTGCTGTAATTGTTAGGTTTTTTGACGATTTTACACAAATGCTGTCTATTTCATTTTTTTGGTCTTCTACCCATTTTTTTTCGGCAAGTATTAAATCTTTGCTCTCTTTACGGTACTGGATATGTAACGGGCGACAATGTCTGTAAGACTGAGGTGTAGGGTTCATCCACAAAATATGACCGGTATCAGAAGTTATTCGTAAAGGAATAAAAGTGGTGGCAAACAGGCTGTTTTCGTCTTCTCGATCTTCGGCAAAGCTTTGTTTATAATATGATTGACCTGTACTCCCATCAAATCCCCAAGATCCTTCAAAAATACAGTTCAATGTTTGTGTATTTTTTTGGGAACAATATAAAGAAATAGTATCTTCACATGAAAGAACGAGCCTTGACAAAGTATGAGAGAGTAGACCATGTAACGTTACAAAAGCCTCTCTTTCAGTCACTTGTACTGGGGGTGTTGGGTAACATAATTTTTTTGCTACGTGTACTTGCATATATGGTGGAAACGCGGGGTACCCCCTGGATTTTAAATCTTGTTGAAGAAAGTGATATGTTTCAACTGTAAGTTTTCTGTCAATATGAATTGCTAATGCTTCTTCAGGGGTGTATGGCTGAGGCTTATGGTTCCGTATTTGAGTGGCTATCTTGGTCGACTTTGTTGGACTTTTTAGACAAGTGTTAATCACAAATTGTAAGTTTTTTGATGCAGTAGTCTGCAATTTATGCCCGCCTGCTTCTACTATGCTTGAAAAAACTTTGACTAGTTTTGGTTGGCTCCATTTCAAGGGAGTCTTGAAGAGATCTTTGCAATCTACGCTTTTGTCTTTCACACAGAATATTGTACTTTGAACTGGGACCAGGCTCAGATATAGGTATAAGTTCAGATTCGATAATATCTTCTGGCTCTGTGATAAACCTAGGTTCGGTAATAGGTTCAGATATTGAAATAAGGTCAAGTTCGGGATTAGAGTAGGGTTCGAAAATAGACTCAAGTTCGGGAATATGCTCAGATTCGGAAGTAAGGTTAGGCCCTGGAATAGTTTCAGGTTCGGAAATAGGCTTAGTTTCGGGAACAAACTCAGATTCAAAACCAGGTTCAGGTTCGGGAATAGTCTTCGGGTTAGTTAACTTTTGTTCCAGAATAGATTCGGGTGTACGATTATCCTCTGAGATGGAGTTTGTAGTGTTATCGTTAAAAGTTTTTGAGTTAGAATCGGGAGGTGAACTGCGTTCAGCAAAAAATCCAGGTACATTATGAGAAGTACCTGGATCGCCCTGTTCCATTTCTGATTCGATAGTTTTGGGAAAATCGCTTTTAAAGTTTACCTTCAACCATTTATGATGTTTCTTGGTGAAAAATTTCATGGAATAGTTACATTTTTTGTACAGTTTTTCACATTTGGCAGTAAACTTAGAAATCACAATTTTGACTTGTTTATTATCTTTATATGAAAGTGGCATATCCAGCGCTCTTAAAATAGCAACAGTTCTTTTAGTAAATCTACGTCAATAGGACGGAATTTACTACCTTCATCCTTGGCTAGTTTTGTCAGTAAATTAAACGCTTCTAATCTGGTGAATTCTCCTTGTGTATTTGCGGATACTCCCGGAGGCTGAAGAGCACCGGCTGTGGCGTTATCCACAGCTTCATAAACTGCCACTCGTGAACCAACATGAGGGTTGGCGCCCTCATGCCCTCCTCGCAATAAGTCAGCCGGTCGGAGCCCGGACAGACATCCCTCAACAGGTCGGGTCAGGTCCTGTTGAGGCAAAGTGGCGCCATGGGTCTTTTGCGGCTCCATGGTGCCTCACCCGTTCCTCCAGGTAATATGTATAGGTACAGGGTTTTGACTTAAGCCTAACGAGGGCGGACCCCTTCCCCGTACCACAAATTGCCCTTCATAGGATAAAATAAATTTTATTCCTTTATTAGATCATCATCATACATATTTCACGTCGTATGATACTATAACTTACAAAATATATCCAAACAAATATCGAAACAGCTAAAAAAAAATTGTACATTTACAAAACTATTTTCATTATTATTATTTCTTTAAATACTTTATTGTACACCAAGACATCAAACACATATTACAAGAAATCACAAAACACAAAAGTATACAAAAGGCGGCCTTATTGCATTCGGCGATCATTTCCAGGTAACCTTGAATAGACAGAAATTGCTTGGACACAAAAATGGAGTCGCACTCGGTGCAAACACAAAATTTAAAAAAAAATACTAGGTTTATTAGCATTTTAATTGCATTTATTCATTTTAATTTAATTTGCTTTTTAATCTAACTAATTTAACTAATATTATAAATGCGAAAGTTTGGATGTTTGGATGGATGGATGGTTGTTTGTTAATCATGTCTGAACGGCTGAACAATTATAGGCTGGAATTTGGCTCAGAGATTATAGGTTATAGTCTGGAATAACACACAGGATACGGTTTATCCCGGTATTACGTTCCCATGGGATAATTTTCGAGTAACACTCGGGCGAAGCCACTTGCAACAGCTAGTTATTTATAAAATATAATATGAAAATAGTTGTATTCATCATTAACAATGTGAAAATCAATGATATTGTAACTTCTTTCAGACAACCATGTTACTATGTCTTACTTTATTTTTATTCATATTATTTACATTTTTAAATGTTTCTTAAAAATAAATGTACATTACATTTAAAAATATAAAAAAATAGTTGCCCACCGGTATCGGTAACAGGTCCTATTGTTACGTTACTATATTTTACAATAAAAAATAATATTTAAGAAGATACGACTTATGCCAACCCTAGCGCCTAAATTTCAGAATCCTATATTTTCTGGATATCTTAAGATTTGGATATGATATTTTAAATTGGTATTTCTTAGTGCCAAAGCAACAGATTGTTTCGATATTGAATCCAAATTCCAGGAAATAAGCCCATAAAAAAATAAAGTCGTAAATATGTAAAATTCGATGTTACTCACCACCGCCGGTTAACGATAAAAATTGAGCGTTTGCTTGGTAATTTACTCAATATAAAGCAATAACAAAACCTAATTGGATCTAAAGTTATTGCGATTTCTATGGTTTTTATGGAAACCATAGAAAAAAAGTTTTAAAAATTATATCTCCAGATTGGGACAAAATTGTCACACGGGTATTTTACTCTTTCTTTTGAAATAACCTGTTCTATCGGATAAGTTAATAAAAAGGGGATGTCCGCTTTTCGAGGCAATAATAATAGGTGGTTTAATGTATGTTCACCGATTTCGCCGTCAATATTGTGGACCGATTTTGAAAATTCTATTTCTGTTTGGAAGACTATGTTTCCAAATTGATCCCATTTAAATTTGGTGAAGATTTAATGCAGAACTTCGGAGGTATACAACAGAATTCTTCCATAAATGACGGCAAATCTCTTGGGATTGCTGCAATCGCATGGCCGTTTATTGTTTACACCATTTCATAACATAACGTCATGCCAGTACTCTCTAAAGGGGTTCGCAGATGTATACAGGTTATCTTGGTACACTCTCATTTCACCGGTTATGTTCAAGTTTCATTTAATTCGCCTTTTTTTTTGCGTTACCGAGCCGCTTAAAATATTGATTTCACCCAACACCATATTTACTTACAGATCCTCATCAGCTCTCCAACCGACCACGTCTACACCAGCACAGTCTTACGTCTCCCGATGGACCGGATGACCACCATCGAAGTCAGCCCCCTCACGTACAAGACCGACTTCTCTCTCCGGGCCCTGTCTCCCTACAGAAGACAGTGCTTCTTCCAGAGCGAGAAACAACTGCAATACTATGAGTTCTACACTGATAGCAACTGTAAACATGATCTGTTGGTCCAGGAGGCAAGGAAGATGTGTAACTGTGTGCTTTTTAATTGGCCAAGTAAGTAAAGCCACAGATAATATAATACTAGCATACAGATGCCTCATCCCATACAAAGAAACCGTGCCGACGAAACTAGCGTTTTTCATCTGATTAATCTGATATTTTTTTGTACATCGAACGCGTTAGGTTCTGTTTCACGGTGATAGATAGATGGTGTTAGCAGCGACTTGCAAGTAAAAGGGTTAACTAGGTTCGTGAATATTTTTTTCTTTAAAAACAGTGAAGGTTCGTTTTAAAGTACACAAATTTGCACGTTTTAACAGTTTTTTTGCACCATAATGTGTACAATGCAAATTTTAACAATCGAGTGGAATGCCACAGAAATTTAAAGTTGCGCCATCTATTGGCATCAATTATAAATGATCCGTTCAAATAATCTATGAAATGTGAATTAAGAGCCCAATATTTCATAAATTTGTACTTAGGAGAGTCGATTAAACAAGAACATACATTTTTTATGTTCAATTCCAGAAAATATTAATTTTACACACATTCAATAACAGATAGGTGCATATCGCGCCATCTAGTGAGATTTATTTGAACCAAATTTTCTTTCTTAGCAATGAGATCCTGGGGTAAAGCCTATTAAAGCACAACCAATCATTTCATAAGATCATACGATTTCATAGTCTTTAGGGCGGTTACGCACTATATCTGATCCGTGTCCGTGATTTGAGTTCCGAGTTCAAAATGTTCTGAATTATGACGGATAGAGTTCGGATGTAGCTTCCCTACAAGAAGTAAAGGCTGCTTCAGAACTGAAATTTCACAGACATGGATCGGATGTCGTGCGTAACTTAAAAAGACTATGAAATCGTACGATCATATGAAATGATCGACAAATCGACAAATTTTAACAACGAAAGCGTCGCTTTAGCGATTGGAAAAATGTCAAAAACGTATGAGAAAATCAAGCGCTATCGATATGTCTCGTGGTCGTCACGATATTTTTCGCAACTTTTGGATACTCCTCCAAAACGACTTGGATGTTTAAAAATATTTTTACACAGAAAAATTGATGGCTGGAATTTCTTCATAACTGAAATAGCATATGTAAATAAAATAAAAATTGCAAAGAAAACTGTTGAAAAGGAGGTTCAGTATTGATATTTTGGCTCAGAGCGGGCGCACGGTCAGTACTGCGTTAACATTGGGACGTATACATCGCCTTAAGGTTCCCCTAGTCGACGGCATGAACTATTTTGTGCGCGAGGTTAAAATGCATGCTATCTCATCCGACAACACTTGCGAATGAGAAAGATGCTGTGATGAGCAGGAAGAAGCTAGTTCGCGTACGAATTAGCACTTTTGCAAATTTGTATCGAAATGGATGATGATTTTAGACGAAAACGAGCGCGCGAAACTTTATAAACCGACCTTTGGGAGTCTAGATATCATGAAAAAACGTTAGCGAAATTCAAAATAAAATTATTTGCATTGCTGAATTACTAATCTATCCTTGTATGGAGGCCGTTTTGCAATTTTCCTTCTTCTTATGGTATTTATTTCCGCCCAAGGATGCGTTAAAATTAATTTTAGACTTTCGACTCTCATAACTTTCAAATAGTTAAATTTTTTGTTTCCATACAGAGCTATATAATGATGGGACGAATTGATATATTTTTTTTATTTTGAGTGTACATCGTCAAACAGTGGAGTAATCGCCAGACTACGTTTGTATGGAAGAATGATCGACTAGTGTAACCTTAACAAACCCGACAAACCCTAAATCCTGGTTTTGGATTAGTAACGAAAGATTTTTTATTAAGTGTACCAGCTAAAAGAAACCACATCTATACATATCTATACACCTGGGACATTGGGTTCAACGACCGAATAAAAAAATCCCGCTTAAGAAAATATAACTGTCGACTATGCAAAAGAAAAATAAAGTTATAATCTTCATATTATTTCAGGAAAATTCATCTGGGAGCCTGTCTGTACCACGAAAGATGACTTCAATTGCATTAGCAAAGTGGAAGGTATTTGTCTAGAATAATTTAATATTTATGCAATGATTACTTTTCTTTCCAAGGTTTTATCATCCCAAGGGACCATTATACCGGGAAATTACAGACTATAATCAATGTCGGTGCCAAAAATCATCCGGATCCGTTCAGCCGTACTGGCGTGTAGAAGTAACAAACACACTCACAAACTTTTGCCTATTAGTCTGATTATTTATTAGTAGAATATAGTAAGGGCAGATTTCACCATTGAAACTAATCGCGATTAGTTCAACTAAACTCAGTTTATGCAAATACAGCGTTCTGATTTCGCTACGTTGCGTTTGTTTCCGTAGTTCCTCAACGGTCTCAGCCAATAAGAACGATGTATTTGCTTAAACTGAGTTTAGTTCAACTAATCGCGATTACTTTCATTGGTAAAATCGGTCCTAAGATTGTGACTTATTTGATGGTACATTAATAACTTGTAAAATCACTTCTATTTTTACTAAAAAAATAATACCAGCTTGTTAGTGTCCCACTGCAACGCATAGGCCTCTTCTCATAAAGAGAAGTCATGGGCATAATCACCATACTTGCTCAACGCGATTTCAAACTTATGATAGTTAATTTGTCCAGGTTTCGTCACGATTTTTTCCTCCACTGATGTCAGCGATGTCCAAGACAAACTAAGACAACTAAACAAAACAAACTAAGACTAAGATAGAGGAATTGAAAAAGTCACATTGGTACTTGCCTGGATTTGAACGCACGACATCGAGCACGAAAGGCAAGGTCTTAGTCACTGGGCCACCAAGGCATATAACAAGCGACTATGTTAAAGGCCTACATCCGCTTTGGTGCCGTAAAACGGTAACTTTCTAAAGCATACTCCTTAGTAACGGCTAGGTTAAAAATTCTGAAAAATAAAAAATATTGTTGTTTCATGTACATTATTTTTTAAACATGGTTTTTTCGTATAACAAATAGTTTCGCTCTAAAAAAACAATTAGCAACACGATATTTTTCGCAACTTTTGGACACTCCTCCAAAACGGCTTGGATGTTTAAAAATATTTTTACACAGAAAAATTGATGGCTGGAATTTCTTCATAACTGAAATAGCATATGTAAATCAAATAATATTTTGAAAACAAAACTGTTCGAAAGGAGGTTCAATAATGATATTTTTGTATCGAGCGGGCGCACGGCGAGTACTGCGTTTACATTGGGGCGTATATATCGCCTTAAATACAATTTGGGAAAAAGTACCTTGAGATTTCTGTATTTTTATGGCAATTATCATATACCCTATACTTCACTTTACAGAAAGGAGAACACATGAACAATTGTGCAAATTGTGAAATGGGAACACGGAACGCTCTTAACAGTTGTGTTCGTTTTAACTGAGCTCCCAATTTATAATTTTAAAAAGTCAATAATCTTTACGTTTTGTGTGTGTTGCTGATTGCACTAATTAGCCAATTAACTGTGCCATCAAACAAAGTGAACTGCCATGCTATTCTCTAAGAGACAATTTCTTGGCTGTGCTCATCGACGAGCTCGTCAGTGAGACAGCTTAGAAATCGACCGATCGTGCAGCGCTGATTTAAACGGTATTCTCTAACGCGGTTATGGTCGTCGACGAACTGTAGGCTGACATCTCCCGTCACATTTTCGTAAACGAATTAGAGCTTGAAACAAAATCTTTAAATTATAATCGATAAATCTCGACTTATGTTCCTAAAATGTATAATACAGGTCTACTTTTATGTATTTTAAGTAATAGAGTGAAAGTAGAAACGATTCCATAGTTATAAGAGTTTAAATAATGCATTTTTATTAATACATCTTAAGGCTGAATGACAATTCCATTGCCTATTTCGTAAGTAAAAGCAACGCTCTGTGAGCTGTGACGCTGTCACCATACTCAAAATCGCAACCGACTATATTTTTATTTGATAATTTTTGTTTATATTTAAAACTATTTTCAAGTTTGAAATTTTTAATGATTTCACAACGATTTATTTTAACCTTCTGTGGATGTGTGAAATGTGAGTATTATTATATAATATATGTACAGTGACAATGTGACAATATTATTGTTGTCCAAGAAATATATAATATGTTTATCTTTAGATAAAATATAACAGTACTGCGTTGAAATACATTTACAGGATGTAAAATCAGGGCCATCTTGACGTATGGACAAAATAAAATGGAAATCCAGCCGAACACAAAACAAGTGGGGAGGTTTTTAGAAACGTCTTACTAGGTATGTTATTTTTTTATATTTCACTAACTTGTTTATATTTCGTATTACTATTTGACGACCTGTAGTTCCTGATAGGGGAGTTGCCTCAATTGCCTCTACATGTAAGTTTAGCTTAATTGTTGGTTCAGTGTAAGAATTGCTCTAGATAATTAAATAGTGTTCTCACTGTTAATTCCCAGGCTGGAACAAACCCCAACAAGGGGTTTTTAACAGTAGCCAAAACCATATCAATTAACCTGCAATACTAAAATGTGTAACCTATAATATTATATATTCCTTCAGAAAGAGAGAGCTGAATTGATGTTGTTATACATTAGTATCCTGCATATCTTTTTACCTCTAAATAGTAATTTGTTGCATGTTTATGTTCACAGCTCCTTGTAGGCGTCGTTTGCTAACGGTACGAGGCTATCTAATCCAACGTTCATTTCACAAACACCATTCACAAATGGAGATTAACTAAATGTTTTTTCGCTATTGAAGAGAGGCGCTTGGAAAACCAGCAACTCCTTATTGCCAACCAGTGGACGATGTTGGATATGTATCAGGAAATAAGAGAGTCTTGGTCAAGAGAGACCTAAGCACTGCACTAAGTTGAATACATGGAACATGATTTTAATATTTATTTTTTATACACACAGATATTATGTTTAGTTTATGAGAGATGTTAAGAAATTGTAATACAAATTTTAGTGAAAATACTGAAAGATTATCACTACTATTATTATTATTATTCCATTTATTTATTTTATGTACATACTTTTATATTTTTAAATATTATTCTATAAAAATAAAATAAAAAAACATTTAAAAATACAAAAATAGTAGCCCACCGGTATCGGGAACAGGGTCCAAGCTACCGGTGGTCAGGGCTCCTGAGAGAGGAATCTCCTGACTATGCGCGCCGTGTCCAAGAGTACCGCTTTCTGGATCAAGCCCTTGATCCAGCTGCCCAACGAGAGCCTCCTCAGATGTTCGTCGAGGCTCTTGGCTATTATGCCATTGGCCGTCACGACTATCGGCACAATGACTGCTGTATTCACATCCCACATGTCGACAACCTCGCGAGCCAGATCAAGATACTTGTTTTTCTTATCTCTCTCAGCCTTCACGAGATTCTCGTCATGGGGGACCGCTATATCAACAATCATTGCGCGACGCTCTTTTATTATTGGCATAAGTTACTTAAATTATACTAACTTAGTGATAAAAGATTCTAAAAAAAATACTTGAGATTAGAAACTAAAAGGGTATTTATTATAGAATTAAAAATTTTATTACTGGAAAATATTTCAATAAATAAATCTTGAGTTTTGTCATTTTAAGTTTTTTTTATTACTCAAAATATATATTACTAGCTTTTACCCGCGGCTTCGCTCGCAGTGAAGGCATTTTTTTATATTATTATTATAAAAAGTATCCTATGTTACTTCTAATACCTCAAAGAATATATGTACAAAGTTTCATAATGATCGGTTCAGTAGTTTTTGCGTGAAAGCGTAACAAACAAACTTACATTCACATTTATAATATTATTAAGGATGTATAATTATTTGCCATACTAAATATATTATTCCGTTTTGCAGTCTTAATGCACATGTTTGCTTGTACAAATAAGAATTAGGCCAATTAAGATTCAGCATGTAGCTGGAAGGCAGGTTATGAAGGTTGCGGGGTTCCGCTGGATGCGAGACGCACAGAACAGGTCAATGTGGTGACGCTTGGGGGAGGCCTATGTCCAGCAGAGGACGTCTTTGGGCCAATAAAAATGATTCACATCGCAATAAATCTTACTTAATATTGAATGTCCTCAAATATATTTATGACTCATAATTTTAATAATAAAAGCTACTAATTAACCTGTGAAATCCAAACTAATATAATAAATACGTAAGTAACTCTGTCTGTTACCTTTTCATGGTGAAACCGGTGAACCGATTTAGATGAAATTTGATGTGGAAACAGTTTCGAGACCGTAGGTAACTATCCTATTTCCTTCATAGGATAATTTTTATCATGGAAATCTTTCGGTGGGGTGGAAGTTTGAATGGTGAAATAATAGTTTCTCTAATAAGGCGGCCCATATACCTTCAATATTATTGCCTGATATAAAAAATGGCTAGTCGAAGTACTAATGCTACACAGACGTAGTTGTGGGCAACAGTTAGTTACATAATATATAAGTTTACATTCATATGAAACATAAAATGCCTATACGCTAAGAACTAAATTGTTTTCCAATATTTTATTTAATCCTGAGAAAGGCTGAAACTATGGATAAAGTCAATATCCCGGGATATTGTTTTCAACGTTGCTAATCCTCTCGTCTGTTAGAATCATAAATTTTCTTAGCTTCTTCTAATAAAATAACCGAGCTGCCATTTTTTTTATTAATCGAAATAATTTATTTTATAACGAGCCCCTGCCAGCGGCTTCGTCTTATCCCAATGGTGCATTATGTCGGGATGAAAAGTAGGCTATATGCTATTCCAGACTATAATCTCTATGCAAAATTGCATCCAGATCCGCCCGGGGGTGATTGAGTAACAAACATACATCCACACACACATCTATTATATCGAAACTTTCACATAAACTTTTACAATATGAGTAAGATTAAAATCCAAGAAGAATTACGCGCAAAAATAGTGGCTTTTGGATTTGACACATAAAAACGAGGCTGTAAGCCAGGCTGCGAGCGTCTTCGACGCTGTTTTTCTTACGGAATACCAAAATGTATGAAGAACTGTCAACTTGCTCGACATTGAGTAGTTCAAACTCACGGCCGTCACAGCTTAGAGCGCTAGTGTCGCTATTCGCGGCTTAGCGGATACCAAACTGTAGATTCGTCGCTGGCACAGCACTGCGCTCAAGGCTGTTTCCTTAGAGAATAGCACCCCTGGACTGCGCTGTAACCACTTATCATAAAGTTATAGTGAAAAACAATTCGAAAATTGTATCAAACGGCCATTGTCATCGTACGTCTGACAGTGAGCCCCCCACAACCAGCCTGCCAACCCGCTGACGCCAGATACATGCTTCACATCGCGACAACGCAGCGCTGTAACGCAAATCCGCCGTCGTCTAACTACCTTCGTTCACCACTGATCTTAAATTTTTCGAGACCCAAGGCTAAGTATTTTGTTTCCATAAACCCCAAGAAACGAACTTCATACTTCATTACATACCTAAATCGGCTTCCTAACTGTAATGGCTACACGAAGCACACCACCTAAATCGCACTCAGCTCTTGACACAGACTTAAATAAAGTGGCCCCTGAGGTCATAACTTCACCCAATAAAATTTCCCAACGCAAAAGCAAAACAACACGCTTACTTGAAGAATGCACGCGTGAGAACTTTGCATCCTTTAAAGAAGAAATATTGTCCATGATTAACGAAAATCGTGTTTCTCAAAATAATCGTCTGGATAAATTGGAAGAGTATCTGATATCCATTCAGGAGCAAAACAAAGCCATACACAACACTAATTTAGACATTGAACATTCAATCTCGCACCTCTCGACAAATGTTAAAGCTGTTGAAGACAAAATTGATCAATTAGAATATGAACGCAAACAAATACACTTGCCGATATCTGTTTTGGAAGAAAAACTAGACTCCCAGGAAATAAGTAGTCTGAAAACGTTTGTGGAGGTTAGAAATGTCCCCAAAGTACAGCATGAGAAGAAGCCAGATCTATTTGGTTACGTCATAAACATATCCAAGTCTGCAAATTATCAGGATCTGTCTAAAAATGACATACGAGATGTGGTCCGGATGCCGTCTAAAAAGGACACAAACAGTTCCTCAGTCGCCATTGAGTTTACCAACACGCTAACCAAACTTTCCTTTTTAGAAGCGGTAAAAAGACACAACTAATCAAAACAGTCACCTAACCAACTTAATTCTAACGATATGGGCATAAAAGCATCTAAACAACAGATCTACATCTCGGAACTACTCACTGCTAAAATGAAGCGCCTCTTATTTCTTACGCGAGACTTCGCAAAAACGGCTGACTATAGGTTTGTGTGGACTTCGAATGGGTAAATTTATCTTCGCTAAGCTGAAGGGAAACCTTATATCAGAGTCAAAAACGAAGCCCACTTAACTGAAATAACACACAGCGAAGGAATGGAACTCACTACCTGCGTCTGTGTTTCCGAACGCATTTAACCCGAATCTCTTCAAAGTTAGAGTGAACAGGCTTCTTCTGGGTAAGCTCACTCCATCGTCGACTCTGTCTCTGTCATTGACCTAGACTAGAGTCAAGAGCAAACCCATCAAACGTAAAAAAAAAAAAAAAAATAAAAAAAAATAAAGAAGAACCAGATTATTGAAAAATGACTAGTCCTAACTCTTACTCTTTGTTTGCGCTTGTATTATTATCTTGTATCCCTAATGCTAAATTTACTATTTTATAAATTTAATGCATGCTTAATATTATTTAATGAATACTGCTATACAACACTTAAATCTGATAATGTTATGGTACTCCTAAAACAACCTAAACAAACATTAAACATAATAAACTGCTACCCATTCACCACTATAACAGCTCACACAATCACAATACTTCTGCACTTACTACATTACTCACCTATTAAAATAAACACACCATCACTGAACTATAACTGGTTCAAGTTCAATTGTTTACTGCACATAACTGTCTTATCTGCACTCTCTTCGCAAACCATATCGCACATTATAATTCTATTTACAAAGCTGATCACAATAACAATAACTGACTTAAATTTTCTGTTTTTATTCAAAATCACTTTACTCGTAATCAACAATAAGCTACATGGCCCTGACTCAAACCGCACGGCAAATAATTGCGTAACTAGTATGACCGAAGTATTCTACACGGTAACGTCACACACATTTATGCATACCCGCCTAACTTCTAACAAAATAATCCTTACCTCCTACCCTCACATTTTCGGTTCGCATTCGCCAAATAAATTAAACATAAACAAGTAGACACCCGCACCTCGAATTTTTTCATACGTATATTTATATAAGCGTCCACTATTCCTCGGTTCTTTTATAATATATGTTTATTCTAAATGGCTAACACCAACGTAGAACTTGACGACTTAAAAATATCGGAGTCTGTGGTCTGTGATGTTTTGGATTGTTATAACCTTCTTTCACACACTAAAACAAACCTTAGAATACTTACGCAGAATATACGTAGTATTTCTCATAATTTTGACGAACTAGTTGTCCTTTTGCACTCACTAAAGATAGAATGTGACGTTATAATACTCACTGAATGCTGGCTATCATGCAATCTTACTATACCTAACCTACCTGGCTACAAGTCTTATACGACACAGAATTATAGAAACCAGAACGATGGAATAGTAATCTACACTAAAGAATCGCTTAATGTTGATGTAATTGAACCACCCTTTTCTGAAAGCAACTGTCTTACTCTAAAATTAAATAATGACACAGCTATAATTGCACTATATCGATCACCGTCATACAACAATTTAACTCCTTTTTTAGATTCCCTTAATTCAACTTTATCGAACCTAAAAAACATAAAATCTGCCGTTATCATCGAAGACATTAATATAGATATTTCGATACAATCACGCGACTCTAAAGCACCTGAATACCTAAATATGACAGCATTTCAGGGATTCTTGCCAGCTCACACTTTTCCTACCAGACGAGGTAAAACTTGTCTCGATCACGTTCTTCTTAAAACTAAACTAAAATCAAATACCTTCGTTTTAAATTCCACCATTACGGACCACAACGCGGTGTTACTTTGTCTTTACCAACCATACAAAGAAAATCTTCCGCAATGCTATGTATCAAAATTTAATGTAACTGCAATTCGTGAACAACTAAATAATACGGACTTCAATTTCATTGGCGAAACAGACGATCCTAATCAGGCCATGGACAAATTTCTTAAGACATTACAAGATGTAATTAATGAAAACAGCACTATTGTTAAAATTCCTCGAAAAAGACGTATTACTAGACCCTGGATCACTCCAGGATTACTTAGATGTATCCAAAATAGGGATCGCCTTCACAAAGAGTCACAAACTTCACCCGGCAATCAAACACTAAAACTTACATACACCCGGTATAGAAACTATTGTTATGATTTATTAAAAAGACTTAAAAGGCAACACGACAAAAGTGAGTTGGACAAAAATATTAATAACAATAAAAAACTTTGGGAAGTTACAAAGACCATAACAAACACAAACAAAACAAAATCGGCTGCCACCGACCTTCTTGGTGACTCCCCTCAGGCATCTGTGAACCAGGCTAATGATTATTTTGCTGGTGTTGGAAGTTCCCTGGCCAATAGGCTTCTAAATCCTCAAGCAATAGGTCAGAATTCAATTGATGCACCCGCCTCAAACCGCACAACTGAAAACTCGTTTGTACTACAAGACACTGATGAAAACGAGATCCTGTCACTCATAAATGGCCTAAAATGTTCTAGCTCAGTCGGACATGATAGAATATCTAGCAGCCTACTTAAAGATATAAAGGATTTCATTGTTCCACCCCTAACGCAATTATTCAATCTTTGCCTTTGTCGAGGTGTCTTTCCAGACGTACTCAAAAAAGCGATCATTATCCCTATCCACAAGTCGGGTGACAGACGCCTTGCCTGTAACTATAGGCCAATTGCTATACTACCAGCTATTTCAAAGATTCTGGAAAGAATAATTAATCGTAGACTTGTTAACTATCTCGAAAGCAATAATTTGCTTTCATCTAGTCAATTTGGTTTCCGCTCTGGGAGGTCAACGGAGGATGCGGTGCATAAGCTTACTGACCATATTGTTAGGAAACTTGATTATGGGAACAAAGCACTCGCCATCTTCCTTGACCTTGCCCAAGCGTTTGACACGGTGTCTATCCCGCGTCTTATAGCTAAATTAGAACGCCTGGGAATAAGGGGATTGCAGCTGAAATTGTTTCAAGACTATCTAAGTGATCGTAAACAGTGTCTGAGGGTGGATTCCCACATTAGCACTGACCTACCTGTCTCTTTTGGTGTCCCGCAGGGCTCAGTACTAGGACCTACACTTTTCTTAGTTTACCTCAATGACCTCTGTGAGCTGAAACTGGACCAGGGTACCATTATTTCCTATGCTGACGACACAGCGTTGCTATTTTCTGCTGATAATTGGGAAAAAACTTTCACGTTGGCACAGAATGGCTTCAACAAGGTGTCAGACTGGCTGAAACAAAATGTTCTCACCTTGAACACAGATAAAACTGTGTACATGCCATTTTATACACGAAATCCTTATAAACCCCCTATAGAACTTACCCTTAAATCACACTCTGTTCATCTCCACCCAACAAATGCTGCTTCTTGCTGTTGCCCTTGTCTGATCAGAAAATCTGAGGTTAAATATTTGGGCGTCATACTGGATTCATCGCTGAATTTCAATGCACATATATCTTTACTCCAATCCAGACTGAGAAAACTCATTTATGTTTTTAAGAACTTAAGGCATGTAGCAGATATTTTAATTTAAAAAAAAGTTTATGGGGCCCTTTGTCAATCGCTTCTAACTTACTGCATTTCATGTTGGGGTGGAGCTGCCAAAACCATCCTGCTCCCTCTTGAAATAGCACAACGGGCAGTTCTAAAAGTTGGCTCCTTCCGACCCATAGATTACCCTACACATCTTTTGTATCAGTCGTGGAACCTACCGACCGTTCGACAACTCTACATCATAGCTACAATCCTAAAACAACACTCCCTCACCCCTCTTGACTGGAATATTATTCATAAACGTCGTCGAAATGCTGTAGTTCCTCAGTCCCTTCAATTAAAACACTCATTTACAAATAGGTTTTTCTGCTTCACCGGTCCTTTTCTGTACAATAAATTAAATACTATTCTTAACATCTATACATTAAGTAAACGAGAATGCAAATTCAAACTATTGAACTTCCTAATTACCTGTGATTACGAAACTACAGAAAATCTTCTTAAAATCTTAAGATAAAGATAAACACATAAACACACCTAACACAAGCCACAACACTCACGCAAACACACTCAACACAAGCATACAAAACACAACACTCGCTCAACACCTACTCTGTTTGTAGTAAAACCTTATTTTGCTTAAAGTGATATAATATTATGTTAAACGAAACTACTGTTGTTCAAAATTTTCTGTGAACTGCGTCCTGAAATACAGGCTCGGCCTAGCTCAGGCGCAGTTGCTCATCTTTCATTCTTGTACATATTCTTAAAAGCTATACAAAATAATTATATTGTTCAAATTGTACAATTTTATGGAGAAATAAATAATATTTATTTATATTTATTTATTTAAATTCCCTCGATTTTCCTTCAATGTTTTTTTGTGTTAGAAATAATTTTATTCGAGCTTCATAACATAAGATTTCCTATTGCCGGTATTTATAAGTTCCATGTAATGTTGGCGAGTCTGTAGTCATCAACTGGCATAAAGCCAGACTCCGGCTGCTATCGAAATTCCTGTTTAAAAATCCCAATAATACGTTATTATTTTAGAAATTATTTATGCATTTTATTGGTTAGGTAGTTTATTTACTATTTCCTTTTACACAAGCGCACGCTTTTTTCTCATAAGTATAGGCAGAAACTACAGAACGTCACCTTTTACGATCCTTACACACTCCTTTTGCTTCAATTACGTTCGCGCACCCCGGTCACAGATAATATTATAATACTAGCACACAGGTGCCTCATCCAACACAAAGAAACCGTGCCGACGTAACTAGAGTTTTTCGTCTGATTAAGCTGATTATTTTTATAAGGACTTCGATCGTGTTCAGTTCCATTCCACGGCTATAGATAGTGTTAGCAGCGACTTGCAAGTAAAAGGGTTTTCTAGGTTCGTTAAATTAAGAGCAAATTATTCCTTAATTTTGTGCCTAAGAGAGTTGATTAAATAAGAACATACAAATTTTATGATCAAGTCTAGAAAATCATAATTTTACACACTATTCTTTAACAAGTCGATGCATATCGCGCCATCTAGTGATATTTATTTAAAACAAATTTTCTTTGTTAGTGCTGAGACTTTCGTGCCCCAGTTATGAGTATACAACTGGTCTTTCTGAAGAACATTAGCAATAAGCTCCGTATATGTCCCCTCTCGGCGTTTCCACTTACCTCTGCTTGTAACTCTTCCTCTCTTTTCTTCTCCAGCGAAAGTGGAAGAGCAGTTGATCTACGCGTATTACGCAGAGAGCGAGGACGAGAGAGGAACACTGCCGGAGTCGCAGTCTTGTCACCCGTCGTGCAATGACGTCATCTACGCCAGTCAGGTGTTCTACTCAGACCTCACTAAGGACATGGAGAATACTTCGCATAAATGGGGACAGCTGAGACTGTGAGTATGATTTATTTATTCATTTATTCTTAGGAAAGCTTACAGACTAATCATAATTTTAATAACATAATGTATTTCTTAATTTGCTAACAACAAGCTTCCGCCGTTAAATGACTACATAATGTGGAAGTTACAGAAAAGGTAAACATTGCTTCAATGAGACAGACCATACACAACAACATTATCGACAAAAAGTAAACATCGTCAATTTAGTGGAATAAATAAGTATATAGATATTTATATAGTGACATATACAGATTAAAAAATCTTCATTATAAAAGTTCGATATTCATATACGGGAGTCATCTATAAAGAATTTATTTGCTAGTAAGCGTTTTACTGTGTTAGTTTTTGTACAAAAAAGATCTACATCTAATTCTTTGGCATATTATTGAATGCATGTGCTGCACGCAAGAGAAAGGTATTTTTTCTGTAATTCGTTGAAACAGAAGCAACCTGCATAAGCGGTCTACGTCTGAGCCCTAGAAGGTTAGTACGTAAGTGTAGCTTAGATAATAGTTCAGGGCAATCGATCGAACCATGAGCTATATTAACGAAAAATGAAATATCATTAATGTCACGCCTGTAGTGTAACGGTAGAAAGTGATATCTTTTACAACGGCGGTTGTAATCATCTGAATACTGCCGTGCTTTGTAGTCTAAGTATCTAAGGAATTTCTTCTGTACGGCTTCAATACGAGACTTATATATTTCGTACTGAGGGTTCCAAACTTGTGACGCGTATTCCAAGTTACTACGTACGAAAGCACAATATAGAATTTTTATACTTTTAAAGGAACGAAAATCAGCTGAAACTCTTATAATAAATCCTAACGCCTTTGATGCTCGATTAACAATGTAATCGATGTGTTGATCAAACAAAAGTTTATGGTCCATTTTTACACCTAGATCCTTAATTGTAGTGACTTTGTTAAGTATTTGATGGTTTACTTTATATTCAAAATTAATAATAGTTTTTTGTCGGGAGTACGTGATTTGGAAACATTTAGCAACGTTTAGCTGGAGTTTATTATGTACACAATATTCTTCGAACCTTGTAAGATCGTTTTGAAGTTGCTCAGCATCTGATATATTTTTAACAAGTTTATGTATCTTCATATCATCTGCATAAAGTAGGATGTAACTATGTTTGAAACATAGACATAGCATAACATCACAAATGTATGCCACGATGGGTTAGTTAGAAGTGCACCTACAGTACACCCACACATATCTAGCGAAATGAGTGTGTGATTTTTTTTTATGTGTTCTATTTGCTCGCGCTTGACCACTATCTCACCTGATGCGATGATGTGGTGGACGGTGAAGCACGCTTGCCTAGAAGTAACCTATTCACTCTTGACTCATTGTGTACAGTATGTTGGTTATATTTATTTGGTATATAAGCATGAATTTCTTTTGCTGTCGGTAAACACAGACTCTGGCAGGGAATAGGGTACTTTCGGTTGTGAAAAATAAATTATGAAATGTGACAAAATGTACGTAAATATTCTGATTTTGAGTCATAAAACCACATTATTGTTTTAATATATTAAAATTAAGATTATATATTTTTAATCTATATATATATATATATACGAGCCGCCATAGCGTGTCGTCAGAGAGGCATAAACTGTTAGTTGTCATCTGTCAGTTCAGTACAGCTATCAACAATCAAAAATGATGTCCGTGACTACCGCCGGACCACCAATGCCAATCGCCGGACCACCAATGCCAATCGCTTCCATATTTGGTAGATAATTACTCCTCAATTGGTACTAATTAGTAAGGTACTCGAACAATACCTTAGTTAGTTTTCGATAAAATCGACTTTGTGACTTGAAAAAGTTTTGGACCATACTAGACACGATAAAATTAATTATTTTTTTATGTAGTTACGTTATTAGCAACATATTGTTACTGCAGTAAATTAAGTTTTTAATACTTAGGTACTGCTTGCAGCAACGGTTAAATAGTAAGAAAGAAATAAATAAGAAATACTTATCGCTCTTTATCTAATGATATTCATATAACAAACATTGCGTTTGCGTCTTATTTAAGTGTTAGGAAACAATACGTTGTCATAGATAAAGTACACGATAACTTACTTTCTTCTTATTCTTCTGACTCCAGGGAAAATAAATGCGGCGTACCTCAAGGGAGTGTCTTAGGACCCATTTTATTTATATTATATATAAATGACATACTACTAGTGACTAATTATAAATGTATATTATTTGCAGATGACATTTCAATTATCGTGACGTCTGATAAGAAAAATAAATCAATATCTGACCATGAAATGGACATTAATAATACTATTGACAATATTTTAGAATGGTTACAAATAAATAAATTAAGAATCAACTTAGACAAATCCAAATTTATACAATTTAATAAATCTAAACATGCTAAATACAATTTTAAACTTAATATTGATAGACTGAAAGAAGTTACACAAACCAAATTCTTGGGTGTACTCATAGACCAAGACTTAAATTGGAAATTACATGTAGATAATTTGTGCAATAGGATTAACAAATTTGCTTATGCTCTCAGGCAAGTTAAGAACGTGACCAATAGGAAAACGGCAATAACTACATATCACGCATATATAGAATCTATTTTACGTTACGGGCTTATTTTATGGGGAAACAGTACGGATAAGGACAGAGCATTTATTGCACAAAAAAAATGTGTCAGAGCCATTTGTGGACTCAATCCTGATGAATCCTGCGAACCGTTTTTTAAAAAGCTAGGTTTATTACCACTTCCCTCAATATACATATACGAAATCTGTAAATTTGTGTACAGTAATAAGGGATTGTTCAACAGTGCGTATGAAGTAATCTCTCGACCATCAAGGGATCCCCACAGACTTATTTTGAAGGAAACTCCTAAGTCAGCCAAGTATGCTAAAAGCTGCCTTGTGATGTGTGTACGTATATACAACAAAATACCAAAAGAACTAAAATTATTAAATAATACTAACTCATTTAAAAACAAACTATATAAGTGGCTGAATGGACATAATTTTTATGACATTAAAGATTTCTTTAACTTGAAAATATAAAATATGTATCTACAGGAATTAATGAAAATGTATTAGTGATGTATGATCTGAATGACTATTATTGTATTACCAATTAGTAATCTGTGACATTGTGTAGTTCACCTTTAACTTGTGTATTAATTATTTTGCATGCAATTGATACATATTCTGTATAGCTAAACATGTGGACATTATATCAAAACCCGACTGTAACAACTTTATACCATGTTTAAGGCAAATAAAGACTTATCTTATCTTATCTTATCTTAACAACACAGAAGGTAGATACTTACAATACAGAAAATAATTATTCAAGTACGGTAGGTACTACCGAATAATAATTGTAACATTGACAAAAATGTGCCGCGGTAACGCTGTATATGAAATGATTACTCAAACTTTGTTTAGTTTAATAGGTTTCAGCCGAATTATGTCATTTTGCATTTAAATCTACAACTTAGTTCTTTGAAATGTTGGAGTGATCCACGTATGGGATAATTTTTAATTCGACATTGTGCTTCTGGTATACGGTAGGTAGATGGCGTTAACGATTGTAGACATAGATTCGAAATGAAACGTTTGTAACTTGGCTAGGGGGACTGATATGTAAACAAAACAGTCGTGACGACCGACACATCACTCATTCAACATTTCTGATGTCTGTGACCACCAACGCCAATCGCTTCCATATTTGGTAGATAATCATCATCATCAGCCTTTTTAATGTTCCCAGTGCTGGGACCATGTAAAGCCATGTAAGACCAAGTAAAGCGCCTGCCAGGTTTCGAACCCACGATCTACGACACGTTAGTCGGGGCCGTTAACACAGGGCCACTACTGCTCTTCGAAGACTAATCTATAACTTGGATTAACCGACGGTGGTGGGGACGAAACTGCAGAGTTTTGTTACTACCCTTCTTCTATCTTTTGGATTTAGCACATGTCTTTCAAACTGAAGCCATCAACATAATACCTATATGTTCAAACTATGTTATCTACTCTGGAAGAGTGTAATTTCATATTGTATTTTTCTTTACGCAGGGGTGAAGTGACGCAGATCAACGTCCATTTTTACGACGACATGTTTCTGGGCCAACATCGACATGCACAGTATGATGACTATTATTTTATTGGTGAGTTTAAATAAACAGATTTTTTTTAAGGCAAGACCATCAAATCAAAGATACATAAGTTTCTCATAGTTAGCATGCACTATAAAAATCGTTGCAACAAACATCTCAAGGAAGAGAGCTATTTGTAGCAGATAGAGATTCCTTTTATTATGAGTAATAAAAAAAAATTATTATAAAAACAAAAAATCCGACTACTAAAAATTAATTAACTGAGAAGAGAAAAACAAGTACAAGATATAATTTATACATTAAGTATTACGAGGTGCTTTTAGTTTTAGTAATGAACGGTTTCTTTATTTTTGCTATCTTGAATTTGTGCTTAAATAGGAACATAAAAGTGTTACAATATAATTATATATTTATAGAATGGCCTATTAAGTAGCCTTCATTTGATACCCATATTGTTAGGATAACGAAAATAAAATAATTGTATCACCCCCTTTTTTAGGGAGGGGTCGGGGAACTATTTTATTAAATGATATATTCTATGTCACTCCCACAATTGAGACAAATCCAACGACACCTCATGTCATTATCCGTCAAGCCGTTTGGCCTGTAGAGCGTGCTATAGAGATGGACATACGCTCGAAAAACATTACCCTCCCGCAGTCGGGTAAAAAGATATTCGATTCTTCGACCATTAATCAGCAGATACCAATGATCTTCGCCAGGATAAAGATCCTCATTCGACATAGCTTTGTTTAGTCTACCAACAAAGGTTTGTCTAGTAACTCGTTTGTGGAGGTCAGCTACTTGGCTCCAACATAGTTGGGATAAGGGTAGACAGATGATGACAAGATCTCTACACCAGGTTGAGGTACATTTAGCCTTATATTCGTCACTTTTTTTACAGGTGCAATTGGTGGTCTTCTCAGCTTATTCCTCGGATTCAGTATCATCAGCGTAGCGGAACTCATCTACTTTGTGCTGCTCAAACCTGCTTACGTCATCTTTATAGAAGTCAATCAGCAATAAGGCAACATATGTAGTTTTGCAATACATTTTGCTTTTGGGAAACTCTTGAAACTATGCACAGCGGTTGATGCTTCACTAAAGCATGACAGAGTTGCGGTACGATCAATATTTTTAGCGCCATTAGTGATTTATTGCAACATCTACATATTTGTAACACACACCAGTGTACGAAAACAAAGAAATAAAATTGTGTCACGCTTTTTTTTTTGTGACAATCCCACCGCACTATTCCCAAACCACTGCAACTCCTGAAAGCCAGAATCAACAGTGGCGACCACCAGAAAAGCGCCGAGGCCATTAAGCTCGACGAAGTCCCGGTGAATGAATTTAACTGTCTTGGGTCCCGCAACGAAATTAATCAGAAAAGAATAATGGTGGAGTAGGAAAAAAAACAAATTTCCACTTCCCTTCACATCAAGCAGGAGACAGAACAAACAAGACCAATAGGCACAAAGGATCGTTTACAACTGGCATAAGCCCAGTTGCCTAGCACCACGGATAAAAATTAGCATTAATATTAAAGGCTCCTAACATTGTGAGCTATATTTGATTCCAATAATAGGTATGGCGAAAACGCTTGAACGCACGGAAATTTGTCCTAGTTTCCACAAGGTCCGTATAGTTAACAGCTACTGATACGGCCTATACATTATTCAACATAATGTTGCGTTCATTCTGCCAAAGAATACACTCCCATAAGATATGATGTGCAGATTGTACATATTCGCAGTCAGATGTAGAACACTGACATAAAGGCGAGGCAACAACTTGAAGGCAAATAATTTACTTTTAAAGTTACCATGTCCTGTGAGAAATTGGGGAAAACAGTGATCCATTTCCAGCCATGTCCTGACCAGCCGCACGTGAACGAATGGAAAGAATTAAGAACGCTTACCTACTTGAAGAGATTCGTGTAATTAGTACTTATCCCACAAATCAACTAACAGTCATGCATAAAATTTTCAACACTATTTGACCCCAAAAAGTTCTGAAAAAACAGGCTCTAAATTAAGCTTGTTGACAAACTGACTCCTACTACTATTATAAATGTGAAAGTTTGTGAGAATGGATGGATGAATGTTGTTATTCTTTTACGCAAAAATTACTGAACGGATTTTGATGAAACTTTACAGAAATAAAGCTTATACTTCAGAATAACACTATAATTTATAAAGATATTGGGCGAAATTCTAATACTTTGCGGGCGGAGCCGGGGGCGACAGCTAGTAGTAGTATCTCTGACGAGAATTTGAATAAACAATCTGCTTATCAATCAGGTATTAGACAGTTCAGAGATTTTTATGAATAAGACTTTTATGCTTCTTGAACGATACGAACAAATTGTTAAACAAGCAAATAAACATCAATAGCTCGCACGGATTAGGTACCTTTAGGGATAAAGTCCCGGTCGAATCCCTGCGGAGGGCTCGCAATACTCTACCTGAACGTACATTACTAATTCATTACATCCTATTGCACTCCATTTGAAGCTTTTGTAGGTATTACACAAGTCATAAAACGGGGGCTTTCGGAGACTGAGTCACCCACGTCCGTACGTGTGTACCCCATTTGATTCCCTATACGTGGTCCCCGGGTGGTGCAAATCAGGTGACACTAACTGGTGGCACGGCTTCGGCCGAAGGCTTTTGAACACCCACCGGGCAAAGACATACCGCCAAGCAGACTAGTCGTGTTCCGGTATGATACTCGGTCCAGCCACTAGAGGAGTTGTGGAGAGATAACATGGCAGGTGCATAGCTTTCTTCCTTCGGTCTGCCTAGTGGACTGTGTGACTGCATTGCAGACTTCCTGTGGGATCGGTCCATCCGAGTGGTTATCGATGGCTGCTCGTCCGGTCAGTTATCTCCAGGATTTCAGTAATCACCAGACTTTTCCAAAGGGTACCCACTGGGTAATCAGTATTCCTATCTGCATAAATATATTATGTTGCTGCTTGATACTAGAAGAAGTGTCTTACCAAATATTCGTAGGCCACTTAACTTCAGAACTCCCTTAAAAGTATGAACATATTTTTGTTAGTACACTACACGCAGAAGGCACTGTTGGCACAGTGACTGAGCGTTTGACTGCTGCGATACGTGTTGCGGGTTCGATTACGCACGGAACAAAATATTTGTATTGCCTACATACAGTTGTTCCGGGTCTGGCTGTTTGTGTGCTTGACTTTAATTGTTTGTAAACGCACCCACAATGCAGGATTATACAGGAATATTTTATTATTTATAGGAACAGAAATACGTCATCTGTGAAAATTTCAACTGTCTAGCTATCACGGTTCACGAGATACAGCCTGGTGACAGACGGACGGACATACAGACAGACAGATCGTGGAGTCTTAGTAATAGGGTCCCGTTTTTACCCTTTGACTACGGAACCCTAAAAATAAAATTTTCGATTCTATTCACGCATTTTGTGGGCTAGTGCACTTTGAAGTGACAATGATTTCCGCACATATGTCACATTACACCAAAAGAGGATAGATTCCAAATAAATTACACCATGAATAATCTCAACATCAGACAATAAAAAAAACAAACTGACAATCATAACATAACCTATACAAACTTTTACAATTACAACGATTTTAATCTTTAAATACAACGGAAACTAAATTTAAATAATGTTTGCTGATACCTGCTACCTGGGGTCCTGTGACCTTGAAGATCTAAGGATCCTGAATGACAAATTGAACGCAAGGGTGGTGGAACAAGTGAATGATAGCCAGGAACTGGTGATGCTCAACAACTTTGCACAGGAAAGCAATGAGTATCAGTTCAAGAAATGTTTGCAGAACAGGTAAGACCGTAAAACGTGCATCTGGACTGAGGGCCCATTTTTCAAATCCTTGCGTAACGAAATAAGACTTAAAGGGAAATTAGTTAAAAATAGTAAAAACTTAAAGCAATGGGCCTAAAATTTCTTAAACGTAAATTAAAACTGTTATGATGAAATTACTTGGGCCCTCAATCCAGACGCTTGCATAAACTGGCATACCCTAAATCTCAGAAAGTACTATCTCTGGGTTAATCATTTTAACTTAGGAATTTAGTTAAGAATTTCTTAAATATTTTAAGAAATTCCCAAATCTGTAGAATAAGACATTACAGATTTATGGCGATATATCTATGGCCCTCAATCCTTTAATGTCTTTACCGAGGAATCTGCAAAACATGAATTTATCTGAAGAAATACATGAATAGGACTGTAATATACTTTGCTTAGATACCTCTGTGAATTAGTTAAAAAGAAATAATGACACAAAAGTGAATGGTTAAAAAGTAAATGAGAATCGAATTTCACTTAAACGTCTGAACTGAGAGCCCAATATTTTCGGCTTTATTGACTAGGCTCAACCTCATAGATTAAGTCAAATTAAACTAAGTTTTTTTACTATTTTTTAACTAAAATGTCACATATCGTCCGTTCTTCTAAATGCAATACATTAAGAGAAAATTGATTTTTATTTTTTTATAGGAGAAAGTTTTGTAGGGTACACATGATTTTGTTACTTTTTTGGACTGATCAGTATATATCCTCATATAAGATATTTTTTAAGCGACTAAAGTAAATATTTATGGTTTGAACTGTCGGAAGCGACTGTGTTTTTTGTGGTGCAATATTTTGAAGGGAACACAGTGCAATTGTCAGGCAAAGCTATTATTGCATGGGTCCTTTTTGGGCGAGGATAAAACAAATGAACGTCATTCTTGGTAATGTACCGTAACAAAGTAAATAATCGCATTATGTAATGGAGAATAATGTAAAAGTTTATTTTTTTTATTACACTAGGCACGTATTTTGATGTACACGCACAATCTGTAACTATAACGATGGTAATACTCTTCCAAGTTTTATCATCAATTTACCACTGATCAATGAAAAATAACTTTCTTTTTCGAAGTCGGTGTCCATAACGAAAAAATAGGTACTTACCAAAGACACCGACTTCGAAAAAGAAAGTTATTTTTCACTTTGTAGTGTTTTATTTGGAAGTCGGTAGTATTTTTTTGTAAAAAAGTTTTTTTTTAGTTGTACCTACCTAATAGGCAAGTTATTTAGTAAGTTACCTTAACGCCAGAATAGATTAGCCGAATATCATGAAATTTGAACGTAAAGGGTGAAATGAGAGAATTGCGTACCCCTCAAGAGCGTACTGGCGTGATGTTATTTTATGAAATGGTATAAACAATAAACAGACATGCGATTGCAGCAATCCCGAGAGATTTCCCGTTAGTTATTGAAGAGTTCTGTTGTATATCTTGGAAGTTCTTCATTAAATCTTCACCAAATTAAAATGGCACCAATTTCGAAACATAGTCTTTCATATAAAAAAAGAATTTTCAAAATCAGTCCACAATTGACGGAGATATCGGTGAATATACATAAAAAAAAACATACATGAAGTCGAACATAGCTTAACTTCTCCTTTTTGGTAAGTCGGTTAAAAAGATAGATTGATCTTTGCGACAGCTGTCAGTATCAATTCAGTAACAATAGCGCTTGTGACAGGCTAAAAGTAACGTATACGTCAGTTTGACATACGTCGCAGACATCAAGCTATCTTTTATGAAGTATAAGTTACTTTTAGGAGTCTAATATAGTCTAGTCCCAATTGCCAAGAAATTGAAGTTTACGCGCAGCCGTAAACTCCAATTTCTTGTCTCTTCTATTAATATGCACTTACTACCGCTAGATGCTACTCACATGGCTCCTCACTCTTCTCCTTCTCTATAAGATCTCATTCTAATTTCCGACCCTAACTAAGTAGGCACACATGGACAGCTACCTTCTCCTTTTTCCTACCATGACCTCATTTATCTTTCCTACAATATTCGACCTCCTAAACGCAAGGCCAAATTTCTTTCTCTTCGTTCTTTTAAAAACATTGATTTGGAGCGTTTGAGAGCTGATGCGGGTGGTATTGACTGGTCTCCTGTATACGCCTGGGAGTATATGGACACTATGGTGTAAATATTCAGCAAGACAATGTTGGATTTATATGAGGCACACGCGCCCTTAAAAAAGGTGAGGGTCAAACACCTTCCTGCACCATGGCTATATCCAGCAATAAAAAACCAGATGGCTAAGCGAACAAAGCCAAGTGCCTGTACAGAAAGTGACTGACTAGGGAAAACTGGGACCTTTATAAAAGGATGCGAAATCGCTGCAGTCATCTGTGTAGGAATGCGAAAAGGCACCACATTCCAACTCAATTAAAAACTTCAACCCAACACAAGTATGGCAATTTTTAAAGACTGTTAGTATTGGTTAAGCCTCTAGCAAGAGTTCTTCTGATAAGAATGAGCCTTAATGCACACTTTTCTAAGGCCCCATTACCCTCGATGACCATGTTAAATCTTCCACTCTCAACGATCTCTTTAATCTTCCTTCGCCAGCAAATACTTCTTTCTCTTGCCACCAAATTACTGAACTAGACATTAAGAAATGGCTTGTGTTTAAACACCGCCCAAAAAAGTACCTATTTTACTACCAAAAAAATTCTAAACGGTTACCAAAATGGATAAATGGTCACCAAATAACGTTTCCTAAAATATTATGAAATAAATCCATTTTTTCGTATTATTGACTGCCAAAAAAATATATGGACGCCTTTAAAATACACTTTAGACCAAATATTATATATTGTCACTACTTAGATGTTACCAATTATGTAATACCATGACTTCTAATTTGGTCATTTTTGTTAGACTAAAAAAGCTAACGATCGCTAGAATATTTCCCAAATATCAATTAATATACTGGGGTTCCCAGACGTACGTCGCTTATTTATCGTTATATGGAATTCGCTAAATATATTGAGGTTCAAGGTTCAAGTACGATTAGTACTCTGGCAACATAGTCGACGGAGCCCGCTGCGCGGGGCTCCTATTTCCGTCCGCAGGGTCTAAAGTAACCTAACACGAACGAGATGACGGGAGCCGAGTTCGCTCGCTTTGCTCGCTCACTTCAGCTCCCGTCATCTCGTTCGAACCTAACCTGTCCGTGTCGGGGTGCCCTAAGCTCTCTCTTCTCGCCAATGGATGACGACTTACTATTTTGGAGTAAGATTTTTGGTAGTAATATTAATCTTTAAGTTGGATAGAATTTGGTGACCGTTGATCCATTTTAGGAACCAAAAATAATATTTGTGCGAGGTTTGCGATTTTTCTGATGTTATTTTATTTATTTTGGATCATAATATTATATACTTTAGGGCCCTTTTAATAAAGTCAATTGATTTTTTTTGGAGTTGTTTATTTTTTTTGGTGCCTAAGCTTAGAGTCTTAAAAATATTTTTGGTGACCGTCTAAATTATACCCTTAAGAAATGTATCCTTTCCATATATATAACATAATAGTAACAAATTGTTTGTAATTAAATTGATGTTACGATATCAGACTATTTTTAGATTACATAATATAAGTGAAGTAAATAGTTTTCATAAATTTATATCGATTGTGTTTTATTCATCGAAATGAATTTGATTGATTTGCGTATTGCAACGTCTGTGGTGCTGCATATACTGTCCATAGAAACGATGACATATGATATGATTTTCCGTCCCAAAAAGTAACAAAATCATATCTACCCTACATAATTTTCTCCTACAAAAAATTAAAAATCAATTTTCTCTGTAAGTATTAGAATTAGAAGAACGTACGATATGTTACATTTTAGTTAAAAAATAGTAAAAAAACTTAGTTTAATTTGACTTAATCTATGAGGTTGAGCCTAGACAATAAATCCGAAAATGTTGGGCTCTCAGTTCAGACGTTATAGTAAAATTCGATACCCATTTACTTTTTAACAATTCACTTTTGTGTCATTATTTCTTTTTAACTAATTCACAGAGGTATCTAAGCAAAGTATGTTACAGCCCTATTCATGTATTTCTTCAGATAAATTCATTTTTTGCAGATTCCTCGGTAAAGACATTAAAGGATTGAGGGCCCTTGATATATCGCCATAAATCTGTAATGTCATATTCTACAGATTTGGGAATTTCTAAAAATATTTAAGAAATTCTTAACTAAATTCCTAAGTTAAAATGATTAACCCAGAAATAGTACTTTCTGAGATTTAGGGTATGCCAGTTTATGCAAGCGTCTGGATTGAGGGCCCAAGTAATTTAATCATAACAGTTTTAATTCACGTTTAAGAAATTTTAGACCCATTGCTTTAAGTTTTTACTATTTTTAACTAATTTCCCTTTAAGTCTTATTTCGTTACGCAAGGATTTGAAAAATGGGCCCTCAGTCCAGATGCACATGACCGTAAACCATTTTCTTGGTAACGTACACATGGAAAGATCATATCTTTTGATGAGGCTAGCCTATTCATTGACTGTTGTGGGATCAACCTATGTGTAAAGTCGAGTTTATGAAACTGATAGGTCTGTGCCACGTTCTCTTTAGCAGTGTACTTATTTAGTTTTTCGGGATGGAATGTCTGGAATAAGGTGTGGAACCAATTTTGCGAACCAATCACAGACATACATCTAACTAGACGTCGCGACTGTATGTACTTCGCGTGCCAAAAAACGGACTAAAGTTACGAAAAATGATCGTAATCTGAGCTTTTCATTTAGCATTATCGGCACCGGAAATCCACCGAAATGTAGAAAAAAGCCTTTTATGCCATATTGAGCTGTAAATAAATATTTTCTTTCATTGGTAAGTAAATTTGTTTTTAAATTGTTTGTGAAAAAGTGGCACGCTTGGTTTTCATACAGTTGTAGGGACTTATCTAGTTAGATGTACCTGTCTGTGGAACCAATCATTTCCCTTGAAGCTTATTTTCCTCCTAAAATATAAATAAGTTATTTTTCACATCTAGAATTTGATAATAAAGTACCAGCCTCTTAGGAGAAGCCTAAACTTAACTCAGAGTTAGTTGCTAACACGAGGTTAAATTGTATGACAAACTGTTAATTTAACCTCGTGTTAGCAACTAACTCTGAGTTAAGTTTTTCGTGTAAGTGGGCCTTACTGTCCCACTGAGAGACACAGTGAAGAGAAGAGCATTAAGGCGGGTGGGTGATTTCAGACTTATGTAACTACTAGCTTTTGCCAGCGGCTTCGCCCGCGTGAAAGTCGAAAATAATTCCGAGGGAACATGTTCCTGGTATAAACAGTATTCTATGTGCTATTCCAGACTATAATTATCTCTGTGCCAAATTTCATCAAAATCCGTCCAGCCATTTGAGCGCGAAGAAGTAACAAACATAGGTACAAACACACACACACTCACAAACTTTCGCTTTTATAAATATTAGTGTGATAAGTCCAGTTGTCCTCGCGACGATTTAATTTATCGACGTCAATGATTTCAACCAAATTCAAATTCATAATTATGTACTTTCCAAGTTTATTCTTGGAAAGTACATAATTATGAATTGAAAAAGACACATTATTACTACCCCGGATTTGAAATCACGACCTTAGGCACTTGTTCCACCGACGACGATCAGCAAGCAGCGATTAAAGCTAGAAACTAAAAACGAGTTGGCGAGCAGCGAGTGTGTTGTTCCGATAGTTATTTCGCTCGGCTATTATAGGCGAGTGTTCTTGTGCAACGGGCGATTAACCGCACCACTCGCTCGGGGCGGCCGCACTATTGGTAGAAATTACCAATGGTTGATCTCTCGGCGTGAGTCCTGACCGCCAAGCGAGCAAACGAGCATCGCTGAGCGAGTATAACTTTAATAGCTCTTGTCGCTGCGACAAACTTGTGGTGAGGGAGTACTCGCCGGCAGTGTCAACAGCCAGCGGTCCACTATTACTATATGTGTCTCTTTTATTGACATTTAGGATCTTATATATTTTATACGTTTCTTCACCGATAAAATTGTCGATAGCTAATCGCTTACTCGTCGGCGGTGGGATGAGTGCCTTAAGTACGAAAGGCGAAGGCTTAGCCATTAGGCTAAGACAGATCTGATAATAATCATAAGTAATGTCTAAAGAAACAGTCTAAATTTACCACCTTCTCAGAATTTCAGACATAGCGTCCTGGCGCTGGGTATTAGAAGACCTAACGAAACGTCTCACTGAAGCCTTAGAGGCTCTTCATTATGAACATAATGCTCTTCGTGTGGTCATCAGCAGACTTGAGAGAGAAATAGAGGAGCATTCTCGAGACGCGTCCCTGCCTGGTGCCTTAAGCCCTCTGACGGATAGTGTGGAAGAGGCCATTTTGCAGGTGATTTACCTTAGAACCTCATTTTATCGTTAGCTTAGTCCATGTAGGTCGGTACTATCGTTAGGTCTATAATTTTACCTAATTTGTTTACTGTACGTGTGCGTTGAAGATGATTCTTATCTAGTAACGCCGTCGGAAGCAAATGTCTCACAGTTTAGGTCAGGGGTCACCAATTTCTTTGAGGTCCGTTTTTTTTAAATAATATGACCGTCGCGGTGTGAAAGGTTTGAAGTTACCTCCACTCCCCGCCCCGGCCTTTACATCGTCACGTTTATGTACTTTGTTTAAATTGAAATAATAAACTTAAATGTGTAAATACCTACAATATCAATGAAGTTTTTAAAGAGATTCGACGGCAATAAAGACAAAGCGTGGAGTAAATTATTAAATTATGTTTACTTAGGGTCCATACCTCGTGGTTAAATAATAACAAAAAGGTTCGGTCCGTGGATGGGCCATCTACACATAGCGAGAGTCTTCAGTGCCTCGAAAGCCCGTTAAGCCGTTGGTCCCGGCTGTCATTTGAAGATCTTTGACAGTCGTTACGGTTAGTCAGAAGCCTGATATCTGTCACTAAACTAGCCCGAGTCTTCAGTGCCTCGAAAGCCCGTTAAGCCGTTGGTCCCGGCTGTCATTTGAAGATCTTTGACAGTCGTTACGGTTAGTCAGAAGCCTGATATCTGTCACTAAACTAGCCCAGGGGTATCGTTACCCAGTTTCTGGGTTGTGGAGTATGCAAAATTCTGGTACTAAGCTAAATCCGGTTAGACTGGAAGCCGACCCCAGGAAGGCAGATTAATTGTTTACTTATGGTCCACACAAAATAGGTCACCGGTCCGGATCCGGACCGCGGTCCGTCATTTGGTGACCCCTGGTTTAGGTAATGCTAGACATTGTCAAGCTAAGCAGATAAGCCTCGTCCTAACTTTGTAGCTAAATACGAGTAGGTGCTTCACATGAAGGATCTGCCTAACTGACCCCCATAGCCCACTTAGTGAGATATATGATATGATATTCTTTGGGAAGGCTGGATGCCAGGCTTTCCAGTTTCTTGCTGCCTGTATCAAGGATATAAGTAAGTGACAGCCGGGACGGCTTAAAGTGCCTTTCTAGGCACGGAGGTGTCTCAGTAGATACGTTATGTATGACTCGACCTCGGCCAGCGTAGTGTTCGATCGACCCGTGCAGCTATGAATATTTAATCACAAGTAAACAGCACACCCAGTTATGTCATTAACGCAGAGTTTCTGGCAGCAAAATTGATGTGACAAATTTATAATATATATTTGTAATTGGTGCATGGTTGGCGCAGTGGTTGAGCGATTGATTGCTGCGCTGCGTGTCGCGGGGAATCGACCACACGGAACAAATATTTGTATGACCTACAGATAGTTGTTCCGGCTCTGGGTGTTGTGTATGTGAGTTTATATGTTTGTAAACGCACCCACGATACAGGAAGAAATTCCAAGTGTGGAGCAAGGCTTTAAAAAATAAAAAATAAAATAAAGCCTTATCTACTGCGATTGGCTGCTGAAAAAACATTCAACCAATCACAATTTGTCACACTATTTTTGCGTTAATTTTGCTTCCAGAAATTCGTGGTAAGTTTTCTTCACGTAAATACGTTGGAGGCCTTTTCTCAGCAGAGGGAATGAGAAATGCACGTAAATTCGGCCGACCGTATGTTGTGCTAGCCCAGTGGGTTACTAACCTCGCTTCTCATCTACGGTCGTAGGTTCAGATCCGGGCAGTGAAATTTTTTCAAATTCATAAATGTGCTTTCCAAGTTTAAGTATCTTGGATATCACTGACAAGGACAACGGTGATGGAAAACATAGTGAGGAAACCCGGGTCTTGAGCAAGCGTATTGATCAATGCTTTTACCTTGTCTGTATGAGAAGAACCTTTGGCCTGGAGTGGGGCAGTTACTAGCTGGTATTATTCTTAGATTAGATCGACCAGTATTAAATTATGTTCTAGGAGTATTATTTTTTACGCGATCAAAAGAAGAAATTTGAACGAATGATACTGGCTCTGGAGACGCAGTGTGCCCGCATCGAGAAGACCAAGAGGAAGATAGATACAGATATTTTCAATAAAGATCGGGCTCTCACTGTTGAAGAGGGCTGTGCAAAGATCACCTCGGGAGTTCAATGGAGCGGGCCTTGTTGTGGGCGAAGACTGAAGAAAAAGAGGTAGACTCTTGATTATTGTTTAATTGGTGACTTTGCGTGTATTCAACGAGTGTATTCAAGTGTAGGTACAACACAAACGTTTTGTCAAGAGTATATAAGAGATGAGCCTATTACCACCAAACGGACACAAATTCAGACTACTGCCAAGGATTCAACGAGAGCAAAGTTTATTTTAATTGCGATAACATAGAATATAATTCTCTTTTTCTTATTATGTACACCATATAAGTTACAGAAAGTATAGACGAAAAAAACATTACACTGAGTGACACAATTGGCGGCCTTATCGCTAAAAGCGATCTTTTCAAGACAACCTATGAATGGATTTAAAAAATGAAACGAAATACAGTACTGTAGGTAGTCTTTTGTGTACTATTTATATATAAAATGAATACATATATTATGTAGACAAAGATAAACAGTAATAAGTATGGAACAAAAACATAGAAATCAAGAAAAACAACTATATATTGTGTAGGTACGACCATCGAATCCGAATCGGCTGGGCAGCGTTTGGAAAGTTGCGTGGTATCTTCTCGTCCAACTTACCACATTGTCTCAAGACGAAAGTCTATGACCAGTTTTTGTTGCCAGTGATTACCTACGAGAGTCACGGGACAGAGACGTGGTCGCTCACAATGGGCCTCATCGAGCTATGCTCGGAGTTTCCTTGCGTGATCGAATCAGAAATAAAGATATCCGCAAGAGAACCAAGATTACCGACATAGCCCAAACTTAAGTGGCATTGGGCAGAGCACATTGCTCACAGAATGGATGGCCGTTGGGGCCGAAAAGTTCTGCAGTGCGTTTGAAGGCTTCCCCTCTAGGTGGAGCGGCGACCTGGTCAAAGATGTGGGAGTCCGGTGGATGCGAAACGCACAAGACCGATCAGTGTGGCGACATTTGGAGGAAGCCTATGTCCAGCAGTGGACATCTTTCGGCTGAAATGATGATGAATATTGTGTAGCTATTTTCAAATTAGCTAATCAACCTAATCACTAAAACTATGTTACATTTTAATGAACGAGTCGATTATTTAGGTATGTATCCTTTTAAGTATGTAACAAATATATTTTTTCAGTCCAAGAAGTCTGATTTGACAGCTATTAAAATACTTAATCTAATCTATCTTTAAACGAGCAATTCTTGTATATATGTATTCACATTCATATATTTCATGTTATAAACGTGAAAGTTTGTGAGTGTATGTGTGTGTGTGTGTGTTTGTATATTTGTTACTTCTTCACGCTCAAACGGCTGGATGAGTCTGGATGAAAATTAGCTCAGAGATAGATTATAGTCTGGAATAGCACATAGGATACTTTTTATCCCGGGAATAATGTGCAGTGTGTGCAGTCGGAGAATACATTTGGTTTTGGCCAGCCAGCTCGCGCATATGTATCCTCCGTCTGCACAGCATGATTTTCATCTAGTTTACGTCTTTTAGTTCGCTTTATAAGCAGTCGGGTATTTTGTTATTTTTTAATATATTTTTTTTATAATAGGTACTATAAAAAAAAACATTTCCTTCCATCAGTCGGGTAAAAATGGCGCGCCCCGCATAAGCTTTCCATTACAAAAAAAAATTATTGATGGAAACTCCTCGGTGATATTAACTTCTTGGATTTGCCCTATATCGTAATAGAAAAAAATGTTTTATAACATTATTTTGTTGGAGAAAAAGTGTTATACCTAATAATATTCTATTTTAAATTTCGGTATTGTGTTTATAAAGTATGTCAATATAAACTCGTTTTGAAGTTATTGAGAGTAGAGTGTAATTGAGAGTAGATAAAAGGCTTAAAAACATGGTCATTTCGAAATACTCCTATAATACTCAAAGTGGATCTTTGTGTCTTTGAAGTTGGTTGCAAAACCCTGCGCAGTTGCTATTTTTGTGTCATAGTTGAAGTAGAAGCTAGCAATGTGTAATGCCTCTTTCACTCGCTTACGTTTGTCGCATCGTTCTATCTTGCTTACTCTATGCAGACAAATTGTTTCTTGCGCAATGGTTCGCAGAGCCAACTTCAGAGACACAAAGGATCCACTGTGACCACTATTCGCAGTTATACCCCTATTCCTTCGTAAAAAAACATTAACAAAAAAAATATCCAGAGCATCTCCAGTTTGTCACTGGGAGAACCGCTGCATAGCATTGAAGACAGCTGGTCTTCGAGCGCTTGGTATCGCGATCGTCGCCAGACAAGAGGTACGGTGAATATTTTATTAATACCCTCAAAATATTAATGTTCCCATTATGTCATATATTCCCCGAAGAGTTAGGCGAAGGTGCACTTAGAAAGTCTCCGACATATAACAATAAAATAAAAGTCATTGATCCGACTTGTACCTTACGTATCTTGAAAACATGTTTTTTTTGTTTATTGAGATATTTAGATAATTTTGGTCTCAAATGAAAGGTATAGGCGTAGAAACATTTTTAACCGACTTCAAAAAGGAGGAGGTTATTAATTCGTCTGTAGGTTTTTTTTATGTGTCACCTCAAATCTTTTTACTGGGTAAAACGATATTGACGATTTTTTTTTGCTTGCTGGTGATTCTCATGTTGGTCCCATTTAAGTGAAGACCCAAGTGAAGATCGGATGAAGATTTTCGGAGATATATAAAAAAACTCTTCAATAAACAACGGCAAATCTTCCGGGATTGCTGCAATCGCATGTCTGTTTATTGTTTACGCCATTTCTTATCTTAACATCACACCGATATGCTCTAAAGGGGTACGTAGATGTATACAGTTTAACCCTGGTACACTCTAATTTCACCGGTTACGTTCGAGTTTTAACTTTGTGCATTATAGGTACCTTACTATAGAAATTGCTCATTATGTTAACGACTTTTATTTTTTTTGTTATCTGGTGGTGACTTTAGCACGCCTACATTTCGCCAGTAATGTATATCCAGACTCCGGGCTATGACTGAGAATTGCCCGATGGAAATTCCAACAAAACTTTTCCCGACCCGGACATCGAACCCCCACCCCATTCTCAGAAGTTACGCTTGCGATCACTACACCAACGAGGCATCATCTTTACGCTTAATATTTGGTTATTATCATCAGGTGCGTGGAGCCAGGGTCCACCTCTCTATAACAGCACAAGCGTACGCTTCAAGAGTGGACTCAGCACTCAGAAGACGGTTGAACACAAACAAAGTCAAATTGCAAGATGTTTACTGGCAAAAAGAAGAGGTATAAGACCATTGATACATTAAAAAAAACCCTTTATACTTCAACTAGCTGTTGCCCGCGACTTCATCTGCGTAGCATTAGTACTTTGAATGGCCATTTTTTTATATCGCGCCATTATATTTTAGGGAAATGGGCCGCCTTACTTGAGAAATTATTAGTTCACCATACAAACTTCTACGCCTTGTCCACCCAAGGATCGAAAACTATCCTATGTCCTTGCCAGGGTTTCAAACTATCTCCATACCAAATTTCATCTAAATCGGTTCTGCGGTTTAAGCGTGAGAGGTAACAGACAAACAGACAGAGTTACTTTCGCATTTTTAATATTTGTATGTATAGGTAAGACACCTATTATGGCTTAAGCGGCTGAACTGCTTTAGATGAAATTTGGTATGAAGATAGTTTAAGATCCTAGGAAGGACAAAGACTACTTTTTTTTTCATAAAACACCAAGAAGGAGAAATGGCGGATGGGGCGTTAGTTTTGTATGAAACTTTTTAATAGTTAAGCACTATTAAAAAGTTTCATACAAAACTAACGCCCCATTCATCGATTCATCGATTTAGATGGGAAGGACATAGAATACTTTGTTTGCATAAAACATGAAGGGGGAGAAATGGGGGGTGGTTAATTTTGTACGTCACTTCTTATCATACAACTTCTTCTTATTATGAACCGATTTAGATGAAATTTGGTATGGAGATAGTTTGAGACCATGAGAAGGACATAGGCTACTTCTTGTCGCATTAAATAATTAAAGCGTACTGTTTTTTTTTATTACCCCTAAAAGGGGGTTGGGGTTTTAAAGATACCATGTACAAATTTTCTTCACGAAGTTGAGTTTTGGCAGGTGGTAAAGACAGTAAAAGTTAGTTAAGAAAGGATTTTTTAAATTCGAATTTTAAATGGACAAATGGGGAAAACTGAACTTTGCATGAAACCTTTTATTGTGGCTTCCGATTTGGTTGGAACTTTGCAGGCGTGTTTTTGATAACAAAAGATTGAGATCTGCATATTTATTTAGATTATGTAATGAGATGAGGATTTTTATTAAACAATAAGGCCAAAATATAATAGGTGCCAATATTTTAACAGGTATGAGAAAAGGGGAAAGCGTGTATATACGTCGTATCCCAATAATTCCCACTGACTTATCATTTCAATTCAAAAGACTCCAGCAGCAGTATTGCGTAAGTGCGCAGAGTTCAAACTCTATCCAAACGACCACATCGACCAATCACATGCGAGATGAATTACGCGATGTGGATTTCCGTTTTGTGTGATTGGCCGATTTGGTCGGTTTTATAGAGTTTGAACTCTTTGCGCAATTACCCAATATGGCTGCAGTTTCTAATCAAACTTAGTTTTACTATTACTATTAACAAAACTCAAGGGTAGCAGAGGTGCATTTGGAAAAGCCATGCTTTATCTACCCACGGCCAGCTACATGTAGCTGATGATGTTCGTGTTTGTCCAGGGCCCAGAATGTGTATGTATGGACATACAACATAAAATATAGCAGTGTCTTAAAATGTTGTACCCATGATTAACGGCATAATTAAGGAATTTCAATTAACTGTAGATAAAATTTATGATAGTGTTTTTTTTTCAATTCGCAACATTATAGAACCTATGACTCTGTATTTTTTTTTTTTTTTTGTAACTATTTAACCTATACCAGAAGCCGTATTGCGTAAGTGAATACGGCAACGCAAAGGGTTTGACCGCTATCCAATCGACCAAATCGATGAGACACACAGACGGAAATTCACATCGCGTCATTCATCTCGCATGTGATTGGTCAATTTCGTCGATTGGATAGCGGTCAAACTCTTTGCGTTGCCGTATTAACTTACTCAATACGTCTGCTGTATTGACCAACATCTTCAATCAAATAATTTAATCGTTTTTACTATAATGTTTTCTGTATACTTTGTATAACTTAATGGAAAACTCAGCCTGTATAGTATACAGGCTGAGTTTTCTAAGTGGGCGTGGATGGCCAAATCATCACTATGAAGAACAACACAAAACAATCAAAGGAGTCAAGGGGCCGATTTTGATTTGGATTTATATATATATATATCAAAAGAAGTCAACAATACATATCATAAATGCTAAGTAATTCCACAGAGCATGCGAGACTACCAATTCTTGGTGGATGAATCCATAGAGACGGAGAAGAATATTTTGGAAACGATGGAACAAGAGCGTGTGGTGGAAGCCAGGCTAGCTGATCGTACCAACAGACCCGACGGAGAAAAGACCAAGGATGAGGTGGATAGGAAGCTGAGAGACGAGCTCGCGAGGTTGAAATGCTTCGAGAAGCAGCTGAGAACCAACTACAATTGCATCTCGTGAGTAAAATTTACATATTTTATTACCATTCTTATATGGATTTAGGAGCAGCAATTTCATTGAGATCCAATCACATTTAATAATTTACTGTTCGACTCAGTTACCGGGAATATCCGGAATTTATAGATACGTTCTTCAACTACCTAAGGAAATCGCGGCTGTCTTAACTCGGATCTATCATTTTATAATTATCATCACGACTTCAATCACGGTGACTTATCGATCATTCTTTTTTTATTCAGTGAGCTGAAGGGCCACATCGATGATAGCTTGTCTCGCATCGACCAAGTAGCAGAAGATATTCTGCGCGTCGTGCGCATAGACGATATAAGGATCACTTCAAGAAATGGGGAACCTTCCACGGGTGTACCGCCACCACCTCCAGCGTCTGTCAACGAGCCTGGATCAAGCAGGGAACCACCGCCAAGGCCTAACTCTCGTCAGGAAGAGTCTTTACAAGCGATTGAAGAAGTTGACGAAAAAGAAGATGATGAAAAGGAAGATGGCGAAAATGATGAAACCGATACTGATGAGGAAGAACCTTACCCTTTCGATCATTAACTTTATGAAATTGGAAAAAAAATACAACGATTTCTATGTAGTTTTGAAATCAAGTTGAAGTAGCAGTAGTAGATTAGATACATCAATGTTTAGAAGCAAGCAATGCACATTTGGAGTAGAACAAGTCATAATGAAAGTTTATTTCCGAATAATTTCTAGAAATGTGTCGTGGTTGAGCTCTAGATTTGAGTTAGAATTTCAGCCGGCATTTATTTATATACATAATAATATCATTTCCGTTAATTGTTGGATTAGGTACTTATCAACAGCGATTTTATGAATGATGCACATCTGCAGATGTGCATCATTCATAAAATCACATAATATTTTTCAGTTAAACAATTGATTTACTTAATTTGATAAGTTTTTTATAATAGTATTCGAATAAAAATGATTCGTGGCGACAAACTTTTTAGAGGGTGGCCAGATAGGAGGTATACAACTTATTTTATAAATTTTCTTGTATACAAAATGGAAATTGATAGAAATTGTTTCAAAAATATTATATTTAGGCTTGGCAATTACGTATGGAGAACAACATCGGCCAAATGTCAACCTCTAGCAGCGCGACAAATGTGACCTATTTTATCGCATTTCTCATCACATTTTCGCACATTTCCGACGCTATCCAACTGACTGCGTCTCGGATATTCTGTTTTAAATGTTGAATATTTCTCAGCTTGTTAGCATAGACACGTCCCTTTAGATAGCCCCACAGAAAAAAAGTCAGGCGCTGTCAAATCCGGTGATCTTGGGGGCCAATCAATAATTGTCCTGAAAACATTCTTCTCAATATTTCGATTGTGTCTCTGGTCGTATGACATGTGGCCCCGTTTCTTGGAACCACATATTTTCTAAGCCCAACTGATTCGTTTGATGTAACAAAAAATTGTTGATCATCTCACGGTAACGATCTAAATTCATTGTTACGGTAGCGCCCGTAGCATCTTCAAAGAAGTAGGGTCCAATTACTCCTTTGTTCAATCGAAAATCGCTCCATATCGAATTTGCCGTATCTACACGAAATAATTTTTATCAAATAACTTTCAAATATGGCGTCAAAACAAAATGGCGGCAAAAAAGTTGTATATCTCTAAGTTGGCCACCCTGTAGATAGGTGTTATATAATATGTGTGAAAGGCCCGCATCTTCCGGTCAGCCCATAGACTATACACTTAGTCAGCCCTCGCAACCTCGCTACCCACTGAGAGTGAGATTCTCCTGCTTGTTGTGACGCCGCGCAGAAGTCGTGACGTTCGCCAAACCCGACACATTTGGGGTTAAAATGATTGTCCAGCAGTGTTGTGAAGTCTTCGTAGGGTACATCTTCAAAGCCTTCCGGCAAAACTAGATCCTACTAATTAGCAACGGATTTAGTTTTACCGAGTACCCTCAGTGAGTGCGCTGAGCAGGATCGCCTTGCGTTTTGTACCCGCGGGATCCGTCTTATCGTTGATGCCATTTGCCACAAAATACTGCGTTATACGCCCTTTGTACGTTTTTCAATCCTGTGTGTTATGGTCGAACGTTTGTAAAATCCCAAATTGAACAGTACTCGTCATTTTTCACATGTGGGGTTAGATCCTCGTCGCCAATGTTAAGTATGCAGGTGTAGGCAAGTGAAATGCTTAGCTGCTATTAACGCACCTGGTTTATCATCTACTAGCTTTTACCCGCAGCTTCGCTCGCAGTGAAGCCATTTTTTTATTTTTTTTAATAATAAGTATCCTATGTTATTTCTAATACCTCCAAGAATATATGTACAAAGTTTCATGATGATCGGTTCAGTAGTTTTTGCGTGAAAGCGTAACAAACAAACTTACATTCACATATATAATATTAGTGTGATAATGACAGCTGGACGTGCCGTTACAATATGTGGCGCTGGGCCCAGATGCGCGCCTTGGACACATTTAAAACAGCAGGTAATTATTATTGAGAAACAAACTACCTATAATGTGATTTTTAATTTCGTAGACTAAACTGACATTTGGGGGGTTGTCACTTTATCGTTACATAAAAATAGTGTCGTATCCTGACTATCCCGAGTGATCGAAAGTTGATCGAAAATTGAAGTATATCGAAAATGGAACTATTTCACGCCGAAAGAATTACATTCGTTAAGAAATTCAAATTCAAATGTTTATTGCTCAACACAGTACATAATTATACAATTCCAGGTGTCAAGTGAATGCGCAGTCCACTGTGTTGTACCAATTCAGGCATGCAAAATTTATCATTAAATTATACAATTTCATGACTTCCAATTAATACCCTGTACAATGTCAATATTTCCAACAAATACCCTGTATAATGTCATAAACTCAAAAATAGTACCCCATACCTACAATATCATAAAATCAAATTAATACATTATACAATGTCATAAAACAAATGAATAAGTAAGTTATGTCACAGATTCAAATCAATAAGTACAATAAGTAATGTCAGAGTATACTATTTCATAATAATTAAGTGGATTATTATAATATTCAATAAAATTTAGTCAAAACATTTGTCATTTAGGAATTCATTCATTGTGTAATATACTTTCTGTATCAGTAATTCTTTGAGTTAGTATTTAAATGTAGTTAGTCTTTCAATATTTTTAATACAGTCTGGTAATTTATTATAAATTTTAACACCCATACCAAATATACTGGATTGAAACTTAACTGTTCTGCATTTAACTGACTTAAGTTCATTTTTATGTCTTGTACTTCTCATTGTTTCGAAATTACTGATATCGCGTTTTGTGATTGATGCTGCTTCCAAGATATAAATTGACGTTAGGGTTAAGATTTTTAACCTTCTGAAGTGCTCTCTGCATGAATCGGTTTGTTTAAGCCCACAAATGCTTCTGATGCATTTTTTTTGGGCTTTGAATGCAAATTCTCTGTTAGTAGAGTTACCCCAGCACAAAATACCATACTTAAGTGCAGAACCTACATATGCATGATAAACATTTAGCAGTACGCCTTCATTAACGACTTTCCGAAGTACGTAGAGAGCATATGAAAACTGGTTAAGTTTTTTACATACTTCATCCACATGCAATTTCCAATTTAGTTCCGAGTCAATATGGATCCCCAGAAACTTTGTGTTATTGACCTGTTTTATTGTTTTGCCTTTATAGTTTAGATTGATTTTATTTGACTTCGTATTTTTATTAGTGAAGGTCATATAATTTGTTTTGTCAATGTTTATTTTTAAATTATTCACTGTCAACCAGTTTATAATATTCTCTAGGGATTTATTCACCTGTATTTCAAATCCTTCTTGACCACTATCAGCAAAAATAGCCGTGCTATCATCGGCAAATAATATAATTTCCTGGCCTATAGACCTTGGTAGGTCATTAATGTATATAATGAACAAAAGAGGTCCAAGGATACTTCCCTGGGGAACTCCAAATTTAACAAGTTTAGGGTCTGACATATATATATGTTCAAATTTTGTGTCTTTATGTAGTCTCGTTATTTGAGTAATTTGAAACCTATTTGATAAATATGATTTAATAAGATTTAAGGCATTCCCTCTTATCCCATATCTCTCTAATTTGTTTAGTAGGATATTATGATCCACATAATCAAACGCTTTAGTCATATCCATAAAAATAGCTGTTATTTTTTGCTTATTGTCTAATCCTGTCATTACTTTCTTAAGAAAGTTAAAGAAAGCATCGCTGGTGGATCTTCCTTTACGAAAACCAAATTGTTCATTAGTAAATAAGTTATTCACCTCAAAGTAGTTGTATAAATTGTTATATATAACCCTTTCGAAAATTTTTGCCATCACTGGTATTAACGCAATGGGTCTGTAAAAACGCATATCCTCCCTATCTTCTTTTTTAAATAATGGATTTATAATAGTTGTTTTTAGTTTTGAAGGAAAAACTCCACCTTCTAGACATTGATTTATAATGTTACTAATGACTGGAGCTATGTATCTAGATACTCGTTTTATTATTCTTGTACTTATTTCGTCATATCCTGTACTATTAGTGTTGTTTAGTCCTTTTATAATTTGATCTATTTCGTATGGATTTGTTGGTTTTAAAAAAATGGAATTGGAATTTTTATTAAGGGTTGTTGCTTTTGTAACTGAACCTTTGGAGATAGACTGTAAATAAAATTACCGGCCCTTATTAGTTTTTACTAATTTATGTCAGACTTCATTTTTTCGATCGCATTTATTTTATTTTTGATTTCATATTTAACACAATAAAAGTGTATGTAGTATGTGTATAATTACTGTTATATTTAAATATATTACGATTATTATACATAAAACATTTATTTACACCAATTAGTAAAATTTAATTGAGGAGTCATGTCACATCGATTCGATGGATCACTTATGATTGAGCCTTTTTACTTTAACACTATGCACCGCGCTTGCAACATTTAAAAAAAATGAGGTCATTTGCAACTGTCAGTTTAGTATATGAAATTAAAAATCACGGTATACATACTTATCAATATTTTTTAAATGCATACTTATCAGTAAAACTGATTATTTATAGTTTTTCGATTATATTACTATTATATTTTATGATGAATTGATTATGATGAATTCAATAAATGTTTGATTCTGTTTTTATTGTACTGATGATCTATATTCCCGTATTTGTAGTTTGATTATTATTTATTAATAAAATTTAAATATTTAACGAATATTATTTTAGTTTTATTGAATAAATTACTTGTGTGTCAGGTGCAAAATAACGACCAATTATAAAATAGCAGCGTTTTTTAAGATTCCGTACCCAAAGGGTGAAAACGGGACCCCAATACCAAGACTCTGCGGTCCGTCTGTCTGTCTGTCACCAGGCTGAATCTCATGAACCGTGATAGCTAGACAGTTGAAATTTTCACAGATGATGTAATTCCGTTGTCGTTATAACAACAAATAATAGGTGTTTAAGTATGAAATTGCCGATTTGTACTGAAAAATTAAAATTAGTTTTTATTTAATTTAACTTATTTAATTAAAATAATTATCATTATTATCTATACATAATTCGACAAACTGTGTGAAAGCATTTTGTAGTGCCTCCTGAGAAGAAAACTTTTTATCACGTAGAAAATTGTCCAAATCGCGAAAAAAATGGTAGTCCGTTGGAGCAAGGTCTGGCAAATACGGAGGGTGGCGAATGGTTTTTAATTGCAGTTCCTGTAGAGTTAAAACGGTTTCTCGTGCTGTATGAGGTCTCGCGTTATCATGGAGCAATAATGTGAAGATCGATTCATAATTCGGGGCTGTTTCACTGCTAGTTTTGCTATCATTGTTCGGAGTTCGGCACAGTAGTTAGCTTCTTACCAAACGGGATGAGCATTGCTGTAGATGTAAACTGTGAAGAACTGAACACTGTGATGGAGCAGCTCGCACTCCTCTAAACAGCTTTGGTCAATCGCTCGTCTTCGCTGCTCCTGCCCGACAACGCGTGACCTCATACTGCATAGCTGCAGACAGTCTCCAACAGTGTCGGACTGGGACCAAAAAAATTTACCGGGACTTTTTTTAAATATTGTCCATACTAGCCAAAGTCAAAAATTAGGGGTATATATAGTAACTAGCTGACCCGCCAAACTTTGTTTTGCCATAAAAAGACGCTACCTACCTACTCTACCTATCCTACCTACCCTACCTACCCTACTAACCCTACCAACCCTACTAACCATACCAACCCTACCAACCCTACTAACCATACCAACCCTACCTACCCTACTAACCCTACCAACCCTACTAACCATACCAACCCTACTAACCATACCAACCCTACCTACCCTACCTAGTCTCTCGCGATCCCTAATTAAATTACTAAAATGGCTATTAAAAATTAGGGGTTGGTGATAAAAGGGTGAAAATTGAGGATTGTATGTATTTTTGTATGTTGTATCATAAAAAAATAGAAATTAAAAATTTTGTCTAAAAAATAAAAATAAAAATTTAGGGGTGGACTACCCCTAACATTTAGGGGGATGAAAAATAGATGTTGGCCGATTCTCATAGATACCGGATAAGCACAAAAAATTTCATAAAAATCGGTCAAGCCGTTTCGGAGGAGTATGGCAACGAAAACTGTGACACGAGAATTTTATATATTAGATTACCGTGTCATCCTCTCCAGCACGACCATGGATGATTACCTTAATTTTAATGCGGTACATATTCATGAAAAAATTTGTACTTTATTGTACTAGCGAGTTTAAAAAATGTACTCACAAATTTTCGCTGTTATAACATATCGACCGTGGCCGTGCTAGGTAGAACCTTTCTGTCATGACCACTATAGATTTTAGGTATTTTTATCAACTTTAACATGAAAAGTTCGCACGATCTCCGCTGGACATTCTGGCGGACATGGACACGAGGGTTTATGACCGAATTCGCGCCATTCGCCAAAATGTGTCGCATAAACATGGATCCGGACGCCCGGTGTCACCACTGCGCCGAATGTCGGGAGGACAACGACGCGGCATACGCTGGCAGAGTGTGCCGCTTGGGAGGACCAACGCCGTGCCCTCATCTCTGAAGTAGGCAGTGACCTGTCGCTGGTCGCGGAGAAGGAGGAGTGACCTGTCGCTGGTCGCGGAGAGCCTCCCTAAATGGCGAACCAGACCTGCCCAAGATGGGACCGGCCCACCGGGAAAAGTCCCGGTACTCCATGGGGCTAGTCCGACCCTGGTCTCCAAGTTACAAGAGCTGGGTTGGAAGCTCTCCGTCATCCGCCATACTCACCAGACCTTGCGCTTACAGACTTAATTGTTTTTCCAGAATTTGGATAACTTCTTGGCGGGAAAAAAATTAAATTCCCGAGAGGCAGTAGTTCTTCAAGATTGACATAAATAAACTGCCACTGCGATAGATGCATCAATTGCATGGGTGATTTGATCACTTTAACTAATAGAAATAAAAAATAAAGAAAAAATTACTGTAGGTACTTACTTATTTCATAAAACATAAGAAGACCTAACATATCTTTTTAATTCTTCTATTACTAACAACAGCGATTGTAGGAACGATGCGCAACTGCACAGTCAAATATTTATAGTTTTCAGTAATTGGTTGGTAAACGACCTGTTGCTTGGTAAAAAATAAACCATTTTATGTTGGATTATGTTTATTTTAGAAAAAAATCTAACAACTATTCTAACAATATCACAAATGCTGAAAATCAAAGTTTAATTTTTTTTTTACTCTCAAACCAAATCATTACAGATTTATGGTACTGAAACAACTGTAACTAGAAAATATTATAATTGAAATAAAAGTTATTTTAAAAATATTATTCGGATAAGAAATAATTCGTGTCGTCTAACTTTGTATACCTACTCCATTTCAAATAACATTAAACATTTCTAAAACCTCTTTTTACAGTCCGGTCAACCGATGTTGAGTTCATCTCGTTAATATAAGGATGGCATAAAACGCATAAACGTGTTACCAAAACTGTTTAATACAGCTGCCATTTGTCATATTACCAACGCAATAGAAGTCAAAATCGGTTGGACGGGCTGTGAAATGGGATTATTTAAATATCTAATGCTTTTGAGTTCTATCTCGTTAATATAAGGATGGCATAAAACGCATAAACGTGTTACCAAAACTGTTTAATACAGCTGCCATTTGTCATATTACCAACGCAATAGAAGTCAAAATCGGTTGAACGGGCTGTAAAATGGGATTAATTAAATATCTAATGCTATCTCAAATGGAGTATAGGTAGGTAGGTATTATTGAAAAACAAAGTACTTTGAATTATTTTTCACATGCATAGTTACATAATCAAAAACTATTAATTATCGTTTTTCGATTGTATTATTATTATATTTTTAATTGAATAAATGTTTATTTCTGTTTTTATAGCACATCTTTAATCCCGTATTTATAGTTTGACCTATTATTTGTGAATAAAATTAAAATATGTATATTATTTTAGTTTTATTTAATAAATTAATAGAGGTATGGTATGCGAAGCTATAGGTGTCCGGTGCGAAAACCACCAATCATAAAATTGAACACAAAATGGCGCAAAATTAGGTTTTTTTTTATAATAAATTATTGGTCTTTACATAAATTTCAACACAAAAAAAGAATTTCAGTCATCATTATAGATATTTTACATACATATTAATATTAAGACCCACTTGCACCACAAATGACTAAAGGCAACTAATACATAATTATAACACTAAAAATATTAGAACATCATTCTATCTCTGTCATCTTCAAATGTTAGGCTGAAATAGAACAATGATTAAGGCCTTTACTGCTAAAATGCATTTAGTTTTTTTTTTTGGTGCTAGAGGGCTGAATATTTTTAAAACTACTTGCATATAATAAACCCACATAAGTATATTAGCTGATACAGGTTATTCGCTTTTTCACTTAGACATTCATTTATGTTCAAACCCTTATGTAAAAATACCAAAAAATGATATTGAGTAGGAGACTAGAAGGGCTGCAAAAAGCAGAAAGTTCCTTAAATCTATTATCTGAAAGTAGTAAAAAAATATTACTAGTTTTAGTTCCTTGGGATTTTGGGATTAGATAAGGTAAGGAATCCTAAGATCCTAATGGTAACAGATAATTCCAAGAAATCTGTGAACATTTAGCCCAATTCCATACATTTAAAGCTGCCAATACGAATGTTGCAATAAAAGACGCATAAATTAGTGCTTTTATCAATCCAGTCAGCGAAAAGCAAATTTTCTTATGAACTTTGCAGAATTGGTGTATGTTGTATGTTTATAAAGTTCATTTGATGTCGGCTGTACACTTGCAAAGAGCAAGCAAGTACCTATACACTTAGGAAATGAAACGCGATAGAGTAGGGCCAAGACTAGCCAGGGCACAGTCACTGTCCGCCTGTCACTGTATGTTTCAATGAGTGTGTACGGCTGGTATGAATAGTTACTATATTATAATCATTTACAACATTCCGAGAGAACAATAATTATAATTCTGAGAGCATCATTAAATTCAATAATTTTTTTAAGTTTACATTCATTGATAGCTCCATCGATGAATGTAAACTTAAAAAAATTATGTTCAATGATTTTGCCAATATCAAGGTATGAGATGGTGATAGTCCGTTTAGAATTAAGAATACTGTCATACAATTATAGATCATTGTTTGTAGCCCTGGCATCCATAACCTTGCTAAAAAAGGGCTATTTAAAATGTCTCTCAGTATTATATTTGATATAAATAGATTTCGTGAAAAATTTATTAGATCAACATACAACAAAAACCAGTGCTGCAATATGGATTAGCATAAAAAAACCGGCCAAGTGCGAGTCGGACTCGCGCACGAAGGGTTCCGTACCATTATCGCAAAAAACGGCAAAAGTCACGTTTGTTATATCGGAGCCCCACTTAAAATATATATTTTATTCTGTTTTTCGTATTTGTTGTTATAGCGGCAACAGAAATACATCATCTGTGAAAATTTCATCAACCAATTACAGCAGATTAGGCATGCTTGACAATTTGTCATTAATTCTATGATAATTTTAAGCTGGGAAACTGGGGGTTAGTAAAAGGGTCCTGTTTTTACTCTTTGGGTATGGAACCCGAAAAAGATAAAATTTCATGGACTACATTGAAGGAATTCCTAAACAGACAATTGCAACAGTAATCAGTCATCGGATGGCAGCTGCAAGGAACATGAACAATCAGTCAGCATATTAACTTCTGTACGTAATTCGCATGGAGATCATAATATGTCATACAATTTGATTACATCTAATGAGAAAATACAAGCACTGGTACTATTTTACTAACAACATTAACAAAATAAAATATTTGTTGAAGCAGATAACTATGCTGGATATTGCAGATAGCAGAGAATTTAAATGGATTACACTATGAATACTAGGTTATTATAATGTTGAAACGATGATATCAATACTATGTTATTATAATGTTCAAACCCAGATCAAAAACAGTGAATCTACTTGCATCATCATGCAGAAAGTTCTGTCGTTCAGTTGCATTCAGTAAAAAGAAAGTACAATTACTTATCTTTTAAATTATTTACAGTAAAATAATTTCAAGTTCTTATGTAGCGATATATTTCAGTGCATCGTAACAAATCTTAATAATTACAAAACAATGCTTAGTTTTAGATAATGAAAAATATGAAAATTATTAACTGGAAAATTAACAGAACTGAAAAATAATACTCATTTATTGAACCCAACTAGCCACGGCCACGACGGTAGGGGGGGGCGTAGTCCTATAATCCAAACTGATTCAAATGTGCTTCGCTGTGCACGTGGCTCTCAATACTCTGGGCGTTGCAAGTGACTTCCATCTGGCATTTGTTGCAGTAAGCAAAGTTCTCATGCTCATTTGCTAAATAAGACTCTATAGAAACCTCCTGGTTTTCAATCAGATCTTCAATCTCAGTGAACCACTCCATATGCTGCTCATCATCGTCAATGTGACCGAGAACACTCTGAACTGTATTATCAATGTATGCATCACACACTTTGCACCAGACTTCATCTTCGTTATCTACTGGGAATATGCCATTGAGGGGTTTTAGACGCGACGTGATGTTAGCTCGATGGTTGATGTGGTTAACGTGCTCCTCGATGCTCTGGAGGGAGCAGTTTACGTTGCTGTTGCACACCTCACAGAAGACCTCGTCTTTCTCACAAGAAAGGAAGGCGTCTAGAGTGATGAACTCACCGTCGACGAGGTCGTCCATTGCCGCCATCCAGTTCGCATGGTCTTCGCTCTCAATGTGCTTAGTAACAGACTCATCATCCGGTAGATTTCGGTTGCATGCTTTGCAGTGAAGTATGTCATCATTAAAACATATGCCGTTTAGGTTCATCAGCTCCATGTTTTCCTTGTGTTTTGCACCGTTTGTGTGTTGCTCGATGCATTTACTAGCCTTCGGAATATAAACCCCGCAGAATACGCAGCGTACTCGCGTCTTTGAGCAGGCGACTACCCCGTATAACAAACCCGTTTTCATCTTAACTTACTACAATAGTTACGTTAATTTCACTAATATCAATTTATATTAGCAGCGGATTACGGTTAAAATGAGTAACTTGAAATTTCGCGAAATTTTTTGGGATTGAGTTGACAGTTTGACAGTTATGTTTTTCGGATCTTTTCTCTTTGTCTTTGACAGCAGATCGATGATGGATGACAGAAGGAATTAAATACTTTTAGTATGGCAACATTTTACAATCGGCGGCCTTTCATTTACTAAACTTATTTACAGTAGTATTAAAACATCCGATAATTTCATATCTTTCGGCTGAAATCTGATAACTAAATTATCCACAATCCAGAACATTGTATTTTTTTAACTCTTGACTCAAAGAGGAACAGATTTTTAATTTGATCAAGTCTAAAAAATATTTTTTAACTGTTACAACATAAAATAATATGCTTTCAAGGAATCCCCGAGCGTGAATATAATAAATTCACATAGCCTGGCATAGATACGCCTTCTTTTCTTAGCTTGTATAAAAGAAAAAACACATGTTACAAGTACATTATTTTTTTTTATCATTTAAGTTATATAGAGTAACGTAGAAGTCGGTAAAACCATTCTTCTAACAATTACTTAAGTGATTTTTAGAGGGCTTGGGAGAGGCCTCTTGGGTATGGTTGTGGTGTGATGTCACGTACATCAGCACGTCACGTACAGCACGTAGTATAATATGCTAAGGTTGATAGTATGTGAATACGTGATTATAGATTATCGACATAACATCACGTCGTAACTATGTATATAATGTTGCTAATTAAAGGTGGAAGAGTAATCGACTCTTGGAGTAGTAACTAACATGTAGTTTACTTTGACCCCTCCATCCCCTCGCATCGCATGGCGACCCTGCCAGTCGGCTGGACGGCGTTATAGTTGTCCGACCAGGAGCTAGTCACGGTTCGTGGTTCGCGGTTTGATTGTCTTCGTTGAGTATCACGTCAGTCGCGTCGCGTCACAGGCCATGGGGAGCACGACGTCCAAGGAAGAGGTGATTATTGCCCAGGCGTCTACGAGTGGTGCAAATACCGCAACGGCTACGCAGGAGCAGCTGGCGTTTATCAAGACCGTGTTGCTGTTTATGGCTGTGGGTATGGCAGTTGTCATCATAGGTTTGGCGGTTCGCATGTATCGGAGATGTCACCACAACTGGATTGAAGAAAAGATGAGACAGCGGGAAGTCCAGAAGGCTGTACAGATGGTTTGACCAGGAGCCGTCGGAGGAACGAAGTGAGTGTTTCTTATGTGAATGTGAATAAGTGTGTGTCGGTGCTTGCGGTCATCGTTAAATTTGGAGACATTGATTTAAATGGAAGTGGAGTTAACGTCGCTATTTGTACAACTTAAGTTATTAAGGGAATCTATTGTCAAGTTAGGCCCTAGTAGGCGAAAAGGCAGAAATTTTGATAGTAAGATCAGTGAGGTGAAAACGCTCTATCGTAAATTTAAGTGTATAGTTTCAGAATCTAGTAAGTTCTCGGAAGAACTGGCTCAGTTGGTATGTAAGATAGAAGCGTTATACGTGGACACTGTTAAGTTTGAGAGCGGAACCGGAACGGAACAAAACATGGCGGCGGAAAAGTTTTCTTTGAGAACGGCAGTTGGCCTACTCCCGAAGATGAGTGGCGATGAACAAGTTACGCAAGACTTGATTGATGCCATAGGATTATATAGTTCTATGTTAGTGGAAGCAGATAATGCTCTTTTAATTAAATTTGTTTTGACAACACGACTTACCCAGGGTGCTAGGATTCGGTTGTCCTCTACTTACGCAACGGTAGATTGTCTGTTAGCTGATATGAAGAAGCATTTGTTAACAGTAGAGTCAGACGTAGCTGTGCAAGCGAAGCTTGCTCGCGCTAGGCAGAATGATAGGTCGGTCGCGGATTTTGGGGCTGAGATAGAGAAGTTAATGGTTAATTTGACTATCTCTCAAGCCGGGGAAAGTTCGGAAGCATATGAGATTTTGCGGCCGTTGAACGAAAAGTACGCGATCAGGAAGTTTGCTGACGGGCTTCGCAATCAGCGTTTAGGTACGATCATTACGGCGCGGAATTTGACTTGTTTGAAGGATGCGATCAGGGTAGCAGAAGACGAAGGTTGTGCATCGTCGGCACAGGTCATGGCGTATCAGCGTTGGCCCGCGAGGGGTGGTTTTGATAATAGAGGTCGCGGAAATGGTTGTAGGCGGTCTACAGTAGGAAATGGATACGCGCAACATAAGACAGCTGTTGAGCGTACGCGCAAAAATGCCACCGCATGGCATAATCGTGGAATGCGCGGTCGTAGCAATAATGCTCATCGTGGTCATTCGACTCAACAAGGTCGGAGGCGTGTAGCGTATTTCGAGCATGCGCGTAGTGATGCTGACTCAGGCGGAACGTCAATGTCACGACGTAATGAAGCGACTGACCACCAGTTGCAGTTTTTTCGAGACTAAGCGTATTTTAGCTTGCGATAGTATTAATTGGGTTAATTTTCTAGTGAATAATATAAATGCGGAATGGTTAGTAGATACGGGCGCGTCGATATCGGCTGTAAAAAGTGGTTTCTTGTTGAACAATACTTTGTGCTGTAAGGTAGTTAAGGAAGAATTAGTGATTAATGGTGTAGGAGGTAGTTTGAGGGCTATAGGTTATGTATATTTAACGTTGGAGTATGGACGGTGTTCTTTCACGCATAAGTTTTATATATTTGATGATTTGCCATGTAAGTCGGTTGGTATATTAGGTCAGGATTTCTTGCAGAAGTATGGTGGTATTATAGATTTTTCGGCGAATAGGTTTTCTCTTAGGGATCGTGGACGACGGGTGGTTTCGATGCCACTTAAGTCCTATGATTACTTGTTGACTATTCCACCGCGTTGTGAGGTGGTTAGGTATTACCCCGTTAACAGAGCGGAAGATTGTGTGGTAGTTAGGCAAGAATTGCGGAAAGGCGTTTTCTTGGCTAGTGTGTTAGTAAGGCCTAAAAGCGGGATGGTCCCCGTTAGGATTTTAAATACGAACTCCGAGGAAGTTGTGTGTAGTATGTCCGGTGTGGAAGTTTGTCCGTTGAGTGATTTTGATTGTTGTAATTTCGTGAAGCCAGGGACGGACGTTGAGCGTGTAGAAGAGGTACTTTCTTTACTTAAACTCGACTATTTGAACGCCGAGGAGCGGTTGTCGGTTGAGCAAGTGTGTGCAAAGTTTTCGGATGTTTTTCATCTCCCGGGTGATAAATTAGCTGTCACTAACGTATATGAGCAGTCTATACGCTTGAAAGAGAGTGCTACTCCGGTGTACAAGAGACAGTATAGGATACCTTATGCACAGAAGAAGGAGGTTGATAGGCAAGTGCAGGAGATGCTGGAGGGTAATATCATTGAAGAGGCGGTTAGTGAGTGGTCTAGTCCTGTTTTGGTGGTACCCAAAAAGACGGATCGTAGTGGGGAGAAGAAATGGCGAGTGGTTATAGATTATAGGCAGTTGAATGAAAAGGTACAGGATGATAAGTTTCCATTGCCGAATATAACTGAGATTTTGGATTCGATGTCAGGCGCAGTTTACTTTAGTCACTGTGATTTATCACAATCTTATTATCAGTGTGCTTTGGAGGAGAGTAGTAGGAAGTACACTGCTTTCACAACAGACAAGGGGCAGTATCAAATGTGTAGGTTACCAATGGGTTTGAAGATAAGTCCGAGTTCGTTTAGTAGATTAATGACTGTGGCCATGTCTGGATTGAATTACGATAGGTGTCTGATTTATTTGGATGATCTCATTATTTTTGGACGGAATTTAGATGAACATAATCGGAACCTAATATCAGTATTTTCACGCTTGAGGGAAGTAAATCTAAAGTTGAATCCGTCTAAATGTGAATTTTTGAAGAAGCAAGTGCTTTATTTGGGGCATGTAATATCGGCCGAAGGTATTTCACCAGATCCAGAGAAGGTAGAAGTTATTAGAGGTTATCCGCGTCCATCGACGGTTGATGAGGTAAAGCGATTTGTAGCGTTTGCGAATTATTATAGGAAATTCATACCACAGTTTGCTGATATAGTGGTACCTATGAATAAGCTGTGTAAGAGAGGTGTTGTATTTAGTTGGTCCGATGAGTGCGAGAAGTCGTTTTTGTTGCTTAAGGAAGCGTTAATGAGTCCACCGGTGTTGGATTATCCTGATTTTTCTGATAGCAATACTTTTATATTGCAAACCGATAGTTCTGGATATGCTATAGGGAGTGTGTTGTGTAATGGGAACGGAAAACCCATCGCATATGCTAGTAGGTCGTTAGGGAAGAGTGAGTTAAATTATCCGATAATAGAGAAGGAGTTGTTGGCAATAGTTTGGTCAGTTAAATATTTTAGACCGTATTTGTACGGACGGAGGTTCGTTGTAAAGACGGATCACCGGCCATTACTGTATTTGTTTAACATGACAGATCCATCTAGTAGGTTGACTAAGTTTCGTTTGTGTTTAGAGGAGTATGATTTTGAGGTTGAATATATTAAGGGCAAAGAGAATGTACTAGCGGATGCACTTTCTAGGATAGTGATAACGAGTGAGGATTTGAAATTGATACGGGAAAAGACGATATCCGTAATGACGAGGGCGCAGTACAAGCAGTTGGGAAAGCCAAATGTTTGTGATAGGGACTCCGTGGTATCTGGGACTGATCACCCTAGGATCGTGGAAGTACTTAAGAAGCAAGGAAATGACATTGAGATTTGTTTAGATGATTGGGAGAAAATGTTACGTAACAATAATAATAACAACAATAATAATAAAGGTTGTAGGGAGATATTTTCAAAGTCGCGCAATTTAGTGTATATGCCAGAAAACTCGAGTATTTATGTAAACTATGAATCTTTATCGGGAATTTCGCGAGACGAGTTATCGAAAGACATAGTCAGTTTTTGTATTGAAGAAGGCATTAAAGAAGTAATTATTATGAAGAATCGTTATAACGTTGATTTTATTACAAGAATGGCAAAATATTTAAAGGAAAATAGAAGTTCGATTTGTGGGGATTTTAAACTGTGTGTAGTGAAGGATTTACGGAGAATAGAAGGGAAAGATGAGAAGAAGGTTATTTTGAATGATTTCCATATTTTACCCACGAGTGGTCATGCAGGAATACGTAGGATGGTGAATAATATAAAGAAGTATTATTATTGGCCTTCTATAGAGAAAGACGTAGTGGAGTACGTTGGTAAATGTGATAAGTGTTGTAAGCAAAAGTATTCTAGGAATACTAGGGAACCCATGACGATTACGACTACTGCATCAACATCGTTTGAGAAGATTTATTTAGACATAGTAGGACCCCTTGATAGAGACGAAAGAGGCAATGTTTACATATTAACTCTTCAATGTGAACTTACGAAGTTTGTAGAGGCTTATCCGTTAAAGAATAAATCCGCAAATGAGGTAGCAAAAGCCTTGGCAGAGAATTTTGTTTTGAGATATGGAATACCGAAAATTGACCACTTGTAATAAAAAATGTTTTCAATAACTAAAATAATATTATTGATCCTACTCATCATAGGTCATTGATGTTCTTTATTGCAAAAAGGTAACAACATAGTGTAATAAATTGCCATTGTGGTTTCATTTATTTTAAATAGAAAATTAATACAAAACAATTTTTAATCATAATAATAAATCAAATCAATTTTATTGAGGCTCAGTGTAAATAATTTTACATTAAATGATAAGTAAATACAAATGATTATAATTAAATTTTTAGTTCTTTTTGTCTTTATTTGTACTACTCTTGATGTGCTGTTTACCCCTAATATGTCTATCCAAGTTGTCAATATTACAAGGTACTTCAATCTCACACTGCTTACACAGAGCCTTATCTTCCTTAGGGTCATATAAGAACTTCTCAATATTTATATTCTGATCTTTGATCAACAGATGTATTTTGCCAATGTTCTTTAAGTGTACTGGGTCTTCATCCACATGTTCAAATATGACTTCTATATAATTTTCAAAGTAGACTTGGCAGATTTTGCACCAGAGGTCTTTGGCGCTATTTTCAACAGAGAATATTGCATTTAATGGTTGAACTGCTATGGCTCTTGCTCTTCTGTGTTTTACAGAGTCAATATGAGACTTGATTGATCTTTGATTGAAGTCTACCCAGCGGTCACAGACCAAACAATTCACTTTAGAACCATTAAGAGTTATATCCTCGGGTAACACAAGCAATCCTCCATCCTTCTCAATTATTTTCTTCACAGAGTTCATTTTGTCTTTGTGTTGAGAGCTCTCTATGTGGTGTAATACTTCTGTTACATCGGTAATCTGATTGCACAAAAGACAACTTATTTTTTTGCCATTGAGCACAATATTGTTCTCAATCATAAGTCTTTGTATGTACATATTTGCATGTTCTGTTTCATTTAGATGATCCTCAATGTATATATCACTGTCTTGAATATATATTTTACACAATCCACATTTAGTTTTTCCATTCTCGTCTACGATGATGTCTGTATGGTATGCCATAGCAGAGGATAACCGCAGTGTTTTATTTCAAAATCACAGAACACAATAATATTAGTGAAATTATGCGTACCTACCCGCATTTACTGTTTATCATTATCACAGCTGTTTACACTTACGAGTTACAGAACAGCAGCACAGTTTTACAGAATTACAAAAGAAGCCGAATACAGTGTTGCCAGTGGCAGATAGACAATAATATAACATGAGACATCTAAATAAGTTACAATTTTCATGAGAAAAGGTACATTACCTAATTTTATGTGGAAAATGACACTAATACGCTCACTCGCTCGCCGGAGTAAGCGGGAAAAAGATTTAGATATACACGTGAGTGAGCACATGGGCGTTTGGGCGCACGGTTGGCGCAGTGGTTGAGCGATTGACTGCTGCGTTGCGTGTCGCGGGTTCGATTCCCACACGGAACAAATATTTGTACGACCTACAGATAGTTGTTCCGGCTCTGGGTGTTGTGTATGTGAGTTTATATGTTTGTAAACGCACCCACGATACAGGAAGAAATTCCTGGGGCAACGTTTTAATTTTAAAAAGAAAAAGAAAAGAAAAAGTGAATATCCAATACGACAATTTGTGTGTCACAAAGTTAAGTGCGACAGCATGACGAACTAAAACTTTCTTGGATGCGTTCCGTTTCACTTTTTTTTTTGTTTGCTGGATAATATTTCAGAATTTTTTATTGTCCTTAAAGTAACGTAAAAGTTACATTTTGAATCGTGTTACATGGAGGTTACAAGAGAAAGTCAAAAGTAACGTAAAATGTAACAAAAGTCACTCGAAAGCCAGGATTTCGGAACTATTATGATAATAATTTAAAGAATGCTACAAAAGTAACCATTTTGCGTTGAAAGGTTGTATTTTTAAAATTAGTCGGATTAAAAACGTTTGACGTGTGTTTGTTTACAATAAAAAAAAGAATAGATGTTAAGTAATTTTTTTGAATTGAGACTCTTTGCTTTTAGAAATTAATAAAATAATATTGAAAACATTTTCCAGCAAACAAAAAATAATCGTAAAACGGATCGCATCTAAGAAAGATTTCGTTCGTCGGGTTGTCGCACCTTAATAGCCTGCAGCGGAGAATGGCCATTCGAATCGCATGAGGTTACCGAACGGTATCTTTTGAGGCGGCAACTCTTCTGGCACGCTTTCCTCCGCTGGATATTCTGGCGGACATGGACGCGAGGATATAAATCCGAATTCGTGCCATCCGCCAGAGTGGTGAAAGCGTGCCAGGAGTCGCTTTAGTAAGGCTGAGACGGCAGAAACGGCGACACGCGCTCGAGCGGTGGCGCGTGCGGCTACAGCAGCCGCAATTTTCGCGTAAGCGCGTTGTCGAAGCTGTCCTGCCGCACTTCGAAGCCTGGCTGAAAAGAGAGGAGCGCATCTCCTTCAGGCTCACTCAGGTACTGACCGGGCACGGTTGCTTCGGTGAGTACCTGAATAGGATTGGGCGAGAGACGACGGCAAATTGCCATCACTGCGGAGGCGACCTTGACTCTGCACAGCACACGCTCGAGGAGTGCCCTGCGTGGGCGTATGAGCGGCAAGTCTTGGTCGCCAGGATCGGGCGAGACCTGTCTTTGCCAGCAGTTGTGAGGGCCATACTGGCAGAGACAGAAAACTGGAGAGAAATGGCCTCCTTCTGTGAGACCGTGATGGTCAAGAAAGAGGACGCCGAGCGAGATCGCGAGCGAGCCGATCCCGCTGGGAGAAGAAGGCGTCGGGGGGGCAACCGTCTCGACGACTAAAACGCCGTAACCCCGTCTGCATCAAAAGTAGGCGGAACTCCGGGTTTGCGGGTGGTCAGATTGGGGACTCTGTCCGCCCACCAAGTGACTCCAGGAAAGACGGTGGCACAGTGATCACGTGCTGCCGTGCACAGCGAGGCTCAGGGGAGGTGCTTTTGCAGTCTCCCCAGGGATTTGCCCTAACAGGCGTTGCACAGAGGGGGCTCCGGGGTGGTCTTTTGAGAGGTCATGGGGCCTCTTCCACATGCTGATGGTGATCACCGTGGTGGTTTTAGTGAGGTAAAAATCCCACACTCCCTGGTCTTTTTCCCCAAAAGTCCAGGCGCCTTTTGAAGGTTTCTCCCCGTAAACAAAAAAATAAAAAGGTATTTTGCAAACATAGGTAGTTTGCAATATTTGTAAGTATGTGAGAACCATGTTCCTATTTATCAAATTAATGAATTTACCTGTTAATGCTTTTAATACTTTATACCTGTACGTAGTACAGTGTGTAGTGCTATTCTGGGTGCATCGTCCTTACATATATGAATTTATTAATGTATGTACTTATGTAAATATTTTAAAACACATTTTTTTTTAAAGAGTAAATATGGAGTTTCTTGTGCATTCTTCTCCATAACAAGCTACTTTTCCGAATGCACGGTAGAATCAATTTTTATTACTTGTAAATTTTAATTCTTTGACGTTCAAAAGTGCCGCTATTTGGCCTAGTTGAAAAATATATTTGACTTTGACTTTGACCCGGCCAACTGCAGACACATATCAGTAAAGTCTATCGTCTGTAAGAGTTTGGAATGTGTATTGAATAATAAGCTCCTGGCATACCTAGAAGACAACGACATCCTTAAGTGACACCCAATACGGCTTCCGCCGAAACCGGTCAACAGGGGATCTTCTAGGATATGCCATTCACATCTGGAGTGAGGCCATCGAGAGGCACGGGGACGCGCTTGGTGTCTCCCTTGACATATCGAAGGCTTTTGACAGGGTCTGGCACGAGAGCCTTTTGGTAAGCTTCCTTCCTTCGGTCTGCCTAGTGGTCTGTGTGACTGGATTGCAGACTTCCTGAGGGATCGGTCCATCCAAGTGGTTATCGATGGCTGCTCGTCCGGTCAGTTAGGTATTAACGCTGGTGTCCCTCAGGGGTCAGTGCTCTCGGCAACATTGTTCTTGCTGCACATTAATAACCTGCTAAAACCCATAACCTTTGGGTATGCAGACGACAGCACTGTTGCTGAGAGATACGTGTCTGGCGTACGGGCTACTGGGCCTCAGGTCCGGTTTCTTCGGGACGCCATGGTCGAGCGCTTGAACCTGTCTTTGGAGGCAGTCTCCTAATGGGGCAATGCCAATCTAATCAAATTCAATGCTGCTTAGACCCCAGGCGTGTCTTTTTTCCGCAAAGAAGAGCCAATTCCACCCGGCTCCATCTTTCCGTGGTGTAACCGTGCCGATAACGGACCATCTCGACCTTCTTGGTGTTATGTTGACATCGACCCTCAATTTTGGTCCATTCATTGAGGCAAAGGCTCAGTTGGCTGCAAAAAAAGTTGGGTATCCTGGCGAAGGTGAGACGGTACTTCACGCCTGAACAGCTGCTCAACTTGTATAAAGTGCAAGTTCGGTCATGCATGAAGTACTGCTCTCACCTCTGGGGCGGATCTACCGGGTACCAACTTGATGCACTTGATTCGATTGACAGACGGGCCAAGAGACTTATTGGCAACGATGCGCTGGTTGACTCAAAGCTCCAGAGCCTTGAACGCCAACGACGAGTTGCCAGCCTGACGGTTTTCTATCGGTTACATTTCGGGGAGTGTGCGATGGAACTGTACAATTTGATTCCGCCTAGCCCTTTCCATCATCGGACTACAAGGCGTACGGCAATGCGCCATCGGTACATGGTGGATATCCCACCCATACGCACAAAGCGTTTTGAAAATACTTTCATTGTGCGTACAACTAAGGAGTGGAATTCCCTGCCGGTGTCTTTCGTTTTCTGATAGCTACAACCTAGGGGTCTTCAAGTAAAGATTGAATAGGTTACTTCTAGGCAAGTGTGCTTTAGCTTCGACCACATCATCACTTAACATCAGGCTAGATAGTGGTCAAACGCGAGCACATAACAAATAAAAAAAAAGTATACTTACAACCACTTTTTTGTGAAGCTTGTTTACAAATAGTTCGAGGTCAGAGGACCCGAACGAATTAACTAGAAACCTCGCTGGAACAGGACTCGTATGTTGTATCGCGCTAGTGCCTAATCGCATGGGTTGTAAAATAAGAGACAGCGCGACGCGTGTGCCGCTTGCCGTCTGAGATTACGCGACGCATAGTAGGTACAATTTGATTCAAACTTAATGGTAGCTCGAAACACTTCGTGAGTTGCTACGCACTAGCAATTTTATGTAACAGCGGGGGTGACGGCTAGGGTACTGCGCAGCGAGTAGCGTTTTTTAAATCATCATTAAGTTGAAACCAACGATCCTTAAGTAATTAGGAATCGCGCATGATACAGCAGTTTTTCCTTGTAGACCACTGACTGACGGTGGCACGGCGATTCAAACTTAAAGGTGGCTCGGAACACTCCGCGAGACGCAATTAAAAAAAAAAAATTGCCCGAGCAGTAGCCCGACTTAAGGTGACATTTCTTTGTATGGGATTGAGTATCTGTATTGTAGTTTTATATTATCTGTGTTAAAAGTAACGTAAAAGTTACATTTTGTGTCTTGTTACATGAAAGTTACATGAGAAGGTCAAAAGTAACGTAAAATGTAAAAAAATTACATTGTGGCAACGCTGGCCGAATCATAATCATGTTTCATTTGATCCGTAATCATTGACATATACACTTCAAGATAACTTGATCTCTGCGACATGAGTCAAACTGACGTATGGTACTGTATTTATACTGACAGCTGTCGCAGAGATCAAGCTATCTGAATTAGAATCTCAGACACACTTGTTTACCTATTTACTTTGGACATTGGCAGAATAGTCGACATCGGCTTTGCTTGCCATATAAAAATATAGAATAGAATAACTTGGATTATTGGTGTTGCCATGTCTTCAAATAATGCAATTTGAGATAATCTTCATTCTTCATGGTTCCGATGAAATTAAAACTTTTAACAAATTATAATACCTAGATTGATATGTTGTTTTTGGATATTCTTACCTATGTATAAAATCATTGAAGAAAAGTAAAACTAGCGCAAGCAAACACCATTGTTGTGAAATAAAAATCATAGACTATTAAATTCAGTATCAAGTTCTTGTATGTTCTTGTACGTAAACAAGTATTTTAAGCATTATTAGTTTCTGTTTTATGTCTTTTTAATGAAATTGTATGGCTATCTTTATCTTTCACGAATGACAGCTAAAAAGTAAACCTCTTTGTTTATGTTAGTTTAGTTTAATTAATGTTGGGAGGCAATCGGCTTTCTGAGATTAATTCAATTATAATCACAGGGTTTTATTGAAATAATTGTGTGAATTATAAACGCTAAAATGTCACAAGGCTCTGATACTGAGGCCGAGATCGTGGAGGATGTAGGAGAATTAATGGACGGCTTATTGGTAAGTAATGAAACATCTTGACCATTTATTTTGCCGCTTTCATATTAATTTTAAGAATTTTCGGCGTTACTACACATCTGGTAAAAATGAAATTATTTTACACCTATATAGTAGTAGCTACAAAGGTGTAATGCCCTGTAGTTTTATATACAACATATCTTCAAATAACTATTGAATCTGTTTTATTTTTCAGAAAGAACTGCAAGATCTTTATGCATTTAGGGATTTGTTTTTTGAAAACCATCCCATTGAAATGGCCGAAGAAAAGAACAAACGTGTAGAAGAAAAAAAAGAAGTATTGATTGAGAAATTTGAGTCAATTGATGGTAAGAAACTTTAGATAGATAGATTTTAATTGAATCAGATTCTAATTAGATCATTTTTTTTTTAATTCTATATAGTCTCAATGACTATTATTGTCAACATGTTATGTGGGTGTATTCATTCCATTTAAACTGGAAGCTACCCCCAATATAGTAGGGCGAAAGCTAGGTTCTCTCTCTCTTGGTTGGTCCCTCATGTCTGAGGATCGTGGTTAGCATCAGGGTTACATCTGGAGCAGATGAATTGCCTCTACCGGTTTCTGTCCAGCGCGTTCCTTACAACCGTGTAGAAATTGTAGGACAATGAGTCTTTCACTTGACTGGTCGATGTTGTTGGTGACTGGAGCGATGACCGTGCGATCTCTTGCCTTCAGTGTTCCCAACCACAATCTACCAACATGCACTGGACCCGTGTTGTGGATTATGGCCCATTAGCTCTAACAGAGAGGAGGCCTGCATGCACCAAATGCGAGTCTAAGTGTTCAGAGGATAACCATAGTCGTATGCTTATTTGCAGAATGTGTAGGACCAGGGTTATCCTCTGAACACCACTATAAATATGTATGAAATACAATAAATTATTTATTACATGCTAGTTGCTTATTTAATATCCGATACAATATATTGAATAGTGTGTACATAACAGTTTCAGATGAGAATATTTTCTTGTTACATACTTTTTTTAGAGCATGATTTTTTAGTAGTTAGGCTTTAGATTTTGAATTTAATTTTCGATTTTTATATGCTGGGCGAAAGCTAGTTGTTTCTATTAAATTTTTTTATTTTATAGTTCCATCGATGAACATTCGATGATTTTGTCAATGTCAAGGTACTTGGAGATAGTCTGTTTAAAATTATGATAACTATTGATTAGTGTTTGTAGCGTTGACCTCCATCTTATCTTGTGGAGGGGCCCAGAAATAACTCGGGACACTTCGACCCATTGGGATCTATTGTGGTCCCTTAGATAACTTACTTCTCCCCAATCTAGTTGAAAAATCTTTTCATGAGTTTTACAATAAGACTAGGAGATATGAGCCTATAGTCTTCTGGTTTTGGATATCCTGCTCCTAGGACTGATAATGAACTCCATTGTTCACCATGGTAAAAAAAGGACAAAACAATTTTGGTAAAAAACATATAGAACGGCACAAAATAAATGTTTAAACCTAAAGTGTAGGTATAATATATAAATAAAAAAACTAGTTACAGTTGGATTTTATTAATATTAATAAATCTATAAAGAATTTTTACTGCCGGGGTATGGACTAAAGATACTAGTAACGGAATGTTATCAGGGAGTAAGTCATAAAGGTGAATAGTTAAATGAGGACAGGAAAAAAGTAAGTGCTCCAGGGTGCTCAGCTAGACCGCATTCACACAAAGAATTGTCTCTCACGTGAATTTTGGCCAAAAAGACAGGAGTGCAAACAAACCCTAGTCGGAGACGAATTATGACGGAGGTGGCTAATTTATTTGAATATTTAAGTTTGCTGAACCAACATTTAGAGGGAAAGTATGGTTGGATAGAGCCATTAAATTTTTGCTTCAATAAACGATGCTTTTGCCAATGGGTATTCCAGCACTTCATCATCTCTGGTTTAGCAAGACAGCACAAATCACGGGGATAAAAAGATGAACGTGATTCGATCCTATTCCGAGTAGCCGACTTGGCAATTGAGACCGCATTCTCGTTACCAACGATTCCAGAGTGACTAACGATCCAAGCCAGTGCAATCTCTAGCCTAAGGGAAAAAATGTGATGAGAGGGAAAAGGCGACTTTAATAAATCCTGAAGGCAGCCAAGAGAACCCGAGAGAATTAGGGATTTGTTGAGTCCATGCGTTTCAATGTAGAAAACTGCTTCCAGAAGAGCTATTGCTTCCTTCTTATAGAAAGAGCCAAATGGAGAACTACGAACATTTTGAATTTTGGGATCCACACAGAAGAACCAACATTGCTATCATCTGACAGCTTAGAAGCATCTGTAAATATCGTGAGCCAATCGTGCCAGTCTTCAGATAGAATTTTGTTGAGTATATCATTGGCAGCAGGATCATGTTTGCAGATACTAAAGTAAAAAATAATTTATGATTGGAAGAGTAAGGAGTCAAAATTTACTTCAAATAGGGTTTTCGTTTTTGACTGGGTTAAAGAAATGTGCGGTTATTCCCGTTCGCCACCGCCAGTATTGCCCCCTCCGGTGGCGACTGGGAATTATTCTAAAAAAATATCCCAGTCGCCACCTCCGGGTGGCAAACGGGAATGTTGGTCAGTAAAAATCCCAGTGGCCACCCCTAATAATAGTTAAAATAAATGCTATATCTTTATATTTTTTTGGAATGATTTTAAAATAATTACCGACGTCACAGAATGTTTAAAGTAAATGAATTGTTTAGTTAGGTACCTTTATGTATCTAGATATATATGCATTGAAATTTAGGCAATAGGTACGGTTCACTATAATATTTTTCCTGAAATGGCCGTAAAATATAATTTTGTATGAAATAATAATAATAATAAGTTTATTGTTCTTCTCTCACATAGAATTTTACAGACAATATAAAAAAAAACAAACAAAACATTAGCGAAAACTCTTGTGATCTATGTGAGAGACTGGTTTCTGTACTAGGAGACCTGTATGACAGATTACCAGCCTCTCCAGACTCCTCGGAGAATTGTTTTTTCAAGTATATTTTAAGAAATATTTTATATTCTATTGAAAGTACCTAATTATCTGTGATTTTGGATTTGTGTTTAAAATAGTTGATTTTGAAAATAAAAATAGTAAAAAATAATGTTTGTTTAATTTTCTACCAATTTATAAATATTGTAACTCTCTCGTTTGATTAACCCTACGTACTTCTATTTTTTAATCAGAAATTTAATAAAATTAACATTCTTTGTCATTCCAAAAAAAAAAATTAAGATAATAGGTAGCATACCTAGTTTTTATGTTAACTATATTTAGGGGTGGCCACTGGGATTTTTACTACCAACAATCCCGCTTGCCCCCGGAGGTGGCGACTGGGATATTTTTTTAGAATAATTCCCAGTCGCCACCGGAGGGGGCAATACTGGCGGTGGCGAACGGGAATAACCGAGAAATGTGCATATTATTAAATTTCCGTTCTGTGAATCTCGTGCTTAATCCCCATCTAGACAATAACATAATATCCAGCTTATTGTTTATTAACACCCAAAAATGCTGAGCAAGTTCCTATAATCACTATTATTGTCCACCAAAATTAGAAAGTTTGATGTAACACTAAGACAATCATTTTCAGTGGACTCACAGATCCCGATGGTTCACCGTGCCAAGTTCCTCTACATGAAAGGCCGCTGCTATAATATTTGCCCCACATATGATGCTAGAGCAACGCAGTGTCTCAGCAAGGCGGTGAAACTGAACACACATCTTATAGATGCTTGGAATGAGCTGGGAGAGTGCTACTGGAAGAATATGAATGTTAAAGAGGCGAAGGCTAGCTTTGAGGGGGCTTTGAAACATGTAAGTAATGTTATAAAATGGCTGCTGCTTTTGCAATAATTAGTAATGTTTTTTCTTGCTGAGCTACATATTTAATTAATTAGAAAACATTTTTAGAATTAGAGATATGGATTTTATTCTTTTCATTACTTATTGATGATAAAAAATTATGAGTTTTCAAAAGAATAAGTATGGATTTTTGTATATTCTTTTCGATATGAAAATCCTTTTGTAAAAAACAACAAGTATTGATAATGTCTCTTGTATATTTTTGCATACTTTGTAATGACCATTAAAAAGTACTTGAATGCAAAAATATTGTCGTGTGTAGTCTTATTGAAATAATTTAAATAACTTGGACTTCAATTTTTTGTTACTGGGAGAATTTCAGACAGACCAGGTATTTCTTGAATTTATGTAAAATTATTTTCTCTAGGAACGTAACCGCTTATCCCTTCGTTGCCTCTCAATCATCCTACGCCAAGAAAGTGGTGACAAAAAGCGTACGGAGGCACATCCAGCCATTTTGAAAAGCGTTGAGCTGGCTAGAGAAGCTGTGGCTCAAGATATTAAAGATGGTGTGTCTTGGACTGTTCTGGGGAATGCGTACCTGTGCCAGTTTTTCATGGTGGCCCAAGATCCTGATACACTGAAGCAGTCTATGAAAGCTTACAGGCAGGCGGCATTGGATCCTATTGCTAAGGGACAGCCTGATTTGTACTACAATAAGGGAATTGTAAGTATTTTTTGTGAAATAGTTAAAACCTAATGCAATGATTAATAGTAGTTTATGCAATGGTCATATAATAGGGGTTATTAAAACACTAGCGTGGGTTTATCGTGTTATGTGATAATAATATCACGCGAGTGTTTTAATACCGAATTATATGCCGTTGCCTAATTATACTATTTTATCTTCACTCATACATTTGAAATAAAACAAAACGGAAAAAATATGTGGTACGGCGGCCAATATAGATTCTCATTGCGCATGACTGCGCAGCGCGCGCCTCCATAGACTATGACACTACTTTTCTACATTAAGTCAATGTGCCTATAAGCGCCAAAAAATTAAAAAATAAAAGTGTGATATTGCAGTTGTTTGAAAATTCAAGGAAAATGTTGCACTGTAATGTTTTTTTTTTTTAATTTTATCTGTCCACGAATATAAAGTACGTGTTTATACAATATTTTTTGAATTCATATTTGGAACATTACGTTGTCAATGTAGATAAATTAACTTAATGCAACATGTGTCGACACCCTTGTGCCATCCCATCTTCTTAGCACGGCGGGCTGTGCTGGGGCGGCTGCTGCCGGTGCAGAAAACCTCAAACGGCGCAAATATAACAACCTTATTGGCAGTTATATGTTTGAGCCGTTTGGGGTTGAAACATTAGGTCCATGGGGTCCGAGTGCGCAACGAGTTTTTCGAGAAATTAGCACAAAGCTCGTCGACTCTTCACGTGACCAGAGGACTGGCCTTTTCTTCGGCCTGAGAATCAGCATTGCCTTCCAACGTGGCAAAGCTGCCAGCGTTCTGGACACGTGTTCCATTGGTATCGATGTGGACGAATTTTTTGATACACAATGAGATCTTTTTCGTCTCCCTTTTGTATTTGTATATAGGTTTCGTTTTTTTTAGAATATTCAATTGTATATATGTTAATTAAGTACGTTAAAACCTGTGTTGTAATCTTTTCTGCTTTGCTGCTAGTTGTACCAAACATTTTAGTATTAAGTTATTTTGTTCAGAAAATTTCCAATTTTTCATAATCTTCTTTTAGGCATTTTCATTTTCAAACAATAATAAAGAATGCTAAAGTTTAAAAGAAGACCCCATTGTTTACATTTAATAAGTTGGATTGCCTTTTTTTTCTGTACCAAACATGACGAATTAAAAAAAAACGACGTCTACTACGAATTTAGTCAGCGTCAAAAATATTATCTTATTTTAATTCTCGTGCAATTTATTTTTATGCTCTATCCATCTTTTACAGGCACTAAAATATTCAGAATTCTATGACGAAGCCCTGCAAAATTTCAAGTATGCGAGCCGCTTAGACCCACCATGGGAACCCCCAAAGCAGGAGCACAAACGACTGATAACGTTCGTCAGTTCAGCTCATGCTCTAGTCAAGACGCGAGGAAAACTGAAGGGCAAGCGACTGGCTGCTATGGTGCAGGTTAGAATGTAGTTAAATAAATAGATAAAACATTTATTTAGTAAAACACGACAAGTAAACGAAACCACAGCTTAGAGAAGTTACTACATAACAGATGGTTCACTCTCCGATATCAAGTACACAATTTTGAGCTCAATATTCGTGACGGTTGGGTTGAATCCGTGACGGCTCGTTTCTTGCAAGGCTGCCGAACTAAGACCCCCGCGCCCAACAAACGCGCACACGCTAGCTCTGCGCGCGAACGGTGACAACCGACTGGCGGCGCGGTGCCGGGACCGCGCGATGGTGTAGGTATTAATCGCTGTAAGTACGGTCGAGTGTGACGAAACACTCAAAAGAAATTACTTAAATGGGAGGGTAAACTTAACTTTTTTTTAAATAAGCATAAATACAATGGCAATTCTTAATTTTTGTTTATTTACTATTGTTAGTTTTATATACTGTCTGTTTCTCTTGTGCTAGTCACAAAAAAAAATCTTTCTTTCTTTCTACGTTATGTTTATCTCGTAAGTAATATTTTCGGTTAATTATTTAGAAAGGGTACGTCCTCCACCCTAATTTGAATTCACATATCCTAGTGTATTACGCAATACGAAAGTCGTTATTTTAAAGGTGTCGTCACCCTTACCTGTACGTGTTCATTGCCGAATTCAATTACGCATACACTGAGGCGAATCCCGCGCGGGATGCGGGACGTGATTTAGCACATCGATTGTTTTACTGATTAGGAACACACGACTGTTCGCGCCTTTTTGAACATTTCCATCCACACAGCACACAGCTGTTCGACGTATGGGGGCTCGCAACACTGCACCAGGTCCTGATGGCATCTCTGGCCGAGCGTGGGTTTTAGCTATGGCTGCTCTGGGGGACCGCGCAAGACAGTTGTTTATATTAGCAACTGTCTTCGTGCGCGTGTGTTTCCCTCCGACTGGAAGGAGGCTGGATTGGTCTTGTTGTTGAAAGTAGGCAGGGACTCAGTCTCCCTCTGCATACCGTACCATTTGCTTGCTCGACAATGTTTCCAAGCTATTCGAAAGAATTATTGCCGAAAGACTCGTTGGGCACCTGTCGCGGGTGTGTCCCGATCTCGCTGATTGCCAATATGGCTTCCGACAGCAGCGTTAGACAGTGGACGCGATCCTACGCGTCCACTCGCTGTCGGAACAGGTTGCGTCCCGGGGTAGGGTGGCGTTGGCGGTAAGTCTGGATATCGTCAACGCCTTTAACTCCCTGCCCTGGGATGCGATTAGGGCGGCACTAGTACATCACGGAGTGCCACCTGCAGTGCATCATCGGGGCTTACCTAAGCGACCGGCACATTCTATATGTGGGTCGAGATGGTAGAGTACATCGGAGGGAGATTACTTGCGTTGTTGCGCAGGGGTCGATTCTAGGTCCTCTCCTGTGGGATCTCGCAAATGATGCGGTCCTGCGTGTTGAGCTCCCCGTCGGCGTTAGTATCGTGTGTTACGCAGACGACACCTTGGTACTGACTGGCGGGGACACTTTCGACGAAACCATCCAGCTATCCGAGCTCGGGTTAGCAAGACTCGTAGATAGCGCCTCATAAAACTGAGGCGGTTTGATTCCATTAAACTGCCGAGGAGCAGAAGGCCACCCAGCTTGTCAGTGACTGTTGGAGATGCTTAAGTCCAGTTGGGTCGAAACATAAAGTATCTTGGCCTAACCCTAGACGGTCGGTGGGGCTTCGAAGAGCATTTCCTCCGCTGGATATTCTGGCGGACATGGACGCGAGGGTTTATAAACGAATCCGCGCCATCCGTCAGAATGGTGAAAGCTTGCCAGCAGCCGCAGAAGCCTGAAAAGAGACGAGCGCATCTCCTACAGGCTCACCCAGGTTCTGACCAGGCACGGTTGCTTCGGTGTGTACCTGAATAGGAACTGGCGAGAGACCACATCAAATTGCCAGCATTGCTGAGGCGGCCTTGATTCTGCACAGCACGAGCTTGAGAAGTGCCCTGCGTGGGCCTCTGAGCGAACAATTTATTTTCTGCGCGGGTTTCGACTCCTTTTAACCAAAGTTTTAAAAAACCTGTCAATAATTACACGGAATGTATGATATGGACTAACCAGCAACCTTCCCCAGTCCATAGACAAGAAAATGCTGGGCCTATACGGCGAAGGCAGCCTCCACTCTTTCGCCGACCGCCGTGAGGTGGCACTGCAACGCACCCGCCTCGACGCCTTGCAAGAAGGACCCAACGAAGCCAAAGTCATCCTGGGCAAAGTCGTCGGCTCCATAAACAATGATAATGCTGTACCTTTGTAAGTATCTGTCCCTTTTTAAACACTGCGGGTTTGGTAGATTTTGCTGCCTTTTAAATGAAATTGGATGGTCTTCTCAAAGGTTTCTTATGTAAATATTCCTAGTATTTTTGCTGGTCATATCATTCCATATATTCATCCAAGATTATGTGTGTTTCATAAGGGGTATGGCTAGTGCCAGTTTATGTAAGGTGATTCATAATGAAGATTGATTAGATATAACTTTGCACATACTGTGGTCATTTTATACACATATATAGTAGTTACAGCGGATCTCTGTGTCTCTGAAGTTTGGGTCAGCGAACCATTGCGCAAGAAACTGTTTGTTATCGAGTATACTGCATAGAGTAAGCAAGATAGGACGATGCGAAAAACGTAAGCGAGTGAAAGAGGCAGCTAGAGAATGCTATCTTCTACTTCAACATTGACACAAAAATAGCAACTGCGCAGGATCTTGCAGCTAACTTCAGAGACACAAAGATCCACTGTGACTTCTATATTTGCGTATTAATGCTGTACGTTTGCTAGCTTCCTTTACACGTATTTGTCATCTAACCATCTCATTTCTGTTTAGTTATTTGAAATACTGCATTATTTAGAGTAACGACGAGCCACAGTGATTAGTTAACTTAGATCCTGACCGGGGGAAGACGGGAGTGCTACTTAAGGTTGCTAGTGGTTTAGAACAGAAACTTAAACGGCGATAGGGAATTAAATTATTCGTACAAAAGGGATACTTGACTTTCCCTAAAAGTGGGCAATGAACCTAATAGCGTTACGATATCGCATCGCAAAAATCGGCGATGTCACTTGAGAACTTACCTATACTCCAGCCATTTTGAAGATACAATGTTTTCTAACAAAGTAAAACATCATTTTTGGGTTTCCGTTCCCAAAGGGTACAAACGGGACCCTATTACTATGACTCCACTATCCGTCTGTCTTTCACGAGGCTGAATCTCATGAACTAGACAGTTGAAATTTTCACAGATGATGTATTTCTGTTGCTGCTATGACAACAAATACTAAAACAGAATAAAATAAATATTTCGGTGGGTCTCCCATACAACAAACGTGATATTTTTACCGTTTTTTGCGATAATGGTACGGAAACCTTCGTGCGCGAGTCCGTCTAGCACGGCAGCCGGTTTTTTAGAGCTACCCTCTACTCAACAACAAAAATAAAACTAATTCGGTATACTAATGTTATATCTGTTGTACATCGATTTAACTGAGTTAGTACACCTGAAATATAGTTGGAAACCATAAAATAGCCATGGTCATAGAGTTAGAAGATTAGATTAGAGTGAACCTAGAATGTTCACCCCTGCTGTCAATTAGTTGAACTGTCAGTGCTTCGTTAGTGAATATTGTACCTTCATCTTCGCCAGAGTATACGTTTTTACATCACTACGTCACACACCGCTATTATATCTGCGAGTTTTGCGTTTTCACAAGAAACTATCCGCTTATTACACTTCATCCAATAATCATATATTTTACTCACAAGTTTGGCTGTTTATAAAAAAATATTATACTAATATTGTAAAGAGGTAAAGTTTGTGAGGTTGTAGGGGTTAATCTCTGAATCTACTGAACCGATTTTCAAAATTCTTACGCAAGTAGAAAGCTACATTATTCTTAAATGTCATAGACTATAATTTATTTTCAAAAAAAATACAGATACTTATGAAAGTTACAATAATATAACCCAAAGTAGCAAAATTTTGCCTATAAAACCATTCTTTGGGGTGTGCTGAAAAAACTATTGATGATACATAAATATTATGTACAACATGATTAAAGTTCTCATTATTACCTCCAAAAAACCTGCTAGAGAATATATCTAACTACCATAGTTAATTCACAATAGCAGCTTTTATGTTCTAAATTTTAATTAGATCGCCGGTAGTATTAATTCTTACTAAAAGAAATAGTTTACCAAATGTAGGTAGGTAGGTAGCCAGTTGACGGGAGCGAAGCCGCGGGATCAGCTTGTAAAATTATATACTGTTTTGGCTCTTAATAATTTGATATTTGCTTTATATTTGGCAGTTAACTGACTAACAACAATACTATTCTAGCTAGTAAACCTACTTTGGCCCAAAACTCGCCGTTCATAAGTTTCTGTTTCATAAACGCACGTATTTTTCTTGTTCGAATGCTTGCCACAACAAAATGGACACTTAGTTTAACTGCTTGGAACACTGCCCGCCCCGTGATTGACAGCTACTTTGAAGATGGAGTCATAGAACGCTCATTCGTGTGGTATGTGTGTCTTTAAAGCCGCATATTCATTGGGAAACAAAGTTTGCAACATTTTTTGTGTTGCAGAAACATGTTGACATTATGGTTTAATGTTCCGTATTCATGGTAAACAATGTGACGCAAGTGTTGCTAAACTTTGTTTCCAATGAATACGGGGCTTAAGATATTTGTTATTATTATATTAAATCATTGCATAGAAATAGCATCGTGACCATACTTACAACGCAAAGCTTATATACGTGCAACTTTCTAGGCCTAAAAATAGGCAGACAATAGAGGGTGCATCTGATAGTTCAGTCACAGATTAGAGAAGTTACTATGTAACAGATGTTTCACTCTCCGAGATCAATTACACAATTTTGAGCTTAATATCCGTGACGGTTGTGATCAATCCGTGCCGGCTGGTTTCTTAGTTCTGCGCGCGGTAACAACTGACCGGCGAAGTGGTGCCGGGACCACGCGAAAGTGTAGTCATTAATCGCTGTAAGTACGGTCGAATGTAGGAGGCCTGGTTCAATCAATGCAAATACAAATAGACCCGGCTTTCCAAAATGAAATGGAAGGGTACGGTACACACAGGGAGTATTGTATAGATTATTATATTATATATTCACTGTCATTTCACTAACCATTTTTTTTTTCAAAAACCAACAATTCAAAAAGGAGAAAATCTTACAACCGACTCCAGGATCGAGCCCAGGGCTTAGCCCAGAGTAAATGTTGATAGGTTGCTACGCTACCTAGTTTTTACGGTAGTTATGTACAATCAACCGTCAATCATTTAGATATTCTATCTGAACAAATACACTAAATTCCACCACTGCCACTCTGTATTATTATATTCCTATAGGTAATGTCCCAGACTACGAAATTTTCTGTCGCCAAATTAAACGGATTAGAAGATTATACGTCATGGAAATTCGCAATCAAAATGTTACTAATTCGCGAAAAACGTTTCAAGTACACGTCTTCACTACCGGAGAAAGATGATTCTGCAGAACTAGAAAAGGATCAGGAGGCTTTCACGTTGATATGTCTACACCTGGAGCCGCATCTGTATCCGTATGTGCAAAGTCTTTCTTACGCTAAGGAGGTGTGGGATGCGTTGGCAGCTATTTTCGAAGATAAAGGTATAAACAGACGGATATCTTTAATGAATAATCTCTTAGATGAAAAGCTAGAGAATCACAGGTCTATGCACGAATATGTCGCATCGGTGATGAGTCACGCTCAAAAGCTGAAAGAGATTAATCAGAGCTTTGATGACGATTTGATAGCCGTAGTACTACTGAGAGGTCTACCTGATGAGTATAGACCATTGCGAATGGCACTAGAACACTCAGGTATGAAACTTACGTCTGAAAATGTACGTCAGAAGCTGTTACAAGAGGATTCCGGTCAGAGTTCTTCGAAAGATGCGTTGGATGCGAACTCGGCGTTAGTAGTAACAAGGAAACAAGTTCAGCATTCAGTTTTAAAGCTCAAGTGCTTTAGATGTGGCCAGAAAGGTCACAAGAAGGCAGACTGCTCGAAGCTGGTAAAGGAAGTAGATGGTGAAGGCAAATCAACGGTTTCTACGAAGTCGAAGAAAGTTGCATTTGGCTGTTCACTGTCGGTACACGATTCCTTCAGCCCCTCGGCATTTTATCTGGACAGTGGAGCGTCGAACCACATGAGTTTTCAGAAGCACTGGTTTAGAGACTTTATGATAACTGATAAGAATGTTGTGACATGTGCGAATGATGACAAAATGTCAAGTGAGGGTAAGGGTGACATTATGGTAAGGTTGAAAGGAGTTTTATTACCTATAAAAGATTGTTATTATGTACCCGGCTTGAAAGTTAATCTTTTATCGATTTCGAAGTTGGTGCAGAATGGGTGGAAGGTGATATTTGATTCTGATGGTTGTAGGATGTTTCACCAGTCGATAGGTCAAATTACGGGTAAGCTTGTGGTGACTGCGAGTGAAGTCTCAGGTATCTATAAATTGGATGACTGTTTTCCTGTTGTAGAAGGGGCTTTGGCTACGGTTCAAGCTGAGGACTCGTTGGCGCTTTGGCATCGGAGGCTTGGGCACGTAAATCTGGCTGATTTACAAAAGCTTCCACAGATCGAACTTGGAGGTAAAAGTGTAATGGATCCTTGTGTCGCTTGTATAAGAGGTAAGGCACATAGATTACCTTTTCCAAAGGGTGAAGCAGGGCGAGCTACTGACAAACTCGGCTTATTACACGCCGATTTGTGTGGTCCAATGTCGGAACGTTCTTATGGGGGTGCTCGTTATATGTTTATCATCGTGGATGATGTCACTAGGAAAATGTTTGTTTATTTTCTTAGGGAGAAGTCACAAACTTTGAATTTCTTCAAGGAGTTTGTGAGGCATATGGAGAATGAGACCGGATTGACAGTCAAACGACTGAGAACGGACAATGGGACAGAATTTGTTAGTAAAGATTTTAATGCATTTCTTTCCAGTAAGGGAATAAGGCACCAGTTGACGGTCCCCTACACTGCTGAACAGAACGGAGTCGCGGAGAGGTCGTTGCGCTCTGTAACGGAGATGGCACGTACTATGCTCATGGATAAAGCGCTAAATCAAAAGTTTTGGGCAGAAGCTTGTAACACAGCGGTATACGTGAAAAACAGACTGCCTCATAGCGCTAATAACGGTAAGATTCCGGAGGAGTTGTGGACAGGGAAGGTACAAAAGCTGGATCATATGAGAGTTTTTGGGTCAACGGCGTATGTGCATATTCCAAAGGAGAAGAGGAAGAAATGGGACGCTAAGGCAAATAAATATATCTTCGTCGGTTATTGCGAAGATACGAAGGGTTATCGCTTTGCGGATTTTAGCAATCCTAGACGGATAATAACAGGAAGAGACGTAACATTTATTGAAAGTTCCGATTTAAAGACGTCGGCAACTGGTTCAAATGTAAGGTCGTCATCTCTCTTAAAGACTGTAGAAAAGGAAGACAATGCTGTTGTATGGGAAATCGGTGATTCTTCACGAACGGTTCCTCGTACGTCAATGGCAGAAGATTCTTATTATGAAGATTCGGAAGAGATCGCAGAAACAACAGGTGTACAAGTAGAAGCTAGCGCGGTACCTACTCGTGCAGCTGAGTCTGAAGATCTTAATGAGGCTTCTAGGCAAGAATCTATCATTGAGGATCGTACAGCTGAAAGGACCGGTACAGCTGATGTGCATGAAGCGGTAGGACCTAGGTATCCTCTGAGGAATAGGTTGCGTAACGCACACAGCGGACTGTATTGCTACCATAGTACGCAGGAAGTAGAGGAAGAACCACGATCATATAAGGAAGCATTACAAAGGTCTGACAGTCATGAGTGGCAAGCAGCAATGGAACGAGAGTTGGCGTCTATGAAAGCGCACGACGTTTGGAAGGTAGTTGAGAAACCACCAGAAACCAAAATAGTGGGAAACAAATGGATCTACAGGTATAAGTTTGATGCGGACGGAAACCTGACTTACAAAGCCAGACTGGTCGCGAAAGGTTTCACGCAGTCATACGGTGTGGATTATTTTGAAACGTTTTCACCCGTCGTAAGAAGATCAACTCTAAGGTTATTGCTGGCGTTGGCTGCTGAAAATGATTTAAAGGTGCATCATTTCGATGTAAATACTGCGTTTTTAAACGGTGATTTACACGAGAAGGTTTATATGCAATTACCCGAAGGTTTTGACGGAGAAGGTCGAAAACAAAAAGTTTGTTTATTGCAGAAAGCAATATACGGTCTCAAACAAGCAAGTCGCTCATGGAACGAGAAAGTAAATGATGTTTTGCTGTCAATGTCATTTACACGTTCAGAGTTAGATAGTTGTTTATATTATAAAGATGATATTTTTATTTGCTTGTATGTCGATGATTTTATTATATTTTTTGAAAATATGGAAAGTAAGCAGAAGCTATTGACAGGACTGCGGAAATACTTTCAAGTGAAGGATTTAGAGGAAGCTCGGCAGTGTTTAGGCATGAGTTTAGAACGAGGTAAAGAAGGTACGTTTTTCTTACATCAGAAGAAGTTTATTGATATTGTTCTAAAGGATCATGGTATGAATCAATGCAAACCAGCAAAAACTCCGCTGGAACTGGATCTGCATAAGGTTTTGGCAGATGGGGGTGGAGAGGAGTTGAATCGCCAAGAACAATTACGATACCAGTCGTTGGTTGGTGCATTAAATTACCTAGCCTGTAACACGAGGCCCGACATCTCAGCAGCTGTGAGCTTCTTAGCTCAGTATAATTCATGTTGCTGATCGATACACATGAAGGCGGCTAAGCGAGTTCTACGCTATTTACAGAGTACTCGGAACTTAGGCCTTGTGTTTCGGAAATCAGTAGATAAATGTAACGGTAGTCATTATATTACAGGTTACGTAGATGCAGACTGGGGAGGAGACATTAAAGACAGGAAGTCTTATTCGGGATTCATTTTTAAGGTTGGAGCGAATATGATCTCTTGGGAATGCAGAAAACAAAACTGCGTGTCACTTTCGTCAAGTGAGTCTGAATACGTCAGTTTATCTGAAGCATCCAAGGAAGCTGTGTACCTGCAGAGGTTGGTGAGTCATGTGATTAAGAACATGAACTCGAAAATTGTCAAGTTGTTTGTAGACAACCAGAGCGCCATATCGATGGCGAACAATCCTGTTGCTTACCGGCGGACGAAACACATAGACATAAGGTATAATTTTGTTCGTCATTGTGTTAGTGAGGGTTTAATTCGGTTGGAGTACATCCCAACTGAAGACAATTTAGCCGATGCTTTAACCAAGCCATTGCCTCGCGTTAGGTTTGAGAGGTGTGTGTATGGTTTTGGTTTAGCCTTGAGTGCTTGAGCAGAGTTGAGCATGCTGTGGGTGAGTACATGATGGATGGTTGCTTGAGAGGAAGTGTTGATAGGTTGCTATGCTACCTAGTTTTACGGTAGTTATGTACAATCAACCGTCAATCATTTAGATATTCTATCTGAACAAATACACTAAATTCCACCACTGCCACTCTGTATTATTATATTCCTATAGTAAAGGGTCATAGTATGAGGTATACAAGAAGAAAAAAAAAAAAAAAGTTTGTAAGAGATTGCCCTGTGCGATAAGACCGCCCATTGTACACTTTGTTTGAAAATGTTTGTTCTGTATATATTTTTTTATGACGTACAATAAAGAATGTAACAGCTAGACCATAAGCAGAAACTTGAAATCATGCATGCTTTTCGAATGTTTGGAAATTTTGGGATTGATACCATTACACGGGGTAAATACGAATGCAGGGGTGAATGGGAACAAAACTTTGATTAGGATTTTAACTGTGATTCCACTTTAGGTATTGGTTTCAAACGGAGCATCGCTTTTTTTTATAATTATTTAATGCTAGCTGTATCCGCGGCTTCGCTCCCGTGAACTGGCTACCCTAACTACCAATTTTTTTCCGCGGAGAATCTTAACACCGCCAATCGGAAAATGACGCCAAATGCACAACGCCATCGAATATGGAGTTCAACTGTCCGAGTATCTGAATTGCATGTGTTGTGATATTCTAATTCTTGGACACTTAAAATTCATTCTTTTGATAGAGTGATTAGATTCCGATGAAAAAAAATACTAAGGAAAACATCAAGTTACGCACAATTTTTATGTAGAAAGTTATCTACATTGTTTTACTACATTTTACGTGATGCGTGCACAACCAAACAGAAAAAAATATCCAAAAATGCTGGAAATGGTTTCTGTTGTTTATCCTTTAACACCGTGGCTATTTTTTTTTGGTAATATTTTCATTATAAAAAATCGAATTTTCTCCAGATTATATATGTATATATGTTATGATTGATTTATATTGAAGTACCTTCTAAAACTGCAAACTATTTTAAAATAACGTGAAAATGCCCTTCAAGGTTTTGTTTCTATTCACCCCGTGTAACGGGACCACGGCTATCACAGAGGCATTAAAGGCGACTTCTGAGATGACAACTAGAAAAGAGAGTATGGTAGGAGAAGACCATGTTGCGCCAACCCCAAATAAATTGGAACACAACAGCAAGAGAATAATGATTACGTTTGCATGAACTTTCAAAACTTCTTTATTTCTCCAAATAACCTTAAGTTTTCTACATTCCAGCACATTTGCGTTGGTGGATGAGAGCTTGGAATGCGTGCTGGTAACGGTATACAACTGGGCTGATGGCCGTGGGACTATCATCGGAGATTGTGTGGCCATACCCGAGCCATTGATGCGGACACACAAGCATGAGTCGGAAGATGTGGTATGTTACCGTCTGATTTATTGGATTTTAGTGCTGTATGGGGATTTTTCTGAAGGAGCGGGTGTGTTTTGAAATGAGAGCTACCGTTTTTGTGCCCACCCGTTGGCGCCACTAGCAAGTGAGGTCCTTAAATATAGCTGTTAAACAAAGATTGAATTAACATAATTTCTAATGCCGTAGAGTAAACCGCAGTCTTGCGTAGCCCCCTTTTTTTTATAAAAAAGGCGGATAACATTTTCCTAAACATAAAACTATTAAAGCAAAGGTTGGTAAAACCCCTACCTATCTTAATCTGTCATATTTAGAGAAACTTCACAACATTACAAAAGTAGTAAATAAAATCACGCTACAAGCCAAAAAACGGTGACTTTTGACATTTTGAAGACCCCACTCTACATCAGCGCCCCTAGCGGTAAATTTAAACGCGATATTTTTTAGTGGTTGAAGAAGTTTGCAGTATGTGGAATGTCAAGATTTTGTGTTTAGTATCAAGCGTCTGGTAGTTCCTAGAATCTATATGGAAGATTTAACAGACGAATTACAATTGGCGAATTGATTTGGCAACATGAACCCGGTCAGGGCGAACTTAAAGGGCCTAACATTTGCACTAAAATCCAGAATACTCACGGAAGATTACAGATACTCACATAGACATATTTGGACAGGCAATAATCAATGTAAATATATTATATTGCCTGAAAACACCATTCTGTTATTATAGACTTCATGCACAAAAGATACAAATGCGGACAATCTTTAGGCATTAAGCCCGCTGAGTAATTTGTTATTGAAGGCGAAGCTGGTTAAGGACAAGACTATGTCCAGCAGTGACCGTTTTTCGACTGAAATAACGGTGATGCCGACAAACACTAAATGAGTCGACTAGCAGATCAACACATCTATACTGATATTATAAAGCTGAAGAGTTTTTTTTGTTTGAACGCGTTAATCTCAGGAACTACTGGTTAGAATTGAAAATTTATTTTTGTGTTGGATAGTCCATTTATCGAGGAAGGTTATAGGCTCTATAACATAACGCTACGACGAATAGGAGCGGAGCCTAAATGAAAAATGTTGCAATAACGTGTAAAATTATTCCTTTTTGAGAGCTTTCGTTGCATGCGCTGCGTACGCGGTTAAAGTTACGCAACATTCATGTATGTAGGATAGATAGGGTAGGTAGGTAGCCAGTTGACGGGAGCGAAGCCGCGTGGGATAGCTAGTTACAAATAAAGATTCTCATTTTATACGACAAATCATTCTAACACAAACCACCAACAATTTCAGGCCTACAACTTCAAATCGATCCGCGTGAACAACCCCCTACTTCTTCTCCTGAACGGCAAGCGTGTCTCACGTAACCAGTACGCGTGCACCCGCGTAACTAGCACGTACGAGATACACTGAAGTTCGAAGAAGATGACCAGGCCCCGAGGAGAAGAGCCGAGAGCTGCAGGTTCGTCTATGCTAAAGATACGACATTAGCTGATGAATTTTGGAACGGGTTATCACGGTATATTATTAAAAAAATCATCGCTTACCATCAGGTGAGATAGTGGTCAAGCGCGAGCCTATTGATAATAAGAGAAAAAAAAAAAACTAACCATATGATGAGTTCACTGATAAGCAGATTCTAAATTCATATACTCTACAGGAAATTTGAATTAAAAATAAATACCTGTTTTCGCCGAGGGTTAGGCCAGGGGTCACCAATTACTTTTCTTTAGGGGCCCGTTTTTTAATTTAATATGACTGTCGCAGTCAGGCAGGTTTAAAGCCACCCTCAGCCTTTACGTCGTCACGTGTATTTGCTTAGTTCAAATTGAAATAATAAACATAATTTGTAAAAAAAAACCGACCAAGTGCGAGTTGGACTCGCGCACGTAGAGTTCCGTACCATTATCGCAAAAAAACGTTTGTTGTATGGAGCCCCACATATTTATTTTAATCTGTTTTAAGTATTAGTTGTTATAGCGTCTGAAATTCATCATTTGTGAAAATTTCAGCTGTCTAGCTAACACGGTTCATGAGATACAGCCTGGTGACAGACAGACGGACAGTGAAGTCTTAGTAACAAGGTCCCGTTTTTACCCTTTGATTACGGAACCTTAAAAAAGATACACATTAATGAAGATTTTGTTGAGACACAGATATACATTAATGAAGATTTTGTTGAGACCATTCTTCCGTTGTTGAATCTTCAGTGAGAACAAAGCGAGTTAATTTCATTGTAATATTTACTTAAGGTTCACACAAAATAGATCGGCGGTCCGGATCCGCACCACGATCCGCCATTTGGTGACCCCTGGCTTCGGCAGTTGTACACCCTCATTTCGTCTGTCAATTTGAATTAAGAATCTGCTCATCAGTGTTAAAACTAACCATTATGGTTAAAAAGTTTTACTTAATAATGCCAAAATGTAAGCCATTGATCACGTTACGTCTCGATAGCGCTTGCCATATTTTTTTGACATTTTATCAGTAGCTATCGCGACGGTTACTTTGATAGAATGTCAATGGTTTAGAGCCTCTGGAACTAGGCATATTTACGCAAATATTTGCTTTAAAGGTCTGTTCAAACTGAAACGAATACCGCGCGAGATGTTACCATGACTTAACAAGTCAAGTTTAAAAACTGCCTAATATTTTTTTTTCATGTTTTTTAAACTACATAATTTTTCTTGGTTTCTAGTACTAGACACGTTTCGATCGACAATCTATCGAACACGTAATTATAACACGATATCTTGCGAAGATACCCCGATTCAAACAGTGAAACTCCCATATCATTTGAACGGCTCAACCGACTTTTGTCAAACATAGAATAGAACACTCTTGATAATGTCAACATTCAAACAAAAAAAACTAAATCCAAATCGGTTCATCCAGCCAGATACATCAATAGACACGTCAAACTTATAACACACCTCTTCTTCCGTCGGGGGTTAAAAATAAACTATATCTGTCAGCTTCTATTTTTTTTTTTTTTTTTTTAAACTTTAAATTAAGCGATTGCCTATCAGACCTCCTCAACATAGTCAAGACTGGTGACCGATTTTCGGACTTCGAACTATCCGTAACTACAATGAGGATGTCACGCGACTATCGCGCCAGTTTGAAACCCTCCAAATTATTTAGTTGACACAACGGGTGTGAGAGAAATTCGTTCTACATCTCGAGCGGGATTCGCCTTAGTTTGACCAGAGCTTTATTTCGTGAATGCAAAATTAACTTTATTTAACGATAGTATTTAAAAGAGCGAAAATAAATTCAAATTTAAAGGTTTAAAAAATACTGAATATGGCTTACTGACATACTAAGTTGGCGACAAACAGTGGGCGAATACAAATGTTTAAAAATAGAAAAAATATAACCCCAAATCCAATTTAAGTGTGTAACTATATTATTACCGCAGCTCACAAAAACCTCCTAAAACAGGGATGGCGAACCTTTATTAGAAAACGAACCATTTAATTTATACACATATTTTTTTGTGTGACAATGAAGTTCCACCAAAAAATTTTGACCTTGTCTTAATTGACAAAAAATATAACTCTAAATGCAATGAATTAATCAATTCTTTATTTGCACCCAGAAATTCTTACAGCAATCCTAATATTTATTTACAGTTTTATAAAAATTTAAATAAAAGTAGGACTTGGTATCGTTTATGCTGTTGCCAATTACGTAGACTCTAAATAACCTTCATTTTAGCGTGTCCAAAATATTTTGTCGTGTGCCACCATAGGCACGCGTGCCATAGGTTCGCCATCCCTGTCCTAAAAGGTATTACTCAAACCGGATAAATAGTTACTTAGTATAATAGTCGCCCATTCAGTACATTTTTCGCCCGGTTAATAATTTCCCTTTATTTAACAAGGATAGGGTATTTTTTGTGTTCTTCAAGTAGCGCAAATATTTTGTCAAATACGCCAACAGCCAAAAGGTTTATCGTAATAATCCGTTTTGTCGTAGTAACTGGTATAATAACTCCCGGGGCAGAAATATGAAGTCGGAGTTTGGTAGATGAACTATTTGGTGCAAGGTTACGTACACGTGCCAAATAATAAAATACTCTAAAACAAAGAACAGAGAGAATAGATTCGAATGTGTGATATTAAATACGCGGTGATAAAAATAAAACTTATGGTCTGAATATCATTTACTTAGACTCCACTTCATAGTGAGAAAAATCTTATCGAGCTTCTTCAGAAAGGACTGAAAACTTTTTGTGAGTGATGAATGATGACCTAATTCTAAGTATTTATTATTTGCAAAAAAAATACATGTAGAAGAAAACCGGTTTTCACGGTATTCTGTCGATCTAATCGAAATTCTGAAACAATATTAAAAATCATGTTTAATCAACAGAATAATAATAACTTTAATATGACTTAGAAACCTCTTGGTGTGAAAGTGCACAATTATCTAAATATAAAAATTTTTAGGAATGTTTATATAAAAGAATTAATCCTATTTTAAAATACTATAAAACCGAATAAACGATTTGTGCACTTTTATTCAAGGATTTATTAAAAACATTAATAACTTTACAGTACATTTCTAATAAAATTGTAATCTCTTAAACATAATCAATATAATAATAAAATAGTTAATAATATTAATTAATTGCAAGTTTTCACATTGTTGGCGCCATGTTTTTTATACTTATCTAAACTGTAAGTTATTATGTTTTCTGTTGTAATCAAGTTAAGTATATTTTGGTCTAATTTACAATATTTACACATATTTGATTGAGAGTTTAAAATATAGAAGAAGAGAGAAAAGACGAGAATGCGAATGTTTTACTTTAATAGAAAGAAAAATAAAAATTAAATGTAATCACAGCTAGCAATAAAGTATTTAAAAACGGCAAAATAATATCCAGACTAGAACTAAACGACCAACAAAAAAGATGAGACCACTGACTGAATCGTTATAGCAAAAGACAAAAAAGTACTAATTGTCTCGTTTTTGTGATGCCTTAGGCCCAATTTTTTGATCGATAGTTAACTCAACCAATGGTTAAATATTTGGTCAAACAATTGTTGGCATCACAAATGGTGAAATAAATTGACCGACATTTGAAATTATGGTTAGCATATATAACCTTTGGTTGAGTTAACTAACGATCAAAAAACTGGACCTTAGTTGGGATAAATAAAGTACCAATCCAAATTTTGGTCGGTACTTAAATTTGTATGAAGAATGATCTCTTTAACCCCTTAGGGAAATTTTGATAATAGTGCTGAAAATGAAATGAAATTCATAAAATTAAATATACTAGATCGAGGATCGCCTTTGTCATATCAATTGGAAATGAAGTATATTTTGTATGGATTTATCTAGAAAGTAATTTGGCTATGGAAGGCAGTGATACAAGTGATCTTGAGGAAGACTGTGATCTGAGCGATTGCGACCACGGTAGAACGATCAATGCTCTGAAAATATTTACATGGAAACTGAAAGTCAAAATCATTTATTATAATAAAATCATTAAAAAGGTAAGTACTTTTGAATTGTCAAGCAAAAGATGAAGCTTGTTGCACTCTTTTCAATCAGTTGAAGTTAATTACAAAGTACTTGGTTACAAAATTCTTGCTGGAAAATTTGCATTATTATAGGATATTATAGCATAGTACCATGTAGATCCCATTGTTACTGCGCGTCCACGATAGCTGCGTGGTTTATTTGTTTCCCAGCCAACAACACGGTAAACTTTACTGTGCATCTCGCTGGTATGCGACCCCACTCCCGCCTACCCGCGCATCGCCCTGCTTTACCTCGTGCTCCAATAGCGACAGTCGAACGTCAGAGTGACGTCACAGCGCTAGGTGCACAGTTAAGTTTACCGTGTTGTAGCGTCGGTCGCAGTAGACAAAATCCTGCATATATATTTTCATACTATGCGAAGTACATTGTCGTCGGGATATTGTGGATATGAAATTTCGGATCTGGATACGGATACGCATATAGAAATAATATTTTAGGTATCGGTTTCGGATACGGTGCCAGATATGAAATTATTTCGGATTATCCGTTTGTTTTGGATAATTTCTGTTACGGATGTTAAATTTTTCTAATAAACAAACATGCAAGTGACGCGCATGGCTAGTGTTTCGGCTGAGCCGGTCAGCAAACTCTGTCATAACGTGTTTCATTTAGACCCCGCCCCTATTCGAAACTATCCGAAACCATTTATATCGGATACGGATACGATTACGGATAAATGTTTATTTCAGATATCCGTTAGTTTCGGTTAAGGTTCTCCGTAACATCCCTGATGTGCATTGCTTAGACCTTAGGCTGCTCTGGATCTGTTCCTTAATTAAACAGATCATGATCGCGATCGCTCAGTGTTCGGGGACTAGAAATTATTAGGAATACGAAGGAACATCTAGCTTTTTAAAAAGCATAGTTGAAACAGAAATATTGAAAGATCTTAAAAAGTTTAGTTGATTTTGTGTGCGAGCTTTTAAGATCTCTAAATAAATATTTGTTATTTTTATAATTTAATATTTAATTTGTTCTCTGGTTACTTTTGATTTACGCTAAGCTTAGTTAGATTTGAAGTCAAGCTTTATAATAATAATTATGTGACGATTTAATGTCTGTATTAATAAATGTTAAAAACTAAATTAAAACTAATGTAGTATTTAAAATTGTTTTATTGTTATTTATAATGAAATACTGGTATTTACAACGTTCAGGTAGATTTGAAAATTATTTCTATGTTTTTATGAAAATATCAAGTATTTTTAAGTAGCTGGTATTTGACCACAGAAAGATTCTCGGATGAGTTTACTAACTGAAGCACAAGATCTGTATCTTATGTTTCAGATAATAACCTCTTAAGTTGATAAGTTTTTATTACTAGTATTTGGTGTTCTGAAAATTCTTAGGATAACATCGAATTACTCTATCACACATTTAAAAAATGTTATTTTAATTTAAGTAGTAACTAACATAACTCTATAAAATAAACATTGGTACTTAGCTGAACACGACGGAAATCTTCAAAAATTATACTAAGCGTTGACTTCCCATAGTAACAAATCATTCTCTACAACTTCAGCAAAACCATATGCTTTACGACTATCTTTGAATATAGGCCTTAGGGTCTTCAAATTAAGGCCTATTAACGCTCCTTCGTCCATCAAACTGTTTAGCTTGCTGACTAAAACTGCGTTGTAGTTTAGTCTTAGAAGACTTGGTCTTGAGTATAAGTATTGGCTGTCTCTGAGATTGGTTCTTGCCCAAGTTTCTATGGTCTTGTTTCCGCTTGCAATCTGTGTGTGTGTGTGGTTATTAGCGATATTTGAGCGAATATCTTTATTAGTATAGAGTAGGAATAGTAAAGGGCTAAGTATGCTGCCCTGTGGAAAACCATTTTATTGTTAATTCCGCTAGACTCTTACTTTGATAAGATTTTGTTTTCTTTTTATCTTTTTTAAGTGAATGGAGAAAAAAAATGGCGCTTAAACATCGTCGACACCACTATTTCGCCATTTGACCATACATTTCTTTAGGTGTGATATGGTATATTGTGCTAAATTCAATCAAATGCTTTTCTTACTTCTGGGAATAATGAGAAAACTCTTTAGATGTTTTTAGCAAAATTCATTCAATGCCAAAAAATGATATTTTAAACTTACCCTAATTTCTCCAACTTGCTTGAGGAAATATGAGGCGAAGTAGAAGCGAAGGTTGGCAGGACCCGTCCGTCTGGCATTGCGCACCGACATATATGAACGCAACATTTCGAAACCACGTCTTTTGTATTTGAACACCTGGAAAACATAACCGGTAAATTTAGTATTATACTGATAGGTTTGGGAAAACTCAAGTTCACGGTAGCTTACATTTTTGATTCGTAACGACAACAGGGAAAGGATAATCTTTTTAGGGTCGTTGTAAAAAATACTTCAGAGTCAAATGCCTATGCTATATCATTTCTCCATTTGCTTAAACTACATTTACCCTTATTTACAGCTGTTCGAGCATTTCTGGGTTGTTCAGAGTCTTTCTCGGTGAGAAATAATTGTGCAACCTCTTCAAAATCTCATTTTCTATAAAAACTTAGTAAGTCAACATATACCTGGTAAATAATATTCCCCGTCACGTAAGACTCAATATAATGCGTCCCATAGCTCTTCATAAACTTCCTGACATCGGCCGTATCAGTGACATTCAGATCTTCAATAGCTCTCAACACATAGTCTTTTACCGCTACTCCGTCTAAATTCCCCAGTTCTACAATCTTGTGGATTTTGGTCAGTTTGACTAGAACGAAACAGCAGTCAGGTTTTGGATCGTATTCGATGCCGAAAGTTTTCATTATCTCGTCGTGTATCCAGTCTCCCATGAAAGCTTTCCAGGGCTTGTCTGCTCTGTAAAAAGAGGAGTTTATGTACAACACGCACATCTTAACTGTGCACCTCGCTAGAATGTGACCCCAATACTGTTTACCCGCACGTCGGCCCGCGTTCGCCTTGTGCGCCAATAGCGAGTCTCGAACGCCAGAGCGATGTCACAACACCAGATGCACAGTTAAATTGACCGTGATATTTTTATTAGTAAGAGCTGTATTTTATCGTCATATGGATTCTTTTTGATTTGTTCATGCTAATTTAAGCGTGGAGTATTTCATTTTATAGCCGCCATTGTTCTAGGTTTTATCCGCATTATAATGGATGATTACAAATCAAAAGCACTTATAAGGAATCGAAAGAGTTTTAAAGAATAATGTGATACTATAGCTGACTAAACTGTTTGGGTATCATATCGTACTCCTCTCTTTCGGTTAACGGATTGGTTGAGATGATAATACTCATATGAGATGTGTTTGCAAGGTGCTACAAATTAATTAGGTGCCACACCATTTCAAAATAATTGAAAAAAAACATAATTTCTGCTTCCCTCTATATCAAAACAAGAGACAGAACAAACAAGGCCAATAGGCACAAAGGTTCGTTTACAACTGGGATAAGCCCAGTTGCCTAGCACTACGGATAAAAATAACATCAATATTAAGTAATATTATTCACCCTTGTATATGAAAATTCTTGAAGTACGCGTCGAGCAACTCTTCAAACGTCTCGCACAGTAGCAGTTCCATGTTCGTGATACCGTCGGCATCGCCCATGGTCTCTTTACTGGTGACATTGGAGAACACTCTTATGTTCTTCTCACTGAAGGGACCTATCGGGTCGTCGCCTTCTTCTCCTTCGTAGTCTGCTGATATCACTTGCGTTACTTGGGATAGATCGCCGTAACTGTGGACAGTTTGACGTGTCATTAAGGTTGATATTTTCATGTTCAGTGTCTTTTTTAACCGACTTACCAAAAAGGAGGAGGTTTCTTATGTTTGTTCACCGATATCTCTGTCAATTGTGGACTGATTTTGAATTTTTTTTTTTAATTTGGTGAAGATCTGAAGAAGAACTTCGGCGATATACTTACAACAGAACTCTTCAATAAATAACGGAAAATCTCTCGGGATTGCTGCAGTCGCATGTCTGTTTATTGTTTATACCCTTTCATAACATAACGCCAGTACGCTCTAAAGGGGTACGCAGATGTGTACAGTTCACCTTGGTACACTCTCATTTCACCGGTTATGTTCAGTTTCATGATATTCGGGTAGTCTATTCTGGCGTTAAAGGTTCCTTACGTAACTATTTACCTATTAGGTAGGTACAACTAAAAAGTGAAAAATTATAAAACTTTTTTACAAAAAAATACTGTTGACTTCCAAATAACAAAACTACAAAGTGAAAAATAACTTTATTTTTGGCAGTCGGTGTCCATAACGCAAAATATTGGTACCTACGAAAGACACCGACTTCCAAAAATTTTGACTTCAGGGCTATTAAGAAGTTTGGCGATAACTATATGATTACTGCGCACTTGCAGCCTAATTGCGTGATTGAATTCGGCAAAGCAAAGGGTATGACAGCCATCAATCGACCAATCACATAGACGGAAATCCTCATCGCGTCTTTAATCTCGCATGTGATTGGTCGCTTGTTGGCTTAAAAACCCTTGGCTTTGCCGAATTCACTTACGACATTATAAATAAATTAATAACTACTTAATATTATAAATGTTAAAACCTGTTTATTTTGAGGTTTTTCAATCAGCCTCGTCTCTAAGCCTGAAATTATAAACGCGGGTAGACCATGACCTTTTTTAGTTTGGAGAAATGCTCATGCATAGGTACTGCGCTACCACGGGGAGATAGCGCAGTTATGTGGGACTCTAACCCACTAAAACTCCACGGTGTCCTCCTGTGCCGCTTATGGCGGGAACACGGGCACGCGTTAGCACTCACCGCGAACCCGCCGCGGCTGTCCATCACCGGACCCTCCTCTGGGGAGTACCCCCTATCACCGGCGCATCAGAACACACAGTACGCCTTGGGGTCATTAGGACATAGGATATTTTTTTCCCCGAAGTATGTTCCTTTAGATATTTAAACGCGTGACAACACATTTCGAAACCATTCTAATAAAATAAAACTACCGAAAATGCGAATCTGTACACGGTGGTGGATATCACACCTAAACTCGCTAAACATTTTGGGAATACGTTCATTTCGCAGCCTGTTTTTCCTGATAGCTACAAACTGGGGGTCTTTAAGTCAAGAGTGAATATGTTAATTCTAGGCAAGCGTGCTTCAGCATCGACCATCATCGCTTACCATCAGTTGAGCTAGTGATCAAACGCGAGCGCATCAAGAGTACAAAAATCTACTGCCTAGATTTATTAATTACATACTTTATTAAAAAGATATTAAAAGAAATACATCTTTACACTCGGGTATGTCCGAAGCGAGTTTATCATCGTACAAACTTAGAGTATTAACCCTAACCAAAACATGTAACATCCGTTTATCAAATAATAATTTAGCATCAAAATAATAGACTAAACAATATGAATTATTTATGACGCAAAAGTTTGTGATAAGAGTAATCTTCACATGTTTTAAACTATGAAACATAACGGGCCCTTTATACTCCCAATTAGATTCTGAACAAGTTCAAAATATCTTCATCTTCAATTTTTTGATTCAGACATCAAAGTGTTCCACACAAACGCACAATTCCAAGTAATCACTCGAAACAAAATTTGTTACACAAATTTTCCTTAAACTTTATAAACTGTATTTAAAACGCACTTTAAAACACATTTTAACAAACCAAGACTTACTTCGCAAACACATCGATAGCGTTTCCAATATTCAAACCATAGCCCAGATCATCTTCACTGTAGCACAGCACAGAACTGAATAAAACCGCGAAATAGAACAAGAGCATATTAAAAAACATATCTTGTAGTTATAAACCGCGGCGACGCGGCTAATAAACTGAGTTTTTTTCACATTTTGCTAATAGCTCGACAAAGTAAACAGCTTGTGAACTTGACCTAACAGATTAGTTGGTTGGTACTTATCAGTGGAACAGGGGTGACGAACCTTTTTGTAAACAACTAACTATGGTTGGTTAAGAAAATTTTGGTTGATGATTTTGTCCCTGTCTGGGAAATTTTAAAGCGTTACTATCAAAGTATGTATGTATGTATGTTCCTTATAGACTTCGAAACGGCTGGACCGATTTTAATGATTTTTTCAGACAATCTTTAGTTTGACCCAGCGGATAATCTTGTAAAGTTTGCATTTTTTTTAACTGTGGACGCGGGCGAAGCCGCGGGCAGAAGCTAGTAACATATAAATGGGATTATAGTAGTAGTCACACTAAACACACTTCACACTAATATTATAAACGCGAAAGTTTTGTGAGTGTGTAAGTGTGTTTGTATGTTTGTTACTCTTTCACGCAAAAACTACTGAACGGATCTGGATGAAATTTGGCGCAGAGATAGATTATAGTCTGGAATAGCCCATAGGATACTTTTTATCCCGGGAATATTTTCCCTTGAGATAATTTTCGACATTCACGCGGGCGCGCTGGCAGAAGATAGTTAAAATATTAATACTTTAAGACTTGTTTTACTGCCTCGTTGGTCTAGTGCAGAGATGGTGAACCTACGGCACGTGTGCTAGAGGTGGCACATGACAAAATTTTTCGGGCGCGCCAATATAAGGTTATTTAGCAACTAAGTAGATTATTTGAAACAGCAGGCATGACATCGGCTTCTACTTTTATATCGACAAAACATAAATCTGTAAATAATATTATTGCCGTACGAATTTTGGGTTGCAAATAAAAAGTTAATAAGTAGCATTGTTTTTATTAAGTCACCAATTCATGATTCTTTGGCGGCACGGCATTTTCACATTTATAAAAATATGTAATTTAATGGCACGTTTTCTAATAAAGGTTCGCCATCCTTGGTCTAGTGGTAGCAGCAAACGTTACTGCTGAGCTTGGGTTCTGGTGTTTGAATACAGGGTCGGGAATGTTGTTTTTGGAATTTCTTAGTAGCAACCTTCGTCTGGACTTGTGCCTAGTTGATTGCAATAAGCTTGCTATGCTATATGCTATATTTGACCCATATTTTTTGCTTTATCAAATGAATAAAAAATAACAAAGATAAAGCGCATCAAAGTTCAGGAGTGGGGGCTTGTGACGTCACTTTGTCAGTATAATGTGACGTCACACGATATTTCAACGCACTGTATCGTGGTAATTTTTAGTTTACGTGGCAAATGAAAAAATACGTGTCCATTTGTCTAATATTTTTAGGTTATCTAACTGACGGACTAAATAGATATTTTTTGTCAACTACCCTGTTATGACATGATATCTTGCGAAGACACCCCGATTCAAACAGTAAAAAGCCCATAACTTTAGAGCGGCTGAACCGATCTTCGTCAAACATAGCTAATAACACTCTTGATAAAGCAATCTTTAAAAAAAAAAGCGAAACTAAAATCGGTTCACCCGTTTAGGAGCTATAATGCCACAGACAGATACAAAAACACACACGTCAAACTTATAACGAAAGGTGTTTTTCCGTCGGAGGTTAAAATATAAGTATTTTAATAGGTATTTGTTATCTCAATTCAGTATGTCACTGATGATATATCGTTAATTTTATTTCCATATCTTGGTACTTCACTGCATCCTACCGAAGGTTTGCTATCTCTGCTATATATGACAGCTCGCAACTCGCTTGCTGCAATAGATTGGCATGCATTTCCTGTTTGCAGAGCTTTATAGCACTTTATGCTGAGCAACTATGTCGTTTCTTCCTAGTAAGGTTTTAAGATAATTTATGTTCGTGAGTCAGTAAGAGTTTTGAGAATTTTATTTGTATTGTGGGGTTTTATGACACATTTCTAAGATACCAGTGTTTTATTTTTTGCATCTAGCAACACATTTTATCACAATATTTACTGGTTCTTAACAGAAAATTGGTAGTATTTTCTGCTTTATTATGTGAAGTTGTCTTTAAGGCTCTACCTTTCCAGCAACTAAAACTAAATTATCCTCTCCTTTGTTCTTGATCGTGCATTACACTCTGGTTTATTTGATTTTCAACCTGTTCTGTCCCACTACATAACAAGGGACTCTCTTCCTGCCTTCCATTCCTATTCCCGGTTTTGGGCAATCGTGGGTCAAATCTGTCGATAGATGACAAGCTCGTCCCGTATGATTAATATGGGCGACCATAGACCATTTTATTGAGACCAATAAATTATCAGCTGCTGATTTAAAGAAGGCCAATATTGCACTTTCAAGAGTTCCCCTTAAAGTTTATATTCCAATGGAAAATTATTAATACAACTTGCAATCATCTCAATATTGATGTAAGAAAAAATTAGTCTAATGTGTCATGGACATTTGATAATGTTTCTAATTGGATTCAATTGGTACTGATCGATTTGCTTAGTTTTTAGTTCGAAATTATCAATGTGTCCATTTATTTTAATAATTTAATGTACCTATAATTTCCATTGATAATTGGATGTTGATGGCTTTTAACTACATACCCAATCAACGCCTGAACATATCTCGAAATCTACTTGTTTGGTACAATAGCATTAGGTACAGTAGGTATTATGTGTGTGTGATTCTGAGAAATACCAAGTTTAATTAGTAAATGCTTACGTGTGAGTCAAATCCCGGCTATGACTGACTACTGATTCCCGAGAAGTGGTTACCTACTCACCCGATTGTCATGTTGGACTTGGTACCGTAAATTTAATTTGATCAGGCAACTGGGTTTCCTCTTTAACAAAGTAGATTAGGTGTGTACCGGTATTATATTTTTTTTTTGAAAATGTTTTTGATGATCTATTTTGTTAGTTTTTCTTTTGTACTGATTGATTCATCATTAGAATAGAATAGCATTTCTCAACCTTTTTCAGTCCACGGACCCATTGGAAATGAAGCACAATTTCAAGGAACAAAAAACACATTACATTCACCCATAAACTTGATAAAGAGGATTCTTTAAAATTACGTTTCAAAGCTGAATTACAGGATATTTTTATTTTTTTGAAATTTTGCCCCCACTAGGAATTTCTTCCTGTATTGTGGGTGCGTTTACGAACATATAAATTCACATACACAACACCCAGAGCCGGTACAACTATCTGTCGGTCATACACGCAGCGCAGCAGTCAATCGCTCAACCACTGCGCCAACCGTGCCGCCCAAATTGGTTCTCCTGTTCCGTTTTCAAGCCAGTGATGTCAGTAACATCTGTGTTAAAATATGTGTAAATGAGACTGTGAACCCCATACATATATTCACGGTCCCCCAGGAGTCCGCGGACCACAGGTTATGAAACACTGCAATAGAATATACTTTATTGTACCTAATAAACTCAAGTCTTTTACAAATAAAATCACTTTGCATGGATTTGTATAAAGCTTTATAAACACTTTCTGCCTTTGTCATATTCATGTAAATGGAGCAAGATAGCAATATATCGCTTGGGAGGGGCCTGGCACTGCTAGAGTGGATGTAACGATGACGAGTTTCTTGCTATTTAGGTGGGTAGGTACATTGGTAACCAATGATTTTTTAATATAAAGATTTCTATTCTAGATTTGGCTAGCTCTTAGGCATTTAAATACTTTCCTTATAAAATTCCGAGGTGCGTAGAACCATTACCTAGAAATAAATTGCGTCAGTTCTGAGAAACCACGTGCTCCTTGAGTTGAAAGATCATAGTTATGTGTAAACAATCACAGTAGGTAAATAAGAAGCGGTTATTAGCCCATATGTAGTATGCCTATCTCTATCAGACTATCAGTTCATTTGATCAACGGTTCCTGATAGAATGATGAAGAGTGAGCGAGCAACGCGAACGAACTCAGCCTCTGTCATCGCCTTCGAACCTAACCTATCCGTGTCGGGATGCCCTAAGTTCCCGAGCTCGCCTGTACCAGTAGATCTACCGTTTTTTTCTTCACCATTCTCTATTAGTCTTGAACTCTGTAGGTTGGTTTTAGGTCACTCGGAGAAGTAGGCGTCGTTGAGGCAACCGCCTCGATGCCTAAAACGCTGCAACCCCGCTGCTCCAAAGGCAGGTGGGTCTCCGGGGTCATGGGCGGTCAGATTGTGGTCCGCCCACCAAGTGACTCCAGGGAAGACGGTGGCACAGTGACCACGTGCTGCCGCGCACAGCGAGGCTCAAGGTTGGTGCATTATTAATCGCCGCCAGGGATGTGCCCTAACAGGCGTCGCACAGAGGGGGTACCGGGGTGGTCTTTTGAGCGGTCACCCTTCTACGTGCTACGTGATCGCCGGAGTGGTATTGGTGAGGTAAAAATCCCGCAGTCCCTGGTCTTCTCCCCACAATTCCCGGCGCCTTTTGAAGGTTGTTCCCCGTAAACAATAAAAAGGTAGGTTTTAGGTGTTTTTTCAGTACCTACCAATTATGTACCTAATACGAAATAAAACCATGGAGTCAGATCTATACTAACAACCTAACTAATCGTCGTCTGTACATAGAAGATATAAGAAAGAACTATTCTACAGTATCTCTATACAAATAAATAAAATTAATTGAAGTGGCGTTACGTTGACATCGACTCTCAATTTTGGCCCATACATTGAGGCAAAGGCTCAGCTGGCTGCCAAAAAGCTGGGCATCCTTGCAAAGGTGAGAAGGTACTTCACGCCAGAACAGCTGCTCAGCTTGTATCAAGCGCAAGTTCGATCATGCATGGAGTACTGTTCTCATCTCTGGGACGGATCTGACAAATACCAGCTTGATGCACTAGAGTCGATCGAAAAGCGGGCCAAGAGGCTCATCGGCGATGAGGCACTGGTTAAGTCAAAGCTCCAGAGCCTTGAACAGCGTCGCCTAGTTGCCAGCTTGTCGGTTTTTTATCGTTTACATTTTGGGGAGTGTGCGATGGAATTGCATGATCTAATTCCGCCCAGCCCGTTTCATCATCGAACTACCAGAAGTACGGCGATGCGCCATCGATACATGGTGGATACCCACCCATACGCACTAAACGTTTTGAGAATACTTTTATTATACGTACAGCTAAGGAGTGGAATTCCCTGCCAGCGTCTGTGTTTCCCGATAGCTACAATCTAGGGGTCTTTAAGTCAAGAGTGAATAGGTTACTTCTAGGCAAACGTGCTCCACCGTCGACCACATCATCGCTTACCATCAGGTGAGATAGTGGTCAAGCGCGAGCCTATAACAAATAAAAAAAAAAAAAAGTGTCTGTATGTAATATGAAAATAACAACGTTTTATTGAATGCATGTGAAAGTGTGTATGGCACTAATAACAACTACGCAATTTATAAGATTTTTGTCTGTGTGTTTGTGCTGGGTAATCTCCGAAACGGCTGGACCGATGTTCACGGGACTTTCACTGGTACTTAGCTGATGTTATAAGGAGTAGCATAGCTTACGTTTATTTTAGAAAAAGAATTACGGTTCCGCGTATAAAAAAAACAAAATCCATAACTAATTAGATTTTAGTTTTACGGGTTTGACGCGGACGAAATCACGGACAACACCTAATGTCAAATAATACTTTAATTGTTGATACATATATTTATACAAAAATGTGTAGGTACCTATTTATTATCTCATGTCATTTTCCTGTGGTGATAAACAAAATTTACAGAAAGCCATTGATTAAACTGGTAGATGAATAAAAAACAATATCCACTACCTATAAAATTAGAAGAAAAACAATTGGCAACGAATTAAATTGATAAAAGCTTAGGTTAAAGCTGATTTCCGAAGAATAACTCTGCCTTTGGTGTCAAAAAATACTTTATAGTTTATGTGTTAATTTTTATTAGCATTATATTTCTATTTCATATTCGCTACTATTTATCGAATTTGGATAGGTATTTCTCTCTTCTTAAAACTGTTTTTCCTTTAAAAAACTCAGTTCATTTTCTAAATAAAATTGGTCAACCAAATAAAAATCAAGGTTGGTTCAGACTCCATTCACGCGCGCCGATAACCCCGCCTCACCTCTTGTGTGAATTCACCCTTATCTCGTGCACACTTGTGAATTCGACTACTGTAGTAATAATCGTCTTTATTCAAGAGTTTATTTGCGTTTATTTTATAATGTCTTTGATTTTGTATTCGCAGTAGGATGGATAAAGAGAATCTGTTTTGGTTAGCAATTGGATTTATAATAAGCTAAATGATATGTTTGTCATTGGTAGAAGTTTTTGATGTCGAGATCTGATATTCTTGGTGCATTGGTTTTATTTCTCTGTTTGGTGCAAGCCCGCCACTGTATCCCAACTACTGCAACTCTTGAAAGCCAGAATCAACAATGGCAACCATCAGAATAGTGCCGAGTTAATGATTTGATTGATTATTATTCCATGCAAACGTAGTCTGGCGATTACTCCACTGTTTGACGATGTACGTTCAAAATAAAATATGATATCAATGCGTCTCATCCTTATCTAGCTCTTTATGCAACCAAAAAAGTAAAAAAATGAAAATATTTGAAAGTTATGAGCGTCAAAAGTTCCATATTTCAAAACTAATTTTAACACATCTTTGCGGGGAAATAAATACCATAAGAAGAAGGAAAATTGCAAAACGGCCTCCATACAGGGATAAATTAATAATTCAATAATGCAAATAATTTTATTTAGAAAATATACATTTTAAGTTACTTAAGTTACCTACACTTCTGCTCCACCACTGGGCTAATATCGTTCCACCTTTCTCAAGCCCGCGCTTCCTCTTTCCAGACGAAATCTGTCTAGTTCATCCCGCTATTGCTTTCGTAGACTACCAAAATAGCAAAATTTCTTACATTATTTTTTTAAGGCTTTGGGTAACCATCAACCGATTAAGGCTAATGAGCTATGTGTACAAAATAATGTACTTAGTTACTTAATTACTCTGTTCTGGTCTGTAGTTTGTCTACAAACTCAAAGTCAAAAATATTTATTTTAACCAGGTCACACTTAAATTAAACAAGTAATAATAATTGATTCTACCGTCCATTCGGAAAATTAGCTTTGTTATGGAGAAGAACGGACAAGAAACTCCATATTTACTCTTTTAAAAATAATAAGTGATTTACAATATTTACATAAGTACATACATTAATAAATTCATATATGTGAGGACGATGCACTCAGAATAGCACTACATACTATACTACGGTATAGGCATAACGTATTGAAAGCATTAACAGGTAAATTTATTAATTTGATAAATAGGAACATGGTTCTCACATACTTACAAGTATTGCGAACATAGCAAAAAAACTTAATTCAACAACAACAGAACAAAATGTGATTCAATTTCATAAACAAAAAAAAAACATAAAGAAATATGTACAGTAATTATGAATAGGCATATAAATTAAAAAAGTTGGTTTGTCTACACTAAAGATTGCCCTACTGGCAGGTCCCGCATGTTTCCAAGCATTCTTATCTTGAATATAAACATTTAATTTGTAATATGCTTGTTTACAAAGTATGTTTTTAACTTAGGTTTTCTACTTCAATTTATTCCAAATTAAATGTGTGTTGGCCAGAATTCAGGTTCGACGACTGCGCTAACATAGGCTTTTTGAAAATTCCTTCACAACATTAACTCCATCCGCTTTAATATCCATTCCCGCCAGACTACTAAATTTAATTACTATATACTAAACAGCTCATTCACAATTTACTAAGAACTGTTATCAGATAACGGTAGGTCTTTGCCCCCGCGAGTTACATATTTTGTAGCAGAAAGGAACCAATCCAAAAAAAAAGAAACATCAGGCACTTGTCCCACCGCCGACGATCACCAAGAAGCGCGTAAAGCTAGATACTAGATACGAGTTAGCGAGAAGCGACTGAAGCGAGTGTGTAGTTCCGATAGTTAAACGCTCGGCTATAATAAGCGAGTTTCTTTAACGACGGGCGATTACTCGCACCACTCGCTCGGGGTGGCCAGTCCTGCGCAAGCCTTCCGTTCAGCCGTTGAATGATGAGCGGGTATTATCTTTGATAGCTCTTGTCACTGCGACAAACTAGTGTTGACAGAGTTCGCGGCGGCAGTGTGAACAGCTAACGATCAACTCTTAGGTAACACGGACACGGGACCTGTATCTTTTGTCCGTTTGTTTAGCTAGAAATTAGTCGATAGCTAATCGCTTCCTCGTCGGCGGTGGGACAAGTGCCTTATGTTGGCTTATCCCAACTCATAAGTGACCTTAATTTCTACGAAAATGGATTTGAAAGTCATACCTACCCGGTGCAAACATAATATCACGCCTATATTATAAGTCTCGAAGAGGTAAGGCAGAGGTGAATAATAACAAAACAAACCACTGCTTGGTTGGTCTAGTCACGGGGTCTCATCGCTAAGAAATAAACTTTGGTTCAAATAAATCTCACTAGATGGCGCGATATGGACCGATCTGTTATTGAATGTGTGTAAAATTAACATTTTCTGTAATTGAACATAAAAATTGTATGTTCTTGTTTAATCAACTCTTCTAGGCACAAAATTATGGAATATTGGGCTCTTAATTCACATTTCAAAGATTATTTGAACGGATCATTTAAAATTGATGCCAATAGCTGGCGCGGTTTTAAATTTCTGAAGCATTCCACTCGATTGTTTAAATTTGTATTGTAATACATTTTGGTGCAAAGAAACTATAAAAACCTGCAGAAAAATACTATAAAACAAACCGTCACTGTATTTAAAGGAAAAAATATTCACGAACCGAGTAGGTAAACCCTTATACTTGCAAGTTGCTGCTAACAACATCTATGCCGTGGAACGGAACCGAACGCAATTGATAGACAAAAAATAATCGTTACGTCGGCACAGTTTCTTTATATGGGATGAATCATCTGTATGCTAGTATTATATTATCTGAGGCCTCAAGAGGTCTTAAGCCCTTTTGCTGAGCATGAGGTCTAGGGTTCGATTCCCAGGTTGGGCAATATGTTATTGGGTTTTTTCATCTGGAATTTCTCAGTAGCGCCCCCGGAGTCTGGACTTGTGCTCTGTTGATGGCAAGATAATTATAGGTTTATTCTTCCAGGTTGCCTGGAAGAGATTGCGGAATGCTATAAGGCCGCCCGTTGTATATTTTTAGTTTTAAGTTTCTTTTGTTCCTGTATTTCCTGGTGTACAATAAAGTATATATAAATCTTTACTAATATTATAAATGTGAATGTAAGTTTGTTTGTTACGCTTTCACGCAAAAACTACTGAACCGATCATCATGAAACTTTGTATATATATTCTTGGAGGTATTAGAAGTAACATAGGATAATTTTTATTAAAAAAAAAATTATGGCTTCACTGCGAGCAAAGCCGCGGGTAAAAGCTAGTAAATAAATAAATTAATGCGAACATTTGGATGGATGTATGTTTGTTACCCAATCTTGCCAGAACGGCTGAATGGATCGGAAATTCGGAATGAAATTTGACACAGAGAAAGATTCTAATCTGGAAAAGCACATAGGCTACTTTTCTTCCCGGAAAGGTGTCCGATTTTTTTTGGGACAACTCCCGACTTTGACGCGGGCGAAGCCGCTGGCAGAAGATAGATATATAACAAAATACTTACCCCCTTTTAATTAAATGCAACTTAAACATTTACATTAATTGTACTTTCGGGGCATAAAGGTTATGTAATAAATACAACACAGCTTCAGTCACAAAATAACTTTATTTTATCAAAATAATAATATTTACACCACCTTATTGATTTAAATTATTTAACTACTTATTCGAAGCTAAATGCATACAGTGTTTGATTCCGCTTTTCTCACGAAACCGCTTATTGCACGTTTACAACTATATTTTATTGTCATTTAAAATAGTCAAAAGTTATCTATAATAATGGACAGGATTTTGCCTAGTTTGAGAATCTAGTGAATGAATCCAAAGTAGACAATGAAATTGGCGACACAAAAATTGTATAGGAATAAATATCGATACCAGCGCCTCTGCCGGTGGATTGGTGTACTAGAGACAAAATGAATTGAAGTAAAACTCTGTTTTATGCTGGAGTTAGGATTAATATACGGGTGGTAAGCTGCTGGATCTCATATTTTATACGTCATTATATTGAACCACCAAAATACTCCAAAATAAGAAACTGACTTGGCGAAGATGTCCAAGTATTATAAGGATAATAAATTGTAATGCAAGTTGGAAAAAGAACGTGATTTAAGATGTTTCTGAAGAACTTACGTATTCATTTATTTAACTATTATTTTGTACGTATTCCATGCTGTGATCGTTATGCATTGTTAAGATATAATGTACCTATAGCATAATGTATATAAGGACTATTTTAGAGAGTACTTAATAATTAGGAAAATAATCACTCCAATTTCATAACCTACTATGGAACCATAAATAATTTCTTAGGTTTACAAACTTCTTTAACACACTTTTCCTTACTAAATATTTTTGGAAGAATATAAGGCACTTTGTAAAAGTATTTTATGTTCAAAAATATAACTATAGATGCAAATTTATTCAAAACATAATTCATTTAATTATTATTCATTACATTTATTTAGACCACATTTTCGTTACACTATTTTTTAAACTATTAAGTAGTCACATTTTCTTAATAAATTCATTTCCATTGAATTGTACTTAAAACTATATTTTTATTTCAAATTTCACAATAAAATACTTAAATATGTTCGTTGTATCTAAAAGTTGCTAAAATGCCACTTTTATGCATTGTTTCAATATGAGATTTCTAGCTTTGGCCATGTCCAATAATTTGAACACCATAAATGACCAGCTAATCTTCGCAACTAAATAGATTTTATTTTAGTTACGTCACAAAAATATCTATTTAACTAAAGATTTAACTAAATTACGTCACATATTACTCTCCCAAAGTTTTAAATAATTGTCTATGACTTCTTCGAACCATTTCTTCTTTTTCACATCTTTGAACGCAGGGGATAATGTCTTTAATTCTAATTGTAATAAGGCTTCATTTCCTAGTAATGTATCTAGACTTCTTAGTAGAGATGGTTCTCCGTGTAACTTTAGTAAACTAGGGTATGAGAAGATATAGTAATGGACTCTTAGGCGCTTCGTCGCCCAGTTTTCTACTGTCTTGTTTCCACTGGCCACCTGAAAACGAAAAGGTATTATGTAAACAGTAACCAGCAGCTGAATTGCGTAAGTGAATTCGGTAAGGCACAGCCACAAGTTTGGCAGCCATCAATCGACCAATCGCCCGACCGTCGAATCCGAATCGGCTGGGCGGCGTTCGGGAAGTTGCGTGGTATCTTCTCGTCTAATTTACCGCAGTGTCTAAAGACAAAAGTCTATGACCAGTGTGTGTTGCCAGTGATCACCTATGGGACCGAGACGTGGTCTCTCACAATGGGCCTTATCAGAAAGCTTAAAGTCACCCAAAGGGTAATGGAGAGGGCTAAGCTCGGAATTTCCTTGCGTGATCACGTCAGAAATGAGGATATCCGCAGGAAAACCAAAGTTATCGACATAGCCCGGAGAATTGCCAAAGTGGCAGTGGCCAGGGCACATTGCTCGCAGAACGGATGGCCGATGGGACCGAAAAGTTCTGGCGTAAGTAATGGCGACCGCGAACCGGAAGACGAAACGTTGGAAGTCCTCCCACTAGATGGACCGATGAACTGATTAAGGTTGCGGTAAGGCGCTGGATGCAAAACGCACGGGATCGGTCAATGTGGCGACGCCTGGGGTAGAGCTGTCCAGCAGTGGACGTCTTTCGGCTAAAATGATGATGTGGATGAATCGAACAATCATATGGACGGAAATCCACATAGCGTCTTTCATCTCGCATGTGATAGTTTAATTGATGACGTCAATACTCTTTGCCTTGCCGAATTCACTGACGCAATTAGGATGCAGGTTTCTCATACGACTAAATTTTTGTTTTTTTGGTTGATCATGCTTCATGAAATGCAAGACTGGTGTATGCAGAAGAAATTATAGATTATAAAAATATTAAAAAAAAAATATATGAGCGCGCATGATGTCGGAATCCTGAATACCCATGTCGAAAATGAATGGAGTGGTGTTAGAGAATGAATTTTTCACTGTTTGGTTTGGTCTATAAATTTACCGCTCTTCACGTTTTTTGCTCTAAGGTTAAAAAACATCGTCCTTAGTAAATTTTCTTTAAATCTTTACCTTAATTTGGCCTATATGTTTGGCATGCCACGGCGAAAAGTAGCCTTCCAGCTCCTTAGCAGTTATATCAGCTACTCCTTTACTCTTTAGCCTCTCTTTGATCATAGAGTATGCCGTTCTAGAGAACACAAACACCTGGAGTGAGAGCATAGACAAGGTTCATGTTTTTATTCTATTTTTAAATTTTGTGGCGTGTACTCGGATTTGGTTAAGTTTAGACTGGTGTTTGGAACTTCTTTTCATTTATTTTTGTGCTCTCTCTCATTTTCTTTTGTTATATTCTCTCTCTTTCTACCTTTAACCCTGTCTCATGCCCTTTTCTAATATTTTGATCTCCTGTAGGTACCCGTCCTTTACATTATGACATGTATGTATCATTTTTTGTTATCATCATAAGGTGTTAAAGTCTGTTTTGTTTTTTTTAGTTCGAACGACCTTTTCCAACTACCCTCATTTTGTTAGCAGTTCAATTAAACTATGTATAGTTGTCGGCACTTAACTTGGCAAGGCTTTGGCGTAGTGGGGGTACGCGGTCGCGCATAGTGCGCGAACTGACCAACCACCATAAAGAGGGAATGGCACGTGTACGCGACGCGATTGGTCAGTCGACCCTTGTGTCAAGTAACCAACCAACTACGCGGTCGGAACGGTGCTAAACATTCCCTGAGTCCCCCTTGGTTACCAAAGAGACCTAAAAAACCTCTTGCCAAGCTATGTGCCGACAACTATACTTACTAATTTTTATGTTTTTAGTGAGGAACTTGATAAAATATACTAAAATAATGATTTTATGATTAAGTAGACCTTACATAAGGTTTTCAAAGATTTGAAATGTATGTGATAATGAAAAATGATGATCAGATACAGAGAAAGAGAGAGAATGTGTGGATAGTAAATGACATATGATGATCTTGCGCATTGATATTGATATGGTATGAATGAAAAGAAGTTTGCTGATTGAGAATTAATGCATATAATGTCATCCATGAGATCGAAATGATGATAATGGATTCATTTCATGCATTATTTTTGCCTGATTCTACATTTACCATCGCGTGTAGCTTGTTATTTTATTGTTTAACAAAAAAGATCAGAAAATGGCGTTCATGTTTTCTCACTCGCATATCATTCCTGTGTAACACTTTATTATTCCATTTATTTATTTTATAAACATACTTTTATATTTTTAAATATTATTCTATAAAAATAAAATAAAAAAACATTTAAAAATACAAAAATAGTAGCCCACCGGTATCGGGAACAGGGTCCAAGCTACCGGTGGTCAGGGCTCCTGAGAGAGGAATCTCCTGACTATGCGCGCCGTGTCCAAGAGTACCGCTTTCTGGATCAAGCCCTTGATCCAGCTGCCCAACGAGAGCCTCCTCAGATGATCGTCGAGGCTCTTGGCTATTATGCCATTGGCCGTCACGACTATCGGCACAATGACTGCTGTATTCACATCCCACATGTCGACAACCTCGCGAGCCAGATCAAGATACTTGCTTTTCTTATCTCTCTCAGCCTTCACGAGGTTCTCGTCATGGGGGACCGCTATATCAACAATCATTGCGCGACGCTCTAGTCGACACTTTATTATTATTATTATTATATCGAGTTCTTTAATTTGCATCTCATTACCCATGATTGGTTGATTTGATGATTGCTGCCATTTGCAATTCCGTTATACAGGGTGATTGCTTTAGTCTGATCCAAAACTGACCTATGCAGAGCAATTATGATTTATTCATGTTTTGAAAAATAAAAATTATCTTTACCATTGTCAAATAGTTTATGTAGGGTCTGTTCAAAAACGAACTATGGAAAAAGTATCTTCAAAAGGTTTTAACTAATAAAAATGTAGAATCAGGCTTCAACGAACACACAGTCCAAACCTTGACAGCGCCAACGTGTTCGGCGAAGAGTGGTGAGAAGAAATTGTTCATCTCAGCCACTGGGATGTCAGAGATACCGCGGGACTTGACGCGCTCCTTTATCCTGGAGTACACGCCACGAGAAAACACAAATACCTGGAGTTGGATAGAAATGCTATTAATATGCAATGTGTGGGTTAAATTAATATCTACATAATATGTTTTTGGTGAAGTATAAATCACTGCTTGACATAGGACGTGTTCTAGTTGAAACTCACTCTGAAGTAGTATAAGTTTTTAAGCTGACATGGTCACAATCATTAGAATTAATATTTGTTTCGGGATATTTACCATGTATATTTTGGCTGAGAGCTCGATTTTTCGGCGAGCGTCATGTGTTCTCGTGATCATGGCGCTTGTAACGGTGCCGAAATATGGTAAATAATACATGGTAAATATCCCGAAACAAATATTAATTCTAATCACTCTGAAGTAAATGGCTTGAGAGTTTAATTTTTAAATTAAATCAATGTATACTCCCACAGCTAGAAATAGGTATCTGCAAACTAATATCAGCCACCCTCGAGGACGTCCTCTTGAGGTTATGTTGTCAAGTTTGTTTTCAATCAAATTATAATGCTTCTGTGTTCTGTCCGACTGTTTGATTTCTAAGCTTGCGTAAGTAGCGAGATATTAGGATACAGTAAGAACCATCATCTTCCTGCCCTCATTACATGATACTTGGAGTCTTTATTCTTAGGATCGTCCTTATCTTTAAGTCCCATTTCAATTGCATATCAATAAAATTTAGATATCTCACCTGATACAATGAGTTCCCAGTGATATAGGATGCGATGTAATGCGATCCATACTTCCTTATGAAGTCAGCTATTGACGCCGTGTCTCCTAAAGGGGAATCCTGAATCGCTTCGTATACCACGTCCTCTATTGCGATATTGCCGGGCAAGTCTTTCAGCTTGGCGGTCTCGCGAAACCTGGAATTAGGGTGGAGTGGTGTTATGATTTGGAAAGAAAGCTTGAAATCATCTAGGATAATTTTAGCGGGTTGGTACATTAGCTATGTTGCTCTGCTTAGGACTAAAACTTAGAGATTTTTCTGCTGACGAATCTGCATGAACTATAGCAACTTACTATATCAATAAATCACGCTATGATAAACAAAGTATGGCCTATCAGTAAGAAAGTACTGTGCTGACACCTCAAAGTGCATCGCGCGCCTAAGAACTTTGTTTAAGGAAGTTTTTAGACAAACAGCAGGATAGAGGAAATGGTCACTACACAAGCCCCTGGCAAAGGAATTGCCTCTACACACAATGCAGATTTGCTCATCACGATTTGACAGGCATCTAACAAATGGGACCTTTGATTGCTCCTGTAGCAGACTTTTAAGAACCCTTCTTTTAATTTTTAATTATCGCCACACGTGTCTATATCCTAGTTCTTGCTTAAAATTAGTCTAAATCTAAGGTTAAGATAGCTCATTATTACCTGGAAACTCTGACAAGGACATAGCAGTGGTCTCCATTGATAAATGAGGAGTTGATGCCGAGGTTCCTCGCCATGATGTCCGTCGGCCAACCGGCTGTGAAAGCGCGCCATGGACGCTCTAACCTGTAAGTTATAAAAATGATGTTAAAGGTAAATAAACACTTAAAACTGTTGGATAGATCAATCTGCCTAGCCTTTTCACAAGTATGTTGGAGTAGGTGTAGGCGTCCAGTCTAACCGGATGCAGCTTAATGGATCCTAGGGCGACGGAGTCGGGGTCGTCCGTCGCTCTCCAAACATCATGCAGGACCCGAGGTGCGGTACGTAGAGTTTCACGCGCGCCCGTCTTAGACTTCGCGGAGGGCGTTAAACACACCACACCCGAGCCGAGTTCGAAGCCTGCGCAGGCAGGACCAGGCAGGAGTTTGGAGCCGGAAGGATTGTACGTTCCCGCGACCACTGGCGTAGGTGTGAGATGGAACACTGTGGTGGTTTTTAGTCAGTAGGAGTCTGAAAGGGTACTCTGCCCTCCCCCTCAGGGCGGAGGACATCCAATGAAGTTTTTCCACCACAGAACGAAAAAATAGGCCAGTCTAATCGGATGCGGCTGAATACCAGTAAGTATTTTAAAACGGTTGCATAGAACAGACGTTTATAAAAACGAAAAGGCTCTATACTTTGAATACTGTTTGAATATAATGGGGTTTCTAAATCTGGTACTTACGGTAGAAATTTTATATTAATCGCTTTATAAGCTGTTGCCTGCTATATTTCTCTTCCTCATCCACATGAATGACAATTACAGCCACAGAATTATTTGAGAAGAAACTCCAACTAGGACAGGAAAGGGTATTCCTTGGAGTCTCTAAGGTTAAAGCTGTTTTGGAAGCTAAACTTGATGCTCAGGAACACTAAGAAGACGCTGTAGCTAGAAACAGTCTTTACATGGTGAGTAAGTAAATTGGATGGTTGGCTGACCCTCTACTTGAGTTCAGACACTCGTAAGATGTTTGATGTTTGTACCTAATAATAAAAATCGCAGAGCCATGGTTACCTTTCAAAACTAAAATCTCTAAAGTAAGCCTGCAGCAGCTGCTTCAGGTTATCGCAGAACTCCATGTGGAAGTCTCCATCGAACAGGGTCTTGGCTTGTCTGGGCGTTGGCGCGATGGAAAACTGCTCCACTTCTCTGAAAACGGAGACGGTTGGCTCCCTGAACACCCAGCCTTCTGTGTCGTTGCGAGGGACCACCCGCATGCAGATACTGAGGTAGCCATACCTGGAAATGAGATGTGTAGAGTGAGTTGATGGGTTTTTTATGTTTATGAGCAGTAAAGCAGTATCTCGTGGTGGCCCTGTGGCCATGACCTCACGTCTCGTGTTTGGATTCGTGTTGATTAGGCATGGTAATTAATGTTCACGCCTTCTCTGTATCAGAAGAGGCTTTTGCCTCGCAGTGGGATTGTACTAGTTTGGTATTATTATGAGCAGTTAGAATATTTGGTTCGGGTTGGTAATTTTCCCATCGCCTAATAGTAACCGTTTGGATTTGGAGGAAACGGCTTTAGCACCAGCTTCCGCAAAATGATGGTACCGGGTATACTAAAGCTGTGTGTGTTGTTGATCATGGATAATAAGGATAACCACAGACCACCATACGATACAAGTTCCAGGTTTCTAAGTCACCTCACATGGTTACTACACATTTTTTACGTGTCTACTGCTAATTTTGGCTAACGGATTGTTTATCACAGAATGATAAAATGAGTTTCGAGAATATAATAAAAGCAAATTCTAATAATTACTACTCGTTGCTACTACAAAACTCAAAGGCGTCGTCCTAATAGAAAACATTAAAACTACCTTTTACAAATACTGGATCGTAATTTTATTTTATTAATAATATAATATCACGCCTGTATTCCCCAAAGGGTTAGGCAGAATACCTTTAGACAGATAAACCGAATGTGTCGTCGCGCCGATAGTCGCCTTCAGGATACTACTGAAATAAATGCGACGGCCGCGTATTACGACGAGGACGAAGCCTACGCCCCTTATTAATAAAAGCGTAGGAATTAAAGTTGCACCGAAAGTAGGCCTCGAAAAATGCTTCTGTAGCTTATACCGGTTCGAACTTTACTGCATTTAGGGGGAAGATTCTTCACCAGATACAGAGTCGCAGCCTCCTCCCTACATATTTTTTCGTACTCACCTCATAAAGATATTGATCGCCTTTCCAAGGCCCAGCTCGGAGTCGAGTGTGGTGGCGGCGCCGCACAGTGCTACCGCCAGCAGCAGCACCAAGTGCAGGCGCACCATCACACACGCTCTACACACCTGGAAGACAAAAGAGGATCATGTTAATAAGAGGCTCATGGGTGATTCTAGGTTTTTAAGGCTCCACAGGAATGTGCCTTAACAGGCTTGTAGGTTGCATAGTAGAGGTACCGGAGTGGTATTAAGTATTTAAAGACGTCACTGGCGATCTCGACACTCCTTGATCTTTTCCGCACAAATCCAGCAGCCGTATTGCGTAACTGAATTCGGCAACGCAAAGAGTTTGACCGCTATCCAATCGACCAATCAAATGCGAGATGAATGACGCGATGTGGATTTCCGTCTGTTTGATTGATCGATTTTCGGTCGATTGGATAACGCTCAAACTCTTTGCGTTGCCGTATTCACTTAGGTACGCAATACGTCTGTACGTTTGAAGTCACCCTGGTTAGACATCACGCGACACGAAAGATGAATGACAATATGTACCTAAAAACGCTTCATGGGAACCACCTTAGGGACGACAAAGTTACGGTTCTTTCTCATGAAGGGATTCAAAGATTTATTTCTTTCTGGCTTTAGCGGTGGGTGGTACAACCTCCAGCTTCTGGAATCTCCGATGTGATTGTCACCATGGATTGTAGAAAGAAACTTTATTAGGTATACAGATTTTATGTTGTTTTAAATGCGGCATTCCTTCTCCTAATCAAAAAATAAGAGCACAACTAAATAACGGCGTAAACAGGACATATTAGAAAGAAATGAGGCGTACTCGGGTACGTATTTAAAAAGCTTGACTTGTTACCGCTACCGTCTAGAAGAATATTCTATTCTATTCTATTTTATTCTATTCTAAGCAAAGACCTTATACTTCTTACTACTAGACTGTGCACTATGGCGCAAAAACCGGTCCGCGTGAGAGGGCTCCCGCTGGTAGTGTGTCTCTTTCTAATGAGGTGACCATGACCAAACAGAACACGGGACAAATTGATTGTAAAAACGATAGTGTAAGTATTCCGACATATTTATGCTACCTTAATACGCTACCTAAACCTACCTAATTTATTGTAAATAAAAAAAAAGTATGTATATTTTTTGGAATCTACAACATTTACCGTATGATGTCAGGCGTAAATAATTTCACCATCCCATGTTTTCCCGTGGGTGTCGTAAGAGGCGAGTAAGGGACAAACCAGAGAATGGACAGCAACGTTCTCTGTGCATTTGTAACAACCATACTGCGATCGCCAACCCGCCTGCAAAGCACTCCCCATGAATAGCACAAATAAAACATAGCATAATATAGTGCCCGGCAGCCTGCCTACCCTCGACTACGGTAGCGGTCGAGTTTACGGTATGGCAAGGGGTGCTAAGAATCCCGGACGAGATCCGGCTACCCCAACAAATACCGACAACTGGACCTGGCAACGTACAACACGCGCACACTCCGGTCCGACGAAAAGATCACCAAACTCGAAGAGGAATTGAGCAGTTTATGATGGAGTATTATAGATCTGAAGTTCGAAGAGAGGGGAAGGACTCGATAACCCTCAAATCCCAAGTCTCCTCAAGTCTCGTTCTTCAAGACCCATCGTATAGATAGGAACAAAAAGCTCTCTGATCCTACTCTCAAGCTCATGAAGGAGAGGCGTGAGATGATCCTGCAGTCTTCAGACGATGCTTTGAAATACCGGCAGCTAAATATACCTCAAAGGATCTCAATGATTTCACATATTGTCCAGTTACGTCGACAGTTGAGAAACAAAACTACGCTAATTTTATTCCTCTAGGAATCAATTTGCAAATAATATTAACAGCCGCTGAATTTCACTCGAACAAAGCCTGCCAAAAACTCCGCAAACCACCATCTTACATATAGTATTACCAGGCCCAAATATTTAAAAGTACTACTCTTACTAAGTATTAATGAATTATTTTTGAAATACAACGAATTGATTAATTATAGGAACTTTAGAAATATTTAAATACGTTTCAAAGTCTATGAATCGTTTGTTTTGGTGTAAAATAAAAAATAAAATTTTTAAATTTTCTACCATTTCTAACAAACCCAATGATTATTTGAGCTTGCAAGAAGTCAGACAAGGACACACTACCAGCGGAAACCCTCTCGCCAGGACCGCTTTTGATTAGCTACCGCTTATAAGGAAATAGCTAACCTAGGTGTATGATAATAGATTTCATTTTAGCTAAACAAAAATTTTTGGTACACAGTCTAGTAGTAAGAAATACGTATAAGGTCTTTGATTCTAAGAATGAAATGAAAATACAAAGCATTAGGTGCATTGTGTTTCTGAATCTCCTAATTGACTCATAATATGTGAAAGTAGGAGTGCTACCGTTGTATTTGTTGACAAGGAAATCTCAGACAAGACCACTGTTTGTAATAACCTAACCTTTGTTTATTTCACAATATTTTGGCTCTTTTCCAGATTTTGCTTTATTATATCACTGAGGATTCTGCAAGAGCAACTCTGACTGAATAGTGTTTTAGCCATTTATACTTCAGCTTCAGGATATGTACAAATAGCTTAAAATTCTTAGGAATACGATGTGCGAATCTTATAATTTTTTGAGGAAACATCTAAATGAACGCGTGAAAATATTTTATTTTTATGTTAGATCTATCTTTTGGCACTGAGCATTCAATTTACAATAAAAAGAGAACTTTTTCTAAACAAGCTTTGTAGCTTACCGTCTATTGTGATCCAAAACAAACCTGTATGCAAAATTTCGGTTCAATCGGGCGGAGATAACTGTTTTAAAAGTTCGGTTGTAAGATTTTATTCACTCACACTATACTCCATTTGCGATAACATTAGACGTTTAAATTAGCTCAATTTACAGCCCGTTCAACCGGTTTTGGCTTCTATTGCTTTCGTGATACGATAAATGGTAGCTGTAGCAAACAGTCGGTTTTGGTAACAGGTTTATGCTTTTTATGTCATCCTTATGTTTACGGGATAGAACTTAAAATCGGTTGAACGGACTGTAAAAAGATTTGGAAACATGTGAATGTTATTTCAAATGGAGTTTAACAAATTAATAACAAGACAAGTTTATTACATGTAAATAAAAATCTTTTAATAATTACCAACACTAGGCAATTTTGTGAACCTATTTTAGTGAAAACGGAAAAAAAAGAAACCCAAAGAAAGAGAAAGTGAACAGCGTTAAGATTAATCTGTAAATTAGGACACTTGAACAGTGAATGTTTTCAAAGGCAGGGTATTGCACTGTTTATTGAATTAATGTAACAATACATTGATGACAATGTAATCGTGCATTGGCACACCGCTGAAGACACGTGTGGTGTACGTATTTATAGGTATTGAGGGGGTTAAGGTCACGATCTCACGACTGTATAATTAGTTAATGGTTTTTAAACTCACGCTTATATGAAGCTAGAGTTTAAATTAAGTTTATTGATTAAAAATGTCATCGATGTTTTTGCAAGTTAATCATGATAAATTATTATGTGTTTTTGGCACAAAATATCGACCCTTCTGACGAAAAGAGTTCACCAACTGGTTTTGTTATGCAATTGAACCAGAATCCGAAATCAGCATTCTGATTTTTATTATATTCTGATTTTATACACGACACACTTCAGAATCACATTACTTATCACGGAAAAGATAACAAAAAGTTAAAAATAAAATACAAAAAGTTTTGTCAGAAGTGGGATTCGAACCCACGCCCTCAGAGAGGACCAGAACAACTCGAACCTGTTTAACAGGCAAGGAAACCTTGAGTCTGGCGCCTTAGACCGCTCGGCCATCCTGACACATACGTGTGATGTTGAAATAAGCGTTCGCGTTTACGAACGAAATGTTTTCACGTGTAGATAATAGATGGCGCTATGTTACGTAACGAGATAAAAATAAAAAGATTATCAAAACCGTCAAAATTGTTATTCTTGTAACAGAAAAGTAAATCTGAATGATTTTGTTTATAAAGGTTTTGTTATGTAGCATCATTCGTCAGCTTTCGTGTTCTTGTTTCTGAATAAATATTACGTAGGTAGATTGTTGGTTGGTTGTTTGATAATAAAGGCCGTTAACATTTTTTTTTTAAATTGATTTCAACATTTTGTTGATCGTTATGGTCAAGGTAATTAGCCATTGACGCGATGAATCAAGGTAAAACGCCTTATATGTAATTATTGATTTGGTTTTTACAAGATTCAAATTTAGTCAAATATTTGCTTCTAGTTCCAATCATCCGTTTAAAAGATGATTTTCCTCCTATCCTAAAGTCAAAGATCCAAACCAAGCAACTTTTGCAGTTCTCGTCAAACTTCTTGGCCGCCCTGTTGGCTACAATGGCTGTGCAGTAGTAAATCTCATACAAAAACAGCACCGATCGCTGCCTTGCGCATTGGCAAGTCAACTTCAGGATGGCACAGAAATTTGGCAAGAATTGAAAAAAACTGGAACTTGCTGAACAAAACATTAAATCGCAGACGTTAGTAAGTTAGGTAAGGTAATGGGTATATAGATCCCCTAAGTAGTAGTAGTACATAATATTATATATAGGTATTTAGTTAGGTAGGTTAGGTACCCACGTGTATGGCTGAGTCCAACCATGACCCCGCTTTTGTTAGTTGCCTAATTATCTATACTATATAAAGCTGAAGAGTTTGTTTGTTTGTTTGTTTGAACGCGCTAAACTTAGGAACTACTGGTTGGAATTGAAAAATTATTTTTGTGTTCGATAGTCCATTTATCGAGGAAGGTTATAGGCTATATAACATCACGCTACGACCAATAGGAGCGGAGCATAAATCAAAAATGTTGCAAAAACGGGAAAAAATATTCATTTTTGAGAGCTTTCGTTGCGTGCGCTGCGTAAGCGGTTAAAGTTACGCAACATTCATGTATGTAGGGTAGGTAGGTAGCCAGTTGACGGGAGCGAAGCTGCGTGGGACAGCTAGTATCTGATAAAGATAAGGTACCAACTTTTTTAGGCAGATAGATGGCTTCCGTTCTTAACAGAAGTATCAGTAAAAAATAGGTACTCTTATAAATATAGTTCTTGCCAAACTTCTTTCCGGATGAGCAAGGCACGAAACTGTGTTGTAGCCAACTTCAGGGCGGTCAAGTTTGGCGAGAATTATACCTACCTACACTTTTTGAAAATACTTAAAATGAAATAGAACAAAGATAAGTAGATAATTGCGGCACCTAAATTTAGACAGGTAGGAGGCATTTTGATAGCAGATAAAAAAAAACTGAAAAATTGAAACAAGCTCTGCTGTGATTGGCTGTTGAAAATGCATTCAACCAATCACAGCGTGCTTGACAATTTGTCACAATAATTCTGCGATAATTTTGAGCTGGGAAACTGAGGGTAAGTGTGGTTTTCATTCTGTGCCTCCTGTGATAAGTGATACAAGTCAAAAAACGTCATTTTACAGGACAGCAAAAACAAGATTTAAAAAAATCTAGTTCGTTAATTAAGTGGGCTAGGTAAAATATCAGTGCACTCTTTTGTAGAACAAAACATTTTCTTTCTCTATATAATTTAGATTTTTTGATAGATATTTAATTTTGGAAGTAATTCATGAAAAACCTGCGACTTGTAACTTTTACTTAGTTTTTATGTGCTAAAATTAAGTTATTAATGATACTTGTACAATTATATTACGTTGCACCAAGCTTGCACCAATAAATTGTCTTAGTGTAAACTGATATACATCAAGTTAAAACGTCTAATAACTCATTAGAATAATGATTCTAGCAAAATGTGCTAAAACAAAAGATGAAGATATAACCCTTAAGATTTATTTTTTTTACTTATCAGTCACCTCTTTACATATTTTAGTTGAACTGTATCAATTTACTAAAATCCTAGTCTTTCAGAAGATATGTAAAATGATGTAAGTCAAGATGTACCCCTCAAAAAAAAAAGATAGTGATATGTGTAAATAAATACAAGTTTTAGAAAAATAAAAATCAACGTCTATTAACCTAAAAATACAGTCGTTAAGGCACATTTTATCAAAATTCTTATACAACTAAATGGAGATCAAATCATCACAATCTGACAATACGATTGTAACTAGGTATTCTCAAAAGGAACATATCATAAACAAAAGTTTGAAACTTAAAACTAAGTAATGGCACAGATCAGTTTTGATGAGCTATCACAGCAAGCAATTGACCTACTCAGTGTAATACAAAGTATCACAATAAAGTTTTAATCTATAAAAATAACAAAAAAAAAAAACAAAACTTTAAACTTTCTTTAGAGGTAGATAATCTAAAAACCTTTTAAATGTCCACCTGTAGGTAGACTAACATTGTAAAGAAAAAAATAGTCTTTCCATCTATTAATTAAGGGGCCTTTTACAGTCCACTAGCGCCGCCAATCGAAAAAATGTCATAACTCGTAAATAGAATCAAAAATACAAAATGTGGTCTATTATTACTGTAGAAAAGGCAATAACGTAATTTTATAACACATTGTCAACACTTGAAATATAGCTGTTTAGCTAAATCGTGCATTTGTAACAAAAACGGCCGTTTATGTTTTGAATGCACAATTTAGCTAAACAGTTATATTTCAAGTGTTGATAAGGTGTTATACAATTACGTTATTGCCTTTTCCACAGTAATAATAGAACATATTTTGTATTTTTGATTCTATTTACGAGTTATGACATTTTTTCGATTGGCGGCGCTAGAGGACTGTAAGAGGCCTCTTAAATGAATGTGAAACTATTCATCATCGGAATCATTATCATTATCTGGTGGACTGTCTTTGACATCACTTTTGCAGCTCATACCTCTGTAAAACTCATGGGTACTCTCATGAATAAAACATAATAAACTTAATAGATCCTTCTTCTTCTCAGTTGAAATAGGAAGTTTGGAGTGGTAAGCTTTCGGTACCGTATTAATCGTGATCATATCATAACTTTTTCCACGTTTAGAACAATCCATGGTCATGTACTCAACATCACTGAACGCTTTTTTGTAAAAAAAACGAGACATGCTTTCTTTGGTAAAAAGAACAGATCTAACGTTCGACCACAAAAACTTTTCATTGGCTGTATCCGTTTTCCGAAAGGTAAAACATTGCTTTGCAAAAATGTTGAAATCATAAAACATTTCTACGTCCCGCGCACCTCCGATTACCCCCTCGAACCCCCGCCACCTGCACTTGTATTACTTAGCACATTTATTATTTTGTACCATGTTTTTACAATTGGTTGGAATTTTAGATACAACTACATTTATATCTGTTTACACATAAAAACAGATTTGTGTAGAATGATTTAAGTCAAGTTGTATCACTTTTCACAAAAAAAGAGCATACCTTACATTCAGATTTGTAGATACATGTCGATTTGTATCCTAGAGGCATATCGAAAGAATTAGTTTAAAGGGATATTACTCTAGTCACATCAAAATTCACGATAAATGAACTGAAAAATAAAATGTGAAGTTAAATACAATAGCATTTAAATCACGAAGCACGAAAAATTGTGTGTTAAGTGACCGGTTTTGGGGTTACATCTTGACAAATATCGATTGTAACGAATTTTTTGCCAAAATCCCTATAGTTGTATCACTTTGCACAAAATTATCTTCGAAACTATAGCAGATAGAAGAACGTGAGTTAGACCAAAAAACACGTATTTTTTTTTTGATAATGCTCATGTGAATATCACAAAAAGGGTACAACTCGAGTTATATCACTTATCACAGGAGGCACAGCATTGTTACACATCCTTTTTAACCGACTTCGCAAAAAGAAGGAGGTTTTCAATTCGACTGTATTTTTTTTATTTTTATGTTTGTTACCTCAGAACGTTTTATTGGGCGAACCGATTTTGATGATTCTTTTTTAATTTGAAAGCGGGTGCTTGTCATGTGGTCCCATTTAATTTTCATCAAGATCTGATGAAGAACTTCGGAGAAATACATCAGAACTCTTCAATAAATGACGGCAAATCACTCGCGATAGATCCAATCGCATGTCTGTTTATTGTTTACACCATTTCATAACATAACATCACACTCGTACGTTCTTAAGGGGTACGCAGGTGTGAACAGTTCACCCTGGTATACTCTCATTGCACTGGTTTCATTTAAGTTTCATGTTTTTGGGTTAATCTATTCTAGCTTCACTTTGGGCACTATACGCGTAGGTACCTAGCCTATAGAATTGGTCCATTATGTACCACAACTAAAAAGTGAAAAATAAAAAACTTTTTTACAAAAATTACAACCGACTTCCAAACAAAAACACTACAAAGTGAAAAATAACTTCAATTTCGGAAGTCGGTGTCAAAAAATGAAGAAACGTAAACAGGAACACCGACTTCCGAAATTGAAGTTATTTTTCACTTTGTAGTGTTTTTGTTTGGAAGTCGGTTGTAATTTTTGTAAAAAAGTTTTTTATTTTTTTATACTTACTTACTATACTTGCAATATTGACAAACAAATCAAAGTTGTAGGTATTAACTAATTTGCCGCATTTTTATACGAACTGGGTCGATTGTAATAAAGTAACGCGCTTTAACGTCAGTTTAAGTGTAACAGTAGATAATTATTAAACGAATTATAGCAGGAAATAGACTTTGAAAAATATGTTACCAGCTCATTAAAGTTGAGAAAGTCCTTGGTTTCATAAACGTATTCTTTGCAGCAACTGCAACAGTTTGTTTTTGATATTAAATTAAAAGCTAATTTTAAAGCGATTAGGTTAAGAAATTCAGATTAAGAAATTTATACAGTAGAATGCCAATAAGTGAGATTTTGGTAGCATTGCTTTTATGATGTGCATTATTGTATCTAGTGACACAATCGAACTTGAATGTAGGACAAACTTTAAAACTAATCTAATCTAATTAGACCGGTATGTCCCATTGCTGGCCAGTCATTTCAGTAAGAAACCTTCATCTCTCCACCTTCGCCTTGGTCTACCGCGATGTAACTAAGCATGTAATGGGACCCAAAATGCTCTTTTTAGCCTACATACAGCTCATTTATCACACGAATGTTGATAAGGTAAAAAAGTAAGAACCCAGCCCGGCTTCGCGCGGTACAAACTACAAAAACTGCCCTCGTTTATCGGCATTTTCATTAGGGAATACCGTATCAAGATCCGTTGCATGGTTACGAAGGAGTAGCAGACAAGGCAAACAATGACATTGTTTTATACTGAGTTAAACTGATATAATACACAGAACTAGTCTACAAACTAGTTCACAGGGGGTAGTAAAAATAAAGAACGATAAAAATATTCCCAACAGTGAACAAATCATTAATCCGTTCCATACCAACATGCGTGCGGAACAAATTGGAAGTAAAAAGCACGGATAGGCATGAATATGAATTTAGTTAGCATGTCACATGTCCGAACTAAAATGATCGTCGTCAATCAACATCAGTCAAGGTTAGGAGGCTCGGTCGATTTTTTTATTTGTTTAATTATAGAACCTTGGTAGACACCAATCTTGCCATGAATATGTAGAAGAGATAGAATTGTCATCGTAGTAACCATCATGAACATTGTCATAAGCGACCTAGTGTGTTTACTATTTACAGCTGCGACAATCAAGACGTAGCCTAATGTATTATAATTATCTAACAACCCGCTTATCCTTAAGATAGGTAGGAACTTGGTAACCCCAGTTTTATTTTCATTACTTTTTCATATTTAGTGTTAGAGATAATGAGAATACAAACATCATGGTGGATTCCTGAAAAATTATATATCTAGGTATATGTTTCGTCAGATTACGATATTTCCAAAACAAAAGTATCGGACACGTATTTTTCTTTGGTCACGTAAACAAAAAACCGGTCAAGCGAGTTGAACTCGTGCGCCGAGGGTTCCGTACCTACCCGTTAGAGATGGGCGTTTTCGATTTTTTCCCGCAAACGGTTATGTAACCGATATACTTACAGTTTGCATATCGATATTGAAACCAGTTTTCAAGATATCGATATCAGTAGTACAGTTTGCAAACGTTAACATGATATTTAGATGAGCGAACCAAAAAGCTTTTGAACTAAAGTAAATATATTGTAACAACACAAGCAACTCAAATTCAACCTTATTACTTCGATCTGTAGTTCTATTTTGTAGAGTAAGTGTGTCTCTTACATATAGTTAGAAAGAGAGGTAGCGCGTATGGTTCATATCGTTAGTGAAGTTTGCGTTTTGTTCGTACGTGTTCGTATTGTTACATTTTTAAGTTTTGAGTTATTTGTTCTCGCACGCTAGTAAAGATTTTGATTTGAATCGACACAGATTTTGTGATATCGGTTATGTTGATAAAGATATCTATATGGTATGACATCTAACACATATCCGATATAAGTTACGTTTTGTTATTTGGAACTCATTATACCGCCATAGTAAAATTCAATTTAAAAGATATGGGCAAATTTAGATTTTCGCGAAAATTTGTAAGTACCAAAATTTACCTTATTTCCAAATTTTTTAATTTACGGGAATTTTCCTTTATTTTTGCTGTAAAAAAAAAAATCAAACATTTTTTATTTCCACATGCATTCATAAAATTTTGACATAGAAAATAACGCTCAATCTTTTTGAGGCAAGATTATGTGCGCTATCGATTCAGGTTTACAGTTATTCGCTCACATTTTATCTGGTAGTGGACCCACACGTAGGCCCTTCCCCCATTCTAAACTTTTCAACAGCAAAGTAGATTTTCAGGATGTTTTTTTATTTGTCGTGGTTTTTTGTTTTCCTTTTTTTTTGTCTATTTCCTTAGGTAATTGATTCAGAATGCTTGGAAGAGCATACGTCCTGATCCTTTTACCGTATTCATTATTAACTTTCGGCAATTTATACAGAGGCAAGTGCGACAGGTTACGAACAAAATTTGGTCTACTTATTTTCTCTAACTTACTTATTTTGTATTCACAGTAAGACCTTGCTTTTAACCACAATTGACAATTCTAGGTCAACCGGAATCACCCTATTGGTTTGTTGATCTAGAATCATGAAATTTGGCAAAAAGGTCTTACAGCACAAGTAAAGGGACAATTCCGAAAAATAAAAAAAAGTTGAAAATGAAGGTAAATTTTGGTACTTACAAGTTTTCGCGATAATCCAAATTTCCCATATCTTTTTGTCGTGTTGACTCAGGACCTTGATTGTATACACCTAATAGAGACTATAGACCTCAGTATCTGGTATAAATTTCAACTTGCTAGGTCCACCAGTTTCTGATAAAATCGGTGGTGACATACAGACAGACGGACAAGAGAGTGATCTTATAAGAGTTCCTTTTTTACCTTTTGAGGTACGGAACCCTAAAAACGACGAAGATGAAATGGACGTGTTGAAATTTTGCGTGACGTCACGCCTGTGTACCATTTTAACATAGAAATGACATCACACTGCCCACTCTTGAACTTTGATGCGTTTTATTTTCGTGATTTTTTTATTAATAAAGCAAATAATACATGTTGTATTGTATTTTTTGATAATCTATCTGATGGATGAACTAAAATTAGCCAGAAAACATCCCTATTAGGTAGATAAGGTACTTAATTCTGCACCAATGCAAGCACAGTTAGGAAACTTTTAGCAAAGCCTTTTTTCGTACAAGAGGCACCTGCAATGATGGACTTGAACCGTATATTGTCCAAATTGTTAAATAAAAATAAAATGAGCTAACTTTGATGAAGTACTCGTGGCTTAGATTATAGGCAAGTTATAATTTTCTTTTTATCTGTGGAAGCTTGTTATTAGCAATTTAGTTATATATTATTGTTATTATAATGTAATTAGTCTGTAAGCTAACCTAAAATAAAAAAAAATACATAAAAATAAAATAATGAACGTAGAGATTAGCACAATCATCTTATTCTACCATCTACAGTTCATAATTTTACAATCGCAGTTTCTAAATCAGAGTCCAGTAAATGGGAACTAAATAGATTAGTTGCGGCATAAATTAAAATTATAAAGGTGAGAGCCAATCACTGGCTCAAATACGTTGCTTCTAGTTTTAGAATTAGTTTAATTTCCTTTAAGACATCGATAATGATCTGAGAACTGTAAATTAGGCTTGAAGTCTTAATTTTTTATTTATAATCATTTTGGCGTCGAGTTCAAAGTAGATAATTACTTTTTATGAGTACTAACAGTACTAATAATTAACAATTATTTGGAAATGGGTAGTGTCTTGTTCACAATATTGCATTTTCAATTGATTATATTTATCTTTTTGCCCGTGACTTCGAAACTCTTAGAAGTAGGTAGGTAACCCTTGATTACTCTTCGTTTAATCTTTTCGGGGGCTAGGTAAAAATATTTCTAGAATAACTAAGGCGGGTTATGATCTTGCCGGCATTGCCGCACCAGCGAGGCATCTCAGTAGGTATTCTGCTGGCTTAAAGTCGACTGTTAGACACCGACAATAAGTAACCGCAGATGGTCCAATACCATAAGGTAGCCCTAGACACCGGCACAAACTATTTTGTGCGCCGGGTTAAAATGCATGCTATCTCATCCGACAACACGTGCGAAAGAGATAGATGCTGTGATGAGCAGTAGAAGCTAGTTTGCTTACGAATACACACTTTTGCAAATTTGTAGCAAAATGGATGATGATTTTGGACGAAAACGAGCGCGCGAAATTTTATAAACAGGCCTTTGGATATATGGATATCAAGAAAAAACGACTAAATGTATCTGATCAAAATAAAATTATTTGCATTTTTGAACTACTAATCTATCCCTGTATGGTGACTGTTTTGGCATTTTCCTTCTTCTAATGCGTATTTATTTGCGCTCAAAGATGCGTTAAAATTAGTGTTGAAATATGGAACTCTCGACGCTCTCAACTTTCAAATATATATTTTTTTTACTTTTTTGTTTCCATACAGGGCTTTTTTTTTTTTGTCGACGGGGAAAATCATCTTATGACAAATCCCGCTTTTGGGTGGAGCGGGAGATAGTGTCAGACTTGTACTGACTAAAAAACCCGCGTCGTTCCTTCTAGCCTTCATACCGGGGCTCTAGCTTCCTTTCGGATAACCCCGAACCCCGGTAGGCTTCGACCCAGCTGGGCCCCTCTCTTTGCTGACAACTCCTTGAGGCACGCGGGAACAGTGCGCGCCGTCGACGCCTTGGCTCGGTCCGGGTAGTTACCGGACGATCGGACAGCGAGCTAGCCATGGCTCGCTGTCCACGAGCCCGCGTCTACGGTGGCTGGATATCGGGATTGGGATCCCGGCGGCGGCGGCGAGGGCGCCGTTGCCTGATGCGGTCGGCCTCCTCCTTTGCTAGCATTACTGCTTCGCAGAAGGAGGCGACCGCCTGCCACTCCTCCTCGCTCCGGACCATGGCCTGAACCAAGGCCCGGCGCGAGAGGTCTCCGCCGCCGATCACCCCCACGAGGGCACGGCGGTGCTCCGCCCAAGCAGGGCACACCTCGACTGTGTGCTCCACCGTGTCCTCCGGGCGTTCCGCACAGTGGCGGCACCCGGGCGTCTCTTCCGCTTGGATCCGATGCAGGAACCTCCCGAACTTGCCATGTCCGGTGAGGACCTGCGTCATGCGGAAGGTAAGGACGCCGTGAGGTCTTTCCAGCCACGCCTCAAAGAGGGGACTTACCGCCATTATGGTGGCGTGCCCAGCACTGGGTTGCGATAGTCGCTGACGCCATTTCACCGTGAGATCCCGCCGGAGCTCTGTCCGCCATACCTCGACCTGTCGCGGCAGCGGACTTTCACCCCGGCGTTGCATCTCCACGCGCATGTCGTGCATGTGTGCAAGGACTGTTGCCTCCAGATCCCACGGTGGTAGGCCAGTCAGAAGGCTCGCCGCTTCACGGGAGATCGTGCGGTAACCCCGCACCATCCGTATTGCCATGACCCTCTGGCAGCCGTTCAGTATGGTCGCCGGTCGCTTTTGCAGCGACGACGCCCACACTGGCGCCCCGTAGAGGGCCATGGACCGAACGATCCCCGCGTAGAGCCTCCGGCAGGAGGCGTCTGGACCCTCAAGGTTGGGCAGGAGCCGCTTGAGAGCAGCCCCAGCCCGGTTGAGTTTGGGAGCCAAACGTCGGAAATGTTCTCCGAAATTCCATCGGCTGTCGAGAACGAGTCCCAGGTACTTCATCGTCAACCCGACGCCGATGCGAACTCCCCCTACCGTAAGCTGGGAGTCTGGTGGCGGCGTATTCCGAGGGCCATGAAAGAACATGGCCTCGGACTTGTGCAGCGCCACCTGGAGTCCCAACTCCTGGATCCTACCAACGACTATCGCAACCCCGCGTGTCGCTAGAGCGACCGCCGCCTGGTGCGACTCTCCCCGCGCCAGAACCAGCGTGTCGTCTGCGTAGCAGACCACGCTGACCCCGCCAGGGAGGTCGCTTCCATATAGGGCTGAACGTACACCGTCAAACAGTGGTGTAATCGCCTGACTACGTTTGTATGGAAGAATTATCGAAAAAGCCAACCTTAATATTGCGAAAGTAGAACGTTACGCAACGGCTGATGTAACTGATATACCTAGCCATGATCTTGAGCGAAGAAAGTTGGATAATGATCCAATTTTTATCATAATAAAAGTATGATGTTGGTACCACATCTTATTAAAGTAGAAGAGATGAAATTAATCAACGATGATATTCAGGATAATTATAATGCAGAACATTAAATAATGACTTCAAAAAGATAATGAATCCTTCACAATTGACCTGTAATCCTAATTAGAGCCATGACGGTTCGAAACGGTTACACTGGTCTAGCCCTTGACATGGATGACGGGAACTGCTAAATTACTTCGACTGCATTTGGGTGCTTTTAGACTGCGTTTGGGCAATGACATCGACGTTTCAGGAGGTTCCAGTGTGACACAAAGGAGCCGGATATACAGACGATCGACATCGATTGTCTTCATTCGTGACGACGTATATTCGACAAATATTTGATATTCCATATGTATTAATGACTGATCGTGACAAATCAATTGACTGGTAGTGTGGAATTCATTAGTACATAATTGACGATCGATCGAGGTCAACCGTCGAATCCGACTCGGCTGGGCAGCGTTCGGGAAGTTGCGCGGTATCTTCTCGTCCAACTTACCACAGAGTCTCAACACGAAAGTCTATGACCAGTGTGTGTTGCCAGTGATTACTTACGGGACAGTGACGTGGTCGCTCACAATGGGCCTCATAAGAAGGCTTAAATTCACCCAAAGAGCAATGGAGAGAGCTAAGCGCCGAGTTTCCTTGCGTGATCGAATCAGAAATGAAGACATCCGCAAGAGAACCAAGGTTACCGACATAGCCCCCAAGAATTGCCAAACTTAAGTGGCAGTGGATAGGGCACGTTGCATGCATATCGGATGGCGTTGTGGGGCCGAAATGTTCTGGAGTGGCGACCGCGTTGGAAGGCCTCACTCTAGGTGGAGCGACGACTTGGCCAAGGCTGCGCGGGAGTCCGTTGGATGCGAACGCAAAGGACCGATCAGTATGCCGACGTTTTGGGGAGGCCTATGTCCAGCAGTGGACGTCTTTCGGTTGAAATGATGATGATGGTGATGACGATCGATCATTGATAGAAGTGGAATATCAAATAGTTACCGGCAAGTAGATATAGTTCTCGCCTAATTTCTTGGCCGCCCTATGATAAGTTGTTATTAAATTATTCGTAATAATTATATTATTATTGAATTTAAATTATTGTAATGCATTTTATATTATGTAGGCATTGTAATGTTTCTATTGTTATATTATGTTTTTTATTTCTATATTATTATTATACAGATGGAGGGACTTGCGTCATCTATTTAGATGTATATCCGTGGGTGAACCAAAGAATTAAGAAATTTCGACTGGTCGGCTCGAGTGTCTAATGCTCGTGAAGTCGCGACTTCTCTGTATAAGAAGAGGCTTTTTCCCTGTAGTGGTATAGTTTCTGGCATTGTTATTGCCATAGACTGGTTGGCGTCAACTGTCCTGTATGCTGTATGCACCTTTACGTACCTACAGCTGCATCAAATAGTTTTATGAATTTATATATCGTGATGATTCTGCAGCACGAAGGTATCATATTTTAATGGTGGAAATATGTCAATTGTATCATGTCATGCTATTGATTTATGTAACTTTATAATTATAAACTTCATTGCTGTTACATAAAAACTGCTGTTGAATTCATTTCGTGCTTCACGGTATTTACGGATCCACGGTGGTGCTGTATTAGATTCGTTTCAACGATTATCTCAACCTGAGTAGAAATATTGAATTGCTGAGTACCTACTTCGATAGTATAATCGTCATGCATTTGTGCCGTTTTTGTCAGATAGGGTCTTAATGGATCATAATTAAACCTTTTATTATTATGCACTACATGCCCGTGTCCGTGATCCGAGTCCGTGATTTGAGTTCCTAATTCAAAATGTTCTGATTTATGACGGATAAAGTTCGGATGTAGTGCTTAAGCTTTCCTACAAGAATTACTACGGCTACTTCGGGACTGAAATTGCACGGACACGGATCGGATGTAGTGCGTTCACCTGCGTGTCATATAAGGCAAAATTGCTTATTATTAGTTTCTGTGGTTGCCAACTATAAATAATAATAATATTATTCAGAAAATCCCACCAGAATCAAATAAACCACTACCTATCCTTGGTGAAATCAAATTTTTTATCGAGATGACTCGTGAAGCCGTGCGTCCATTAGATTTGGCCTTGCCCCGCAGAATGGGTGTCAATGTAAATTGAATTAAATGCGCCATCAAGACGTGTATTTAAGTAGTTTGGCTTAAATGGAGAGGAGACATTTAATTTGGACATTCAAGATTTGAGATCTGATTTGTTTCTTTTTTTTAAAATTTAATTTTGTTGCTTTTGGCTTCGTTCAGGGATGATAAATTGATTGAAAATTATGGATATTTTACCTACATTTTGTATATTCTCACTCTTACTGATTATTGATAAACTACTTACCTTCTGCGAAAAGTGTTCTATTCCAAGAAAACGGGACATATTATTTTAAATTGACATGCGTTTTTTACAAATTAATTTAATTTGAAATGTATGTACTGTAATGATGTTTTTGATAATGCTTTTTTTATTGATTATTTTTGGACCTACGTTGACATTATATTGTAATTTTTTATTTTAAATAATTGAATATTTGACGATTTTGTATGTAACACCAATCTATTTTCATATGAATTAATTACTCATATGTAACCAATCAGTCAAATTCGATTTATTTATTTATGTCAACATTGACAAGTTAATGAATTTTGTTACTATAAATAATTGCACGTTTGTATGAATATTTGCACACCATGACACTATGGTAAACATGTAGAACAAACCCATGTTTTTATATCATCTTGCATGCATTTTTGTTTCTTATAATGTTGTATGTACACACATGTTTGATCAAATAAAGTTATCTGAATCTCAATGGTACAAGGATTTTTATATCCCGGAAGTTGATAGGTAAGTTCGTGGTTCGTGATATTTCGATTCACTCGGGCAAAGCCGCTGGCTAGAAGCTAGAAGCTAGTGCCTTTCCTCGCTCGCCTCCCCCCGCCTCGTCCTGTCGCAGCCTGATAAGTGAAGTTGTTTTGTACCCGTTGTTGATTTTTTTTCAGTTCGTCATGGCCGAGTGGTCAAACGAAAAGATTTTGAACTTTATCAACGAAATCCATTTACGTCCTGAACTATGGGATGTAGAAGCTAGTGCGTATAAAGATTGTAACCGTAAGAAGGATGCTTGGGCCGTAATTGCCATGAATTTTCATGTAATGACCGAAGAGGCATACGTAAAAATCGTCATTAACTACTGAGATCTAGCCTTAATAATTACTCCGCGTGTACGAGCAAAATTCCTTGGCAATCCAGTTGCAGAATCTTGCTGGACTACACCAGGCAATGTATTGCACAATGCAATTGAAGCAAGGGCAGAAGCTGCAAATACACTGAGATATATTGGTCAACAAAATTGCCAATAAGTTGCAATTTTTGTAGCCCATTTACAGGCCTCTTTAGTGCATCTAAACATAAACCTACTTCTGATTGAAGACACTTAACATAATTAAGACTGCAATCAAAATCATAATGCTCAAATAAACCCATAAATAAACTAAACACAAGAGCGCTCGATTTGAATAGCACTTGAAACTGTAATGTTGCAATTCAAACAAGATGGACGGATTTAGACTGAAATTAATACTAATATTGTGAATACGAAAGTAACTCTGTATGTCTGTTTTTTTGTTTTTTGTTGACGCTTAAATCACTAAACCAATTTTGATGTATTTTGGTATAGAGATAGATTGGACCTTGGAGATGGACATTGAACTTATGATACTTTCTATCACTAGTGATGATTTCCGGGATACACGCGGGTGAAGCCGGTGACAGAAGCAGTATTATGAAATAGTAGTATTATGCAAGTGAAATTATTTAGGTTTATATGTTTGTTAATCAACCTCGCCTCAACGGCAGAACAGGTTTGGATGAAACTTGGCATAAGGGTAGAGCATGGCCTGGATTAGAATATAGGATACTTTTTATCCCTATACATTTCGTTGGGATCATTTTCAATATTAACACGGGCGAAACGGCGGGTCGAAGCTAGTTAATACTAAATGCTAGCGGATTAGAATATTAACATAGTAAGAAATATGTAGAGGTTTGCGAAATACTAGTATCTTAATTTAACACAGAGCTCGGAAATGCCTCGGTGGCCGCTACTAAAGACGTCATTGCCAACACTTTCCATAAAACCGAGCGTGTCAATTAATTTACAGGTACATTAACTGTCTCGTTCGTCTTGTGGTTGCAAGTGCGACTGCTGAGCGTGAGGTCATGGGTTCGAAACCCAGGTCGGGCAAAAATAGATATTTAGTTTTTAATCCCGACGGAAAAAGAGGGGTGTTTTATAACACTTAAAAAAAACTTACAAACTTATGTTTGACATGTGTACCTGTGTGTTTGTGTATCTGTATCTACATACAGATACACAAACATACAGGCATCATAGCTCCTAAACGAATGAACCGATTATGATTTCGTTATGTTTTGTTTGAAAGGTGTCTTAATCGACAGTGTTGGTTGCACTATAATATCGCCCGCACCGATGGTAAGTATCCGCTGTTAAAAGCCGCCATGGCCGAAATTCGGTCTGGAGGACATTCACCAATCAAACTAATCCGTTTAAGCCTACGTCGTATCACAAAGAGTTTTGGTTGGCTAATACTGCTTCAAAAGCCTTCAAAACACAATGATGTGAATCGAGCTTTAATGTCCATAGAAACTGACGGTCTGTGACAATGCTCCCCTATATTCTTGCAATGTCACTTCCTATGTATAATGGACTCATCCCCCCTCAATGAAATCAAGTTATAGCATGTTTATTGAGGGCTTTTTCCGTTGTCATGTCAATTGAGCCGGGTGGATTGGAGACAATGTCATCAAAGGGACTTGGAATATATGGTTGTTTAACTATGCCAGTGAGATATGTACTTGTGCTCTACGCATCACCCAAGTTAAGGGCCTACATCCGCTTTAGTACCGTAAAACGCTGACTTTCTAAAGCATACTCCTTAGTAACGGATAGGTTATAAGGTTTGAAAAAAATATATATGTATTATTGTTTTATGTACTTTATTTTTTAAACATGTTTTTTTCGTAAAACAAATAGATTTGCTTTAAAAAAAATTAGCAACACGATATTTTTCGCAACTTTTGGATACTTCTCCAGAACGACTTGGATGTTTAAAAATATTTTTATACAGAAAAAATGATGGCTGGAATTTCTTCATAACTGAAATAGCATATGTAAATCATATAATATTTTGCAAACAAAACTGTTAAAAGGAGGTTCAATATTGATATTTTGGCTCCGAGCGGGGGCACGGCCAGTACTGCATTAACATTGGGGCGTATATATCGCTTTAAAATCGGATCTGAAGGGACGTTCCCTTGCGATCCAACTTCATCACTATCTCCCAGGATAAAATGGTCTACCCTTGCGCCTCAGAGATAATTTGTGTTTGTTCATGTTCTGTTGCAGTTGGCAATAAATGTTTTCTTTTTTCTTTCTTTCTTTTTAAGTTACATCGCAATCCGTTGAAGCAACAAACAACAAATATAAAGACTTTCACATTTATTATATCAGTAGTCGTAGAAAGTAACACAACAGGAACAGCCTATGGGCTAAGCCTATGTGGGAGACCTTTGCCCAGGTGTGGGACAACGTAAGCTAAAAAATGGCATTTCTAGTCGCAGCCGCTAAAGAGATTCCGAACTCTGTGTAATTTGGAGTAGGAGTAGTAATTATGGAATGCAGATGAGGCTGATGATAATATTATTGGTCTTGTAGCATTTGCATAGATTTTGGGGAATGTAGTGCTACGCAATTTTAATTTAATATCGTAACTTGACCACTAATTTGGTTAGGAGATCTAATTGGTCTTGTTTTAAGATGTTCTAACTTTATTTGTATTTAAGTCAAGGTTGGAATTTTAACGGTTGGAAATAACTGAGTTCACATAAGCACAGATAATATACTAGCATACAGATGCCTCATCCCATACAAAGAAACCCTGCCGACGTTACTAGCTTTTTTCGTCTGATTAAACTGATTATTTTTTGGACATCGATCGCGTTCGGTTCCGTTCCACTGCGATATATAGATGGTGTTAGCAGTGACTTCCAAATAAAGTGGTTTACTCGGTTCGTGAATATTTTTTCTTTAAATACATTGAAGATAGTATTTTTGCAAGTTTTTACGTTTTATTGCCCCAAAATGTGTTACAATACAAATTTTAACAATCAAGTGGTATGCCTCAGAAATTTAAAACTGCGCCATCTACTGGCATCAATTTTAAATGATCCGTTCAAATAATCTTTGAACAGACATGACTGTCATCAATGAATTGTAACCATGAAAAAAAAAACGAAATTGAAGCATCTACGTTTACCACCTAACCTACACACTAAGGCATAATTTTGTAATGTTTTTAAATGCCTTGTATTTTTTTTTCCTTTTCCGCACTGAATCCGATTCAAATCCGAGAAATGACGGGCCGAAGTAGTCGTAGTACTTGTAGAAGGTGTTGCGCATATACACACCGTCATAATACAGAACATTTTAAATTCGTATAGAACTCGGAACTAAACATTCGGATTTGAAACGGATGCAGTGCGGAACCGCACTACGAACTACAAAAAAACCTGACACACTAATTCTACACCAGGCGATTTGAATATAATTATGAACTTACTCGATAGCAACCTTTTCCAAGGAGGTTATGCGACTTTTCACCCTATACCGCATACCTTTACAAAATAACCAAAATCTTCGCAATGGGGTCATTAGTTAGTCAATAGTTTGCTAAAGTAATGAACGCCACGAACATTAAAAACCTAATTCAACAGAAATGTACACAATGCAAATAGAACTACCCCATACGAGTACAAAGTCGGGTAAACTTAGCATTCCTGTTGCGCGCGAGTATTTATAGACGGGATACGACAACAAACGCCACTCGGGCGCATCTGTGTACTGATAGCAAAACAGGTGCTTTTGTTATTTGATCGATGTTCCAGTTTGTTTACGTTTATGTTAATTGATAATTTTGTTGTAGGTATCAGCCTAAAGCTGTAACTAGGTAACACTAATATTATAAAGGCGAAAGTTGGTAAGTGTGTTTGTTACTTCTTTACGTCAGAACGGCTACACGGATCTTGATGAAATTTGGCACAGAGATAGATTATAGTCAGGAATAGCACATAGGATACTTTTATCCCGGAAATATGTTCCCGCGGGATAATTTTCGACTTTCACGAGGAAGCCGCAGGCAGAAACTAGTATCTACATAAAATCACGCCTTTTTCCTATGTGGATAGGCCTTTCCTAGGCTTTTCCTTACATACCTTCATTCACGTTCATACATCTAGTCATACCCGTACGCCGGTTATGAATACTGCGAACCTGGTCATTCTGAAGAACTCAACCACTATGATCCTTGTATGTTCTTTTAGGGCGTCCCCTCCATGCGTTAATCTTATTTGGTTTTACAGTAACAAACGTAGGTAATAACGCCAAATATTGCCTCTACCATTCAAAGGGACTTAATTAAACTTCGTACAAGTACATGCCAAGAACTTATTGTAGCAGGAAGTTCTACAAGTAGTTGTAACTTTGTAAGACCATTTACTGACCCAGTAACTATTGCCTAACTGTGTAACCATTACTGGTTCAGTATCATAAACATAATATAATAGATCGCGGACACTTTCTACGCATTCATTATAGGCCTATCTTAAAAGTAACGTTGTGTAATATTAATTACTGTTACATGTTATTGCAATGAGTATTAATTTGTTTTTATTAGTTTTGCTGTAATTGTTGTTTTGACGACAATAGCTTTAATTACTATTATTTATTAGTTTATCCTCGCACTGGAACGCCTTGCAGCAATTACACCAATGGAGCACAATCTTATAATAAACTCACTATAAGTCTAGGTTTCCTCACGATGTTTTCCTTTAACGTTGTCTGCAATATCCAAGATAAACGTGGAAAGTTTTTTTTTTTCTTTTTTTTTTTTTTGTTATAGGCTCGCGTTTGACCACTATCTCGCCTGATGTTAAGTGATGATGTGGTCGAAGGTTAAGCTCGCTTACCTAGAAGTAACCTATTCACTCTTGACTTGAAGATGCCTAGGTTGTAACTATCAGGAAACAAAGACGCCGGCAGGGAATTTGAAAAAGTCCAATTGGTACTTGCCCGGATTCGAACCCACGATCTTCAGCACGAGAGGCGAGGTCTTAGCCATTTCCATCGCGACATTTAAGGTTCTGTGTTAATAAGTAATCAGAATATAAAGGGCAATTAACTTGAATGGTTTGATGTTGGGAAATTCCAGTCACTGCCGGATGTAGCTAGATCTACACCGCCTCATAAGAGCACAAAAAAGTCAATTCAATAAATCAAAAACCCGACTGCTTAAGAATAACACATATTTGCGAGCTGACTGACCAAAACCAGATGTATCCTCCGACTGCACAGCATGATTTTCTTCTTGTTTACGTCTTTTTAGTTCGCTTTTTAAGCAGTCGGGATTTTAGATTTTTTGAATTAACTTTTTATTTATTACTTTTTAGTTACCATTTTTTTCGAATTTAACAGGTTCATTTAAACATATAAGTGTTACATATTTAAGAAATCACCTCTTAAAACCCTTTATTTTGATAGCCCACACAATGGGCGCGGCAGAAAAAAAAACTGGGCCCACACAATCTCTTCTTCTTCTTCTTCTCATTCGTTGTCTTCATTTCTGAAGGTCGTGCCCGTCCTGAAAAGCTTTGATGGAGTCAACGACGAGCTGCTTCCAAGCCACCCTATCTTCAGCTCTTCTCATAGCAGTCGTCACATTGAGCCCCGTAATGGCCCTGATCTGGTCAGACCAGCGAGTAGGTGAACGTCCGCGTGGTCTTTTTCCATCCACCTTTCCCACTACAACCAGTTTTTCCAGATTGTCTGGCTGTCTCCGGGCGATGTGACCAAAGTAACTCAGGACTCGTTGGTAGCAGATCGTGGAGAGTCTGGTTTTGATGTTCAACTGGTCGAGAATGGACTTATTCGTGCGCTTGGCTGTCCATGGTATACGCAACATTCTTCTCCAGCACCACATCTCAAAAGCCTCTATCTTTTCCCGATCTACCGTGCGAATTGCCCAAGATTCCGAGCCGTAAAGAAATATCGAGAATACCAAAGTACTCACGAGTCTCTTCTTTGTGTTATTGGAGACATTTCTGTTCTGCCATATCCTCGACATCTTGCTCATAGCAGCCTTGGCCATCTGCGTACGCCTCCGAATCTCCCCGTCGCAGCCTCCCTGATCACTGATTAAGGATCCCAGGTACACAAATTCACTCACAAACTCCAGATCCACAAGTTCTCCCGTGCGTGCGATTAGTCCAGCTCGGTCGATGATCATCACTTTGGTCTTTGATCTGTTAATCGACAATCCTACCATCTCGCTTTCACGCTCAACTCTCGCAAATAGTTCCGCGAGTTCGCGCTCTGAGGATGCAAACAAAGTAGTGTCATCTGCGTACCAGAGATTGCTGATTTTGTTGCCACCTACCGCGATGCCTCCCTCCCACTCTTCTAAAGCTCTCCTCATGATGTATTCGCCATATATGTTGAAAAGAAGAGGGGACAGTATACATCCTTGCCGCACTCCTTTTTCAGGCTTAAAAAGTTCCGACACCACATTATTGACTCTAACCATCGACTCTCCATCTTCGTACAGGTTTGCAATCAATGCTGTCAAGTGCGAGGGTACTCCCATTTCCTTGAGTATTCTCCACAAGCAGTCCCACCTCACACAATCAAACGCCTTGGAATAGTCTATAAAGCACAAGAGCATTGGAACATTAAACTCGCGGCTCTTCTCTATCATTTGCCTCATGTTCACAATTTGATGTCTTGTGCCTCGACCCTTTACAAAACCAGCCTGCTCACTTGGTATTTGTCGTTGTAGATAAGATTGGAGCCGTCCGTTAATTATGTAGAGCATTATCTTGCTAGCGTGGGATATGAGTGCGACCGTCCGGTAGTGCCCGCAATTCCTTGTTGACCCTTTCTTGTGCAGTGGTATCAAGAGAGACTCCTTCCAGTTCTTAGGCCATTTACCCGTTCTCCATAGCTGGTTACATAAATCCCGTAAAAGCCTAACACCTCTGTTCCAAGACTTTTCAGCTCTTCGGCGAAGATGCTGTCTCCTCCAGCTGATTTATTAGGCTTCAGCTTTTTCAGCGCACTTTCCACTTCAGATTCTAGGATCTCTGGCTCTAAGAAAAGGTTCTCAAACTGGGTTACCGGCTCATCAGATCTCCCCGTATCCTTATATAGGCTCTCGCAGTACAATCGCCATCTCTCCGTCACCTGGTCTATTTCCGTCAGTAAGGTCCCCTGTTCATTTTCAATAGCCCAGGTCTTAGGCCTGAACTCTCGGGTAATACTCTTCAATTTCAGAAATAGATCTCTTGTATGCAGAGACTGCGCGTGTTCCTCGGGCCCACACAATATTTCACCCAAAATCCGCCATTTTTCTATTTTTCCAAAATTTCTGTAGCCAGTGACACTCGCAAGTTTAAGACGAATCAATTGACGTAAGAATCATCAAATCGGCCAACGCTTTTGTTCACTAGAACGCTTCATAGGAACTAACGTACCTACAAACATATATATCGTGATAAAGTCATTACCCTCCGGCAGTCGGGTAAAAAGACGTGACGTAACTTATACAGAGCCCCGACAACAACCATCGGGCAGTAACCCAGTGGGCATCAATGGAGATTGCGGGCCAGCGGGACCTTCCACCATTTTCCGCAGGCGAATTCCTTTACACATAATTATATCGCCCGACGGGATTTCTGGATATTCTTTTTACAGCACAAAAATGCCCAAAATGTGCAATATCTACAAATTCTTCACAGAGTCCTTGACCGTTTTGCGACTAATGTAAAACAGATTGACATTAAGAAGTTTATATGGTGATTAGGAGATTACCCTATTTTGTGATTCCTCATCATCATCTTCCTGCTCTAGCCCCATACTGCTTAGGGTCGGCACCATAAGAACCTTTTCTTCTTCAGGTACTCCCGTCATCATCATCATCATCATCATTTCAGCCGAAAGACGTCCACTGCTGGACATAGGCCTCCCCCAGGCGTCGCCACATTGACCGATCCCGTGCGTCTCGCATCCAGCGCCTTCCCGCAACCTTAACCAGGTCATCGGTCCACCTAGTGGGAGGCCTTCCAACGTATCGTCTTCCGGTTCGCGGTCGCCATTCCAGAACTTTTCGGCCCCATCGGCCATCCGTTCTGCGAGCAATGTGCCCTGCCCACTGCCACTTAAGTTTAGCAATTCTCCGGGCTATGTCAGTAACTTTAGTTCTCCTGCGGATATCATCATTTCTGACGTGATCACGCAAGGAAATTCCGAGCATAGCCCTCTCCATTGCCCTTTGGGTGACTTTAAGCTTTCTGATAAGGCCCATTGTGAGCGACCATGTCTCGGTCCCATAGGTGATCACTGGCAACACACACTGGTCAAAGACTTTTGTCTTGAGACACTGCGGTAAATTGGACGAGAAGATACCACGCAACTTCCCGAACGCCGCCCAGCCGAGTCGGATTCGACGGTTGACCTCTTTCTCGAAGTTGGACCTACCCAACTGGATCGTTTGTCCCAGGTAGACATAATCGTCTACAACTTCGAGTGTAGAGTCTCCGATCTTGATAGGAGTGGGTGCTACATGGGCGTTCACCATGATCTTGGTTCTCCCGTCAACCGACACGTTATTATTCCTATTGAACCCCTAAATATTCTTATCATTCCAATCTCGCTTGTCTTGCTAACGCTACTCCAAGCACAGCCGGATTTAACGCGTTAGCAGTTGAATCCTAATTGATCCCATGTAAACATGCCTATCTTTAACGGTAAAATTATAACAGGAGATTGTTTGTAAATACGGCGTTGATGCAATGCATGATTAATGCATGGTTGCATTAGAATTGAATGGAATGGCGCCATCGAAGATAACTCTGAAATATTGTGTAGGAAACATTGTTGGGAAAAGGACTTGACTTGGATCTGAAATCGCACTAGCCGAGTAAGACAATTCGACATATGTTAAGGCGATATATACGCCTCAATGTTAACGCAGTACTGGCCGTGCGCCCGCTCGATGCCATAATATCAATATTGAACCTCCTTTTGAACAGTTTTGTTTGCAAAATATTATTTGATTTACATATGCTATTTCAGTTATGAAGAAATTCCAGCCAACAATTTTTCTGTGTAAAAATAAAAAAATTAAACAGCCAAGTCGTTTTGGAGGAGTATCCAAAAGTTGCGAAAAAATGTCGTGTTGTTAATTATTTTTTTAAAGCAAAACTGTTGGTTACACGAGCAAGCCTTGCTTCAAAAATAATGTACAGGAATATATATTTTTTTCCAACTTTTTAACCTAGCCGTTACTGAGGAGTATGCTTTAGAAAGTTATCGTTTTACGGCACTAAAGTGGATGTAGGCCCTTAAGTGTAATAAATATTGATAGTTTTAGATGAATAGGATCGAGACACCCTACTGGTTTGCCGCATTTCACGAAATGGTACGATTTATTATGAAGGAGCAATGATGGATGGATTGTGAGGGAGTCACTAATAACGTGATGGTTGAAAGAACAAAATGTAATAGACCTATGTGTCATGATTGGTTCGTTGTGAATCGTGAACAAGCCGGTTCAATGTTTGACAGGCAAGCAAGCAAGTTAGTTGTTGTTGCTGTTAGTTGTTGTTTGTTTTTAGTTAGTTTTTATTATTGTTTGTGTTTTGCTTATCTCGTGTCTCCTATGCGGGTCACAAATAAATATTTTTTATTTCTTTCTTTTCTTTCTTTCAAGTTTGTAGCAGCAATTATATAAATTATCTATATAATGCAACCGCCATCTAACCGCTGACCTTTGCAACAAGCTAGTAAACAATGCTAAGGTAAACCTTAATTTTAGGCTAGATAAACCACAATTCTAAGGTAAACTTTGGTGAAATAAAAACTATAATTCACCCACCGTTTAGTCTCGTTTTTTCCCTAGGTTAATCCCGCGACGTGATCCCCCAGGATCCGTGCATATTATATTGTATCCTTTATTTAATAGTTCTCTTATTTTGTACATTTTTAAATATGCTTTATAAAAACTTAAAAGATATATAAAATAGAGGCCCACTGGTATCGGGAAAAAGATCCAAGCAACCAGGCGGTCAGGGTTCCATAGAGAGGAACCTCCGAACAATACGAGCCGGGTCCAGCAGTACTGTTTTCTGAATCAAGCCCAGTCACCTAACAAGAGCCTGCTCAGGTGTTGGTGGAGGCTCGTGGCTATTTAGCCATTGGCTGACACGACTATCGGTACAACGATCCCACATGTCGAAAACATCGCGAGCCAAATCAAGATACTTGATACATACTTATGTAAACTTTGTCACTCAACGATACAGTAGCTTTCTATCAGTTAAAACTTGTATAAACAAACAAATAGTTTTAATTTCTTATTATATTATTTGTCTAGGTTTTAATGCTAGCTGACATCACATAACTAATGGGTAGTATTCAAACGAGTGACTGTAAATTAAAGTTTTAAGTAACAAAAATAATTAATTTACGTTATAGTTTTACTAAGTGAGCGACTGACTGCGAGTGACGAGGAAGTAACAGTACAGCAACTTACAAACATTAATTTGAGATAATTAAAATACAAAATTAGAAGCTTCATAATATTTGACTTGAAAATAAAAGTTTGTACACGGAGCCCTGCTGCGGGCCGGGGCTCCTTTTTCTGTCTGCAGGTTCTAAAGTAACCTAACATGAAGGAGTCATCCCCTTCGAACTTAACCTCTCCGTGTCGGGCCCTAAATTCCCGAGCTCGCTTCGCTCGCTCTTGGACTAATTCTGATACACCTGAACTCCCGCACATTTCTAGTCGCTCACTTAGTAATTTAGTCGATCGTTTTATAATTCCCCTTAACTAATTAATGCAGGAACAAGATAAAATGTTAAAGATCAGATTAACACATTGCCATTTCCAAATATGGCTCCCATTTTTATAGCCACTACTAGATTCCATGGAATTAGTAATTATTATCATTAATGGCTTTAAAGTTATTGTGAACGCAGGTGTTTTAATTAGTCATCTAAGAAAATCGATAAATAATTGAACTGTATCAGTGTTACAATTGTTTCTGTCGTTATAAAAATGATGATTTTGTGTTAAAATAAGGAAGTTTTACTTACCATTCTTCTCGATTTTCGGTAACTCAATTCTTATCTTTTAGAATACAGTACTTAGGCGACCGATCTCTGCTTGGTTGAAAATAGAAGAAGCATTTTTTTCGAGAAAACGATTTTTTCCAGATATGAGACCTAGCTTCAACGATTTTCCGCCCCTGAATACGCCCATATTGTAATCTTTATAGAAATCGTTAGAGCCGTTTTCGAGAACGTGATTAACTGATTACAAATATTCTAACTAGGGTTCTATACCCATTTCCAGCGTTTTTGTCTGTTTGCCTGTTTGTCTGTTTATTTGTGCACGCATCACGCAAATATAAAAACTAATGTAGATAACTTTTATACATGAAAATTGTATCGTAACTTAATGCATTACATAGTTTTTGTTTCATCGCAATCGGTCCACTCTATCAAAAGTTAGATGAATTTAAAGTGTTCAATAAGTGAAATTATCACAATACACGCAATTCAGATACTCGGACAGTTGAACTCTATATTCGATAGATGGCGTTGTGCATTTGAAGTCATTTTCTGAATGGCGGTGTTAAGATTCTCCGTGAAAGAATGGCACTAGAAAAAAAATGGTAGGAAAGGCAGGAAGGCAAGTAGGACAGGTAAGGTTAAGTAGGGTAAGGTAGGCTGTTGACAGGTATATTTATATACAAATATTGTTCGTTTAATAGTATAGGATAAAACAAACGACTGCTAGATCTCGGCAAAAAATGAAAACTAATGGTCACTAATGGTGAAGTAATTCCAGTGCCTGCTGAAGAGAAGAAAGGATCCCTGCACCCAGCTGCCAAACTGCGCGCACCAGCTAATTTTGTCACCACAGTACCATTTCACCGTTGAGTAATTTGCAGGGGACACGTGCAAAAGAGAACAGCATAGTGGGTTAACCAAACTGTTAACCATAAGGCCACGTGTCGTGATCATTCGAGCGGTTTATCCATCTACGTTTACGAGTTAGTAATGACAATATTTCACAATAAACTAACCTTTTAGTGTCGAGGATGATAAAGTCACATTCAGCAAACGTTATTGGTGTGTGTTTAGTTTTTTCGAATTGAAGGTGAAGTAAGCTCTGAATTCTTGTGGAACATAATGATAGATAACTTCAAGCTTACTTCGCCAAGTTTTTAATGGGAGATTTTTAAAGGATTGCCTAAAAGTGCTGTTGTGTAAAATCTATACTAATATTATAAAGCTGAAGATTTTGTTTGGTTTGTTTGAACGCGCTAATCTCAGGAATTGAAAAATTCTGTTGGAATTGAAAAATTCTTTTTGTGTTGGATAGTTCATTTATCGAGGATGGTTTTAGGCTATATAACATCACGCTACGACCAATAGGAGCGGAGCATAAATGAAAAATGTTGCAAAAGAGGAAAAAATATTATATTTTGCGAGCTTTCGTTGCGTGCGCTGCGTATGTGGTTAAAGTTACGCAACATTCATGTATGTAGGGTAGGTAGGGTAGGGTAGGTAGGTGGCCAGTTGACGGGAGCGAAGCCGCGTGGGACAGCTAGTCTTAGATAAAATGAGGTGAAATGAACTTGAAGCGAGCTCTCAATCCCTCTCAAGATGCTGGAGTGCTGTTTAAATTCACTTCATCTACGTTTCACGATGTTATGTGCAAAGAATAGACCGACTGAAACGTAAAATAATACTATGTTTGTATGTTAAATATAATGCAGTAAGAATGAGTAATCCAGGCGTGGTAAAATAACAAATGTTCTTAGATTAGTTCCGCGGCTGCGTGATTAGTGCTGCGTGGTCAACTATGAAGTTAATTAGTGCGGTTACGTTGTGTTTGTTTAAGTAAGTTTTTGTTCTTTTAGGTTTTGAATAAAGTTTAATAGGCTTCTTCTGGGTAAGCTCACTCCATCGTCGACTTTGTCTCTGTCACCTCTGACCTAGACTAGAGTCAAGAGCAAACCCATAATATATAATAAAAAATAAAAAAAAGTTTGACAGTTTTGTGCTTTATCTAGTCATCATCAGCCTTATAATGCTCCCACTGCTGGGTCACAGGCATCCTATCTGTGAGAGAGGTAATAGGCCTTAATTCACCACGCGGGCCCAGTGCGGGTTGGTGAATGTCACACGTCTTCGATTTTTTGGTTCTAGGACATGGTTGATGTTTTCCTTCACCGTTTTAAGGCGATATATACGCCCCAATGTTAACGCAGTACCTACTGGCCGTGCGCCCGCTCGGAGTCAAAATATCAAAATTAAACCTCCTTTTGAACAGTTTTGTTTGCAAAATATTATTTGATTTACATATGCTATTTCAGTTATGAAGAAATTCCAGTTATCAATTTATCTGTGTAAAAATATTTTTAAACATCCATGTCGTTTTGGAGGAGTATCCAAAAGTAGCGAAAAATATCGTGTTGCTAATTATTTTTTTAAAGCAAAACTATTAGTTATACGAAAATACCATATTTAAAAAATAATGTGCATGAAACAATAATAAATATATATTTTTTTCAAACCTTTTATCCTAGCCTTTACTAAGGAGTATGCTTTAGAAAGCTACCGTTTTACAGCACTAAAGCGGATGTAGGCCCTTAAGAGCAGTGGTGATGAAATAATTTACACAAAGTAAATCGCCTGCCTGTAAGTGTAAGTCGGGGTCGTTACCACTGGGCTCTTGCTCTTCTGCTTTATCTAGCGGTGGCGAGGATGTAGCAATTTTTTTCTTTTTCTCGCTTCTCTCAGGTCAATCAAAGTGATTGGCTACTGTTTAACCGGGCGATCCTGTGGAGACAAAACTATAGCCTCCAGCAAGGCAACTTTGTCTCTCGTGTAACAATATTCTTATATGATACCGGGGTACTAACTAATAACATTAGACATGTTTCCAAATCTTTTTACAGTTCGTTCAACCAATTTTGAGCTCTTTCCCGTAAACATAAGAATGACATAAAAGCATAAACCTGTTACCAAAACCAACTGTTTACTACAGCTACCATTTGTCGTATTACTAACGCAATAGAAGTCAAAATCGGTTGAACGGGCTGTAAAATGGGCTAATTTAAAAGTCTAATGATATCGCAAATGGAGTATAGATGTTGTATCCGAGATTATTCTCTTTATTAGAACATAACGATACTTATGTTCAACAAAAACAACATTCTGTATAAACAGAAATTACATGAAATTATCAACTAAATGGATTTGCTCTTACCATGTAGGTAAGTAAAGTTGAGAATATTACAGTATATGCAAAGTTAACATCATACTAAAAATGCAAAGAAAATATCATAACAAACTGGTTTTTGGAAGTACTACGGACAGCAAATGAAGATGATCGTCTTGGATTAAACGAAGAAGGAAATGAAACTGCCAATCCGTAATGCAACAGTAATGACAGCCTTGGCATTATCATTCAAATTATGGGTTTAATAAAATAATTATTGTTATTGTCAGTCTTTATGGTTGCACTTTACAGTGATGGGAATAAGTTGATGCTATTTTTAAAGAACAATTTATATTTACACTTGCTCCTAAATATGAAATTACTATATCTCGCGGATGGCTTACCTAATGAACAACTTTTACAACTAAGTATGCATACATATAAGAAAGCAAACAGTAAATAAAACCTCTGTGTTATTAGCGATTTGCATGACTCTGTCAACATTTTAAGACACAATGGCACACCAATTTGTAAATACGTTATTTTCCTTCTATGGTCTATTCCAGTCATTATAATTCCGAGACATAAAAGGATTGAATACAATTTGGAATCCCGACGCATGAGTCATAAGGCTTCCTGTTGTACCACAGAGTAGATAGTGTATGAAGATTTAGTAAGCGCGATCAAATGAAAATGAGAAACATCTGAATTTATACGAACATTTTCTTCGTGAAAGACGCGTCTCAGAGGTTGGCTGGTAAACGTTGGCTCAGCTTCAACTTCTGAGATCGTAAAGTCGTTCCATAGTGTTGTCATCGGCAGGGTTTTGCAGTATTTGAATTACTTTTAAAATACGTTGTTGAAAAACAAATACATATTTGGTTTTGGTAATTAAATTACTTCTTAAAAATTTTAATTTGTAATTGGTATTTCAAATATCTGACGCTGAGTTATTTTGTAGTTAGTATAGTAATACATATCGCTTCAAAATACATTTGACCATTAATAAATTTAGCGATATTTTTTAATGGGGGGCGCGTTTTGCAGAAAATACAAAATGGCGCTATTGCAAGCTTTCCGAAGCAAAATGGCGACCGCGTACGTCAAATTTTCAAGTATCTGTCAATTGTCATTTTCGTTACAAACGATTACGAGTGCATGTTTCCTTTCGGCGTAATTACAGACACAATTGTTGTTAGTATTAATGTCAAGATTGATGATCGACTGTATTTTGTATTTTAAATACATGCGAGATATTATTTTGTTATTTGTATTTTAATGAAAGCAAAGCATGCCCAGCTTCTTCTTCTTTGCCCAGCTCTCTTTCGCTTTGCTCAGATGCTAAGAGATGACCTAAAGTTATGATATAAGGGGAAGCAGACTCATCAGGTGCGGTGGTAACAACATTCTGTAAACATATTTCATTGTGAAGTGCGATTATGATGTTTTACTGTTAGTTTAAAAACCCTTTACCAATCAATGTGAGGACCTTACTTACTACTTATTACTACTTAGCGTATCGATGGCAAATATAGGTTCTAAATATTACGCTATGCCACAGATAATATAATACTAGCATACAGATGCCTCATTCCATATAAAGAAACCTTGCCGACGTAACTAGCGCTTTTCGTCTAATTGAACCGATTATTTTTTGTCCACCAATCGTGTTTGTTCCACGGCGATAGATAGATGGTGTTAGCAGCAACTTGCAAGTAAAAGGGTTTACTCGGTTCGTGAATATTTTTTCTTTAAATACAGTGAAGGTTTGTTAAATAGTATTTTTTTGCACGTAAATTTAAAACCGTGCCATCTATTGGCATCAATTTTAAATGATCCGTTCAAATAATCTTTAAAATGTGAATTAAGAGCCCAATATTCCATTATTTTGTGCTGAGGAGAGTTGAGTAAACAAGAACATACAATTTTTATGTTCAATTCCAGAAAATGTTAATTTTACACACATTCCATAACAGACCGGTGCATATCGCGCCACCTAATGAGATTTATTTGAACCAAATTTTCTTTCTTATTGCTGGAGCCCGTGAAAAAGTTTCACAGTGCCGGGCATAAAATACAGCGTCTTAACTTAGCACTCCATTTTCTCTCTACTCCACGTGTTTATCCAACACGGGTCATTGGTACGTTCCTGTTTAAGTAATGGACATCTTATAAACCTGGCATTAAATCCGCTGTTTATGCATTGCGCATTGTTGCTTGATTTAGGAACGCAAGTTATGGTTGCGAGCACTTTGAGTGCCTGTAAATGTCGTGGAGGAATGGTGGCCGTTTTAGAAACCATGGTGGTATAATTTAAGACCTGTCATTTGGACCGGGCTAGAAATTCTAAGGTAGAAGTACTCAATAGCTCAATGAAGCTATGGAGTAGGGCGTAATATAAACTTAAATTATAAAACAGTTAAATTGTTATTTTAGGTTTGTTAATCTCAATATTCTTAAATGTACCAACTAATTTGTTAATGACATTTGTACATTTCGCGGCAAAACACTGAAAACCTACCTTATAAGCATGATTCACCGTCGACCACCATCATCGCTTACCATCAGGTGAGATAGTGGTCTAGCGCGAGCCTTTAGTGTATAAAAAAAAGTTGGTAAAGTGCGAGATTTTACTTAATTAATAAGTACTACTGGTTACTAATTTATATTGAAACTGGATAAGCGCGGTCTGGTGCTAGTGAAGAGAAACCTCTTTTTAGAGGTCCGTAGTCAACCAGGAACCCTTATAGTTTCGCCATGTCCGTCGGTCCTGTAGAAAGCTATAATTTGGCATGGATGTACGTATTAATCACGCCGACAATGAGCTAAAACAAAAATATGAAAAATATTCCTCCTGTACACGTAAAGTGGAGATGTATTTTTTTCTTTTTTTTTGTATCGTTGGACAGGTAATTAAAAAATATTACCGGTTTGTGAAGACATTTTTCGATTCAGGGATCCGTTTGCGTAAAATTAAGCTTTAAATGGCTAAGTTTTTTTAGAGTCAAGTGTGCCGCCCTCTGCCAGCTAAATGTTTGCTTTTGGATACGTAATAAAAATCACGGCAGTAGTATATATGTTGCAGTCAAAACTCAAAACTAGTCAAAAGTACTTTTAACTAGCAAAATCAGTCAAAAGTACTTTTGACTGTAAGCTCTCGACAATAGTACTTTTGACTGAATTTATAGTAAAACTAGTTTTGCCCAATGGAGCTGGTTAAAAGTAATTTTGTTTGACTAGTTTCCTAAAATGATAGAAAAAGTATAGCGAAAGAAGATTATGAAAGATAGTCATTTCAATGTTATGACAAAAGCACACATTGGAAAGTTTGCAATAGAAGTGGAAGACGTAAAATTTGCAGAAAAGAAAACGCCGTCAGTACAGTGGGCTAAAACGCTTTAACATAATTGAAGTCTGTGGTATAAAAAAGTTAGTTACAAACACAGAACTCATCAAATATTTTTTACTGGCTGAAGAACTCTTCGGTATAATAAATTTGATGTTGCTCATATTTCTATAAATTTTTGTATTAAATGTTAAAATCTTAACCTGAAACTTCCAAATAAATGAATTTACAACATATGAAATCTTTTGTTACGTAATAACTGGTTAAAAGTGGTTTTGAATGATGCTCTAGTGGTTAAAAGTAGTTTTGACTAAGAGCGAAAGTCAAAATCTCTTTTAACCACATATTGTCAGTTAAAATCACTATTAACTACAGATTTTCAGACAAAACTACTTTTGACCAACGTATTCAGTCAACATTACTTTTCCCTGCTTTTTTCAGTTAAAAATGCTTTTGACCGATTAAGACTTTTGACTGTAAATGTATAATATAACGAAGTTAAAAGGGAAAATATCACAGCTAAGTTGGCTTTACAAGGTTAAGATTTATAGTCGGCCAACTTATAAAACGTACTTGGAAAAGTAAAAAAAATGTATGTTGATGTATGGGGACAACAGTTTTCGAACGGCAAGGTTAATTTTGCTCCTACGTTAGAGCAATGTTCGGTGCTTTCATTGTTTCATAAACGTTAGTAATGTTACCGATTTATTTTGGTGAATGTAATTGTTTACACGGAAACCTCTGTGCGCGAGTCAGACTCGCACTTAGCCTGTTTTTTCGTAAAGAAATTTACTTAAGAGATTGCGATAGAGCACGAGTAAAATTCGAAATAAGTCCAATGTATTTATTTTAATTTTTTATTTTTATTGTGGATATGCTCGCGCTTGACCACTATCTCATCTGATGGTAAGCGATGATGGGGTCGACGATGTAGTACGCTTGCCTAGAAGGAACCTATTCACTCTTGACTTAAAGACCTAGAGGTTGTAGCTATCGAGAAACACAGACACCGGCAGTGAATTCCACTCCTTAGCTGTACGCATAATGAAAGTATTTCAAAAACGTTTAGTGCGTATGGGTGGATGTCCACCATGTAACGATGGCGCCGTCGTCGTACGTCTTGTAGTCCGATGATGAAACGGGCTAGGCGGAATTAGATCAAGCAATTCCATCGCACATTACCGAAATGCAACCGATAAAAAACCGACAAGCTGGCAACTCGGCGCCGATGTTCAAGGCTCTGGAGCTTTGACTCGACCAGTGCCTCATTGCCGATGAGTCTCTTAGCCCGTAATTCGATCGATTCTAGTGCATCAAGCTGGTATTTGGCAGATCCGTCCTAGAGATGAGAACAGTATTCGATGCACGGAACTTCTGCTTGATACAACTTAAGCAGCTGTTCTGGCGTGTAATAGCTTCAGAGTTGAACCTTATGTAGTCTGCATCTTCATACATTTTAGGTATAGAAATCATGAGAAAATAATACATCCTTCCACACACTGATGGAAAAACGTAACGTTGATTCTATGTCAGTAATCCTTTTACACGAAAACTTTCCATCAATCTTATAAATAAACAAAGCAGTGGCCACAGCGACACTGTCTTGAATTAACTAACCAAACTTGCTTAACCAAGTTTACGTTGCCTATCTCGACGTAATTATCAGGCTCTGTGCCTTCCTTAAATTATGAAATCTTGGGCAATTGGGTAGAAAATATAATTACAAATCTTATTTTTACAAGCTTTTTTATGTATGTAAGTGTGTTCGGGTCAAATCTTGCAACTGAATTTTAAAGCAGTTATCCTCCACCGATTAAGCTGAAATTTTGCATACACGTTTAGTTTGGATAAGAATTTAATTTGGAATGCATGGTTAGCTAAGTGGCATTATTCTAAAACCAATATGGTAGACGGCCCAATATGTCGCACTATTTATTTTTTGTGCACTTGCATGATATGGGTATCAAATGAGAGGGTTTGCTGAGGAGACTACGACAAAAGTTTGTTTAAAAAAAGATTTTTTAATGAATAATTTTGTTAACCATTATTGTTTACAAGTGTAAATTACAAATCTTATTTTTAACAATAATTACAAATCTTAGTTACTACTTTGAAAAGTGTAATGGAATAAGAAAAACTCTTCACTCTTCATCTTTGTAAAGCGCCTGGAGTCAGAGGGAAGTTGTTTTGGGATATAATATTTCCCAATATCTACTACTAAGCTTCGCCCTCGTGAAAGTCCAAAATTATTCTATATTCTAATTATTTTCTTACCAAGTCATGGTCTTCCTTTGTTCCAAACCCCGTTCAGCTATCTTTATGTACAGATTTTCACAATAATAATATTATTGGGATACAAGGATAGGATTTGATTTTAATAGGAAAATACTGCAGGTGTTGTTCACCGTTGTAAAAAAATCGGCCAAGTGCGAGTCGGACCCACGCACGAAGGGTTCCGTACCATTATCGTAAAATACGGCAAAAGAATCACGTTTTTTGTATGGGAGCCCTACTTAAACATTTATTTTATTCTGTTTTTATTGTATGTATTTGTTGTTATAGCAGCAACAGAAATATATCATCTGTGAAAATTTCAATTGTCTAGCTATCACGGTTCGTGAGATACAGCCTGGTGACAGACGGACAAACAGACAGACGAACCGCGGAGTCTTAGTAATAGGGTCCCGTTTTTACCATTTAGGTACGGAACCCTAAAAACAGTAAATTAAAAAAAAACTAAATCCTTGCTGCTACCCTCTCTGACAGAGAGGTCTGTGTCCCAGCAGTGGGAACATTTAAAGGCTGATGGCGATTACAAAATCCTTACTGCTTAAGAAGCGAACTAAAAAGATGTAAGTAAACAAGAAGAAAATCATACTAAGCAGTCGGAGGATACACATTCGCGAGCTGGCTGATCAAAACCATATGTATCCTCCAACTGAAAAGGATCATATCTTTAGTAACACTCGCAATGTTAGGACGAATCGATTGATGTAAGAATCATCAAAATCGGCCTACGCTTTTGTTGGTCACAGAGGAATAAAAATACATAAATATAATCCTTTGCGTCGCGCAGTCGGGTAAAAATATCAATAGGTACCTAATCAATTGTAACTAGATCCTAAAAAAAACTTAAAAAAAGATACCTTTTAGGTGATACTTCTGCTACGTATCAAATAGATAAATTAGAATGCATCTTTTCCATACGTTGGCTGATAGGTAATTTGAAAGAGGATATTTTTCAATGTCAGATTTAGAAAGAGTCTAACCTTTTTGTTCTAGTATCCATAATTTGATGATTCTTGCACAATATTGTGCATCTAGCTCCAGTTTTTAATTTTAGTGAAGGTCGCGACTGATTTTGGTAACGGATTTGGAAGCAGAAATTATATCAAGGAGTTCAGAATCAGAACTTGATGTAATTATGAAAAAAAAAACTTCTCGAAATATGTTAACAAGTGTAGACTTATTGTAAAACATCACTAACACGACATATTATAATAAAATTATTCATTAACTGTTTTTTTTTTAAACTAAGCTTTTTTCGTATTCTAAAAATCTTTAATTTCATACTCATATCATGGCAGTGTATAAAAAATAACTAGTCCGCCATCTTAGGCTGTCCACCATCTTAGGCTGTCAACCATATTGGATTTAGAATGACGTCACTTAGCTAACCATGCATTGTCATCCAAACTAAACGTTTTTGCAAAATTTCAGCTTAATCGGTGAAGGATAACTGCTTTAAAATTCAGTTTCAAGATTTGACCCGAACACACTTCTATACATACATACATAGCAAGTTAAATGAAAGCTTGTAAAATAAGTCCGCCGCCGCGTCTGTACGCGATAAACTCATAAACTACTGAACGGATTTTCATGCGGTTTTCACCAATAGAAAGAGTGAAAAACGAGGTAGGTTTTTGTGTATAATTTATCAAGGGCGAAGCCGGGGCGGGTCGTTAGTTGTGCAATATATTTCATTCTATTATTGGCGACATTGTAAGTCTACCGTAATATGTTTTCATGTGTGAATTTGGTTTTCCTTTTATGTCGTTGTCGTCATTAGAGTATTGCATAAACGTAGATGTATTTTAGTACATACATAATAGTTTATTGTCAATAGTAACATGTATGTTCTATAATGTGAGGTAACAATGAATTGTAGATACTTTTGATGACAATTTGTATCAATGACATTAATTGTTTGTTTTGTTATTTAGACGCTACAATTCAACCCGTTTGACTTTGGTACCTATTTAAAAATCTAGAAACATGATTTCTAACAATTTTTACATGCAGTTTTATAATTCCTTACGTTGCCATATCTTGTGACTTGAAGTAAATGAAGAAGAGTCTCAAGTTTGATTGTAAGTATGTGAGAACCATGTTCCTATTTATCAAATGAAGGAATTTACCTATTAGTGCTTGTAATACTTTATACCTATACATGAGGACATAGTATAGTATGGTAGTCCTGGGTGCATCGTCCTCACGTATATGAATTTATGTATGTATGTATATAAACACTTTTTTAAAAGAGTATGTGTCGAGTTTCTTCATCTTGTCCGTTCTTCTCCATAAAAAAACTACTTTTCCGAATGTAGGGTAGAATCAATTATTATTAATTTTAAATTTATATTTTTGACGTTCAATAGTGTTGCTTAATGGGCTAGTTGAAATAAAAAAAAATGTCTTTGTCTTGTGATGAATAACTTTTAAAATTAACACTCAAATAGCAAAAATAAAAAACAATTTTCTTTCAAACATTTTATTTAATAAGCTGGCATTTTAGTTGTTTTTAGGGTACCGTACCCAAAGGGTAAAAACAGGACCCTATTAATAAGACTCCACTGTCCATCTGTCTGTCACCAGGCTGTATCTCATGAACCGTAATAGCTAGACAGTTGAAATTTTCATAGATGATGTATTTCTGTTGCAGCTATAACATCAAAAACAGAATAAAATAATTATGTAAGTTGGGCTCCCATACAACAAACGTGATGTTTTTGCCGTTTTTTGCGATAATGGTACAGAACCCTTCGTGCGTGAGTCCGACTCGCACTGTTTTTTTTTTATATTATTAATAGGCTAGCGTTTGACCACTATCTCGCCTGATGGTAAGCGATGATGTAGTCGACGATGAGGCTCGCTTGCCTAGAAGAAACCTATTCACTCTTGACTTAAAAATTCTCAGGTTAGAGCTATCAGGAAATACAGACTCCAGCAGGGAATTCCACTCCTTGGCTATACCTACGCACAATCACACTTCACACTAATAGCTGTAAGTTTGTGTGTGTTTGTATCTTTGTTACTTCTTCACGCTCAAACGGCTAAACGGATATGAATGGAATTTAGCACAGAGATAAATTATAGTATGGAATAGCATATAGCATATACTTTTTATCCCAGAAAAATGTTTGCAATGCGGGCGAAGCCGCTGGCAGAAGCTAGTAAAAGTATAAAACAGAAAATAAGTTTAATTTACCCCCTTTAAGGATACAATGTTTTCCACACCTTCTTGTGTATTTCACACTTATTTTTTACCCCAAATCCCTTATCATACACCCAGTTCCTGTGGGAAGGAATCTCAACATTGCCCAACGTTTATATCTACACAAGATAAGCAGGATTTAGGAAAAGGCTGTCAAAACAACGAATGCAAGGTGACAATGTTATGAATTAGATCATCAGTGTTAAATGTTAAATGATTCTTTACAAAACATACAACCGTTGAAAGAATTTTCCTACTTTGTGTATGAAATCTGACAATGGAAACGTATCACAATGTTGGTTGGTAAAATATTGTTAGTTATTACAGTGATTTTCAATTCATTCAGTAGTTTGATTCAGGAATGTTAATACACGCCCATGTTGGCTTGTTATATTTACCAAAACATAAGTAGTCTATGGGGTAAGTTTATTAAAGTCTATTGGATAACAGTATTGGCCTACACCAGAGCAGTGGTGGCCCAGTGGTATCGGCCGCGACATACAAGTTGTAGGTCGTGGTTTTGAGCCCAGGTAGATGCTTTACTTCGTGGAAATTATTTCATCACCACTGCTCTCAAAACGGTGAAGGAAAACATCGTGAGGAAACCGGCATGTCCTAGAACCAAAAATTCGAAGACATGCGATATCCAGCAAACCGCACTGGGCCCGCGTGGTGGATTAAGGCCCATTCCTATTGCTAGGACACAGGCATCGTTTCTGTGAGAGTGTCACAGAGAGGAGTCCTGTGTCCCAGCAGTGGGAACATTAATAGGCTGATGATAATGATGATGATGGATAACAGTATTTATAAAACTTAGCAAATAATGGTACATTGTATTTTTCAGTACTACAAAGCGTGAAGAAGGAGAAGAAGACTTTCTCAAGTTGATTGAATATATAAGTTAGTAGGTAGACCAGTTTCTGTGTTGATAATTGTCAAACACCAAAACCTAAAGCCAAAAATCGGCAGGCTTGCAGGCTAAAGAATAGTTTGAAAAATATTCGACTTCAAATTCTAATCTCCATTTCTAAATTTGAAGTTGAGAAATCGGGGATGCCTATGTCTTACGTCTGTGATAAATCATCAAACACCTAGCCAGTACCGAACGCAAGAAAAAGAGTTGGAAGTAATTACTCAGATCCTCTACAAAAATTTTATGTTAATATTTAACTTCCTCTAGCAACTCCAACATCCCTAACTGTTTCCAAAATCTTCAGAAACCCACATGCATCTCAGACCATTGTCTACTCGAATGGGCCACATGAGAGGTCACTGGCCGGAACATTAAGTCTGATCGTCGATATCCTGTACCTTAGGTACATTATTATTCCCGTCCCGTCCCTATAGTGTTTGACGTTCGATTCAACATGGTGGCTTGAGTAGGGTAACCAACCTGTCTATTCTTTAGAAATGTCACCGTGAAACTTATGTGAAGTGAATTTGCATTCAACTTGAAGCTATGGAGACAGAATAATACTGCAGATAATGTCCTGACAAAAAACCCGATTTGATTCAGGAGTTACAGTTATCGATTGTAGATTTCTTATTATTATTTATGTGTAGTTTAAATTTAAAGTAGATTAGAATTTAAGTACAGTTTTTTTTCTGGTAATGGAATATCCAGATAGTCAAAAACAACATCAAAATAACATTATAATTTAGTTTTATTGTTGTTCCTACAAAAAAAAAACCGGCCAAGTGCGTATCGGACTTCACACGCTTAGGGTTCTGTATCAAACCGCAAAATCAAGTTGGTTTTAATAGAAAAATTGAGGGAATTTCAAAGAAAACTTCAGATTTATCAATATATTGCTATTTGCTAGTAAAATATACATAATAATAAACATTATCACCAAATTTCAAGTACCTAAAATTTTGTAAAAAAGAATTGACTTTGGTGGCTTCTCATTCTTTTTTTTCCAATATTTTTGAAACAAAATATACAATATTTATCTAATCAGCGAGTTCTAAGCAACGATACCCCACTGGTTGCTGTAGGTCATTTTTTTATTATTGTGGCCCCTTTTACCTGTATTGGAGCCTCCCTTAAACACATTTGAAAATATTTTTTGACAATTTTTATGGATCTTGTTGATCCAAGATATGGATCTTGTTGATCCAATCAACAAGATGCTTATACTGTGAAAATTTTAAGACTGTAGCTCCAACCGTTTGACAGTAAAACTTGTGTGACAGACGACAAACAAAAAGACGAACAGACACACGTGAGTGACAGCAATAGGGCTGCGTTTGGACCCTTCGGGTTACGGAACCCTGAAAACCGCAATCCTGACTAGAGCCCATAGTTTAACATGTCAAAGCCCGCAATCATGATTCCGCTGTAAAAAAATATTAAAAAAAATATTAAAAAATAACAATAAACCCGACTGCTTAAAAAGCGAACTAAAAAGACGTTAACAAGAAGAAAATCATGCTGTGCAGTCGGAGGATACATATTCGCGAGCTGGCTGACAAAACCAGATGTATACTCCGACTTTATTTTCTATTTTCCAATTTTAATGTAGCCGGTGACACTCGCAGGGTTAAGACGAATCGATTGACGTAAGTATTAGAGCCACATAGGAACAAACTGTATGTTTACATACATAGACTGATAAACACATTACCCTCCTTCGGCAGTTGGGTAAAAAGGGATAGTGATTTTCATCCTGTATAGCTCCGTCTCTCTCCCATAGTGGAACCATAATAGTTTTGGCACGTCCTAATAAGGCCATTGACGTTTGGTAACCCTAGGTTTGAGGTTTGAATAATTCCGGAGGTTGGGTAGCCATGATGTAATATTGTGTTGTGTCATGGTTTTAAAAGGACACTTCTGAGGGTCTGTTTTTTTGGGTTAATGTGTCCGTCTGCAGGAAATAGTGGTCGTTCTATTATTACGTATTGTTATGTTTATGTATTGGTAATTTAAATATTAGTACCTGGGTGACCGAGCTCTGCTCTGGTGAAAATAGAGAAAAATGTTCTAAAAATGAAACCTAGCAAGATCGATTTATCACCCCCGAAACCGCCTGCATACTAAATTTCATGAAAATCGTTCGAGCCGTTTCCGAGATTCAGATTATACATATATACAAGAATTGCTCGTTTAAAGGTATTACATTAGATTGAAATAGTAGAGATATCAGATATAAGCAGCCAGAAATCAGTAATTAATTTGAAAACTCTGATCCATGTTGAGGAAGCGTGGCGATTAATGCTCGTACCTTCTTTGTATGAGAAGAGATCAATAAAGTGGAAACTATTGGGGGTATTCCTCGAAGTGCACCAACTTTGAACCGCACTAAATGACAAAACGCACCATTCAGGTGCACTAAGGAAATCAATTAAAGTATCATTTACGTAAAGCACACAGAAAACCCAGGCTGTTACTGAGTGTTTTCTTATAGAAAAACCGAACAGAAAATCGAAACAAAGACTTCACAATCCCAGCAGCCGTACTTACTTGCAACTGAACCCACATGCCTGTAGGTCTACAAGCAAAAACGTAATAAATAAACTAAATATCTACTTACAACGGCAAACAACATACCTACCCATCAAATTCCATTATTGTACCCAGTAAGACCACAATAAATTCAATGACCTTTTAAAATCTGACCCCTGAATATTTTCTCTCGGCCGAGCAATGTTGCAAGCATGCATAAAGATGCGTACTTTGTCTCATGTGCAGGCAACACCGGCAAGGTCAGTAGTGTAACCAGGTTACTGGGCTTAAGACAGACAAGTCTTATAATGCTAAATTACGAAGTTTAAGAGGCAATTGTAGTTTATAGCAGGAAAAGTCTAAGTAAATGGGCAGTTTAGTATGAGTGGTGGTCGTTTATTGTGATTCTATTAAAGACTTGATTCTAAATAGTTTTATTTTGTATTGTATTGATTTGCCAAGCCTAAGCAATCTGAGTGACTTCAACAGTTAATGAGATGTTTTATTGAAGAATGTAGACTCCGATGCGACGACCGTTTTTCATGGAATTGATTTACGAATCTTTTCAGTATTTTTTTGTGAAATGTGGTCTTCGCATCGGTGTCATAATAGAAATGTTATGACGTGTTTGAAAAACACGTCGTTGACGTTTTTTTCTGTAATGTCCAGTTTATCATCAAGACTATCCGTGTTAAAATCAAAAGCATGGCCACATTAAGATTATTAAAAAAACATGTAACGATCAAGACAAATCTTGTATCGCATCATTTTTTATATTTCATAATAATGTGAGTTACATTAATAACAATAAGAATGAAGGTAATGCATAATTGTGACTATATTTTATAATACAAAATATCATTATTACGACTATTTTATAATAATAGCAGTTTTGTTATTGAAGATGTTATTATTTTTAATAATAAAATGTAAAAATTAATTAAAATGTAAAAATATTGTCTGCAACGTTGGCCTAGTGCAGGGGTCACCAATTACTTTCGTTTGGAGTCCATTTCCTAAAAATAATATGCACGTTGCGGTCCGTAAGGCCAAGTTCTACCCCCGGCCTTATAAATATTGTATTAAATAATAAATTAATATAATCAACTAGCTGTCCCACGCGGCTTCGCTCCCGTCAACTAGCTGCCTATCTACCCATTTACCCTACCTACCCAACCCTACCTACAATACATGCGTAACTTTAACCGCTTACGCAGCGCAAGCAACGGAAGCTCTCAAAAAGATATATATTTTCCCGTTTTTGCAACATTATTCATTTATGCTCCGCTCGTATAGGTTGTAGCGTGATGTTATATAGCCTTCCTCGGTAAATGGACTATCCAACACAAAAAGATTTTTTTTAATTCCAATGATGAGATTCCGTTCCGTTCCTGAGATTAGCGCGTTCAAACAAACAAACTCTTCAGGTTTATAATATTAGTATAGATATAGATAAAAGTAAGTAAAAAGATTTTTTTCTAATTATAATTTCTAATATAGAAAAAAAGATTTGCCTTGAACTATCCGTCCGAAGGTTAGACTAAAGGTGCTGCGAGAAGCACGGGACCGGTCAATGTGATACACTTGCCATATGTTCAACAGTGGACTCTTGCGGCTGAAATGATGGTGATGATGGAATCCATCGTAGATAGGTCCGCACAAAATTGGTCGGCGGATCCGGACCGCGGTCCGCACAAAATTGGTCGGCGGATCCAGACCGCGGTCCGCCATTAGGTGAACCCTGGTCTAGTGGACGAAAACGCTACTGCTGTGCTGTTGCTTGGGTTTGCCCGCCTGGAATTTTAGATTATTCATGAGATTTAAAATATCGCACTATATGTACCCTCAGCTTAATGGGGGATCTGGATCGTTCATACAAATCGTATGTAAGTAATGTTCCGTCAGGAACATGAACCCGGCAATGTGTGGACAGTGCTTTGGGAAAAAGTTGTTTTTACTTATTGGTCGCACTGCCAAAAGACACAGACAGGAAACCTTGGTGTAACTTCTTTAGGCTTGTTTTATTTATAAGCATTTACGACTTGGCAAGGCCTACAAGTTCCAAGTTAAAGTAAAACAGGTGTTAATGATTCTCGCATCTACAGCACTTGTAATGGTGAAAGCAATCGCTTTTAATTTAATTAACTAATCAGTAAATTCCCACAAAAAGTCCAAATCAATTCGACTAGCCTTTTCACAACATGTTGGGGTCGAGTTCTATTCTTATCGGATGCAGTTTGTGATGTTTCTGTTTATATTTAATAAAAAAAGCTAAATACAGTTGTTTTATCTCACGACGGCGGGTTGGTCTTAATCTTATGTGTAGATGTATATGCACACTGTTTCTGTGTGCGTATGCTCCGGAGCGCCTAGTATCGCTCAAGCGCCTAGCTTGAGCGATACTAGGCGCCAACCAGCGCGGCTCTATCGCAACGGCCGCAGCGATAGAACACGCCGCAGCCGCTCTAGTCTAGCTTTACGCACAAAAAAACAAGAACAACCCGCCGTCGTGAGATAGAACAACTGTACCAGTATTACACATTGAGCGACTTTCTATCTGAACTCCACAACCTTTTTACCTACTGTCTGATTTTCGGGATTCTGACGACGCGTAACGTCTGAGAGCAGTAGTGGCCCAGAGGTAACGACTTACAAGTTGTAGGTCATGGGTCACCCAAGCAGGCGCTTAATTTGATCACCAAGTTATTTCATCACCGCTACTCTCAAAACGGTGAAGGAAAATATCGTGAAGAAACCGGCATGTCTTAGAACCAAAAATTCGTAGACATGTGACATCCACCAAACCGCACTGGGCCCGCGTGGTGGATTATGGCCCATTCACTCTCACAGAGAGGAGGCCGTCACGCACAACGTACAAAATAGGAGTCTAAGTGCGCAAAAGGGAGCCATCTATGCTATCCTACCCCGTAAAGTCTGGAAATTAAAACTAGGACCAAAGGCATAACGTGCTTTACGAGGCACGGAGTTGTTTCGGTATGGAATGGATGGTAACCCATCCAAATACCGACGTGTTTTTTATGTAGCCTCAGGTCCTTCTAGGAGGTACTAAAAGTATATTCAATCAAAAAAAGTCTTTGTATTATTAGTTTCAGTTATAAACAACACTAACAAATCATCATCATCTTCATGTCCTTGTCCCGTGTTACTTGGGGTCGGAGCAACACGTTTTCTTCTTCCATACCGTCCTGTCCCGCGTCACGCCATCACTGACTCCCTTTTCTTTCATATCACTCCTCACACAGTCCATCCATCTTTTCTTTGGCCGTCCCCTCCCTCTCCATCCATCCACATTTATATTCATAACTCTTTTAGTAACATGCGTTTCATCCCTCTTCATCGCATGACCATACCAGGACAAACAGTTTCCTTTCAACTTTTCTGTCACTGGCGCCACTTTCAAACTTCCTCTAATTCTAATTCCTCAACAACACAACCAAATATAAATATAACTTTACACTATTTCCATATCAGTTCCACTACATGCATATGCATTGTTCTGTCGTGTTTATGACTCAAGCGTGGAGAATACTTGCAAATTAAATATTACATGATATGAGCCTAAGCTCATGGCTAATAGTGATCTTCAAGGTTGAGCATCGCTTGCCGAGTTCGGTGCGTAGACGTGTAACCATCTTAATACATTGAGATTCATTAGTGTCTTTGATTGCACGTTTAAATGTTGGTTCTGCCTGACATTTTTCAGGGTAGTCATAAGCCAGGAAATCTGACACCAGTCTTGTCAAGGGGTATCGTGTTATGCAGTTACAGGCTTGTTGAGGTCAGATAGGCAGTCGCTCATTGTAAAATACTGGTAATCAGCTGTATCCAGTTAGACAACAAGCCGACCCCAACATATTGGAGCAAAGCCTGGGCAGATTGGTGCTATGATCTGAAGGTTGGCGATCCATGGCGAAAAGTTGGCCATCCGTGTCAAGAGTATGATTAAACATTTCCCTAATATTTAAAGGTCATGCCATTGAGTTCACGGTCTGTGGTTATTTGGTAGGCAGCTGATTTTGCAGTGTTTTTTGTTGGTAGATTTAATTGCTGTTATTGTTACGAAGTTACTATTTTTGCTTGGTTACTTTACCTTTAAAACTGTGGGCGTTGAAAATCATTTAGGTGGATAGACAATAGCAACAAAACCAAGGGAAAAGCAACGACCAGAACGTGCAAAAGAATAAATAGACTGTTGCTTACCGGAAATTGGAAATCCCTTGTGACCTATCGTTGTTTTATTTTTTAATAGCACATTAAAATTCAAAAGCCGGGTCAACTCGGGATAGATGAAGTGGCGAAATGTTACTGGCACAACTTGCGACCCACGAATACCCTTCAAGTTAAAGGAGAAAATATACAAGTCCGTGATTAGACCTGTCGTGCTGTATGGATCAGAATGTAGGGATGTGAAAGAGATGGATGAAAAGAGATTCCATGTAGCTGTAGATGAGAATGTTGAGATGGATTTGCGGAGTGACGAGAATAGATAAAGTGAGAGATAAGTATCTTAGAGGAAGTTTGAAACTGACGCCAATGACAGAAAAGTTTAGAAGTGAAAGGAAACCGTTTGTCCTGGTATGGTCATGTGATGAGGAGAGATAAAACCCATGTTACTAAAATAGTTATGAATATAAATATGGATGAACTAAGATGGAGGGGACGGCCAAAGAAAAGATGGATGGACTGTGTGAGGTGAGTGATATGAAAGAAAAGGGAGTCAGTGATGACGTGACGGTGGACAGGACGGTATGGAAGAAGAAAACGTGTTGCGCCGAACCCAAGTAACATGGGATATGGGCAGGAAGATGATGATGATTAAAAATTTAAAGATAGAAAAGGTTCCTCTAGCTTATAAAGACACCTCATTTCGGTAAAAGTATGAAGCATATCTCGTAAACTAGTTTACCGAACTTAATGTAGCACAATGGTTAGGCTACTTATTGTTATGCCAATTTGTGTGTATTGTTTTCTTTTATTTAGTTTAAGGCCGCGACCGCACTGACGACCACAGGTACACAATGATTTCGCACGCTACATTGACAATTCTGCCATAAATTGGGTTAGTTAAGGCTCTTGCAGACAGGCGCGTTGCAACAATACGACAACGAAATACGATACGATATAATACGATTTTTCATAGATATTGTTCCTATCTGCAAAGGAATTTTTAAGCGCTAATTTGCTCGTTCATTGAGCTTAACGAATTTTTCACGGATTCTGACTTAGGATTTTGTAGTTTAAAACTAATAGCTCAACTCGCCTCTACTTAAATTCTAATGTTTTCAAGTTCTCATGCTAAACAAAATCTGACTTCTTAATTCAGAAATCGGATGTTACCGTTACAGCATTTTGTTAATCTTTCCCAGCATTCTGCTGAGCGATGGCCGTTTTGCATGGATGTGACGTATCCTTCCCTTTTTGTATTTGAGTTTTTTTAGGGTTCCGTACCCGAAGGGCCCAAACGGAGCCCAATTGTTCACGCTATTTGCCACTCACGTGTCCGTCTGTCCGTCATCTGCCACACTGGTTTTACAGCCAAACGGTACAAAGCTACAGTCTTTAAATTCTCACCTTATAAGCATCTTGTTAACCCAAAATCATACAAATTGTCTAAAAATATTTTTAAATGTTTTTAAGGGGGCGTGAAAAGAAAATTTTAACCAACCCCATCGAGAGGGGTTTCGTTATTTAGAGCTCATTGAGAGGATAAACACTGTATATATTCTTTTTTATATAAAAAAATACTGGAAAACAAAGGAATGAGAAGCCACCAAAATCAGTTTTTTTTTACACAACATTTTTCTGCAGAATTTTAACTTCTCATTGACCTATACACTTATAATTAGGTGATAGTGTTTATTTATTATTACGTATATTTTCCTAACAAATATCAATATATTGATAAATCAGATCTATTCAAGAAATTCCCTCATTTTCCAATTAAAACCAATTTAATTTTGTGGTTTGGTACGGAACCGTAAGTGTGCGAAGTCCGACACGCACTTGGCCGGTTTTTTTAATAATCATTATTTTTTTCTCTCATCGACCAAATCCTGCGATTAATGCCTATTAAACCCCCCCCCCCCTCTCCCTAAGTGCCTACATAGGCTTGACTAAGCATTCGCTTGTTTTACAAACAACTGTCTTGACACTAAACAATTAATTCATGCGACACGCAGTAAATGAAAATTAAAAAAACGAATATGAGAGGATTTGAAGACTATGAAACGGTTGCTGAACTATGTGAAAAAACTTTTACCTAGAAAGTTTGTGACCACAGAGAGTTGGTAGTCGAGAATAGAAAGATGGAAGAAGTGATGCTCCAAACAAATTATATATAACTAGCTTTTACCCGCGGCTTCGCTTGCAGTGAAGCCATAAAAAAAACGTATCCTATATTACTTCTAATACCTCCAAGAATATATGTACAAAGTTTCATGATGATCGGTTCAGTAGTTTTTGCGTGAAAGCGTAATAAACAAACTTACATTCACATTTATAATATTAGTAAGTATATAGATAAAGCCAATATAATTACCAAGAATATATTTAATTGAAATTATATTTAATATTGACATTGTCTGAAAACCGTTTCCTTCCATAGACAAACTAATGCCAAACAAATATCAATAAATAATTGATCAATAACAGATCCGGAGATCCGCCAAACATAAAATAATAAAGGTTTCACAATAGCACAACATATCTCAAAGAATCTTAACCTTGCAGCTACTTAGTCTTATAAACCGTTCTACTTTACTTTCATTCGCAAAACCATCTAAATCCGACCTTAAAAATAATCATTACAGACCAAACTTCGCTAAAATATCGTCGGACAAAGATGACCTTTGCGTTGTGTTCACAACTAGGGTTGTCAGAGACTCTAGACAAAATTGTAGCGACTTCTACACTGACACATTAACTACAAAGAGTTCTATCACACAAATCTTAAACTGCGCGATCAAAGTTCGCCGCGCGATTTTTAACCGACTTCAAAAAAAGGAGAAGTTTCTCAATTCGTCGGTATATTTTTTTGTGTATGTTCTCCGATTACTCAAAGACGCCTGGACCGATTTGAATTTTTCTTTTATTTGTAAGGGTATACTTTACAGGTGGTCTCATAATCATCAGGTCAGGATCTGATGATGGTATCATAGAGAAATCGAGGGAACTCTTCAAATATTATAGGCATACATATAGCGATTTTGGTATTTTCATCAGCAATGCCATCATTTGCACTCAGAAAGTATCATTCGGTGAAGTGGAACTGATGAAGAAGACACCGACTTCGGAAAAGAAAGTGATTTTTCGCTTTGTAGTGCTTTGTTTTGGAAGTCGGTTTGGTTGATTTCGGAGTTCCATCTCGAGTCGATGGAACGCCGAAATAAAGCAATGTATCCTAGTCGTGTTTAGGCTGATTGGAATTGTCATGAGATGTACTTTGGCTATAAATGATTTTCTTGTTAATTGGAGGTACCTACCAAAACTAAAAAGAGTAAAACAAAAAACTTTTTAACAAAAAATCAAACCGACTTCCAAAACAAAACACTACAAAGCGAAAAATAACTTTCTTTTCCGAAGTCGGTGTCGAATAACGGCAAAAAAGGTACAAAAGACACCGACTTCGGAAAAGAAAGTTATTTTTTGCTTTGTAGTGTTTTCTTTTGGTAGTCGGTTAGTACTAAATCAAATTCAGTTGATCCGTTTAGGAGCTATGACGCCACATATTGATACACAATAGTAGATTGTTTATCTAAGGAGCAAACGACTATTTTAAAGGCGAGAGTGTTTTTTTGAATCCAGAGCGGAGCGAAGGATTCTAGAGTAGAATCCCTAGCGTAGCGAGGGGTTCTAAAGAATCCTGAGTGCAGCACAATATTTGAATCGTAAAAATTTTAGTATACGCTATCGGAGCTGGAATTACCGCGGCTGCTGGCTGTTCTTCGTTATAATATTTAAAGTGTACTCATTCCGATTACTAGGCCTCGTAAGAGTCCCGTATCGTTATTTTTCGTCACTACCTCCCCGTGCCGGGAGTGGGTAAATTGCGCGCCTGCTGCCTTCCATGGATGTGGTAGCCGTTTCTCAGGCTGCACGTTGCTCGAGCTTACAATAGTTTTGCTCCCGAGGTGGACACTCTACTTTTTATCACCCATGAGAAAATAAGTAAGTGCAACTTATGAACAAGAACGTTATGTTTATTTATCATAAAATGAAGAACTATAAGACATAACTGAAAATAATTAGAGGCTTATGTTTATATTTGAAAAACTATGGATGTGCATCGTAACAATTTTATTAGTACTATCCGTTACAGTTGTAGATTTATTTACAGCTTGGGAATTAGAAATAGTCTCAGAAAACGGTGTCTCAGGATGTATTTTTTTTTAAACTTGATTATAATACTTTCACTTGGGGAAGAAGCACTCATTTTTTATAATTCTAAAATCTGAATTAGAAACAATTATAAATGAAGGCAGAATGCATTTAATTTCCGGCGTTGTTTATTTTTCGTCAACTTCTTTTTATTTGGCGCGCTCGCATTTTTTCAGCCAGTGACTTATTCAATAAATTGTTCCCGCATGAATTGTGATTCATCTCTTTGTTGATTGGAACACAATATCTACCTTCCAAATTCAAATCACTTTTAGTCCCTAAGGAATTAATGAGCTATTTTGTTCCCTGTTTAAGCTAAACTAGCTATTTTTGAATAGATCTGATAACAAGGCACTTATAACACTTCTCTTTTTTCGTCGGGCGTTTAAAATGTAAAAGACCACATGACACTTCAGTAGTGCATGTTAACCACCAAATTTTGGATGTTTTGACAACCGATATCGCTTACAGAATGGCAGTTATCTAGATCCTCAGCGTTTAAAACTGGACCGGCCTAACCAGTTAAGCCATGCTTTAAATTGGGTAAAAAAGCAGGAAACCTTGAGATTTTGTCTCTTAATTTTATAAGATATTACTTTATGTGCAATTCTACATATCTTTTCCTTCTTATTTATGCAATACAAAACGAAAATGAATGTGACTTCCAACAAGCCTAACAAAATCCGGATAGGCCGGATATTGTCTAATTTGGACACATATCCAAGAAGCCTTACTATGCCCGTTTTTTTGCGGACGCCTGGCAACCCTAAACGCGACTGTAACGGCGGCGGCGCACGCGCAACTTGGCGGCTCGTCTCATGCTCTTGACATTTGTATTTGACGCTTTATAGCACGATACCATTTGTGAATTCCGTAGGTTTTAGAATTTGAATAACATTTTGTTGTTGTTTGTAAATAGATATATGAACATGGATTGCTGATTCTGTGATAAGAAAAATATACTGTAATATTTTGCAACAAAAGAGCTCAAAAGATTAATCAGTACACAAGTATTGCTCGGTGAATTTACTCAACAACTGTTGGCTTTCTTTACTAGACCGACATGACAACCAAAACTGTGCATGAGATTCAACGCGAAGTGAAGCTAGATATGCCAAAGGAATTTTCTTTTTCTGTCAATCGTAGTAATCTAGTAATTGAAACTGATGAAGTACTAACTAACATAATTCATTGAAGGAAATATGGCCTTTTTAATAAAAACTCTTTTATAAAAAAATACAACCGACTTCCAAATAAAACGTGTGAATAAAGTGTTATTTTTTCCAAATAAAAACACTACAAAGTGAAAAATAACTTCAATTTCAGAAATCGGTGTTTTTGTTTTCGTCGTTCTTTGACACCGACTGCCGGAATTGAAGTTAATTTTCACTTTGTAGTGTTTCATTTGGAATTCGGTTGTATATTTTCTTTTTTATTTATTGTAAGCTGTAATGCCTACAGTTATGACAGAATGTATTATCCGAATAATGTGAAATTGAACATAACCATTGAAATCAGAGTGTACCAGTGTGAACTGTAACATTTGTGTACCCCTTTAGAGCGTACCGGCGTGATGTTATGTTATGAAATGGTATAAACACTAATCAGACATATGATTGCAGCAATCCCGAGAGATATGCCGTCATTTATTGAACAGTTCTGTTGTATATCTCCGAAGTTCTTCATCAAATCTTGATCAAATATAAATAAAATTATTACTGTAATTAAAAGAATCATCAAAATCGATTCACTTATTAAAAAGTTCTGAGATAGCAATATAAAAAAGAAATACAATCGAATTGAGAACCTCCTCCATTTTGAAGTCGGTTAAAAACTAAACCAGCTGTAACATCAGTTATGATATTATCATCTTCATTTCCCTAGCCTTCTCAAGTTTATTTGGACCGGCTTCCTTTCCAACTGGATGCAGCTGAATAGCCTGTACCAATTTTTTTTGTTGCAATTATGTCATCACCAAAACCAGTCTAGGAAACTCCAAAACCTATTTGCATTGCATTTATTCAGACCTTGTTTTTTTTTAATTTTCTCAATGATCTGCTGTTTTTATGATGTCCTGATCCATTAGCAAATATCTTAGTATTCACCTTGAAATCAATACAAATATGTTCAACAAACACTTGAGTTAGAAGGAAGTATTAGAGACTTGTTCAATGTGTATGCCTATGGAATATAATCCGTCACGTTTCTTCGTTCGTATACGTTGGGTTTATGTAAATATATAAGTTATTATCACGAATGAGACTAGATCAAGGCTATTATATAAAAATATCCGGTAGATAATTGGTAGAAGAATAATATTTGGATGTTAAATCGATGGTAAATTCCTGTGCTAATCATTAGAGTGAGCGCAGTGAGTGGGAATTTCTCAATGCGTAATGGGAAAAAACATTAGTAGCAGTTTGTGATTCATTGATATTATTTCAGTTTTAAAGTATCTGTAATACGAAAGGAATTCATGATTTTATGTCGGAGCCTTACCTTACCTAAAGTGGATGTCTCAAACTTATGTAGGAACATGGTGATCTTACCTGTAACAAAATGAATTTCAAATTATAAATCTCCAATAACTTTTAGTTTCTGTGAGAAAACAACTGCACCCAATTTAATAGTAACTAAAGCCTTATTAATTAATGAAATAACTTCACTTAACCTCGTGCCAGCTAATGTAAATTAAGATAGACTAAGATTGTGCTAATTGTGAGATCCTTTGCATTTGATACGTTCGTTGACTGCTTACGAGATTCTCTTTGCAAATTCGCATTAATTTCACACTTCGTAGCATTGCTAGCTTTATTGACGTCATCATCATAATTTGGTTGATCTTTTACTTATACTACTGCTATTTGATCTGCACCAATTTCTTTAACCACTTTTCTTCTTTTTGTCTCTTACCATATCTAATGGTTATTTCGGTTTTGTCTCGATTTCTGTATTTTTGATGCTTTTGTTATTGGTGGTATTTTAAAGAAGACTGTCTTTTGATAAACATCATGGCCGCTAATATCGGTTGTGTTAAGATTTGTACACAAGAATAGTATAATCAGCCAATAATGTTCCATCTTGGCCTTAATGCATTATGAGAGCCTCGTGTGGATTGGTGGAAGTCGTGTCTTCGAAATTTTAGTTTTAGAACATTCCGGTTTCCTCATTTACCTCCAGGGTTCGAACATATGACCTACACTCATTAGCTTTACATAAACCAGTCACACTCTCAAAATTTGTTCGACCACGGTAATAGTTATGTTGTATATTTATTATAAATATGACAGCTAGCTAAAACAGTGCAAAATTTAACTTCTCATCTTGAACTTGATCACGAAAACACAACTAAATACTTCAGTATGACTCACTTAGCCACAAACCAGAACCACGAGGCAAGCAATGTTTACATCTCTGTCATAATCAAAACATAAATGACCTAAATATATGACTATATATAACAATCAATCCCAAGACCCATCCTGCGGCTTCCAGCTTAACCAGATTCAGCTAAGTATTAATATTTTACATGGAGCGACTGCCTATCTGACCTCCACAACCCAGTAACTGGGTAACACTATATCTCTAAGCAAGACAAGATTTTCTGGCTTCTTAGTAACTGTTACGATTATCAAAGATCATCTACAAAATACAGCTCGAACCGACGTTTTAAAATGCTTGCCGAGACATGGAGGAATCTCGTTATATTAAGATGGTTGTTGCTTTATCTTGAAGATCGACCCTTGCGGTTGTTATTATGTAACCACGAGCACCTCCACGAGGCAAGCAAAGCCACCGTAAATATTTTAATCAAAACATAAATGACCTATATAACAGCTCATATATATACTTCAAACATTAGAAAAAAAGGTCGCACGGATCGCGATAAATAGTGGTTCACAATACAATGGGTTACGTGTTATTTCCCACAATTGTTCACTGTATTGTGCTTCGCAATTCTGATAATCTATCAGCTCTGTTGGTGCACCTGTTCCAATCCGGTAAGTTCTGTTGTCGTTGCTTTTGGGTTCCAAATTATCATCTATAGTTAAAACCATGGATTTCATGACACTACGACTTTTCTACATATTGGAATAAGCAAACAAAATAAGCTTATGTACACTTATGATTAATTCCTGTCAATAGTAAAATGCATGACGAAGTAAGGATAATTAAAGTTGATTTCGGTGGAATAGGGTACGAAGCTGCAACGTCCTTAGCAGTAGAGTAAAATATTATAGTAAAAAGAGAAACTAACCTAACTGCAGTAGAAGTTGCCTTGCGACACAACGAAAAAAACTTAAAAGAAAGGCTATATTGTACTACAATATAATACCTTAATTGATAAGTAACGGTCCCCAAGGTACTTAATTAGTCGGTAAGAACCCAACAAGCAAAGCTAAACATTTTACACACCTAATGAAAATCACATTTCCTGTACTAACATTCATATATTAATGAAACTAGAGTTTATAAAGTAATCAAAATGAACAATGGAAATAAGTCGAGTTGTTAGTGAACGCACTTTGCGTATAAGTATGAGGTGTTAATTTAAGGCACGCGATATTTCTACAATCATTACAAAGTATTGTGTCGTGAATTTATAATAAAAGTACTTTGACTGACATTTTACAAAAGTGTCGCTTTTTACGTATCCGCATAAAATTATATTTCAAGAATTTATCTTTTTTCACTACAGCCGTATCTTTTGTTTACTTGCTACAAGGAAAAAATATCGGTTAATAGTCCTCGCTATTGCTGCTTAGGTTCGATCCGGTCGTGAAAGCATTGTTGGGTTTTTGCATTAGGATATTCTTTATAGACTCCGGGGTCTGGTTGTGTGTCCATTAGAGACCTAACGGACTGGCCTGTCATGTATGATAGATACAATATAGATGTACCTTCTTCTTAGTTAAGCCTATCCCTTTGAAGAGCACTGAGGGAATAGTTGAAGAGTCATTTGAGCCTGGTGGGAGCAACCAAGCAAACAAACAGTAAACATAAAATATCAACACTATTTCCGCGAGTATCAATTCTAAGAACTGATCAACCGTTGCAACATACACTCTAGAGATAACTAATACTAAAACAATTACATTTTATATCACTGATAACTGACTAGTTGGTGAAGTGGTCGCAAGCGCTACTGCTGGTCTTGGGCTCGTTTAAATTGTTATTGGGTATTTCCATCTAAACTTCTCAGCAGCTACACGGCATCTAGATTTGTGCCCGTCTGATGGCAGTACACCACATGGGATTTAAAAACAAAACTGGTGAAATGTTGGTACCTCTGGATGCATCTATAGTCTAACCCTTGATGGAATAGGTACAGTTGTGATATTATGTTACCACTGATAACATAATACAACACCTATTTATATAATAGCTTGCAAATAAAAATGTGATTGTACTAATAATGCCCTCGACGCGAAAATGTTAAGCAACGACCAGAGCGTGATAGTGAAAGGACGTTGAAATCGATCTCGTTTGGAACTGGCCTAAGGTAAAAACATTGGCGGAACACTGGTCGCAAACATTTTGTAACATTGAATCAATTTATTCGGTAGTTTCGGGGTTGAATTACCTAAAAAGGGTAAATAATTTGCGACCAAATTGGATTTCGCAATCGTTGCTAATGAAGTGGAAGATTACATGGTACATGTTAAATTAATAACTTTAACCTCTAATAAACAATTTAACTATCTTCTGACAATAACAACAATGATTCATGTAGTATTCACTTTCAAAAGTAATAAGATATTGCCAAAGGTTAACCGACGCGACGATTTAGAATTTGTATAAACATTCCTTGTCAATAAATTATTTTACGCTGAGGGCACAATACCAAAAAAATATCATAAAATACTACAAATGCAATCATCATCATTTTGAAATCTACCGATCAGGAAACCATTCAACCAGAAGCAAATGACTATTAAGTTGTTGCAAAAATGATGACCGCTAATTTTAGCGCTAATCGCGATTTGAAATAAACCTCTTTTAATTTAGACCTTGTTTTTCAAGTAATAGTCTATGCAATTCATCTGAATCGTGGGTAAACAGTAGTCAGACATGTTAATGATGAAAATAACGGTCTGGTTTTTTGACCAGACATTGCTTGAGCACAATGGGATCTTACTGGCTGGGAAAATAACTTGAAGGAGAACGGGTTTATGGAAAGAAAACTATATCGTTTAGTTAAAGTGTACCAATATAAACATTACATTCTTTGATTAAAATGGATAAGGATATATTGATGCAAACGAAGGATGAATGATTGAAGAACAAATTATTATGAAATCGTGTAAATATGTCCATTGAGTTTGAGAGCTTCTTCCATTAGTTAGTATGATAATCATACAGGGTTCTTGGTTAGGAATAATAATAAAGATGTCTTTCTTAATGTCAGACTGGAAACTGGAAACCAATAAAATTTGAATAAACAAGAAGATCTGTGCACGTGAATGAATATAATTATATATAGGAAAAAATATAGCAACACGTTTGAAGAACACTGTGTTTTTGCTAGCTAGAAGTGGAACTAAATTAATATATTTTAAGCTTGTAATATGGTTGTTTATATATTTTGTCTCGCCCGCACTCGCAATTATATTTGCGTGTAATATAAGTCGTGACATAATCTAAGGTAACTTTAATACATTTTTTGCTCACTTAGTGATCATAAATGATATAATTATAATTGATTAAGCTGATCTTAAATCTAAAGTCGAATCAAAGAGTCGTTGAAAGATGATTTAGTTTTTTTTTTCCTAGTGCTTCAACCTTGTCAGTAGTTAGGTAATTTATATTTTATAGTGCGTTTTATCATAAGGAAATTACTAATAACCTTTGATGCTACATTATGATGAAGAACTGAAGGTCGATGAAGAACAAGGCAACGAGGTGAAAACTTAAAGGAAAGATACGGTTATTGTTATTGATGGAAAACATTTTACGGATAACATTTTATTAAATGCTTTGTTGTTTGACCTTGTGTAAAGCATAATTAAATATTTTTTTGCGGTACGAGGTTGGTGAAGACGTTCATAGATTAACGAGTGGAAATTTATCGCTGGCAAACTCAAAAGATTGGATGGAGATACCGACGATATAAGTCGGGTAATCAACCTGAGCATTGACGCATTATAAGAAAATAAAGCAAAACCATTGTCACAAGCTGGGGCTGAAAAAAAAATCTATATGGACAAAGAATTGGTCTTAATAATCAGGTCATTCAAAATAATACCTACGAGTATGTGTCATTGAGCTATATAATTATATATTTCCCAACTTAGTACGAACAATTTAGAATGCATATCTATCTGTAGTTTCTATAACCTAGTTTTCTTATCGACCTTCAATAGAAATAGACAGTAATTAAGAGATTTTCTTGCAATCGATTCTTGTCGGCATTGTTTTTTAATTACGCAACTTGCTGCGAGTCTGTCAGGATTACTGAACAAGCATCGTCTGCCAAACGTGACGAAATGGTTTTCATTGTAAACTTACGGACAATAATGACCCCGAATCACGTAGAGTAATTATGAAGTAATTGTGGGTAGGTACATCGTGTTTAGTTGTTGTTATGGACTAGGTTGGAGCAGTGTTGCTTGTTTGAGAATCTCTATCTCTATCTTGAGAGTACTATTTAGCTTTATATAAATCGGAATGGTTAAGCGTTGGTCAGCCCAACCGACCGACCAACGCACAAATTAACCGTTAAAGGTACGTCATTCTCAAAACCAAGCCTCCTATATCTTATGTGATTTCATCGTTAATAAAATTGATGGGTAACACTTGTAATTTATTTATTGACATCAATCAATGGCTTGTTTCTGTTGTCATGGCTACTGAGTCGAGTATAGAGGAGGTAGTTTCGTTTGGAGTAAGTGGGTACAATAGGGTTCCTCTCTAGAAGCTCTCAGCTTCTAGAGAGTTACGTTTATCTTCGAACCAATTTTTTTTGTTTGCTTTGATTTCATGGTTAAACCGTGGTTTACGTTCCCCCCCACAGGTGGGCCAACGATATTTCAGTAAGAAGATATTCATGCTAGTGTTGTTAAAAACTGAGTAGGGATAAGAGCTTATTGTAACTTAGATAGATCTGAGATGACCAATTATATATCACAAGTACGCACATAATTAACATAATTGATGACACGACTCCACGATTTCTGGATGGGTAACATCTCACTTGACAGAATAATACCTTAGTTAATTCCACACTACCAAGACTAAAGTCAATGCACGAGCCAAATGTCATGAACACGTAATGCTAGGCTAAACATCGTGAGCACCAAAGGATGAACGCTGAATCACGGCTAAGCGTCCGTGAGTAGCGGTGTGGAAACTGCCAGTACTACCTTCGCAAGTAGGTACACTCGACTTCCACTACCAACTTCCTTTTAAACTGTTAGATAATAGAACCGAGAAACGTCATGCTCGAGTGATTGTAGGTTTTGAAAAGACTGAATTAAAGCGTTGAAAAAAGTATCTACTGTTTCCGCATGATGCATAGAGGCTCCTATATTTAGAAGGTGGTTGGGAATTCTTGTTCGGGCTTTGTCTGATTAAAATAGAAATCAATGTCGTTAAGACGTGGTCCTTAATTGGCATTTTTTTTTGTTTTCAGGAGGAAACCTTCCAAAGACGCCTTGTCTTGGGTTCAATACCAGGGATTGTAGGATTTTCACCTCAAAAAAACAACCCCGGTAATCACCATCAGCACGTAGACTCCGAGACCCCTTAAACACCACCCAAAAACACACTATGGGCAACGCCTAGGGCATATCCCTGGGGTCTTAATTGACCTAGGAAGTATATCCTTCTTAGACGGCCATTTACCGTTAAGGATTGTGTCTTTAGCTTCTGATTAGTGGATCTCCAGATCTCCATTGGCTTACATGGTTTTGATGGATTCCTAGGATATGCAGCATTTATAAAGACTATTTGCTATGAGCAATGCCTTTGCTGTTTGGCCCCCTAAAAAACATTTAGAAATCTGACTTTAGAAATTAGTTACAGATCAAAAGTCTTTCGACTTACGGCTATTTTTAATTCAGTTATAAACGGATCCAGAACGGATCGTATAACTGTGGAGCAACACTATTTTATTTTAGACTAAAATAAAACTAAAATGGACTTCATGGCTGTTAACTAATTAAAAATTTTCGCTTCAACGCAATCAGTAGTAATAAAAAAGGCTATTTTGTTATTGGTTTCCTTCTCAAATGTTTATTTTATTGTTTTCGAGCAGACTTTTATAGCTATAGGAACTTATGCCATTAATCCCATACTAAAATTCTGCTATTTAAAAACTCTGGTTCTTCTTAGTTAAATGAGCGTCATCATACAATGTTGTGAAAAAATGGGCGTTCTGCGGTCCGGTCACTCGAACATTACTCGCACCAAATGCTCGGCGACCGGACCGCAGGACGCAGAACGCATCCATTGTGGCAAAGGTTTAAATGGACTCAAATGGGCACACAGTTTAAAGACGTCCAGTTCACAATATTTGATCAAATAAGTAGCAACTTACTTATTTTTGTCAAACGTGCCTTCTACGATGACGCCCATTTAACTGTGACGAAGCAGAGTTTTAAAATAGCCGAATTTTAATACGGGTGACCGGACCGCAGGACGCAGAACGCATCATGTGACAAATGCCTTAGAGCCACGGAACATATAACATAGATATATTTAATCTGGTTCTAATTATATAGGTACCTGCTTACTGAGGAATATTTCAGTTATTTAAACTGTGTAAAATAATAAAGACGACACTAACACTGAAAAATTCAAAATCAAACCTACAAACAAGTCACTTGTGTATCTTCAGAAGCTAGGTGCTCGATTCTAATCAGGTAGTATCATACGGGGATAACCGGTAAGATGTAACGCAGTCTCTCTTTTAATAATAATTTACTTTTTGACGATTTGTCTACACAAAATCTTAACAGTTTATCCAAACCACAAGTAAATTCGGCCCTTGAGGGAGTCACCTGCAGTCGGATGTGGAGTAGTTACAAATCAAAACAGTCGTTCTCCTAATGATAATATGACACCAAACAAACTGTGGGGTAGTCTATTTGTAGCCAAGACTTTGTACTAGCCAGAATATTATTACAGTACAGGAGTTCTATTTTTAAATGCGTTACCAATAGTTATTAGTTATCCCTCGGGTTTGCATGCGTCGTGAATGGTTCGTGACTTGTGTCCCTGAGGAATCAGGTTCTCGTGTAGCATATTTTAAAGATTCCTTATCTTATGGTGATAAAGTCCATAGTCAGATGCGTCCTCGATAAAGGATAGTTCCTATAGCGTCTGTCACGTTATAAGAAAATTGTTCCCCTGAGCACCTAAATCCTTGAAATACTTCTAGACAAGCTTGCTTCACCATCGAGACATCGCTTACAGGATATGATCAAAAGTAAATCTATCAAGAATATAAGTTCCTTATTATATCTCAACTCCATTTGATATTTTTTTCAATAATTCGTAGTTGCACTTAATTTTAAGGACTTTAATATGCAACTTTTTTTTTTTTTTTTTTTTTTATTGATTATAGGCTTGCGCTTGACCACTATCTCACCTGATGGTAAGCGATGATGTGGTCGACGATGAAGCAACATAATAACAAATAATAAAAACTATGAACTTAAGTTAAACAAGTATAAATTGTTCTAAAAGGAAACTAACGTTTGCTTTTGAAGAAAACGATAAATGTTATGATTATGAAGTTCATCAGAAGATATTGTAAACAAATCTAAGAGTTAACCTTATTGAAGATGTTCTTATCTATGATTGAACACTTAATAACTTCATGATGATTTTTTTTATTTGAATTAAACAGATGGCATGATACCATTATAACAAGCAAATCTGTAAATTATAAGTCATCATAATAAATAATGAAATTAATTTTCCACCACGAAACAAAAATGAATATAAAATACAATAAAATCATGAATACAATGACTTATTTACGTTAAATTACATCAACGCGCCAAAAAGTAGCACAGTAATCAAAAATGCCGCAAAAACCGCTGACATAAGTCAAAATAAACACAATGTTGGACAAAAAGATAAAAAAAAAGCTGATCTAAGCAGCACAGTGGTTCACACCCGGAAGTAATTGGACAAAAAGAACGTGGTTCACCGATTACCATTATTAAATAATTATAGTATCTGTGATATCATAAATTAGTAATTAATTGTCTCTATATTTCTTTTGAAGTACGGGTTTTAACCGACTTCCCAAAAAGAAGGAGGGTCTATGTATTTTAACCGATTTTTTCATCAATTGTGAACCGATTTTGAAAATTCTTCTGGTCCAATATTTGGGTATTATCTTATGAATAACTTTGGAGATATTGGCAAATCCCTTAGTATTGCTGCAATCGGATGTCTGTTTATTGTAATTACTATAGAACTTGCCAACTAGGTACCACAACTGAAACGTAAGAAATTCTTAAATATAATTATCAAATTCCTGTATTACGCAGTTTGGTCATTAAGTAGGCACGGTGGTTAAAAGACCTATGAGTCTATATTTCAAACCAAAAGGTCAGTAAGTTGTTATCCTTGGGCTTTGCTAGATACTTTCATTCTTATTGTTGATTTACATTTGTTTGCTCCTTTCCCAGATCAAGTTTTCAAAATGTAAATTTATTATTGTATTGAAAATTAATGCATATATTAATATGCGGATATTTTTTTTGTTGTTTACCAAATAAAGCTTTTGTCCTTAATCTTAACCTCTAAGACTGGCCTCTCCAAAAAATCCATTTTTATTTTTTCTTAAAATACCTACATATTAAATGACAATGTCCTCTGATTAAGTCAAGGGACAGAATAAAAAAAATATCTCTATAAATATATTTTTAAGTGATTATGTATTAAAACACAAAAGAAGACAATTGTAAAATGGCACAGTGGTCCGAACTTCTATCACAGCTAGACAAAAAAATATTCGTTAAAAAAAAAAATTGGGTGCAACTGTTGCACTCCGAAGCATCGAATTACATTAAACTTGAAACAAGATTGATACGTAATAGGTAACCGTGTTATAGTCAAGGACAATTATACCTACCTTTCACTGCCAGCGGATGGGTAGTCGGACCGAACGCACCAATTCCGAAGGCAAGGTCGGAACAGGTGGCGGTTTGAGTCTTGAATGAGACAAGTGTAGGTGCACAAGTATTGCAGTACTAAAGCTGGTTTTATTGGTGCCTAAGGTCAGTTTTGATGACATTAAGGACAAAGATGGTAGTGAACTCCAGCAGTAAGGATACAAATTTGATGGAAAAGATGGACAAAATAAGCACCCCGGCGATTACATACCGCTTAATGCGTTTTAGTTAAAAGTTTTTTTTAAGTTTTTTGCTGGCAGATAATGAAGTAACCCATACGGTGCGACTATTTTTAAACGTCTGTCTAAAGCCACACTTGCTATGTAAATAATTTTACTAATACTTTAATGTTGGTCCATAGGCCGTTCAAGGGATGAATATGTAAACAGGTCGTATAACCGATGCTCTAAATCGTGGCTCTATAAGCCATTAAGATTCCATCGTGAATGAAGGGCGGAGCTGGACACTACAAGGACATCCTACGTCCGTTTAAGCTACTTATGTTCTATAAAAAGTATACAACATCGACACAGATACACTGGTAGTTAATAGAGATCAAGAGGTCACTCAAGCTAGAAGGAATATTTTGATTAGTAACGTCCTACAAGGTCAAGTTCAGCAACGTAATACATTGCGACATTACGACAAAAACTACATAAAATGTGTTTATAATTTCCCCACTACTGCTGCTGATATTACTTCATTAAACGTACGTGGGTTATGATAGAAAGTATTTTTTTTAATCTACTTATACATAGTAAGGCAGTGGTCCAACGCGTGTCGTTGAGTCACTTGAAACAATCGTATCTGGTTTGTTATTGCAATAATACAACTACAACATATATTGCAAGTCTATTGCTTCAATGTACCGTCAGTTATGCGTATATTAACAACCTTCACTTACGGGATATAGTTTTGGAAATGTTATCCTTCATTTTTGTGCTTCTTCCTCCTGGTTCATGCGATCTTCTGCAATTATACCTAAATAAAGAGGTAAAAATAATAAAAAAATATTTTTACAAAAGAAAAATACAACCGACTTCCAAATAAAAATAAGTAAGTACTACAATGTGAAAAATAACTTCAATTTCGGCAGTCGGTGTTTCCGTTTTCGTTTCCTTATTTTTTGACACCGACTTCCGAAATTGAAGTTATCTTTCACGTACGTGGTGTTTACCGGTGGAATGAGAGTGTACCAGGGTGAAATGTACCTACACATCTGCGTATCTCTTTATAGCGTACCGGCATGATGTTTTTTTGTGAAATAGTGTAAATAGTAAACAGATATGCGATTGCAGCAATTATAGCCCGAGAGACTTGCAATCATTTATTCTTAATTCTTTATTGAACAAAAAACAACATTACATACAGTGTGATAATAAAGTACATGAACAAAGGCAAGGAGATTTATTGAAGATTTCTGTTGTATATCTCCGAAATTCTTCATCAGATATTCACTTAATTTAAATGGGACCAATTCGGGCAAATACTCTTTAAAAAAAACGGACAAGTGCGACTCGAACACGCGCACGAAGGGTTCCGTTTTTTGTATAGGAGCCCCACTTAAATATTTATTTTATTCTGTTTTTAATGCTTTTTGTTATAACGGCAACAGAAAAAAAATCTTTAGTATTTTCAACTGTCTAGCTATTACGGTACATGAGATACAGCCTGGTGACAGACAGACAGATGGAGAGTGGAGTCTTAGTAATAAGGACCGGTTTTTACCCTTTGGGTGCAGAACCCTAAAAATAATTTTCTTTATCGAGCCACAATTGACGGAGAAATCATAAGTCATAAGTCATTTATTTCGAAACAAAATACATTTTATCGAAATTAGTGGTAAGTAAAAGCATCACTAAAACATTACAATAGATTAAAACTAAATTAAAAAAAAAACTTTAAGTAACAATAACCTTCAATAGCATTAATTTATATAATTTAATAGAATGTCAAGGATAGAAATTCAATAATAATTATAAATATACCACTAATATGTCGCATATACAAAAACAAATTCGAAAATAATATATAATTCGAAAATAATAACATTTCGTATTAAATTAAAACCAGTCAATTAAAAACTAAATAAAATATCGGAGATAAAAAAAAACAATGATGATTATAAAACATCAAAAAATACGTCACATACACAAAAACAAATTAATAATACTCCAAATCGGTGAAAACACATAAAAAAATTATACAGTCGAACAAAGAACCTCTTCCTTTTTCGAAAGTCAGTTAAAAAGATATCATCTTATTATTTCCAAGTAAGTGTTACTGTTTGGGATCGGATTCAACTTCAACAAGATGTACTTAACTGAATCAAAATCGACACGGAGCAGCCATTAGATAGGAATCCTTCTCAAATTACGGCACATTGCCATGCAAAGATACTTGCGAAGTTATAGCCTTGAGAGATTTTGCACAAGTCTTATTTAACACTTACGAATTTATTTGTGAATGTCCCAGATTGTTGCACTAATTGCAAATATTAGTGTATATTACCAAATGATTCTGGACAATGCGTGCTTCATTTACTGGATTATTTAGTTTCACGATGTGATACCCAGCTTTATTATGTAAGAGAGGGTTTACATTTTTAATTTAGTGGATTAAATTTACGTAGGTCAGTCTGTTCAGGTTTAATCATTTGGACTTTATATCTTCTGTATATTAACCAAATAGGGAAGGATCCCGAATGAATCCAATTTATACGCACCCAATGCCTCCAAAAAGAGACTTGTCTGAGGAAAGCCACAAAAAATTCAAGAGAAACGATGCCATTTGAATAATTAGAATTTAAAATTACTAATAAAGTAATTATCGACTGTTTTGCCATATTTATTACCAGTGAGATTTCTAATGGATTTAATGCAATATTAATATCAAACTAAGTCATTGTAGTGTCTGGTCATCGCTGTAACCGCTGCAACATGCCGTTTGCCATGGTTGTTAAATGAAATCGTGAAATGCACACTTCAATTACGAGATAATGCAGTTACTTATGTAATACAGTTACGTACTTTTTCATGCGGCATCATCAGCATGGCGGTCGGAAATGATCCCGAGGGAACTTACTTTATAAATGCGTCGTATGTTCTGTTATAAGGGGCTACGAGTAGCAAGCCTTTTCCTAATCCAAGAAAATCAATTCAGCCGCAGCGGCGTGATTGATTGACAAACACCAAGACTATAAAATTTATAATAAGTAGGATGGCAAGATGATGCAAAATGATTGTTGAAATCTTCTTATTAATTCAAAATAGTAAACGAAAATAATCTGACAGATTGGACTTCATTATACTTAGAATAAAGGTTAAGTACCACATGGGTACTTAGGATTCAATGCATAAAGCAATTGAAAAGGATTACGTTAATAGAATTGCATTATCGATAAATTTGGCGAGCTGTGCCCACTTGGGGATAAATTGGTCAACATTTTTTGATGTGATTTAGCGGTGTATCCCCAAATAGGTATATATTTAGGGACTTGAGAATATAAGATTAAGATCAGTTTTTTTTAAACCGCAAGTACAGTCCAAAAAGGAGGTGGTCGTAAAATAAGCTTGTATTTGTAGTCAGACCAACTAGCATTTGACCTCAACTGCCCTCAGGGGAAAACCTGGTTTTGGAAGCACTTTTTCACTAGTATGCTGTTGTCCTATTTCCGTTCATTTATTGTTTCTTGCATTGTAATTTATAAAACGTTACATAACATAGCATCACGCCTTAATTCTCTGGTGGGTTACGCAGAGATGTTGTGTGATAGTTAATCGTATCGAATCTGCTTATATTTTTAATGCATAAAATTAATTGGAGCTTTTTAAATAAAGAATTGAAAAAAAAATATAACAACCATGACGGTGTTTTTAATGTAATAAAAATAAAGCTAATTGAAGCATTGACAGATATGTTTACCAAATTAAATTCAATAACAACTTTTAAACTTACAAGTCAATGCCCAAGGTACTTATGAATGCCGAACACATTTCCTACAAACAAGTTTAAGTAGTTACCTTTGAATTATATAATTAAAAACACTATGTAGGTATATTTGGAATTAATAATAATATAAATAAATTGAACAATCCTGTGCCGTCTTTTGGTCTATCTTTGCAACGCCCATATTAATTTAAATTACGTTTTAAAAGGGGCGGGTCTACTGTCATCAACCGGTTACAAACGTCAACGTCAGAAAATACACCTACGGAAAAAAAAAACAAAAGAAGTTAATGTTTGAAAAAAAGTTACACCATTTTGAATTTCGTATGACGTTATAAAACGCATTATGCTTGTCAAATGTCACATTTATTAAATCGTTTAGCAAGCTTTTGATTAACTTGCAATGTATGTATGTAAGTATGATCGGGTCAAATCTTGTAACCGAATTTTAAAGCAGTTATCCTCAACCGATTAAGATGAAACTTTGCATACACATTTGGTATGGATGACAATGCACGGTAGTCCAAGACAATCAAATTCATTCTCCGGGACTTCGTCAAAGCTTTATTGCCTCGGCGCTTTTCTGGTGGGCACCACTGTTGATTCTGGCTCTCAGGAGTTGCGGTGGTTTGTGAAAAGTGCTGTGGGATTGCACGGTAAGCTAAAAATGCTTGCTCAAAAAGTTTTTTTTTTATTGTAAAAAAGTATAACAAGCTTTTACTTAACTAATTGCCTTGTTAGTTAGTTGGTTAGTATGTGTGAGTCAAATCTTGCAACTGGATTTTAAAACAGTTATGGGTAACCGATTAAGCCGAAATTTTGCATATACGTTTGTTTTGATGAAGATGCACGGTAAAACTAAAAATGCTCGTATTAAAAAAGATTATTAAAAACTATAATTCTTTATTATACGCTGCAGGAGATCTACGAAAATCTCACATTAAAAAACCTAGTGTTTTATATTCATAATCCTTCTTTCTGGTTTCCGTTGTCTAAAAATAAAAAAAAACGTGTCTGTCGAACGCCTTATTTGAATTTCAAAAGCCGAATATTTTTTTGGCGCCAAAAGCAATAGAGAGTGAAAATGTCGTCTTTTTATTCAAATGTGTGATTTGTATTCTTGTCTCACGGTGTCATTTGGTAGCTTGTTTGTCTTTGGCTTGTAAAATACAGCAGGGGTGAAAAACCCAACCTTCACATAGTAGTGTCTATGCCGCATACCGTAAAAACTTAAAAAAAATTCTGTCTGGCCATCGATTTACAGAAAAAATGTGTCAAACTAAAAACAAAAATATATTTTAATTTCAATAAAAGATGGTTTTTTATTACTAAAAATACTATTGAGCTCCGATTTTTGTTGTACACTGTGTATATATTTCTATCTATATAAATAAAACGTCTCTATTTCATTATATTGAAGTCTGAATTATTGAAAAATCCAAACATTTTCATACTTAAATTATTTATTTAATTATTATATGCCGTTTCCAGGATTTTTAGTGACGTGCCACTCGTGGCAAGCCTGCAATGGGTTCAAAACTTTTAATATATTCACATTCATTACTAAAGATGAGTATACACTAGAGCATTTTCGCGAACATGACAATGTAATGTAACGTTCATACGAATGGTACAATTCAGACAAATACTCAGTTTCCTAAAGCATTTCCATGTAATGTAACGTTCTTGCGAATGTTTGACGCTGCGTTCGACGTGATGCTCACGGCGAGTGAACATTTTATTTTAGTATCATTTCTTTGTACCTTGCGTTCATTATTGACCTCCTTCCACGTCACCGGTGCTCGTGCTTTTGCTCGATAAAATATAACACGAAAAATATAGGTTTAAAAAAAAACCAGGTTGTAACAAAACATCGAGCGTCATGTTCGAAGAGTGGCTCGAGTAAATTTAAAAACAGCGAATGCTCGATGTTTTGTTACAAGTAGATACAAGCTCTAGTCTATACTCACCTTAAGAAACTGCAAGACTCACGCAGCTTTAATTAATTATTTATTTTTAAAATGTTTGTATGTTTTTGTTTTAAAACCAGTGCCACCTGTGGTTAGGTTAGGTTATAGGTTCACCATCCCTGCCTTACAACAAACCTTTTAAACTCTTTTGATATTCAGACTACTAAGAAATTGCAAGATTCACGCAACTCTAATAAAATTCGTAACCTTTGCCGTTGCTCAACCCACAGTTGTTTTATTTCATGATACGTGTCACGGCGATATGAGCTTCTATTTAATTACTAACACCGAAGAATGTTTGATTGTTTGTTTGTTTGTAACTAGTTATGTCTTATTGTGTTCGTGATGCGCGGGAGTTTGAGTGACGTCGACCTCCTAACTATCTAATATGTATAATATACTAGCGACCCGTCCCGGCTTCGTACGAGACAAATTGTAAACACAAACTTTCCTCGTGTCTGTTACATTAGTAGATTCGATTTGAGCATTTATTTGATTCTACAATGTCACTCGAAGCGGTCGTTGATTTTAAAAGTGGTATCAAAATATTACACATTGTATTATCAAGTTAAAATTTTCTGAATGCCTGCGATAGCCAAGTTTTTAGTTTTTTTTTACCTTTGTCTACAGATGTTTTTCGGCTGAAATTATGATGACGAGAATATAAAAAGCTTGACGATTACTCCTCACCTTTTTTTGTGAACGTCAACTGGCAGTAACCAACCAGTTTTATGCTATTCGCTTCGATACTAAACTGGGATTCTCAAGTAAATTTGCGGTTCTAAAGACCACCGTATAATGTCTAATAGTTATCTCAAATGTGAGACTAATGCCCGTTTTTGTTTATATCGTTTATAGCGCGAGCCTATAACAAATAAAATAAAAATAAAAAAAATACATTACGAAATACATGACCTTTAAGTTTTATTATACTTTAATACCTAACAGTGTCTAGTATTTTCGTGGTCGATCTTCGAGGTTAAGCGCCGCTTGATGTTGGATGACTATTCCATCTTATTTTATCTTGTGGAGGGGCCGAGAAATAACTCGGACAATTCGACCCATTGGGCTCTTTTGTGGTCCCCTAGACAGCTTACACCTCCCCAATCTCGTTGAAAATCTTATTCATGAGTTTTATATAACCCTATAGTCTTCTGATCTTGGATATCCTCCCCCTAGGATACTCATTCGCTTACTAGCAAGTGCGTCTCATGTGCACAGAAGGTGCTCCATGCGTTCCGTATGTTTGCCGCAGAACCTGCACATGGGGTCGCGGTTAGACCCATCTTCATGAGCATGTGTGCATATTGGTATTCAACTGAATATGTTTGGACTGGAAGCCGACCTTAGTTGGAAGAATGCTACGCAGGTTGAGGGTCTGGCATGGGTCTGGTATTCTGTGTAAGAATATATACCTATAGAATATTAATGATTTAGAGGTTAAGAGTATTCCCACGTATAGGTACTACAATTTACCTACTATTGGTACAAATATAGGTATAATGTAAGTATGTGTAGGTATATCTTAATGTTATCTAGTCTAATTTTAATTTAATTGACTTGAAATTAGGGCAACGACTTCCATTTAAATGACAAAATACGACAGAACTGAGAATGCTTTTCAACAAATCAACGTTTGATTTATTGTTGTAGTTAAGCAAATCTTATACTAAATATGAGACACGTTACATCATCTATGTATAGTAAGTGAGATGGTGAACTCAAAACTCGTAAGGATAAAAACTGCTTAGTACAAGGTATTACATGATCTTTAGTACAAGACAAAGCGTGTGTTTCTATCTATGGTTTTATCTTTCTCTTTGCTCAAGTTAATCTTAAGCCTTTCCAAAACATTAAATACGACACTAACAAATAAGTAGATAATATATACAAAAGACCACTTTCATCCTAAACTCACCTCAATTTAACCCGCTGCAGTCGGTCAATAATAGGGCTGTCAGCAATACAGCAACCAACGATCAATCATCACAGATTTTATGGAGCAACGGCAGACCAATTGACCTAATATGGTCCTCCTCTCCTAAATTGGGCCTTCCGTTTGTCTGCAAGTACAAAGCCATTGGCTGTTGATCTTTTAACCCACATTGTTTGTGCATTTTTATGGTTGGAAACAAGGCTCGTTGGTACGTGAGGAGAGTGGATAAGTGAGCTGATATAATCTTGCTTGGAAAGCTGTGGGCTGGAATTTTATGTGGGTATTTTTTTAGTGTTGAAGGTACTGTAAAGGATTATTGAGTTTATTTAAAAATACATTCTTATATACGGCGTGGCAGACCAAGACGAAGATGGGAGGACGAAATTGTCTTCTACCGAGAGGAATGGTTTGCAGTAGCAGGGGACATAAGTGTGTGGAATATAGGGTGAAGGTTTAGGGATTTGGCCAGCAATATACATGATTAATTGTAAGATATAAATAAAAAAAGGAATAAAAGAGAAAGAAAACGGCAGTGGACCCAAAATAGACCCTTGCGGCATTCGTGCTAATTTCCTCTTTTAACAAGCTGTTTCAAAATATAATCTAGATGTAACTTGGAGCTTAATTATGCATTCTGTCTAAGTAAATATTGCTGTTACCCCCTTCCACAAGAGTTTTTAGTTGTTAGTAGGGGCTCACATGTTGTTGCCTAGCCTAGATTTAAGTGTTTCAATAGTACTGCTAGTAACTGGACCATTGTCCAACTGTATTGCGTTACTTGTCCTAGTTCGAGGGGAGATAACACTTGGTAACTAGGCTTTTCTTTTATCTTCAGATCTGTAAAGCTAGACTTCGAAACGTTGGAAAATAATAGGCGTAGGTCTCGTAGGGTGCCATTAAAATAACTGTAACTATAGGGGCATAGAAATGATTGTTTGACGAATAATGTTGTAGGAGAATATTAACAGATACATACTGGGATAGCATCACTTAATATAGAATAGAGATTCAAAATAGAAGAAGATTGGTTTTCACCACCCAATGAAGTAACGTTTAGAGGATGAAATAGGTGTAGGCGAATGATGTAAAAGTTAGTCACCAAGTAACTACTAATGCCTACATACGATAATTTAGAACATTTGAAATTAAAGTCACATACGACAATCATTTGAATTCATGACAAATATTTGAAGACCATTTGACCATCCCTCGAATTGCTTCAAAAGACACGGTTTGATACTCATTATTTATGCAAACCAATTGTAAACTATTTATGAAAGGATTTACGCAAACTTAGCAGTAATTTCACGATAAATAAAAGCCGAAAAGACAAGAAAACCGCAGTCTTTCACAACAGTAAAATCAATAAACAAAGAGATAATCACAAGACCCGTAGCTTGAATAAATGGATGTTTCTCAAACCATTGAAACGGCTTATTTGGCGAATATTTCACGATTATTTTGCTCGTGACGTCGTTTGTCAAGAAAATGTCGTGGGTCGGGGACACGAAACCTTTCGGTTTTACTTAGATTCCTTTCAAATGGGCTATAGATTTTGTTTTTGTGGTGACGAGAATGGTGGAGCTTGCCCTACTGTGCCAAAAGGTAATGAATGAATGATATTTACTGACAGTTTAACTAATTACCTTTCTCCTGCGCTGAATAGAAATCTATGACACCACAATAATAACAATAATGAACGATTACGTTAAACTGGATAATCCCTATGAAACTAAGTAATACTGATTTGCTAGTGGACATAAGATGGATGAGCTAGTTATCTTATGTAGAGGTACCTATAACAGTGGCGAAAGATAAGAAAACTTAATAAAGAGAAGCCGATTTCATAGAAGTATGTTTAAAAATCCATGGAAACAAATATTTATCATGTTTAGAAAGGGCAGCAAAGACAACTTTAATAGCGCGTAAAATAGCCTAATAAACTCAAGATGTTCACCATAAACAAAATTACAAGAGCCCCGAGGGTTTTCCCTAAAAATATCCTTAAAACAAAGTTGTTTACAAGAATGATCACTTGGAATTTCCTAAAGACGAGCGTAATAAACTTAAGGATGACTATTATAACAGTAATGCCCAATAAATTATGTGATTTGGTTATGATTCGTACAAAGAGACAACACAATTGCTACAATTGATAATTCTCTTCTGGACCTTTGGAAAACACTTCTTCAAGAATTTGGAGTTTTCAATAATACTTTCTTGAATTGCAAGAAAGTAATGTTCATTAGCTACGTATATTCTGTAAAAGATTCAAAACTTCTGTAAAATTCGAGTAAACGATTACTTTTAATATATCTGTCAAAATTTATTATCCATTTATTTGAACGAATAAAGTAATGAGAACTACTACGTTTTTCCTAGTTAACATATAATATAAGGTCGGTAAATTTTCATAGCTACAGAAACACAAAATTGCTTAAACATTGCAGATATTTGTAAACAGTACGTTTACAAATATCTGCAATTTAGTGTCATTATCTACCACAAAGTCATCTCCTGACCTGTAGTGCTATGATGGGCGCAATTATCTTCAAAACTAGTCCATTCAAGTGCTCACAGCATCCTATTTTATAACTTAATAGGTTAATATTAAGATGCATTTTATGAGGTTGTTTACTAGGTTAGGCTATCGCCAAATATGCAGGCTACCTAAAGATAGCTCAGTAAAGTAGGCATACGCCATAAAGGAGAATGCCCATGGACAGTACTTACAAAAAAATCAATTGCGTCACAATCATTTCTGGACAATAAATAAAATAAAAATATTTCAAGTATTTTAACTTCTTTACTAAAAGATTCCTGGTGGAGTTCATTTTCTTGAATTAATAAGTATTTTTAGTTTCGTTTCACAGCTAAAACATAGCCGCCATTTATTTTAGGGTTGCTGCATTTTGACATGATATGACATCTATTAATAGAAGAATCGTTTTTTTTATTATCTACCTGAATCACCGAATCGATCCAAGGACCTCTTATATCGAACCGATTCACCACTTTAATGTTAAGAACTAATTGATTTTGAAATTGGTGTGGTTTACTAGTTTAAGCAAACCAAGACAACAAATGAATAATGTTTTTAGAAATCGATTATATTCGATTTGGTAATATGCCTATAACTGTCAGACATTTCATTTGACAGCACAGTACAGTTTGAGTGACAGTAATCGTCTTTTCATTTGATTTGTTTGTATGTTTTGTTGCATCGAGTTGAGTTTTTCATTCCCCCGTTTCTAAATACTTATCAATACAACACCGCCGTGTGTTTGTGAAAACATTGCTTAATAAGACAGGACTTTATATTTGTGATTTCCAACATGGCTGCGGCTCGAAGTTGGTGTTTCAATTGTTCTTTGATGTTGGCGCCATATATGCGCACACATAATATTTTGTCGAAGATTCCTGATAATATATTGACCATATTACGGTCTTGGATCTACACCGGTGGTAAGATATATAATGTTATTCTTACTTAAAGAATAACATTATAATATATCTTATCTTACCAGCACTTGTCTTACGAATGAAAATCTTAAATATGCAAACATAGAGTCCATATTGCTGAGAATCTACTATAACCTAAAAAATAATATATTTCTCTAACTCCCGAAATGAAAATTGACTAAAGTTGGTACGTGTAATTAATTAAGGTAACAAAATCAAATAAAGGTGTTTTTATCAGGACACGCAAATGTTTCGGTCAGTACATTTCTTCATACAAAATGGGCATTCTCCTTAACGCAATTAAGGCTTATCATTGCAGAAGACAAATTGAAGGGAGTGATATTAGTTTGTAAACTAGTCCTCGTATATTTGTAGTATCTAATTATCTATGGATCCATGTTATGTATCTATCTACAGAAAGTTTCGCAGTCGTTTTCTATCACCAAGTGATTGATGATGCAGAATCTAACAGAACTGATTTCACTTTAGCATCACTAGACTAGAGAAATTTGTTGTATTCAAGTCTGAATTTTCATGTGCATGAGAAGCTTAAAAACGTGGTCACAAATACCTATATGAGAACATTTTCTGGCTTCTCTGACACTTCAAAATAACTTGTTATAGCTTCCTATCATGCTTCCTATAATGAAGCTAGGTGCGTTTTGACCCCAGGGGCTGATAAAATTCCGATGAGACAATATATAGATGAATTTATTAAATCTACCTAAATTAACAATGCTAAAACAATCAAAGGGATAGTAACACAGTAGTGAAACTATCAACTGAAAAATTGCAAAGCATGCCTCATTCAGTTAAGACTCTAGACAGGACTGCTTTTTAATTGCACTCCGACAGCAAATTTTCAGTTCGAACAAAGTTAGAATGGCTGCAATAAAACTGCAAGTGTGCAGTTGGCATACAGTTCCAACGACAACTACACGCCAACTGCACACCGACTACAATCGGACTGGACAGTTTGTTTGCAGTTTTATTGCAGGCGTACTAACTGCATGCAAAATGCTAATTTGCAGTCGGAGTGCAGTTGAAATGCAGCCCATCTGTCTAGAGCCTTACCAGCAAACTATTACAAATCGATAAATTACTCGAGCAGATGGTTACTATACTTACCTACTTAATAAGTTTAAACTTCAGATTTGTTTTGGTAGCGTATGATTCATCTAAAATTTAAATTATATTCAAAGTATCTTCTCACATAGCTGTTGCATATATTTGTTATATGAATAAAAAAATGAATACAAGTTTTATATACAACGCTTGATTTATTAAAACTTGATTTTGACGAATGACATTGCAATTCCGGGATTTCAAGTTTTGACGCAGCATCTTGAATTAATATTTGTATAAATGTTACCTTAAATGATTAAGTCATAATATTTACATGAGGAAAAATCGTATTATAAATACCGATTAATCTTATATATCTTTTATTTTGATAATATTATATTTGATTTCGTCACCTACAAAAATGTGGTATTTTGTTTTGTAAGCAATCAATTAGAATTGGAAATCAATGCATAATAAGCAACTAGGAAAATACTGGCATGTCCTAGAAGCAAAAATTCGAAGATATGTGACATCTACAAATACACACCAGTGTCGCCTAGTGCTCGCGTAGTGACCTATACACCGGCCTCCTCTCTGTAATAGGGAGACCTATTACAGAGAGGAGGCCTGTGTCCCAGCAGTGGGCACATCATATGTTGATGCTAAATTTCTACTAGAGAATGATAACAACCAGGATTAGGCTTGATAGGAGAATTTAAAAATATAAATTTTATTTAAATCAGAATCAGAATAGCCTATTCCAAGGCCCCAATACCCAACTAGAATAAGAATGCACCTATGTTATTATAGTTCCCTGCTAAGTTATTCAGGAATTTCACGCGTGCTTTGAATGTCATGTTTGCTTTTGCTTGTAATTCAATAGCTGTGGACAAAGCTACTGAGGACTTTGAAATTTAATACATAGATAAAATAGAATAAAATATAGGATGGATCCAATTACTGCTCTTGATAGTAAAGAAAAGACACACGTTGGCTTTGTATGCAAATCCTAGTTCCTACTCATCGTCACATTCCTGCCCTAGACCGATGTTACTTAGGTTGCGAGCAACAAGTTTTCTTCTTCCATTCCTTCCTGTCAACTGTCACGCTATCACTGACTCCCTTTTCTTACATATCACTCCTCACACAAATTCTACTTCCTAGTCTGAGGATCACGAGGAGAATCCTGGTACAGTACATTCCCGTGGGCTAATTCACGATTATCATGTGGGCGAAGGTACTGCCAAAAGCCAATAACTAATAAGAAAAACTAAGTATACAAAAATAGAACAAAGAATTGTCTATGCAGAAATACAGGACACAGAGGAAATAAGTATTTTTTCTGGCGATGGTAAAGATATGAAACAGCTAAAAGGCGCTACAGATAGGTGTCGGCCACATAAAGTAATCAAGCAAGCGTATAAAAGTAATAAAGTCTCTAGATGATGTAATGGTACGCAACTGACAAAATTAAGTTATATTATCAACGCTAACGCAAATAAAATTGGTGCTGAAATGTCTTCTTATTTAAGATTCATATCATTATGCCACATGATGTGATTTTAGACTAAACTTCATATATTTTCTTATTTTTTTTCAAATATACCTGGGCTAAATATTTTAAATAAATTCAAGATTACATTTCTGACATTTGATTTTAAAATAATTCTATGAAAACCCATTCAGAAATACTTAATTTTCAAGAGTTACGGAAGCGTTAACTTTTTTATATGTTTTCAAGTTTTTAATGGACTTTTTTTTCTATTTTTGGCTCGACTACAGCTACTTGAAATCAATTTGAAATTCGACTTTTAAGTGTACACAAGGTTACTGACAAAAAAAGTGTGGATGTCTAAACATATGGCTGGTCTTCAAGAAAAAACTCGTTAATAACTTATTACGCAAGTCACAAATCTTGAGTTATTCAATGAACTTGATTTTTATTTTGAACTCTATGTAACTTTGTCAAAGCATAGTTGCGTTATGTGATTTTGTACTGTAATTGAATCAATTTCTTTTATCTGATGTTCCTTTGGCTTTACCAATAACGGGTAATAGCTTTGCAATTACTTTGGTAGGCATTATATCTTCGAAACCAGAAGCATCAAAACATTGATTAATTCAAATGACGATGCGAATTTCCTCAATTCTATCTTTTGTATTACCAACAGAATAATTGATACGGTTTCATTACAATTGAATAGATAAATAACGAGGAGCTGTGTAATTACCGATTAGGCTTTTAATCGCATTGCTAAATAATTATGGGTATCCTCAACTACTTGCATTTAGAGTATCAAACTCTTTTTTGTACAATTATTTCATCAAATTTGGTTAAAACATAGTTAAATAATTTTGATTGCATTTTCGAAAAATCGCATTTTGATTGCATTTTCGACAAAATTTTCTTGTCTTTTACACTTCTACATTAATTTACATTGAATCAGTACGAATCAGATTCCTACCAATTTTGCTGCACCACAGCTGCCATTAATTTTAGATTTCGCCAACCGCAAAAGCAACTTATTCGGAATGCTGTAATTCTTGGTACTTACTCAAGATTATTTTCTCTTATTTTAATATCCGAATCATTGCCCCTGACCACACCTCAAGGTCATATGACCTTCATTATTTTACCTGTTCATGAACCTCTTACAAGCTTCCATGAACAAAAAGGGTTTATACCTAGTTTCTCGTTGGTAACGCTAGTTTTTGCCAATGTCAAACTTAATTTAATATCCGTCGTTTCATTGTTATATAATAGGTCTATCAAATTAGGCAGAAATTCTTCAATGTATGTGGAATACATGACATTAGTCATTGTGCTGGACTCATTAGGTAATTCAGTGGTTTTATGGGGCCTATTGTGGAAATTGTCAATGCACGATGAGCTCCAACGTACGGCGTAATAGAAGAGTCATTATATAGTTGAACCCAGAAATAACTAGATTTGTAGCCCAGTACTTAATTAAAGGAAATTGGATGGACTACAAAGGCGTGAAGGACGCTTATACAAATAGGTGCATTATTGACTACAAAATATGAGCAGGGGCAGAAATAAGCAGGAATGTAAATGGCTACAAGATTGAGAAAGATTAAAGAGATGGTGGAGGAAATTGGATGAAGCCAGATTATGATATAACTGGGCAGATTATGATACAACTGGGCAGATTAAAGAGATGGTGGAGGAACTTGAATGAAACCAGTTTATGACATAACTGGGAAGATTAAAGAGATGGTGGAGGAACTTGAATGAAGCCAGATTATAATATGACTGGGAAGATTATGATTTAATTGGGAAGGGAGTGGATTACGGCTGATCGAGATGTCATGCTTTAAATTTTGCGCTATTAAACCTATATAAAATATTTTATTATTTAAAAAAAATATATAATATATTTTTTAAACACTTATAACTACACAAAGCACTTGCATGTGCTTACATTTATCTACTACCTGCACAGAAGGATCATGGATAAAGGCAGAAGTGGTAGTACATCTAGAGATAATGATTAATCTAAGATTAATCAAATAAAGATCAATCAATTCATAGCACAGTCGATAGCCTTCATAATTTTAGAGATCCGATGAACAAGGCTATTACAGAAAAACTCTTCACATCTCAATCAATCGATAGAATCTGTGGAAGTCTTAATTTAATATCATGGTTTCATTGACCGGAATGTTCGAAGAAGACGAGAAAAGATTGCAAAACTTCAGTTAGTGGTACAATGACAGTTTTGCAAGGGTGCCACACGGAGCGAACAAGGCCTGATGGCAATGGACGACGATCAATGCCAACTTGCTGGTTTTTTTATTCGTAAAATTGTGAAATTCTTTCTGTTTACCGGCGAACTGGCGACGCTTCGATTGCCAATGGCATTTTGTCAATATTTTATTGATTATTAATTTCATGGTTATTTTTGGTGGTTCGCAAGTTTTTGCTCTTATTTGGCTCGGTTTATGTAATTTAATTTCAAGGTGTTCAGCTAATTTTAGTGTCATTTATTTTTTAAAGGATGTAATTAGAACCTTAAGAGAGTTTTAAATAATTTTACACTTATAACTGTATCATAAGTATTTTATAAAATTTCGGATATATTATACATATTAATTACTTATATTGCTACCCTATCTCATCTAACAAAGTCTTCTTTAAATTGAGTTTAATATGATTGTCGATTATAATATATAACTTATTGATGTGTTGTATCTACAATAATATATATTTATAATATACATTAATAATATGTATATTTTGTGATTATTAAATAAATTTTATTTTCGAGATGCTTACCTGACTAGATACCTACTATTAAAATGTAAGCTTATTAATTGTTAATTTTGTGGGTTTCAGCCATTCTCTGAGAATGAAATGTGAAGGTATGTTATTAAAAATATATATAGTGACCTGAGAAAAGAAGCTATTAAAAGTCTTTCTAGGGTAGGCAAACCGTTATAATATTTTGACGTTTGAAAAACGTAATTTTTTTTACCCAAATTATTATGTCGAATACTATTGGAATACTATTATACTATTACTTTTATGATAGTTAAAAAAGAAGACAAGATTTTCGGAGTCGGAAGAGGATATTAGGTAACTTACTTATATTTAACGAACAGTATTGAAAAAAAAAAATTGATCACGCCTGTGATCGCGCACTCCTTCAAACACCAAAACAAGACATTAACTTAACGCTTACTTAATTCAAACTTAACGATAAACACTTGCATAAAAATAAAAATACAACACTCACCAGCTTTTAAATCCCATGAAATTTAGAAAATACAGTTTCCTAGTACCATGTGCTGTAATGATAACATCCTTTTATAGGTACAACATTGATTCCACGCACAAACAATAGGACACACCAGAATACCGCGAATTCACTACAATATCAACTTTAGTTCGAAAACACCGTTTGGTTACGGCAAAAACGTTCAATCAAAAACTTTTTCTCACTTAAAAAGCAGTTTCATACTTATTGTCATTGAAAAGTCTAGTTGTTTGTTCCCTTTAACAAGCCGCTGTTCGCGTAAAGATATTTTTAGAGCGCACCTACGCGATTGGTACAGTATTGGGTGACTGACTAGCGGCCACTGACTGCCTGCTAGTGGATTGACTTGAATGGTAACTTGACAAGCGGGTTGAGTGCACGCGGGGAGTGTAAACAAAACATAGCTACCATATTTTAGTGTTACTATGTACAGAATTAAGTAACTATATAAGTCTAATAGCCAACTTGAACTATAATTATTAAGTTATTAAACCTACTTAAAACTTTATTTTGCCCTTACCTAGAATATACATATATCCACCACCTGGTGTCGTTATTACGAACTAAATAAGCCTACGTCATCTAGTGAGCAACCGTAACATTATTTCCGTGCATTATTGTAGTAATTATGTAGTTGCAACATAGATGGCACTGTTATGTATGTAAAACAACGACATCTATTTACAGTTTGACAAACTGTTTTAGAAAGAAAACATAGTCGTTTAAGTTGATATCCAAGAACGTCGATAGATGTCATTTGATCACAACTTCACGCTATCCTCTGTTAGACAGCTAAGCGGGTTTGATTTCCAAAGGAAAATAGTTCTTTTAACCTAAGGTTCACTCGTATTTTACAGATGCACCTGTGACCGAATAATCAGAATAAATCCTATAATTAAAATCAAAATCATTGTTATGATGCCACCCAAACCCATTTATTAAATAACTATTAGTCATCAAGATTCCATTATCAAGCCGTTTCATTTTCTATAACACGATGTACTTAAAACTACTTTATTTATTACATACATCATCGAAAAAGCATTATATTGCTGTATCATGAACTTACATATTATTTGCGTTCATAGTGCCGCTTGTCTAAGCATTTTCTGTATAACCACTCCTTCCTTTATTACTCAGTGGTGTTCCACTGCCAGTAGCAGCATTTCCTCCAATAATTCTAAAATCAGGACCTCCCCCATCCTTGTTACTTTCAGTTTCAGAATCTTTCACTATATCAATTTCTTCGGTGGAATTAAGACCTCTTCGACTTGGGAGATCATTGAGGAGAAATAGTAACGTCTTCATTACACCGTTAAGTGATGGTGCTGGAAATCTTCTGCCGGATTCAGTTCCATTTATACTTGGAAGTGGTTCATCTGTTTTAGATACTTCTTTTGTAACATCTCCTTTTTCTTCGCTAAGTTTTTTGCGACCTCTCCCCTTTTGCCTAGTTTTTATTGGTGGTTCATAATGATGTTCTATTTTCGCATCCGACATTCTTCTTTGTCCCAACAGTTGGAGAAGTTCAGGATTCCAGTTAGCAGTTGGATATGGCAACTGTGAAACGGTCTGGTATGGTCCACTACTCCAGTACATACGCTCGTTTGGCTCCATTTGTGGCCTCTGGTTACCACTAGAGTAGGGATAAGCAAGAGCCTTACTGTAAATCTCAGAATTGGAATTCGCAGATACGGGTACTCCATTAGGGCCAGAGTAAGCATAATAATTTGTTGGTCCCTCATAAATTTGTTTGTAAGCCAAAGATAATGGTCCTTTCGCTAAAGTTGAATACGACGCTGCGTTAGGATTTCCAATACCGTTAATATAAATCTTGCTACCATTGGTTAACGCACCTAATGATGATGGGGCGATGTAGGAAGTTTCAGGCAGATAAGTCTTACCTAACGGTATTATGCCTAAAATCTGAGGCGGAGACACAAGTGTAACCAATATACCTTCCAAGTAAGGCAAATGTTTCGGCAGTTTAATTATTTTACGAACATTTTGCAGGACTTGATGATTGAATGTTTCGCCTAGCAACAACGGCCGTAACTCCAAATTAGCCGCGTCTATTACTTTTCCGTTACCATCTGTAATCACACCATCTGCGCTGACATAGATATTGTTTTCATAGAAAGTCTTCTGTACCAATACTCTGAGGACATTACTGTCAACAGTTTTTATATCATTTGGCAAGTGTATGTTCTGGAATCTTTTCATTTGCTGATTGAACCAAACGTTGAAGGTAACATATTGAGTGGAGACAGGGTTGTTTACATCCTGCGAACCCGGTTGTGGTTTATTTGATCCTTGACCAGTTTGGAAAGTATACACAACATGCTGATCTAATCCTCCGACGTAAGAGTCCGGAAAAGCTTGAGAGCCGGGAACAACTTGAAGATTGCCTGGGATTGCCTGAGAATTCCCTGGGTAAACTTGTGGGTTTTCCGGGTATGCCTGGGGATTAGGCAAGGCAGGCTGATTATTAAGTGGGGTAGCTTCAAGTTTGTACGGAGAGGATTGAGGATTATTCGGGCCAGTTTGCGGATTAAGCGGGACTGCCTGAGTGCCATCCGGTGTATTTTGAGGGTTGAGAGGAGTTGTCTGAGGGTTATCCGGAGTAACTTGAAGGTTTAGCGGAATAGCAAGAGGGTCGTCTGGTTTTGAGTATGGGTAGGTATTAGCTATCCAATATTGCTCCGGGGTTACTTTGTTGAGATCATATCGCTCAGGAAAAGCATTATCCGGAATAGCTATCGATCCTTTTTCTGGTTTATTGACAACAGCTCCACTTGGTCCGTTAGCTATTATAACATTCGGAGACAAGGTATATTCATTACCATTTGGGTATATATTTTCTATTGCGCCTGTGTTTAGTCCTATTGCAAATGAGTCTGTAACTGTGGGCACAATAGGTTGAATATGATCATTGTATACTTTTATCTTATGAGGATTATTGTAAAATAGTGTGTAAATGTTTTCTGTGGTGACTGTGACAAGTCCATCTCCAGAATCATACGGTATGTCTGGTATAAGCGCTTGTTTATTAACACTTGGAGTGTACATTTTGATTTCATTGGTTGCGCCATTCTTGTATAGATAAATTACCACGCGTTCCTGACCATTGTTTTCTGAGTCTAGTAGTTGTTGGACTGTTGGTAACTGGCCATCTGGATAACAGAAACAGTTCTTGTGCTCATCTGGTAAGCTGTTCATTTTTCTTGTGTTATGTTGCCATGGTGTCGGGGTTTTATTGGTAGCCCTGAAATTAAATTTGCATTTATACTATTTTGTACGTTAAAAGATTTACTGGCCTGTATTAACATCTATAATTATACATTAAATCAATCAATTTAATATTACCTTGTTGGATATACATGTGAGAAGGCAGAAAATAGAAGTAAAGAGATCTGAAATAAAAAAAAACACATATTTAGGATTTAAACACATATTTTCGTGAACGGGCGCCATCAGTTGGGTTTGGTCATAACTTAGCTACCTCGGCCTATTACTGCATTTTTTTTTTTAAAATTGTTTGTTGCTCTAGACGGTTTTACGTGCACGTCTTTTTGCATCGTTCTCACATATATGTATTTTTTTCAACAAGAATGATGTAACCAAAAACTTGTAATTGAAACTGATGGAAAAAAGTGTCCGTGGAGTTTCTCCATTGAGATCTACTGACGCTTGCGAATTTGCAACTAGAGTCATATTCTTATTTTTTTGTTTGAAAATTCAAAAGTACCTCTAAGGTTTATTTGAAATAAACTATTTTGATTTTGATTTAACAGTTCTAAGATAACTTGAATATAGAAATTACAAGAACAAAGGTGAATATTGTGATTTCTTGCACTTTCTGTGTCACTTTTTTATGAGAAAAGGACCTTAGAAAGGTCCTTTCGTCCGGCGCATTCGCCGTTCGGGATTTATTTGATTAGATAGGTAGGTACTATCGATTGAAACTTGAACAAAATTAAAATCCAGAGCGTTTCACGGTCTCTTATGCGATACTTTTTTAATCCATGTCGTTTCAAGGATGCCTAAATAAAAGTGTACACCAAGCAGGTGTAATGTAAGCACTTACCTTCAGTAAATCCATTTCGAAGAGTGAATTTAATTCAACTGCAAGAACAGTTCCATTTTCTCTTCAAAATTCCATTGAATACTAAGAACTGAACAGGCCTAATTATTGCACTCTTTTATAAGAGAGGAAATAATTAGCACAAGATTAGTGTTAATTTGACACATTCAAGCAATTTAGTGAAACAAATGATTTTATCGGTAAAGTGAATTTGGAACAGTCTTTCATTATAATTTTAAGTGTAGGAATTAATTAGCAAAATTTTTGTGACCGGAGGACTGGCTCGTTCTTTTCTCAAAGAATCAGCATTGCCATTCAACGTGGCAATGCTGCTTGTCTTTTGGAGATGTTTTCGGATGACAGCGATGTGGGAGAATACTTCGACGCCTAAGTAACCCCGGGCAGGACGCAAATGCTAAGTGAAAATGTAAATAAACTCACAACCTGATCATCAAATCAACTCCTTGCACGATTAATTTGTACTATGTTCAATCATCTTTTGAGAGCGTTAACAAAAGCTATCAATTATCCGTTTTGCCCGGAGGGGTTGGGCAAAACGGATACGCCCCAAGGGCAAAAATAATAATGTTGTTATATTTTAGATCAGTGTTCGCATTCATCACAGAAGTAGATGCCAAGTCCTACAGAAGAAGTCCAGCCTTCATGCTCCCAACTTTTGCCTAATATTCTGTTGGTATCTCGGTATATTTGTCCACCAACACAACAATGAATGCCGTAAAAAAATCAAGAAGAAGTTGCAAAGAGAAGTGTAGATTGCACTGATAATACTGAGACCAATCTCTAAAAAATAGGCCCAACTTTTGCACTGAGAATACTGAGTTCAATCTTCTGTTGGTGGTTCATCATATTTGTCAGCGCACACTAAATTTTAAAAATCTGGATTACACTTTTTGTTTTGCAGTGTGAATCTTTTATTTTAGTTCCACAACTTTTACGGGCATAGACGTCAACATCTCTGATTCATTATTCTTAATACCCATCCGTTTTGCCTGGTTTTGCCCATATCCGTTTGGTCAATGAACCAATATTAAAAACAATAGTCAAGACGTGACATGTTGTTATTAGATATAGGCTCATATTTAACTAACCACCAGATCTATTAAAATTTTACGGCAAAAAATCACTTAATATTGCCAAAAATAGTAAATGATCACCAAAATTAAATCCCCACTATAGCGTGAAAAAAGAACCAAAAATATTACAGCTTGAGATCTTAATTAAAGCAACCAACTCCAAATTATGATTGCTTAATCCAAAAATACTTAATGACCACAAAAAATTGAACAGTATTATAAAATAAAATGACATTTAGTTATGTAACATTTTCTTATCCTATAAAAGTAAATTATTCCAGATAAATCTTATATCCCTAAAGTTTGACCATAACCGTTGGAATGAGAGTGTACCGAGGTGAACTGTACGCGTACCCGTTTACAGCATACAGGCGTAATAGTATGACATGAATTGGTGTAAACAATAAACAGACATGCGATGCAGTAATCCCGAGAGATTTGCCATCATTTATTGAAGAGATCTGTTTTCTGTTGTATATCGCCGAAGTACTTCATCAGATCTTTACCAAATTTAGTTAAATGGGGCCATTTCGAAACAAACTTCTTTCGAACAAAAAAAGGAATTTAGCAAATCCGTTTATATATGACGAAGTTATGCCCGAAATAGATATAAAAATATATATTTATATTAACATCCGAATTGAGAACCTCTTCCTTTTTGGGAAGTCGGTTAAAAACTCACACGCATCGAACGCAAGTGCTACCGCGTGACCATATTGTTTGTGGGGATCGGTTCGGTTCACGTTCGAGCAATCGGGAGTTAGAGAATGAGATGTGGTATCCTATTGCACAAGTGTGAGTACTATGTTCCGACTGTAAATCTACCATTCACTGTACCTATGTGTAGTTCGTTGACTTCTGTGTGCTCTGGTGGTTGAGTGTGTCATGCTCTCTCTAATTTCTCTCTGATGGTCGCTCATGTGTTGGATCATTCGCTTCCCTTCATGATGGTTGAGCTGAATGGTGCCGATCCATGCGTCATGTTCGTGAACGGGTACCATCAGTTGGGATTGGTCATAACTTAGCTGCCTCAGCCTGTTATTGCATTTTTATGTTAAAATTGTTTGTTACTCTAGACGCTTTTACGTGTACGTCTTTTTGCATCGTTATCACATATATGTATTTTTTTTTCAACAAGAATGATGTAACCAAAAACTTGTAATTGAAACTGATGAAAATGAGTGTCCGTGGAGTTTCTTGCAAATTCTTCTCCATTGAGATCTACTGACGCTTGCGAATTTGCAACTAGAGTCTTATTTTTTTTTTTGTTTGACAATTCACACAAATGTACCTCTAAGGTTTATTTGAAATAAACTATTTTGATTTTGATTAATTATCCTAATAAACGTCACAGCACTAAGTGGTGGTTATGTCTACGCAGTATTAAGTTGTCACACACAGCGATGACTGGACGTTCCCATTCATTGCTGTGTGCTTACTGATAATCTGGTTGTTGTATTATAAACCCCAACCCCTAACTAATATAATTAGTGAATACCACATGGAATAGACGATTCCATTCAGTGCTGTTATTTACTGATCAATCTGGTTGTTTTACCATAAACCCCGAACCCTAAATACGGCGCGTGCGCGGGCGCAGGCGCGAAACAACTTTGGGATCAGTTATGCACCATATTTAGTAGTATAGAAACATTTTATGGCAATCAAACGGTGTATTAAGTTAGAAATATTTGGGGATCTATTTACTATTTTGTTTAGTCTTTGCCCCACACTAGGACTTTCTTCCTGTATCGTGGGTACGTTTACAAACATATGATCTCACATACACAACACTCAGAGCCAGAACAACTATCTGTAGGTCATACAAATATTTGTTCCGTGCGGGAATCGAACCCGCGACACGCAGCGCAGCAGTCAATCGCTCAACCAATGCGCCAAGCGTGCGCGTGCGTGCGTGCGTGTGTTTGGTTTCATACAATTTCGTACAATTTAAAGTGCAGTCATGACTAAAATAACTGGAACCATTGAAAATGTAGGTTTTCATTTTTTGGTTTAGGTTTATTTTTTTTGCTGATTGGTATATACTTTAGGTAATAGGTGTTATGGTCACAAAGTTTTTTTGGTGGTAATTATATTCATCCCCTTAGATAAATAAAAACTGACACTCATAAATTATACTGAAATAAACGTGCAGTTTAATAAACAGAACTTATTCACAGGTAACTGTTTGGTATACAAATCTTCACAAAACATCATAAGAAAACAACGAATGTCCTTTTTTTATTTACATTAAAGATGCACTCGCGTACGCGTATTGTTTTGGTTTAACTATCATGGCGTCACCGGTTGCATGTGTATACTTGAGAAAGTATAGTGCCGTTAAATGTATGATCTATTTTTTTTTTTTGATTGTACATCTGATCTTTTTACCCACCCTATGCTACCTGCCCGGGTTTCCCCTACGTACATAGTTAGGTTTAATATAGCTATTTAAATATTCAAGTTACTGATGGACATATACTATTAAGCAAAGAAACATACGTAAGTGCCAATACCATTACAGTCACATCAATATTTCAGCTTGTACACTTCGTTTAAAGAAAACTTGTCAAACCTTTTTAGTTAACATATAATTTGCCACTGGCATCGAATCATTGGTTTCTTAATCTCTTTGGTATCAATCACGTCACAGTTCTTATGCTCTAATGTCAAAATAAACATCTAATAAAAAGTGAGCACAATACAAAAAAAATACTCTCGTAAATTCTCTCCTGCGTTCGATGATCAACCGCAGTACGTGAAATTGTGGTGGCGCTAGAACAAGAGCAAATAAATAGGTGAAGTAATAACAATGATGTTGATTTTCAAAGAAAACTGTCGGAAACAGATCCTAATAGTTTTGAAAAAGCTGTCCATGGGGTATGGCATAAAGGGCACCACATATAATAATATCAAATTGTGTTCGACTGGACCTATAGACGGAACAATAGACTTAACAGTTCCTGCAGGCACCCCTGGTGCAGGGGTGGGAAAGGGCGGTGGCTCTGGTGGCTCGATTAGAGAAGCGGGGGGTGGACTAGGAAAGCTTGGTGCGGCCCGAGAAGAAGGCTACTTCCATCAACACAACAAAGAATGCCTTAAACAAATCAAGAAGAGGTTGAAACAAGGAGAGCAGATTGGCTTTGCAGAAAAACAACATAAATGAATTTTATACACTTTTTTTTATTGCCCTAAAAAAGATTATGTAAATTATCATTATATTATTGATTTAAATATTTTGAATTACAATCGTTTAACAAGGATTAGGTGAATTAGAATTATTGTATTATTGATTTAAATATTTTGAATTACATGCGATTTTGGTACTTTTGATTCTGTCTATCTATAAGATTATTTGTTGCTTCTCTGAGCGGCCGACATTGTTCTGTGTATAATAACTGCTTTATTCAGGCTCTTACTGGCAAAGGCCTCGCCTCATACAGAGAAGGCATTAAAGTCGGAACCACACTTACGTGTAGTGGCGTGGCGTGGCGCGGGGTCCACCAATCAAAAGACTCTGTTCCAGCCAACGTCATAACGCAACGAGTTTTGTAGCCAATCAACTGCGTCAGAAAGCGCCACGACACGCCACGCCACGTATGTGTGGTTCCGTCTTAATGCTCCGCTTGTTCAAAGCAAGTTGGCGATGTCAAGCTTAGGCACTTGACCTCTGAAGATCAGCCTCTAGTCTCAGTAGTTCGGTTGTTTTGTTCGGGTCCGAGACAGGACTACTGAGACTAATTTTGTCTCACTAGTTCGGTTATGACGTCAAACCGAACTTTTGATACTAAAAAGATACCAGTAGTAGTCCGGTTAGGGATATAAACATAAAATGCTTTTATCCTTACTAATATTATAAATGTGAATGTAAGTTTGTTTGTTACGCTTTCACGCAAAAACTACTGAACCGATCATCATGAAACTTTGTACATATATTCTTGGAGGTATTAGAAGTAACATAGGATACTTTTTATTAGAATTTTTTTTTTTACTCTTGGGCTGATAAAACACTTTTCACGCGGGCGAAGCCGCGGGCAGAAGCTAGTTATAAATAAAAGAATCAAACATATTCTCCGAAATCAGAGTTTGGTAGTTATTAATTATTAAGCAAGGTCCAAGAAAAAAATACACAAAAACCTAACTGAAAAATGACCAACAAGATATTTCTTTTTATTTCATGTTTTTTAAACTACATATAACATACACTTAGTAGTAGATACGCCTCTATCGACAATCTATCAGAACAATTATGACACGATATCTTGCAACAAACGATTCAAACAGTAAAATGCTTTCTGCAGTTTACTCTCTGAATCTTTTTTCGAACTTTTTATCGGCTGAACCATCTTGCTATGATATTTTTTTAAACATTTTTACAATGAAATTTGTTTTATATCATTAACCAAACTAAAGAACAGTTCGGTTTGATGTCATAACCGAACAAATGAGACAAAATTAGACTCAGTAGTCCGGTCCCAAACAAAACAACTGAACTAGTGAGACTAGAGGACTATCAGCGAGCAGCGAATAGTGTTAGAACCTAGGTACGAGTTGGCGAGCTGCGAGAAGCGAGTGTGTAGTTCCGATAGTATTAGCGCTCGGCTATGAGCGAGTGTTTTGTGCTACGGGCGATTACACGCAATACTCGCTCGGGCGGTCAGTCTTGCATACTTTGGTTGGTTGGTCTCTCGGCGTGAGTTCTGACCGCCAAGTGAGCATCGCCAAGCGAGTGTCGATTATCGAGTATCATCTTTGATAGCTCTTGTCGCTGCGACAAACTTGTGTCAAACGTGTACTCGCCGTCAGTGTCAACAGCCAGCGATCAACTATTAACATTGTCTCTTTTTAACCGACTTCGCAAAAAGGAGGAGGTTATCAATTCGACTGTATTTTTTTTTTTTATGTTTGTTACCTCAGAACTTTTTATTGCGTGAACCGATTTTGATGATTCTTTTTTTAATTGAAAGCTGGTGCTTGTCATGTGGTTCCATTTCTTTTTCATCAAGATTTGATGAAGAACTTCGGAGAAATACATCAGAACTCTTCAATAAATGACGGCAAATCACTCGCGATGGATCCAATCGCATGTCTGTTGGGGTGACCATAAGCTCTTAGAGTAAGGTTGTGTTGAGTGTGTGTAAGGGACAGATTTATATGACTTGTATACATCTGTCACTTACGTGATCTCAAAATAACCTTACTCTAAGAGCTTATGGTCATCCCCCTGCATTGTAGGTATGGTAGGTCACTCGCGGTTTGTAAAATGAAATTATTAAAAAAAAAATGCCAAATACTCTAAAACTTCTGTATGGATGAGAAATTATTGCGCAATAATCGCTATTGTTTTGCTCTTGCAAAATACGTAATAATTTAAGCCTGCCGATCTGGATGAAATTTGGCACAGAGATAGATTATACTGTAATCTAAGTAAAGTATTTGCTATTCCAGACTAGAATCATTATAGTCTTGAATAGCATATAGGCTACTTTTCATCCCAGGATAATGTTCCCTTGGGACAAAATAACACTATTCACGCGGGCGAAGCCGCTGGCAGAAGCTAATTTGTGTATTATGTGCCTTATAATAGTACACAATACGGTGCAGCGTAGATAGTGACAGTTAGTGCCTCTAAAGTGACCATGGTGAAGTGTGCGAGAAGAACAGGACGGACTTCAACGAAGAACATTGTTGTATAAACTAAGGTGAAGATACACACGAATGACACAATGGCATACAAGCTACTTGTACACTTGTATGCAAGTTACAGCCACGTGTTTTCCGTGATCTTTGAGGAGGAATAGACCTCCCATATTATAATTTTAGTCTTTGGAATAGACCCATAAAGGGTTGTTGCGCCAATGCAAAGAAATGAATGTATGTAATAACTTTTTTTTTATCTTTTCTATTTGACATAAGTACATGTGCCTATTAATATTGACTGGTAGACATGTTAGAATCGTACATCACTCCAGACAATTTTTTTTTTTTGTTAACATTAGCATTACACAATTATGACATGTAACACAGTCTCTTGGATATTTATTGAAATTGATCTTAATTATAATTCATTTTGATAGTTTATGCATGTACTATTATAGTTACTCGTTACTATTTGAATTGATGAATATTTGTACGCCTCAGGGCAAAACATAGAGGGTCTATATAACTGTACCTTCTCGCAACTATTGTAATTTGACCTATGTTGACAAATAAAGCATTCTGATTCTGGTTCTGATTCTATGAATGCTCACTTCTCCCTCGGTCAATCGCTCACTGCTAAGTGTCACGCTGATAAAAAAGGGGGGTTCACACGGGGTCGTCTGACGCCCATGTGCTGGTCTGGTCCCTGGGGTGGTCACGGCGTACAATGTGTTCTGGTGCACCGGTAATGGGGGGTACTCCCCAGAGGAGTGTCCAGTGTCGGAGGATAGTGGGTTGGAGTCCCACATAACTGCGCTATCCCCCGTGGTAGCACAGTATGTATGAGCATTTTCCCAGGCAAGAAAGTACTTCCTAATAATATTACCTACTAATATTATAAAGGCGAAAGTTTGTGTGTGTGTTTGTATGTTTGTTACTTCTTCACGCTCCGACGGCTGGACCAATTTTGATGAAATTTGGCATAACCGGGCGAACTCGCTGGCAGAAGCTAGTGTGGAGGCAGGTACCAAAACGTGTTGAATGAAACAGCTGACGAAATCTCATCATCTGCCTAGCCTTTTTCCCAATTATTGTTGGGGTCGGCTTCCAGTCTTACCGGATTCAGCTGCCGCCCCTTTGCCCTTGCCCTTCCCTTTACGTTTGCCTGTCGTCTGTGACTGGCTGGCTGGGGTAGTGGTGGCGGGGACGGCCGGGACGACAGCTGCCGCCCCTTTGCCTTTGCCCTTCCCTTTCCCGCCGACGACCCTCGTCCAGCCCTGCTGGTTGGACGAGGTGGTGGCGGGTAAAAGAGGGTCCTCCTCCCTCTGTGAGGTGGGCCCCGGCTCCTCGCGCCTCTTGTCCGCCGCAAGCGGCGGTCGGAGGTTTTTCTCCGGCAGGAGCCAGTCCTCTATGCCTGCTAGGCAGGCCCTTGTGAAGGCCCTCTCCTCCATCACAACCTTGCGGATGATATCCTCGAGGTTGGAGGCGGAGGGGCCCTCTGCCGCTGGTCTCGGCTCGGCTTGGGTTGGCCGGGCCGTGGCTTCAGCCAGCTTAAGGTGTAGCTGGCTAACCTCTGCCTGCAGGCGATCGACTTTCGCCTGCAGTTGCCGCGATTCGTCGGTCGCCTGGCGCTGAACCAGCTCCTCAATGATACATCGCATGCTAGCGGCCCGGCATTTTAGGGACTTCTGAAACTTCCCTTTTAGATTGGAGGACTTTGAGGCGACCACCACTATCTCCTCTTCGTCCTCCTTCGCCATCCGCTCAAGTTCAGCCAATGAGTGGTCCGCGTACACAACGCGGGACGCACCGTACCCAGACTTGGCCCGGGCGACGCGAGCCTGTTGCTCCTTCGCAGCCACCCGCTCCTCCAGCTCCTGCTGGAGCTGCGTCCGCCGAGCCACATCCAACAGGCGTTGGGCGTCTGCGAGACCCACGTGTCGTGGGTGTCCGCTGCCGTTGTTGGTTTTTTGGCCTTCACCTTCTTCTTCGGCTCCTTCGCCGAACCTGACGCCGAAGAGCCATTGGATCCTTCCTTTAGGAAGGCCCGCTTCCTAGACAGCGATCGTGATCGAGAATCCTCGATCACCATCGAGCTAGTGTCCGACGCTACGGACTCGCTGTCAGAGTCCAACAGCTCGTCCGCCCTTCCTCCATAGAAGGCTCGCCCTTCTTCTGACGCTGAAGCGTCACGGTGGCCCTGAGAAGGGCCTTTTGGGTGGCCCTGAGAAGGGCCTTTGGGTTGGCCCTGAGAAGGGCCTTTTGTTTGGCCCTGAGAAGGGCCTTTGGTTTGGCCCTGAGAAGGGCCTTTTTTGATAAAATGCCCGAGGGCATCTCGCGCAGGTTTCGGCATGCTAGCCTCCGCAGGGATCGCAGTTTCCGCAATAAAATAAAAATGATAGCTACGATCGCACAGTGCACTTTGGCCGTACCCAGTCTGCCACTCCGTTACGGTGGTCAGAACTGGGACGTTTCCGGGGAACACGACGAGGACGTAAGCACTGTGGGGTGGTTCCCCGACTGCCTTATCTAAGCTCCACAAACAACCCTGTAACTGGGTAACACGGTACCCCTTGGTAAGACTGGTGACAGATCTCAAGCTTCTGACTACCCGTAACGACTGTCAAATTTCAGCCGGGACCAACAGTTTAACGTGCTTTCCGAGCCACGGAGGAAACTCGGTATGTTGAAATGGTCACCCATCCACGGACCGACCTCGTCAAGCGTTGCTTAACCTTGAAGATCGACCCGTGCGGCTGTTATTATTTAGCCACGAGCTCCTCAAATTGGAAAATAAAATGTCGGAAAATAAAAAAAATATTTACGGGTTTGAAACGGACGAAGTCGCGGGTAACAGCTAGTAAAAATCTATTTCATACATGATAATATCGATCAGATTTTCTCTCATACTAAAACTCCTTTATTTGGGTATAAAACTTCTTAGCTTATTGTCATCTATTCCTGTCAATTTTGTGCCAAAATCCATATAAAAATCAACCAAAATGATATAAACTTGATAATTTGAAATTCGAGTGAATAATTTGTGTGCAATGCAATAACTGATACTCGAACCAACTTGCCCGAATTACAGCCCGGCAATCTACATGTAGCTGATTGTCAAGATCTGAAGTCAAAATGATAAGATTCCTCTCTCACATGGGTCCCAGAATACCTTCTATGGGCTCAAATATTATGCATCATCCAGAATGTCTGACTGTCGTGAAAAGAAGCTTCGTGCCTCCTGGAGCACCCGCAAGAAATTACGTGGCGAAAAAAGACAGCCAACATCCAGATAAAGGAAGCGGTTTCAGGGATGAGAGAGAATGCTTGACAATGCCTGGCTTTGTTAACCCAGAGCCCCTGAGGAGCGAAGGACTTCTGACACAGAAAATGAAGCAAGAGATAGAGGAACAAAAGAAGCGGCAAGATAAGCCTTCGCTCAACAACCCTGAGACGAGACAGTGACATAAATAACAGGGCATAAGAATACATTGTTAACATAAATATGTAAATTTTATAACTAAAAACAAAATAAGACACGAAAAAGAAGAAATGAAATGGAACCCCAGGACATTTAGGAGTCGAAGTCTCCGCATTCTATATCTGCATTGTATTATACTTTTTCGACTGAACTCAAAATACAACCAAAATAAAGTTGTGATTAATTGACCTCAGGTTTTTTTTTTTAAATTAAAGCTAAAACAAACCGGCTAAGTGCGAGTGTCATTCACGCACGAAGGTTTCCGTAAACAGGGTGGCGTCAACTATAACGATCTGAACATCATCATGGAGTTGTGTATCTATCTATATATTGCAAATAAATTTTCCTTACCTGATGCGAGAGTTTATACTGGCTATAGAATATACTTTTCTATAGCCAGTATAAACTCTAAGGTATTTTTTCGTACTTTACATAGTTGCGGTCCGCCACAAGTATGAGAAGCTACCTCAGCTACGTACCTAAGCTAATCCAAAGCTAACTTTGCATAGCTCTTGGTCTCCAACCAAGGTCAAGCTTATTGTTTATACACTTTTATTGGCCGTGTTTTGTTCACATCCATTTTGCGTCCGGTACGGCAACAACGCCTCACTGCCGCACAGTATTTCGACTAGAACAGGCTGATGGACAATATTCGTTTTCGAATTTCCAGAAACGGGGAATCAATTAATGTAAACAACTCTCCAAGTCTTCCGATTCTAGTATTTTTTGTGTCTAACTTTCGACAGTGATGTGTCATAGGGTTTGGAAGTCAACTAAGAGGGTTAATGTATGGGCCGAAATTGAGTGTCGATGTCAATGTTACGCCAAGAAGCTCAAGATGGTCCCTTATTAGTGCGGAAACAGCTCGGAGGATGGAGCCGGGTCAAATTGGCTCTTTTTAGCGGAAAAAAGACACGCGTGTGTTTTAGCGGCATTGAACGTTACCAGATTGACATCGCCCCATTCGGGAACTCCCTTTAAGGACAAGCTCAAGCGGTGAGACCGGACCTGAGGCCCAGTAGCCCGTGCGTTGGACAAGTATCTCTCAGCAACAGTGCTGTTGTCTGCATACCCAAAGGTTCCGGGTTTTAGCAGTTCATTTATGTGCAGCAAGAATAATGTCGCTGATAGTGCCGACACCTGAGGGACCCCAGCATTAATATCCAATTGGTCCGTCAAGCAACCATCGAAAACTGCTCGAATGGACTGACCCCTCAGGAAGTCTGAAATCCAATCACAAAGACCACCGGGTAGACTGAATGAACGAAGCTTACCAATAAGGCTTTCGTGGCAGACCCTATCAAAAGCCTTTGAGATGTCGACGAAGACGGCAAGCGATTCCCCATGCCTCTCCATGGCCTCACTCCAGATGTGAATGGCATATGCTAGAAGATCTCCAGTGGACCGATTTCGGAAGCCGTAACGGTCACTCAGGATGACGTTAGCTTCTAGGTATGCCAGGAGCTAACTATTAAGTACGCGTTCCATACTCTTATATAGTATGGGCGTTACAGAGATGGGTCTGTACTTGGCCGGGTCATCTCGACTGCCCTTCTTGGGCATGGGCTGTACATTGGCTTGCTTCCAAGCATTCGGCACTTTTCCAGTCTCATACGAAAGGCGAAACAGGCGTGTCAAGATCGGAGACAATTCAGGCGCACATGTTCTGAGAACAATAACTGGTATACCGTCGGGTCCGCTAGCCTTATTCACGTAGAGGTTGCGCAGCACCCTATGTACGTATGTGTTCTTATCTGGGTGACCCCTGTGCATTCAAAGAGAACGTACGCAACGTTTTCCTCAATCCCCTTGCATGCACTGCATAGAGGACTATGCTGAGCTGCGCCGTGCCTTAATTCTAGTGGTCGGGCAGGACCTCTCGCTTCCCAGCGTGGTCAACTCCATGTTGGGGAGTGAGGAGGCCTGGGCGGCGGTTGCCTCCTTTTGCAAGGACGTGATGTCGCAAAAGGAGGCGGCGGAGCGGGTGAGGGAGGATAATCCTCTCACTGCGCCGCTCCGCAGGCGAAGAAGGGGTGGGAGAAGGCGGTTGTACGATCGTCTCCTCCCACCTCCTGGTGGTGACTAGCGGGCGATAGGCGCGGAGGCGCCTTCGCTCGCATTGCACAAGTCACCACCCTCGTCGGGCGGGAATGGCCGAGCACTCGCGGTCATTCCCGGGCCCTCGGCTCCACTGCGTGAAGGCCCCGCTATAAAGGCGGTCGTCGGCGGAGTACTGGACGTAAAGGCTGAGCCAGTTTCCTAGTCCTCTTCCACTCGGACGATGCGGGAGTGCCGCTGGGTTGTTTTAGTAGGTATACCGGTTTGTCCGGGGAGTCCCCCTATTCCCCCAATGGGCGGGTATGCTTAATGCATTTTTTCCCAGCGCGACCAAAAACAACAAAAAAAAAGGAGGCCTTAGCTGTGTCTAGAGTGAAAGACGGTTGAGATGCGAATGACCCTTTATTGCAAAACTTAACCTATTATATAAAGAAGTACTTACAAGTTTATTTGCGTCTACCTACATTCATAACACAATAAGTCAAATATTATGTCGGTAAGACGAAAACATTTGCGTTACGTGCTCGTCATATAAAAGCTTGCGCCACGCCTGAGCTGATAATATTCTACTAGCCGCCGGCCGGCGCGCGCGGTTGATATAATTATGTAGGTATGTGTTGCAGCTACAGGGCAAGCAGTTCCGTTCCTTCATGCGTCGATTACGCGAAATCAAGTCGATGCTTGAAATCTCTTTCACGAGTAAACTAGTTTATCCGTGAACTGTAAACCAATCGAATAGTTGACGACAAGAAAACAGTCTAAAAACCGGTTCGTTCATTCAACGTCATTTTTTTTTTGTATCTAGTGCCTTTATGGATTCATTTAATAAATTAAAAATATACCTATTCTCGGATATTGTGTGATCACTATCTTACCTTAAATCTTATTAATTTTCAAGATTTAATTTTAAAACAAGATCTGAGATCAATTCACAAAAATAGAACTTTATTTTGGTTTTATTTTGATTTCAGTCGAAAAATATAATACAATACAGCTTCCCATATAGAATGCGGAGACTTCGACTCGGGTTCCATTTAATTTCTTCATTTTCGTGTCTTATTTTGTTTTTAGTTATTAATTTTACATATTTATGTTAACAATGTATTCTTATGCCCTGTTACATGTCACTGTCTCGTCTCAGGGTTGTTGATCGAAGGCTTATCTTGCCGCTTCTTATGTTCCTCTAGCTCTTGCTTCATTTTCTGTGTCAGAAGTCCTTCGTTCCTCATGGGCACCGGGTTAACAAAGCCAGGCATTGTCATGCATTCTCTCTCTTTCCTGCAAGTGCCTCCTTTATCTGGATGTTGGTCTTTTTTCGCCACGTAATTTCTTGCGGGTGTTCCAGAAGGCATGAAGCTTCCTTTCACAACATTCAGACATTCTGGATGATGCATAATATTTGAGGCCATAGAAGGTATTCTGAGACCCATTTGAGAGAGGCATCTTATCATTTTGACTTCAGATCTTGACGATCAGCTACATGTAAAGACTGTTTAGATTTCCTTGCTTTGATTTGGGAAAGTTGGTTCGAGTATCAGCTATTGCATTGCACACAAATTATTCACTAGAATTTCAATTCATTAGGTTATCATTTTGGTTGATTTTTATATGGACTTTGGCATAAAATTGACAGGAATAGATAAACAGGAATATTGACAATGAGCTAAGAAGTTTTATAGCCAAATAGTTTTATCAAAGGCGGAGGTTTATATGTATGTGAGAAAATCTGATCTATATTATCGTGTATGAAATTGCTTTTTACTAGCTGTTACCCGCGAGTTCGCCGGCGTCACACCCGTAAATGTTTTTTATTTTTTATTTAAGCCTTTTACTAAGACTCCACTGTCCGTCTGTCACCAGGCTGTATCTCATGAACCGTGATTCTTTTGAAACTATAATAACATATACTAAACCAGAATATAATAAATATTTAAGTGGGGCTCCCATACAAAAAACGTGATTTTTATGCCGTTTTTTGCGATAATGGTACGGAACCTTTCGTGCGCGAGTCCGACTCGCACTTGGCTGGTTTTTATTTATTTGTATTAGTCTATGGGTTATATAAAACTGGCTTTAACTGCGGGGTCGCATGGAAGTTAACTATACTTACAAGCGTGTTTCATCGTCGACCACATCATCGCTTACCATCAGGTGAGATAGTGGTCAAGCGCGTGCATAAAGAATATGTCAAAAAAGGGCAAAACGATAGCGATTTGTGCGCAATAATGTCTCATCAAAACAGAAGTTTTAGAGTGTCGGCGGCAGGCGGTTATTTTTTAAATAAGTTCATTTGACAGCTACTTGTAAGCTTGTGTGCCATTGTGTTATTACAATGCATTCATGCAAGTTACATGCATGTTTAATAATCTTCACCCTTAGTTTATACAACAATATTCTTCGTTGGAGTCCATAACGACCAGTTCTGTTCTTCTCGGATACTTCACCACCGTCACTTCAGAGGCCCTAACTGTCACTATTTACGGTTTGTCAATATTATAATCATCATGAAAGGCGACTAACAAAAATTTACAAGAAATTTTCCGAATTCAAACAAAACAAGATTGTTTACGTGTGGTGTTAGATTTTATACGTTATTCTTAATTAGTATGACGCTAATGAGTTGATACTTTGTTTTTTTTTTGATACCATGGATGCAAAAACTATTTCTCTATTAGGATTCACATTCATTTTATAATAAGTGAAACATCTTCATAATAATGCATTATGGTTATTTTTCATACCATAATGAATGTTGTATTGTGATTTTTTTTTTTCAGGAAATCTGGAGGATGTAGCAGGGGTTGATAAGACAGTGATATGATTGAATATTGCCCTGTTTGCAGTAGATTTAGAAAAATTATAAAATATTCGTTTGAAACCATAACTCCAGCGAAGTGGAAGAAAACGACTGATCATGTTATAAATGTTGAAAATAAATATAAAGAAAGGGACAGAATTACAGAAAATAATGTAGGAAACTGTGATTCCAGTGACTCTAATGAATCTTTCTCTCTGGTGGTGAATAAACCTAAATTATTATAGAATACTGTTGTTTTTTTTATTAAGGTTGATATATAATAATAATTCATAATTCGGCGCAACACGTTTTCTTCTTCCATACCGTCCTGTCCCTTTCACACTATTACTGACTCCTTTTCTTTCATATGACTCGTCACACAGTCCATTCATATTTTCTTTGGCCTTCCCCTCCCTCTGCATCCATCCACATTAATATTCATAACTCTTTTAGTAACATGCGTTTCATCCCTCTTCATCACATGACCATACCAGCACAAACGGTTTCCCTTCAACTTTTCTGCCACAGGCGCCACTATCAAACTGCCTCTAATATACTCAATTCTCATTTTATCCAACCTCGTCACGCCGCACATCGATCTCAACATTCTCATCTCTGGTACATGATATACATAGTAATATTGGTCCAATTGCTGCAAGGCGTTCCAGTCCGAGGAACTCATAAGATAATAATATCTAAAGCATTAACTACCTAAAGTACTTTTATTCAGATGAAGTAAAATAAATAATTGTAAAGTATCAAGTTAGTTTATTCCAAGTATTTCATACTAGTTTTGGAGTTGCTAAGCCGATATTTTTTTAAATTTTTCGCGCTTTTTCAGTCTCTACTTTCGTTTGCCAGACTCTACATCTAATACTAGCTGGTCCGCCAAACTTTGTTTTGCCATAAAAAGACGCTACCTACCTACCCTACCTATCCTACCTACCCTACCTACCCTACCTACCCTACCTACCCTACCTACCCTACCTACCCTACCTACCCTACCTACCCTACCTACCCTACCTACCCTACCTACCCTACCTACCCTACCTACCCTACCTACCCTACCTATACTACCTACCCTACCTACCCTACCTACCCTACCTACCCTACCTACCTACCCTACCTACCCTACCTACCCCACCTACCCTACCTACCCTACCTACCCTACCTACCCTACCTACCCTACCTACCCTACCTACCCTACCTATCTTACCTACCCTACCTAACCTACCTACCCTACCTACCCTACCTACCCTACCTACCCTACCTACCCTACCTACCCTAACTACCCTACCTACCCTACCTACCCTACCTACCCTACCTACCCTACATACCCTACCTACCCTGCCTACCCTACCTACCCTGCCTACCCTACCTACCCTACCTACCCTACCTACCCTACCTACCCTACCTACCCTACCTACCCTACCTACCCTACCTACCCTACCTACCCAACCTACCCTACCTACCCTACCTACCCTACCTACCCTACCTACCCTACCTACGCTACCTACGCTACCTACCCTACCTACCCTACCTACCCTACCTACCCTACCTACCCTACCTACCCTACATACCCTACCTACCCTACCTACCCTACCTACCCTACCTACCCTACCTACCCTACCTACCCTACCTACCCTACCTACCCTACCTACCCTACCTACCATACCTACCCTACCTACCCTACCTACCCTACCTAACCTACCTACCCTACCTACCCTACCTACCCTACCTACCCTACCTACCCTACCTACCCTACCTACCCTACCTACCCTACCTACCCTACCTACCCTACCTACCCTACCTACCCTACCTACCCTACCTACCCTACCTACCCTACCTACCCTACCTACCCAACCTACCCTAACTACCCTACCTACCCTACCTACCCTACCTACCCTACCTACCCTACCTACCCTACCTACCCTACCTGCCCTACCCTACCCTACCTACCCTACCTACCCTACCACCCTACCTAGTCTCTCGCGATCCTCCTCGCGAAAAATGATCAAATTACTAAAATGGCTATTAAAAATTAGGGGTTGGTGATAAAAGGGTGAAAATTGAGGATTGTATGTATTTTTGTATGTTGTATCATAAAAAAATAGAAATTAAAAATTTTGTCTAAAAAATAAAATAAAAAATTTAGGGGTGGACTACCCCTAACATTTAGGGGAATGAAAAATAGATGTTGGCCGATTCTCATAGATACCGGATAAGCACAAAAAATTTCATCAAAATCGGTCAAGTCGTTTCGGAGGAGTATAGCAACGAAAACTGTGACACGAGAATTTTATATATTAGATTATAAATGTAAATGTAAGTTTGTTTGTTACGCTTTCACGCAAAAACTTCTGAACCGATCATCATGAAACTTTGTTCATATATTCTTGGAGATATTAGAAATAACATAGGATACATTTTATTTAAAAAAAAAGGCTTCACTGCGAGCGAAGCCGCGGGTAAAAGCTAGTGATAATATAAATCAGATTTTCTTACATACATATAAAACTCATTTATTTGGCTATAAAACTTCTTAGCTCATTGTCATTTATTCCTGTCAATTTTGTGTCAAAGTTCATATGAAAATCAACCAAAGTGATAACCACGTGATAACCTTTAAAATTCTAGTGAAAAATGCAATAACTGATACTCGAACCATCTTTCCCGAATTATATCACGAAAATCTAAACTGATCATCAAGATCTGAAGTCAAAATGATAAGATTCCTCTCTCAGATGGGTCCCAGAATACCTTCTACGGGCTCAAATATTATGCATCATCCAGAATGTCTGTCTGTCGTGAAAGGAAGCTTCACGCCTTCTGGAACACCCGCAAGAAATTACGTGGCGAAAAAGGACAAGCAATATCCAGATATAGGAGGCGGTTTCTTGGAAGAGAGAGAATGCTTGGCAATGCCTGGCTTTGTTCACCCGGTGCCCCTGAGGAGCGAAGGACTTCTGACACAGAAAATAAAGCAAGAGATAGAGGAACATAAGAAGCGGCAAGATAAGCCTTCGCTCAACAACCCTGAGACGAGACAGTGACATAAATAACAGGGCATAAGAATACATTGTTAACATAAATATTTAAATTTTATAACTAAAAACAAAATAAGACACGAAAATGAAGAAATGAAATAGAACACCAGGACATTTAGGAGTCGAAGTCTCCGCATTCTATATCTGCATTGTATTATACTTTTTCGACTGAACTGAAAATACAAACAAAATAAAGTTCTACTTTTGTGATTAATTGACCTTAGTTTTTTTTTTAAATTCGCGGCCAAGTACGAGTCGCGTTCGCGTACGAAAGGTTCCGTACCCAGAGTGGCGTCAACTATGTATCATGTATGGGGAGACATTTTAATTTTCAATTTTTTTATTTTGGATTTTTCCTTTATTTGTGCTGTAATACCTTATTTTTGCCAAATTTCGTGATTCTAAATCAACGGGAACAACCATATAGGTTTTCGACCCAAAACCTATAGGGTACTTCCGGTTGACCTAGAATTCTTAATTTTGGTTAAAAGCAAGGTCTTACGGCATATAGGTATACTTTTGATTTATTAAAAGATTTCATAAGGCACTAATTACAAAAAATGGCAAAATTAAGTGGCAGTGGGCTTGAAGTGCTAGAGAGCTAGAGTGGTGACCGCGTTCAGCAAGACGCTACTTTGGAAAGCCTTTCATTTGGTGGACCGATGACCTGTTTAAAAGGCCTGGATGTGAGACGCACCGGAACGATCGAAGTGGCGAAAGGACATGGCCAGATTCTGCCCTCCGAATCGATCAGAATACATAAATTTACCGTAATTATTACTGTGTGAAAATTAATTGTAAAATAAATTAAAATTAATCGCAACGATTATATTTGTCTAGAACAGGTGAAGAGGTGAGAACACAAAAATAAGTGTGTTAATTGTTTTTGTGCGGTTTCTATGCAATGCATTTGCGTCTGGATACAAGCATAAGACAAACACTGTTTCTGAAGTACGCCTGCAGGTCAGATTAGAATATTAAAAAACTACGACTACAAGAACGTATTGCTAAGGTAAATACGTCTAAAATAAAAGTTAAGGTTTTACGATTATCGCCGACACCATTTTTAGAGCTGCCGAGCGTCATGTCATAATACTTAATGCATCGACAATATATTCACGAGTGTGTATCCGAACGTCCTAGTCATTTTGACGTTTCTACGCGCGAACACTGCACCAAAAACCTTATACTTCTTAATACGTATAAGGTCTTTGCACTGCACTGGTGCAGTTTAGTCTATGGTGCAGTCACAGAGTACATTTTAACATACTGAAAGGTGCAGTCTTGCATTGATCATAACACGATCATATCCTATTTATACTTAGTATCTCTCGCTTCCTCTCTGATCACAAAACTTAAACTGTTGTAAAGCTAAACCTCTAAGCTTTAAAACGACGTACTATAATTCAATCTAAATGAATATTTTTTGCTAGTGCACAGCTCTATACCAATTCTGGCCATGTCCTTTGGGGAAGGCCTTTTTTCAGTAGTGGATATCTTTCGGTTCCAATGATGATAATGGATTTAAATTTATAACGATCTGAACATCATCATGGACACAACTCCATACTGACCTACATATGTATTACAAGCACTATGTACACGTGACAAAACGAGGTTTATATGCTAACATTTTTAGGCTGACTCGTCGCTTGAATTCTTCTTTGAGTGAACCGCAGCGTAAATCTAATAATAATAACATTCTCATAAACAATTGAACGGTTTCCCTACTCAATTCTTTTCAAGGAAAAGGGATTACTTAATTTATTGAAAAAGGTTAGTGATCCTTTTATGAGATGAAGGTCATCCCTGAAATATTTAGTTCCAAAGGCTAGGCTGGGTCTTTAGGCTTGACTAACGTAAGTAAGGGAATGTTATTTTAAAAAGTACAGAAAAAAACTACTTCATAACACTTTTGTTATAATGGTGTACCAATATTTAGCGGCTTTTTTGCCGCCACATACAAACTAAAGACCATACGTCACACAAAATCATGCATCGCGCAAAACAACTGTCGCGGTCGGGCAGTTGCCCGGACCAGACCTCAGATATAAATCTAATTAGATAACGCAAGTCCCTCCATCTGTATGAAAACCAAGTGTGCCAGTTTTTTACAAACAATTTAAAAACAAATTTACTTACCAATGAAAGAAAACATTTCCAATGCCTCGGCCAACTTTTTCTACAGATTCTTACAGCTCAATATGGCGTAAAAAGGATTCTTTCTTGATTTCGGTGGATATCCGTGACAATAATGCTAAATGAAAAGCTCAGATTACGATCATTGATCGTAACTATACTCCGTTTTTTGGCACACAAAGTACATACAATCATGTCATCTAGTTAGATTTATGTCTGTGGACCAGACAAAACATCCCTTTGATCGGAGGATCTTTCGTTTTCAATGGAGGTTTTACGGGAATTTACATTCTGTGCCGCATACCTCCAAAAACCATCAAATCTCTTTATAAAAGCAGAATAATCTAAGTTCATAAACAGTAAAATCTTTGGTCATGTGTCACTGCTTCATTTGTCAGAAATTATCGAATGTTGAAATACCACTAAATTCCAAGTTCACCAAAAAAACATTACCGCTTCCGCACAAATCCCTTGTTATTACAAAAGTGTTGACACGATTTTACTCAAAGACAAAATGGTGAAGGTTCTTACAGCATCCCTTTTTAGACAAACGGTTGTTCCGATAGTGAACTGTTACAAATTCATCAGTAATGGCTATGGTGGAGATCGTAGAAGTGGCGTTCGAAGATTCAACTCAGATATTTCGTTAAACGAGAACCTGGAAGTGGTCCAAGAGAAACCGCCCAGACAAGGGAGTATGGCAAACAATTTCAACATAATGAGTGGATCGACGTTCTCCACCAAAAACATCTTCATGCCAGTTCGTTTTAACCCAGAACAGTCGATGCATCGTTCTGTCTTTCCAGACTTCAGCAAAACCAGACTTCATTCGTTAACCGCAACTAAAAGCTTGGTGAATCCCGTAACATGTGAATGACCTAAGAGAATTTTTGGGTGGCTGTCGCTGGTACTCTAAAACATCAGAATAACATAGAAAGTACTTAACCTTCTGGAAAGACAGTCAAAGAAACGGCATCAAGATTATGAATCGAAGAGAGAAGCAGGGTATAAATGTGTTAAAGGTCTAATCTAAATGATTTCATGAAAACTACTGAGTTACACTAGGTATACAAGATCAAGCAGCCTTGCCAACAATTCACTTGCGCAATTTGACTCGCATTCGAGAAATAATCGTTCAAAATAAAGATAAAAATAGCAGTATTTTTGTCACTAGTAAAGTAACTTCAGTGAAATAAACGGTTTAGTGCCTTTCAGTCAAATAAAAAAAGTTCTATGTTTTTATTAAATTTATATTGACTCTGGTATTCGTCCACCGTTGTAAGTTCTTATTTTTCAGTGAAATAAAAACGTTTTAAGTTCCTTTTAGTCAAATAAAAAAAAAACTATGTTTTTATTAAATTTATATTGACTCTGGTATTCGTCCACCGTCATAAGTTCTTATCTTTCAGTGAAATAAAAACGTTTTAAGTTACTTTCAGTCAAATAAAAAAAAAATATTTTGACTCAGGCATTCGTCCACTGTCTTACATTTCAGTGAAATAAAAATAAAAACGTTTTAAGTTCCTTTCAGTCAAATAAAAAAAAGTTCTGTTTTTATTATATCTATATTGACTCTGGCATTCGACCCATATTGTAAGTTCTTTTGGCACCTTTATAAAGGCTTTAAAAACCAAAGTGAGTTTCTGTTTGATGTGCAAGGCAAAACCAAGGTTATGTATTCCTTATTTTTAGAAAAAATATTTAGCAATGAATGAGAATTAGTTGACGCCCGTGTAGAATTAGTACTATCTTTGTTATTCTGATGTATTAGGATACATCAGAATATTGTTGTTGTTAACGCTAACTTTTTTGAGGATGGATGAATGGATGTTTCACGCAATAACTACTCTATGGATTTTGATGAAACTTCACAGTGCCAAGTTACCAAATGGTGTAGAAATTGTGGACTATTCTTTTAATCAGACAACTTTCGAAAATTGTCAAAATCAAACCCTATGATGAAATGAAAATTAACGGCCCTACACATTAGTCCTTTTTGAGAGTTTACATGTGGACTCGGAAATGTGGAAGTTGGCAGGCCTCCCTCTAGGTGAACCGATTACCTGGGTAAGGCTGCGGGAATTTGATGGATGCGTTCAGTGTGATGACGCTTGGGGTCTGATGGACGCTTGGGGGATGTGGAGTTTTCCAGCAGTGGAAATTATAATGAAATGTGTACTTTTTAGACATAATATACTCGCTGTTCTCCCAGCAAGCCGCACTGAATGTGCTTGCTCAAAACCCTACCAGCCCCCCTTTAACTGCTTAATCTGATTATTTGGCATTATTGATGATCCTAATTATGTTTTTTAAAACATGATTTTTTAATCTACATTCCAAGTACCCAGCCTATGTATAAAAGACAGACAGCCACTTGATTAAACCTTCATAATTAATAAGTAATCACATGTACACATTCCAGTGGGCTCTCAGACTACAGATGAACTGGTGTGCTTCTGACAGCTTGAAGACCTCAGCACTGTCACTGCGCATGCTGGGGAGTGGTAGCAAAAAAGTCTTATTTTTATAAGCGTTAAATTACCTTGCTTTCGTGTAAGTGTCCGGCAATTAATAATCGATTTTTAACACAACTTTGCAAACATTGAAATAATAATGGTACTCGCACTATGGAGCTGGCTACATGATGGAGCAGGAATTTGGCCATAGCAACCAGTCAGGATAGCCCCATCGTTTTGAGCTCATTGGATAGGTATATATTTCGTTCCTTTTTAATACATTAAAAGCTTGTTTAAAAAAATACTTTGATTTATTTATAACTAGCTGGCGCTCGCGGCTTCGCCAGCGTGGTATTAGTACTTCTCCCAATATCTTTATAAATTACTAGCTGACCCCCGCGGCTTCGCTCCCGTTAACTGGCTGTTTACCTACCTACCACATACCTGTCTACCCTACATACTTACCCTACCCACATACCTTACCTACCTACCTACCTACTGACCTGTAGGTAGGTAGGTTGATCGGTAGGATCAACCTACCTACCCTGCCCTATCCTACATACCTACCTATCCATCCATCCAACCTACCTACCTACCAATTTGTTACTATTTATTTGAATAAATACGAATGTAACCAACTTTTGTTTCTACAAGCGATCTAATTAAATTTTAGAACACAAAAGCTGCTATTGTGACTTAACTATGATAGTGAGATACATTCTCCAACAATTTTATGTAGTTAATAATGAATACTTTAATCATGTAGTACTTAATTTTCGTGTATCATCAATAGTTTTCTCAGCGCACGCCAAATTATGAATTTCAAAGGCAAAAATATGCTACTGAGGGTTGCATTATTGCAATTTTCAAAAGGATCTCTAATTTATTTGGAAATAATTTATAACCTATGTTACTCGGAAATAATGTAGCTTTCTAGGGGTGAAAGAGTTTTTAGAATCGGTACAGTAGTTTCGGAGCCTATTCGGTACAAACAAACAAACAAACACACAAACAAACAAAAAAATCTATCCTCCTTATAATATTGGTATAGATAGCCTATGTGTTATTCTGATGTATAAGATATATTTCTGTAAATTTTCATCAAAATCCGTTTGCGTGAAAGACTAACAAACATCCATCCATCCTCATAAACTTTCACATTTATAATAAATAAAGAAAGAAAAAAATATTACTTTCAATAGTAGTAGGATTTGTGCTCCATTGATGTAATAATTGCTGCAAGGCGTTCCAGTGCGCAGATAAACAAATAAATATATCTGAGCAATATATCCAAATTGTTTCTGCCACCACTACCTGCGCACACGCACCGGCACGGGAGCCCGACGAGCACAGCGAGGGGCCAATCTCTGTTTGTGGAGATAATCTGCTGTCTACCGCGCACAATGCTACGTGTCAGTTGAATAGTGAGTAGGTTCGTGTATCATCATAAACTGCCTTTGGGTTTACTGGAGTTTGTATTAAAGTTTAAAAATATAAAATTAAGTATTCGTATGCATTCCACTTCCTTCTTTGACAAATCTTTCACGATACATGCAGCTCGGTTGCGTAATGTATTACCTATTGAAATAAGACGTGCTCAAACATTGCCAACGTTTTAGAAAATGGTGAAGGAGCATTACCTTTCACTATAATTTTTATTTTTCTCCTTTCTCTGCTATATATTTGATATGTATTAGTATATTATGTAATATTATATGTATGTGTTGTATGTTATTAATTTATTAAGTCTAAGTTATATTATTTTTGATATTTTGTACAAAGACAGCCCTAAATTCTTCTCCTATCGTTCAGTCCATCCAAAGATTGTCTGTAATATATTGCCTATTGCGATAAGACCGCCCATTGTATACTTGTGTTTGTGAATGTTCCTATACGTATTTTTGTGGTGTACAATAAAGTATATAATAAAAAAGAACAAAAATTGTGAGGTTGTTAAGAATTTTAATATATAAACATAACATTACGACTGCCCTATGTACCCACATTTCACCAGTAATGTTTTAGTCCTATGTGATAGAGAGCGATCCTATTGCTATCAATGGGCACAAGTCCGGACACCAGACGGCTACTGAAAAATTCCAGATGGGAAACCTACAACCTAATGGGCCTAATTGGCTAAAGGGCGCACGGTTGGCGTAGTGGTTGAGCGATTGACTGCTGCGCTGCGTGTCGCGGGTTCGATTCCCGCTCAGAACAAATATTTGTATGACCGACAGATAGTTGTTCCGGCTCTGGGTGTTGTGTATGTGAGTTTATATGTTTGTAAACGCACCCACGATACAGGAAGAAATTCCTAGTGTGGGGCAACGTTTTTTAAAAACACAAAAAAGTTGCCAAACATTATTTATTGTACGCTCTTGTTTGTGAAGATACTCTTTTCGAAAGAGTCCAATATTTTTTGGCAATACCTAATTATATAAAGGGAATTTGTCATACTCCTTCATGGAGACATCATCATCATCATCATCATTTCAGCCGAAAGACGTCCACTGCTGGACATAGGCTTCCCCCAGGCGTCGCCACATTGACCGATCCGGTGCGTCTCGCATCCAGCACCTTCCCGCAACCTTAACCTTAACCATGGAGACATACCCTTTCCGAATTCAACTACGCAATTAGGCTACCGATCACACTTGGCCCTAACCGGGATCTGGATCTGGAATCGAACCCAAATAATTTACACAAAGTAAAGCGCCTGCCTGGGTTCGAACCCACGACCTACAACTTGCAAGTCGCGGCTGGTACCACTGGACCACCACTGCTGCAGTTTTTATTGAAGAGTTTCATTTAATTCTGAGATATGTTTACATTTACAACTCCTGAAATCCGTGTTGAAAGATAACACAGGATAGGATTGATTAATTGAAATGCATTTTCATTTTGTACTCAAATATTTCATCATACCAACTGCATAAAGATCTCTTCTTACTACAAGGAAAACCATCCAAATTCAAGTATAGTACGGTATCAATTACAAACACTAACAACAAGTACTTTATTTATTTCGCCTTAACAAATCAGGGAAACGGCAAATCAAAAGGCGATATTGAAAAGAGAGTGGTTAGCGGTGCGCGCGCGCATCAAACACGCCGCCATCTTTGACTCACCGCTTACGCTTTGTGCGCTACCGAATAAGCCCAGGGTTGGTGATGATGAGACAAGGGAATTTGATGATCGAAAATGTGTCATATTATTTTCTGTTTGCAAGTTTTCTTGGCAATTGAATCCACAACATTCATGGTGAAAATTTTGTTGTTAGCAGTAAACTGGTGATCGCAATATGACTTAAGGCGATATATACGCCCCAATGTAAACGCAGTACTGGCCGTGCGGCCGCTCAGAGCCAAAACATCAATATTGAACGTCCTTTTGAACAGTTTTGTTTGAAAAATATTATTTGATTTACATAATATGCTGTTTCAGTTATGAAGAAATTCTAGCCATCCATTTTTCTATGTAAAAATATTTTCAAACAATCATTTTTTTTTGGATCCAAAAGTTGCGAAAAAATATCGTGTTGTTGATTATTTTTTAAAGCAAAACTATTTGTTGTAGGAAAAAACCATGTTTCACAAATAATGTACATGAAACAATAATAAATATATACATTTTCCAAACCTTTTAATGTAGCCGTTATAAGGAGTATGCTTTAGAAAGTTACCGTTTCACGACCCTAAAGCGGATGTAGTTCCTTAATTAAAGATGTTTTTTTTCCACGAGTTTATTAAAAAGCACTTGCAATTCAGCAACAAGTATCCAAATGACTGCAGTTGTGCTGCCATTCCAGACAAATTAGAAATTACTAATACGAGGTAGGTAGGTACTTTTGTATACCAGGTCTTGCCCCGAACTCTAGAGGACCCAGCAGACGTATTTAATAGAAGAGACTGAATGCCTACTATAAGTACCTAATAGAGATCTGATGATGCCTGTGTAAGAAACATTTATATATATATACAGTCCACCAGTTTGATTACCAAGACATTATATTTTTTTCATTATAAAATTAATAAATATTGACAAAGATAAAGCACATTAAAGTTCAGGAGCGTGGGTTGTGACGTCATTTCCAAGTTTAAAGTCTGCCAAAACGTGATGTCACGCAAAATTTCAACGCACTGTATCGTCGTCATTTACGCGACAAAAATACTTTTTTACAAAAAAATTCTACCGACTTCCAAATAAAATCACTACAATGTGAAAAATTACTTTATTTTTGGAAGTCGGTGTCTTTGGTAGGCACCAATTTTTTTGCGTTGCGGACATCAACTTCTAAAAAGAAAGTCATTTTTCACTTTCTAGAGATTTTATTTGGAAGTTGGTAGTATTTTATTAACAGTGTTATTTATTTTTAATTTTTTAGTTGTACCAGGCAAGTTCTTTAGTAAGTTACCAATAATGCCAGTATAGATTACCCGAACACCATGAAACTTGAATATAACCGGTGAAATGAGAGTGTACCAAGGTGAACTGTATACATCTGCGTACACCTTTGGAACGTGCTGACGTGATGTTATATTATGAAATAGTATAAACAATAAACAGACACGCGATTGCAGCAATCCCGAGAGATTTGCCGTCATTTATTGAAAGTTCTACTGTATATCTTCGAAGTTCTTCATCAGATCTTCACCAAATTAAAATGAGACTACTTTAAAAAAAAATATTATCGGTCCACAATTGACGGAGAAATCGTTGAATACACCCAAAAAACACATAAAGTCGAACATAGAACCTCCTCCTTTTTAGAAAGACGTTTAAAAAGTAAAATGAAACGTGGTCAATATTTTTACTGACCCGACAGACTGATAGCTGACGGAGAAATAAATAGTATTACGTCATCGTCCCCATTGATCAACTGCATGCCAACCCTATACCTCCAGAAGCACTGTACTATAGAAGCATTCATTACTAAGATTTTCAATTGATAATTAAGCTTATGTTACATTGATACTTTCTACTTGTTCGTACCGCATCAAAGAAATTCTTTTGCCTGTAAAAAACTCGATGGATATTCTTTTGTTGGTAGGTATTCATTTGGTCTTTGTATGATGGTGTTAATATTAGTATTAGCGAATGTTTTTTGTGTCAAGTTTATCATTAGCTTTGACTGTATTATACTTGCTTTTATAATGGGACTATTCCAAACGAATTTAGCTTTGGATAACCCATTGGTGTCTAAAAAGAGGCAAGATTTAGAAATATCTGTTTATTATTTATTTATTTATTTATTTATTATATACTTTGTTCTACACCATAAGTTTACATTTATAAAAAAAACTAAAAACACATACAATAGGCGGCCTTATCGCATTCCGCGATCTCTTCCAGGCAACCAGGTATGGACAGTAATTGCTGGACACGAAGTGGGGATGTTATTGGTGTGACAATACCAGTGTTAAAACAATTTATATATATTAAATAGCATATCTATGTATGCAGATACATAGATATGCTATTTAATATATACATAAATACATACATACTAAAATATAAAGGCAATAAATAAAATGGTGACAATAAATTTATAATCACAGCGACAGGTAATGCTCCCTCACGAGTCTTCACGACACCGGCAACGATTGGGCGCGTTTGATTGGGGTTGGGTTGTTAAATTTCTGTGTAAAACATTAGTATTGCCTAACGTTATTTAATATAAAATGTAATTACCATCGTCAGCTTACAGACAGCCAGCCTAAATGTGCGCTTTGTATCTACAAATAAAATAATTCCTATTCAAGAACATCACTGATAGTGAAGAATCTCAAAACCCTGGGTCACATCAATCTCTTACTATCAATGATGTCTTCCCTGTTTCTAACTATCAATAAAACTAAGAGCAAGTGCAAATTTTGTTATAAAAGCAATTCAGACACGAAGCAATGCCTTCATACTGATCTTACGGTGCCGTATGTCGGCAGTATCACTCCCAAAGAGCAAATCTAATTCCATTCTATGAGCCGACAAGTGTATGGAGCCGACAATCGGCTGCGGCGGTTCGTCTGCCCGGTGCCACAATGCAAGGATTGCAGATACACCAGGGATAATCCCACAAAGTGCCGAAACCTCCCAGGATGCGTGTTACACGGGCATGAAGGTTTTTTTTGGCAACATTGTTGATATATGTTGGTAATTTTGTGATAGCTTTTTATGCACAAGTTATAAACAGACACTATAAAGTCTAATACAAGAGGTGAAACCCCATAGTGCATTTGTGAAAAAAAACATTGGTAATAAATAACATTTTGGTGCAACACTTGGAAGACAAGACATCAGGTGAGATAGTAAGCAAACGCGAGCCTGTAAACAACAAAAAAAAAAAGAAAAGTTTTTGTGTCTGTGTGACAAGATGATACCTACTGACTAGGTAAGGGAAAACAATGAAAGAAAATTTGTTGTGTCGACCCCTTATAAATTGGGATAAGGAGTAATTATGACTTGGATGAAAAATTAGAGCAGCTAATATGGGTGTATTTTTTCATTTAACATTTACAAATCAATGAGTTAATATCCAAGACAATTTTGAACCTAACGGAATTCTAGTTGATGGAATCTTAGAAGTATTTAAAATCTAATTTGCCAGTAGGTAACAATCCCACCGCACTATTTCCAATCCACTGCAACTCCTGAAAGCCAGAATCAACAGGGGCGACCACCAGAAAAGCGCCGAGGCAATGACACTCGACGGATTCCCGGAGAATGAATTTAATTGTATTGGATCCCGCAACGAAATTAATCAGAAAAGAATAAAGTAGGAAAACAAAAACATAATTTCCACTTCCCTCCATATCAAGTAGGAGACAGAACAAACAAGACCGATAGGCACAAAGGGTCGTTTACAACTGGGATAAGCCCAGTTGCTTAGCACCACGGATAAAAATTGTCATTAATATTAATGGGTCCTAACACTGTAAGCTTTTATATTTGATTCCAATAATAGGTATGGCAAAAACGCTTGTTCGCACGGAAATTTGTTCTAGTTTCCACTAGGTCCGTATAATAAATAACTCCGTATGCAGTCTGTACATTATCCAACATTCTGCCAAAGAATACACTCCCATAAGATATGATGTGCAGATTGTACATGTTTACAGTCATTGACATAAAGGCGAGGCAACAAGCTTGAAAGAAAATAATTTACTTTATTAGTAGGTAAATACATAAATGATTCCAAGCCCATATTTGATATAATCTTAAACACAGTTGTAAGTGACAATCGACAGTACTTACATACTTACAGACCATATAAACTCCACATTGTGTTTATAAAGAGGCATCACTCCAGAAAATCTCAGAGACCATTGTATGCATACAGCTGGTCATCCATTACGCCTTCGTAAGTAAATCGATTGAAACCCAGTGATCGTGACCATTACTTGGAAGGTGGGACCAACACCAGCGATTAGGTGGTGAAGAGGTCAACTGAAGCGTGAGTGGATCGGTGATGTTTAGTGTGTTTTGATGTTCTTAAGTAGGTCTCTAAAAAGCGAGCCGAGCGCTCAATTTAGGAGTCAACTAGTTAAATTTAAAAGACCCCCGGCACATTTTTATTTTTTGATACATGATTTATCTAGTACTAGACACGCTTCGATCGACAATATTGACCACGTAATTATGACGACATATATTGCGAAACCACCCCGATTCTAACAGTAAATCGTCCATAACTTTTGAACAGCTGAACCGATTTTCATCAAACATAGCTAAGACACTCTCGATAAATTCACTTTTCAAACAAAAACAGAAATTAACATCGGTTCATCCGTTTAGGAGCTATGATGCCACAGACAGACACGTTAAACTTATAACACCTCTCTTTTTCCGTCGGGGGTTAAAAATACATCTTCTGTGCTCTTTGCCTCATCGTAGATAACATGCAATCAGGTGAGATCAGGTCAAACGCTATTAATCACGAAAGAAAAAAAAGAACTAAGAGGTTCATCTTCTTAATTAAATCAACCTTTCCATTATTATTTTTGGAAGGCTTGCAAGATTTTCGCAATGCTAGAACAATTTCCCAATTATCCAAAAGTCTATTACTGGAGTCTTTTGGTCGAAGACAAGTTCCATGTTTTGGTTTTTGGAGACTTTACGCCAAACTTTTAACCTTTATTTTTATTTCATGCCAGCTCTTAACTTCGATTTCATCTCATTGAAAGCGAATGATGAGGGCTACGGTGGAAGTATCGCATCGGCAAAAATCTAAGCAAATGTCAAAAAAAAAATACAAACAAACTACTTACAAATTCAATCACTCCTACGCATTATTTGTCTACATCTGGACAATGAGCCTAATGCGCCTTCCAAATTCAAACGCACCAATGGTCACTTAGAATTCGGCGCCGAAGTTTTTTTTTTAATTTGCGGCGAGGCAAAGGCGATGTCGTATCGGCAGCCTAGTGAGGATTTAAGTACAATTGTTGCATGTAATGGATATGCACTAGAGCATAAATGGTTTGTATGTTTGTTTGTAAAGCCGACACCTCAAGAACATTGTTGAAGTCCTCATTGTGAGTAAAAGTGACCCTGGTCAGAAGTATCGGATTTTTGTAATCCTTGGCTCAATAAGTGGTTGGCGGCAAATTGTGAAGTGTGACCACCTTGATATTAAACATAATTTTAAAAGATTTATGAAATTATGATGAATACAAAAGTATAAGCCTAATGTACTTATTTCTTGTGCATGAACGTGGAAAAAGAAGTGAAGAATAGTGTGCATTTTAGCACGTGGATTCATGTATGTATCGTTTTCAGTTAAACTCTTTCTGTCTTTGTACTCCTGGTACTTTAAGAATCGGATTATCCGTTAGTTTCGTATAGTTTCGGTTGCTAAGAATTTTATAATAAACAAACATGCAAGTGAACCGCGCGGCTAATATTTCGGCTCGACCGGGCAGCATAACCTTTCATAAAGTGTCTCATTTAGACTACATCTGCTATCCGAAATATTTATTTCGAATTCGTTTACGATTACGGATAGTTATTTACTTCGGATATCCGATAGTTCGGTTACGGGTACGGAGCTCCTTGACATCCCTGCTAAGAATCCTCATGATCATTACGTATTCAAGAACACAAATGTTGCAACCTTGGCATGATCTGAAAGTGTATTGGCAAAGTTCCTAAGTTCATTCTTCTAGAACAGAAGCTAGTAAAACATATCTTGCAAAGCATTTTAAGCTGTCGGTCCCGGCTGTCCTTTGATAGTCGTTGCGGGGAGTCATAATCTAGAAAATTTTACTCCAGTCTTGATATAGGGTATCGTCTTACACACTATTTCATTGTTGATCAGTAGCCAGTCGCTCCAAATAAAATACTGTTAGGTTCTCAGCCGTATCCGGTTAGACTATAATCCATTCGCAGTAAGAAAATAGTGAGTCGAACCCATCGGGTCGCAACAAATTAGAATGCTAAGTTCACAGTGACAATTTGCTGCGACCCGATTGGTCGAGGGGCGCAGCTAGGCCGGCGGAGAATGATGACGCACAATTACTTAATGAATTTCTTTATATAGACACGCAGGTTTGGGAAAAACACTATTTTCTTAACGAGAATGGACTATAGAAGCTACTCCGAAAAGTTCGGCAAAGGCTAGCGTGTTGTTGAACTAATAGATCTATCGGATCTTGCTAAAGATTGCTTTACTGATTGCTAAACCAAATAACTTCACACAATCAAGGCTTACGTTCTCAATGATGGTATCGGTTTCTAAATCAGAAATAAAAACAAGATAATTTCATATGTATCTTGAGTTCGGACGTATCTTGGAAGCTTCCATTACACGGTCCAACGGTTCTTGACAGCTTTGAGGTCTAACCTGGACGCCAATATACGGATACACTTTGAAACATCATTAATCTTAGACGCCTTTCGTTATGCTTCTAGCTTCAAGGTTGAAATTCACATGGCTATTGATGAAGATAAGTGTAAAGATATTTTTGTATTACTAGGGGTCAATGTTGCTAGTTAATTTTAGCATTTTGATAACTGAATGTTTTGCTACTGTTTGGTTTTATTTCCGTATTATAAAATGCATGATTGGGTATTGGTTGCCACTTGAATTAATCTCGTAACGTAGAAAGTTATGATGTTGTAGTGAATCATTATCAGCCTTTTAATGTGCCCACTGCTGGGACACAGACCTCCTCTCTGTGAGAGAGGGAATGGGCCATAATCCACGAAGCGGGCCCAGTGCGTGTTAGTGGATGTCACATGCCTTCGAATTTTTGGTTCTATGACATGCCGGTTTCCTCACGATGTTTTCCTTCACCGTTTTTAGAATAGGTTAGAGTAAGGGACGGAACCCTTAAAACCATTTTTTGAACAAAATTACCGTTTTCTATAGGTTGTTTTAATGAGAGTAAGTAGTGAGTTATTTCTCTGGAGAAATCATCTAGAAAACCTCCCTAGATTTTTAAATTCGCATTTTCACATGTACTGCCGCTGAGTGTATTATTACAATCAATATGGATTTTTTTGTTCTCTTATACAGAAGTAGGAGCCGGCTAAAATGGAATTAAAAATGCTCTCATATTCATGAAGTTGCTGTTGGTTTTATATTTATTTGTAGTTGTAAAGACGTGCGCAGTTATCATAAAAGGCATGCGTGTACGACTAGATGTATGATGTCAATGAAGCAAAAGAAATAAGTATGTAAGGTTCGTAGCAGGTGGAGTTCTGTAGTTTCTGTCTACCCCCAAGGGAAGAAGGCGTGATTTATGTATGTATATTTACTTACACAGATAAAACATACACAAGTATAAAATACAAAAAATAATGTCCAATGTGTATGTGTTGTAGTTCTAGTTTCTTGGTTTGCAAACCGCAAGACCATGGGTTGTCGGTTTGAAACTTCTCGTTGAAAATCTTAATACGTCATTCTCGCTTTTTAGTTATAATAATAATAACAGCTTTATAAAATTATAAATACTTAGTCATAAGTTAATTGCTGGTTTCACAGTATTAGTTTTAGAAGTTGCTTTTGTGCTTTGGCTTGTGGTACTCCTGTGTTGTGTGTTGCCCGTGATCACCTATGGGACCGAGACGTGGTCGCTCACAATGGGCCTTATCAAAAAGCTTAAAGTCACCCAAAGGGCCATCGAGAGGGCTATGCTCGGAGTTTCCTTGACCGCATCAGAAGTGAGGAGATCCGCAGGAGAACCAAAGTTACCGACATAGGCCGAAGAATTGCGAAACTTAAGTGGCAGTGGGCAGGGCACATTGCTCGCAGAACGGATGGCCGATGGAGCCAAAAAGTTCTGGAATTGCGACCACGAACCGGAAGACGATGCGTTGGTAGGCCTCCCACTAGGTGGACCGATGACCTGGTTAAGGTTGCGGGAATGCGTAGATGTGAGACGCACGGGATCGGTCAATGTGGCGACGCTTGGGGGACGCCTATGTCCAGCAGTGGACGTCTTTCGGCTGAAATGATGATGATGATGATGACTCCTCAGTTTGTGTTTTTTGTGCTCGCGCTTGACCACTATCTCACCTGGTGGTAAACGATGATGTGGTCGAAGGTGAAACACGCTTGCCTAGAAATAACTCATGTCATTTGTTATTCAATTCATTTTGTTTGTTTTCAAGCTTAGCAGAACTTAAACAACCTTCCGTAGACAATCCTGTGTTTCCCTTTATACCTTTCTAAGCTAAGCCAATTCTCCATACGCAATAGTGTAAATAATTTGATTAATAAAAATGCCTGTATGACCCGTGGACTAACAAGGTGATCTTCAATTTGTAATAAACTATAGGCTCCATCAATCATGGCCCATGGATCGCCATGCTACCAATCATTATAGCGACTGGTCCTGTTGAAGCCGATGGGCAGTGTCTATGGCTAAAATTTTTGGTATTTTGCTTCTAAATGCCGATAACTATGTTGAAACAATAGAATTAGGAGACTATTCTGACGAATTTGACGAGTAGTTACGTTGGTAATGCCATTGGGCCAACGTTTTGTAACAGATATTCATCTCACTCCACAAGTTTACGTCTTAAAATCGTCGTCGTAATCATCGTTTTAAAATTTTCTTTATATTTTTTTCTTTTCTTTTTCCACAAGTAGTCCAAGCCAATACCACAAAAGAACATGATAAACTCAATTCGATCGTGTTTTTATTTCTGGCTAGCTGACCCGGCGAATTTCGTTCCGTCTAACAAATGTCTAAAATAAAAGATTTTTCTAAAATAAAAGTAGCCTAAGTTACTCCTTATTACATCAGCTACCTGCCAATAAAAGTCCCGTCAAACTCGGTCCAGCCATTTCAGAGATTAGCCGGAACAAACAGACAGACAGACAAAAATTGTAAAAAAAATATTTTGGTGTATGTACCGTATATATATTCATATACATGTAGTAAAAACTTTTATTTATATTATTTATTACTGCAGCAGTTAAAATCGTTTCAATATACTGTTTTACTCCATGCAAACATAGATTTAGTTTGTTGTTAGGTTGTGAGGCAATATCGCTTATGTACTATTTCGTTAAGAATAAAGAATCATGAATTGCATTTTTGCACACCAAAGCTAATTTTAAAACCATCTAGACTGGATGTAGACCACCCAAGAACAACTTAAGACTTGGTTAACTGTTTGTTATTTTCTTGCAAATCATCTTATATCTAGCAGGAATCAATACATTTTGCTTATTGACCTATACAAACTGAATAGCTACAATGACATAATGGCATTTGTAACCTAAGCTCCGACGGAAAAAGAGGGGTGTTATAAGTTTGACGTGTGTTGCTGTGTATCTGTGTGTCTGTCTGTGGCATCATAGCTCCTAAACGGATGAACCGATTTTGATTTAGTTTTTTTTGTTTGAAAAGTGACTTAATCGAGAGTTTTCTTAGTTATGTTTGAATAAAACCGTTCAAAAGTTATTCGCATTTTACTCTTTGAATCTGGTTTTTTTCGCGATATATCGTGGCGTAATTACGTGTTTCTATAGATTATATTATCGATTGAAGCGTGTCTACTACAAGGTATATTATAAGTAGTTTAAAAAGCATGAAATAAAAATTAAATTACAAATTTAAAAAAAACCCCGACACAAAAACCTACAAAAAGGAAAAAATAAACCTCGTACTCGCGTCGGGGATCCGCCTACATTTACAGCAGTTTATTTTATTTAGTTAGTGGTTCCCCGACGCGAGTACGTGTTTATTTTTTGCTTTTTATAGATTTTTGTGTCGGGGGTTTTTTAAATTTGTAATTTTTTTTTTACTTCTTCAGTAACTTCTGGGCAAAATTAAGAAATACAATAAAAGCAAATAAATAAAGATTCTTCATCATAACTCTCTAGAAGACCACTGCTGGACTTAAGGCATCTACAATTCCACGCCAGTGAATTCAGACGATTTTCCTTAGAAGCATAAAAATTTTCGGTATTTCAAATTACTTTTTCCTCGAGCAGTCCTTTCATCCACGTTAATTGATTTGCATTTTAAATCTTTATATCAAGTATCATTTGAGCACATACAAATTCACAAAGAAAGCTTAGCTAGACTTAAACATAATTTGCTAGTACCTAACAAGATGCGCAATGGCAGCCATGAGTAAGATTGTTCAATTACATTGCTGACCAAAAAAGGAGTGCTTGGTGTTACATGTGGAATGAATTAAATTACAATTTGACCTCTGCTAGCAAACAGCGGGGGTCTGCACTGGTAATTTTGTGTGGTCACACGATGAGCCGTGAGTAACACATACCTGGATTAAAAATTGTGTAGGCAATAATATTGTATTAGCGGGTCTATAAATAATTGATTTAGTACTGTTGCCATCTGAATTAGCTCGTAGAGTCGCTGAAGTGATTGAAAGAGGCTTCTACCCGAAGAGGAGCCATATTATATCTCACTAGCTGTTCCACGCGGCTTCGCTCCCGTCAACCCAGCTACCTATCTACTCATCTACCCTACCTACCCTACATACATGATTTTTACGTAACTTAAACATTTTACGCAGCGCACGCAACGGAAGCTCTCAAAAATTATATATTTTTTTTCCGTTTTTGCTACATTTTGCATTTATACTCCACTCCTGTTGGTCGTAGCGTGATGTTATATAGCCTATATAACCTTCCTCGATAAATGGGCTATCCAACACAAAAAGAATTTTTCAATTCCATCCAGTAGTAGTTCCTAAGATTAGCGCGTTCAAACAAACAAACAAACTCTTCAGCTTTAAAATATTGGTAAAGATAATGTAAGGTGTAAACTATACCAGAAGTGTTTACTGTAGTATTTTATAGAGATAATAAATGGATTTATTACTACTTTCCATTATATTATAAAAACTTTACTTAGCTAAATCCGAAGGCTTATTACGTAAGAAACAGCAATCAGCAATCATCGCACGGTCAAACGCTTAATGTCATAAAAGTTGGCATTACCTACATTGTAGGTATGGTAGGTTCTACACAATCATTTGCTAATCGCTCGCTGTCTGTCAAATACACTTATTTTAAAAGCTCTAAAACTGTATTGAAGAGCAATTATTGCGGAAAAATCGCAATCGTATTGCTCTTGCAAGATACTTTATAAGCCTGCCGGTTACACTGGAAGCTGAACCCTAACATAGTGGGGAAAAGGCTTAGGCAGGATTGGTTAAATCAAATCATTGTTATATCAGGTCCTGTTTATCCTGTACAGTGTACAATCAGCTGTCAATCATGAAGTGTCGATGGATCATTCTCTCGTAACGAATGAGCACTGACCTTAACCCAAGGGATATTAATATGTTTCTTGTCAAAGAACGTAAGGGAACACTTCTGTAGTTTACGACTTTTGTAGATAAATTGTATAATGGTAATTATTGTAACTGTCTATCTTATTCGCAGGAGCTGTCGAGGTGGATTTACAGAATAACTCAGAAAGTGGTGAAAAAAGGTATGCTATGATGAAAAGGATGTCATTTCTATCTTCTAATATACTTATATAATCTCTTTCAAATTTGAAGAGAACATAACGTGCCGTTACAATGATCAGAGATTTTAAACAATACAGAAAGATAAAAATCTCAAATGTGAAGCCAAATGTGCATTCATTTTTTACCGCACAAGTACCTAACTCAAAAATATTTCAAAAACCTCAATGACGAAAGAGCCGTCAAAAGACTTTAAAACATACAAATTAGTTAAGTAATTTCTTAACTATTCTTTGAAACATACTTTTACATTTTTCAAACAACTTACCCATAAACAACAAACAACTAATAGAACCCGAAAAAGGATTATCATAATAACATTTCTTTGTTAGTAAGTTTTTGACAAAGTTATCAAAAATCCTAACCAAGAGAAATTAGCCCTTACAACACTGATATAAGGTCTGAAAGAACTGCTTGATGAAAATGTGTAGTTTAAAAGGGAGAGGTTTATTTTATAGTTTTTGGCAAAGTTATCAAAAACCCTAACCAAGAGAAATTAACCTTTATTACTCTCATATAAAGTGTAAAAGAACTGCTTGATGAAAATGTGTAGTTTGAAAGGGAGAGTTTTTCAAACGGAGGTGAATGCAAAAATTAACTTTTGGCCAATAAATTTTGACAAAGGGAATTCAATATAGCATGGTTTGTAAGCTACTGGGCGGTCGATGGCAAAAAATGTTATGATGTTAAATTGACAATGGTCAGAAATAAAGGAAGACTCCTGTCAGGTGATTTGACAATGAATGAAAATAAGAGTTATGCAAAAAATGTGACGAGACATCAATTTTTATAATATTTGTAGCAAGTGACGTCTTACTGACAAGGTTGGAGAGATGGATCGACCATTTGAAGATTTGCACTAAAAATGAAAGTTAAAAATTGATAGGTTGAAAATTATAGGGACTAAGCATAGGATAGTCTAGAAGTGATCTGCATCCAACTAAATCTTGATCTACCTACCTTTTAGGATAGAAGCTGTTTTATATACTCAACTATATAAGGGAGATTAAACAAAAGGAATTTCAACAATCAAGGTCGCATTAGTGTGAGATTATAATCAAAATGTTGCTATTCATGGTTAGTATCAAACATGGAGTTAAGATATATAATATCAAACATAATAATAATATGTCCTGTCTGTCTATCGTAATTTTTTCTATCCACGAGAAAAGGTTAACTAAACTTCCAATCCTCCTTTTCATATTATATGGTATTTCTATACATCTTGACTAAAGTATGCAATATATTCTAGCTATATAAAAAAAAATCTTAAAATAAGATATTATGAACGACCTTCGTATAGTCAATGAATAGCATAAAAAGACTCAAAGGCAGATAATTAATGCGAAATTATTCCTCTATTTTCAGATCAACATGAATTTCCCATCTGCTATCAACAAGCAGACCGATGACATCAACCTTGTGTGGTATAATAATGACAACTTAACCGCTGTCAGCCAGGCGATTGGTCAAGTGGGTCGGCCACGCTCGGGTGATGTGGTTACTGGCGCCCGCGCAGAACGCCCCACGCAAACGTCTCTATTTGCTGAGGATTTCCAACTTTACGTATATGTTGGGAATATAATTATTGTACCAGGAGTTCAAGACTTTTAGGATGCACAATATTATCGCTAACCACCGGGTAAGATGCCACCAGACAATACAAGCCTATTAAAATTGTAAAAAAATAAACCAAAACAAAAGCTTCTCAGGGATCTATTTATTTTTCTAGAAAAAGGCTATTGCTGGTTTTATCATAATTATTAATTTTGCTCTAAAAACGGTGAAGTAAAACAACGAGAGAAAGCCGGCATATCCTAGAACCAAAATTCGAAGACATGTGACATGACATCCACCCTCGACCCGCGACGTGTTGAATTATAGCCCATTCCCTCTTTACAGAGAGAAGGCCTGTGTCCCAGCAGTGGGAACGTTAAAGTGCTGATGATATTGATGATTAATTTTGCTATTGAATTCGTTAAAGCAGATATCAAATCTTTAGAAGCGCTTAATTCTTCTTCTTCGTGTTGCTGACACGACAGTATTTTTTTCGGCCAAAACCTTATTGCTACTTACGACGCCATCGTCGGTGGCAGCGTGTAGGTCACTTTGGCTGCATAATTTTGGGGCACAGATGAGAGCATAATAACACATTGACTTCAAAAACTAAAAAGCTCAAAGATTAGCGGGCAATTCATTATTATTAATAATATAGCAGTATCTTTAAACATAATTACAATAAACATGACTTTACTTGCGTGATTATTCGTGGTTTCTTTACACTTTAGGTTTACTTCTTGATAGTCCGCAAATTATGGAACACCATCATATAAAATATCATTATTTCCGTATCAACTGCATTTGAAACAAAAAAAAAGAATCTTAAACTAGTGACGTGCCATGAACCGCCGAAACATTTGGGTCGAATCGATTGCGCGATAACGATTAATATTGTATTTCAGAGGACCCGCCGCTCCGACACCTTGGCTCATCGTTCGATCCATCATTTTGTAATGGTTCCTCAAAGTTTCGGGAATTAAAATTGGGTTAATTTGGCCTTGATAGTTTGGTAAGTAAATTAGTTTTGGATGCAAATGTTTTGAACACCATTATACTTATAATCATATGTGTTCTTTTGCATGCTTTTTACTTTTGCTGCTAATTGAAAGGTCTTAGAGTGTTTATTAACTGTATTTGTAATTTGATTAATCCAAAAATCGGGACTGGTATACATAAATTAAGAGCCTCTTGCGTGAAAAAAATTGTAGTAGGTGTGTCATTTTGTTTTTTTTTCGCCAATTAAAATGCCAAGAATTTCGATTTTCCCATTTCCATAACTTAAATATTCTTCTGCTCCTGCTTCTTTCACCTTTTATTCCAAGTTATTTGGGATAACTCGTCTTCTACTTCCACTCTTCTCCATATGACTCACCCCTCCTTTCAGCATTATCATCTCTCTGACAGTTCTATTATTGCTTTGGTTTTCATAGTTTAGTTTTTTTTTTATAATTTTCATAGCATCCTCTGCATGTACGTTATCTTTATCAGCTTGCCATGACTGTTATTCCTGCAAATAGTTAAAGTTACGAAATTTACTAACGTTAGTTGAAAGTTTGAGGTTCGCTGTGTTAGCGGGCGGTCTCGCGACAGAGTCGTCGCGACTAATTAACGATACATGACGATTATTCCGAATAATTAGGCCTCACGCACACATGCGTCATCCCACACGAACTGACCACACAGTATTCATGACATTTTTTAAGTTTAAAAGTTCTTTGTCACACACACAATGAGTCTGTATCTTGCTGATTGGCCTATATTTTTCAATATAAGAAGAACCATTAATAAAGACTATTTAAGGCACTGGACAGGGCACCAAGAATGGCGATACAGAAATATACCTCCAGAAATCCTGGGCTGTCAGACCTTCACCGGTCTATTGATTTAAGCGAACATTACTTATCCAGGCTGAGACTATTACCACAGATTATATTGATTGATGTAAAAATTCAGGTCAGATATAAACGAAAGGGTAAAATTGATGCAATTTTAACCTGTCGAAGTGTCACCTAAATTTTGAATAGACAGTTTTTAAATATTAATTACAAAATATATCCAAATTATAATTTCATCAAAAAATATCAACAAGAAAAGGTTACGGGACGAATTTGGCGTCCCAAGTCTTATCTCGATCATCTTTCACTTTTTTGTCGTTCCATTCTTTAAAACCACAATCAAAATTGAACCATAAAGTGTAAGAAAAAGAGTAGGTTTTCCTTTGATTGGTTTGGTCTTCGGATGAAAACTCAAAGTCGTTTCAAAATGCTGATCGGTCGACATTTTGACAATTCGATGCTCTAAGAAAGTGTCAGCTGTTTTGAGGACCACCAGGCGACGTCGCGCGCCAATACGATGGGTAACGAGATAGCAATAGTTTAAATTACAATTAGTGAGAAAATATTTTGAGTGATCGGTCGACGATTGTGAGAATTTAAAAGGAATATGTGCGTTTGGAATGTGTCTGTTTTGGCCACTAGGAGTTTTTAGAAGGTTTGCAAACAGTTATATAAGGCCGAGGAATTGTATGAATGCGAGGAACAAAAACCGATCAATGTGGCGACGCTTGGGAAAACCCTATGTCCAGCTGTGGAGCCACTTTAGTGTTTCAGCTGGAATTATGATAATGATGACGTTGTGTCTTGTGTGTGTTTTTATGAAAGCTTATTCAATAGGTACTGAAATAACTAACACACCCTATTCATATATATTCAATCTCTGATCCACAGGTACGAAAACCTTTGACGCAAACCGATTATAATACGGCGGTATCATAACAGAAAGCTTTCATACAAAGTTGATATTGTAACCAACTGATCAATGAACTTAAATAACTAAATAATTTCAGTACAAACAACTGCTACATAATAAAAACTCGATTTAACAAAGAGGCAAAGACGCCGCCGCGTAAGGCCGGAATAAAAAAATAATCCGCCCCGAGTATCAAATAATAAACTTGGTAGCAAGTGAATTTTGGAGATCGGGTTGCGTTCCTTCGCTTGATAAAAAAAGTAAACTTATTTTTTTAAAGGTTCGTGTGTTCGAAATTCAAACATGACGTGTAACGTCAGCGGCCGACGAAAGAGGTCCGACGTTTTTACTTTCATCTAAAAATTCAGTTATTATTATTTTATACGTGTTAAGTGTTTCGATACATAATTTATGAGGTTTTTGTGAACATTTTTATTTTGTTAATTGGGTTGGTACTTGTGCAACAGTAAAAATAAAAACTACAAACTTTGTACCTCTGCTTTCTATTTATTTAATTATTTAATTTATTTCATTCTACGACTTACGGATTAACGTGATTTTTACTATTCAACTGAAAATTGTTATGAAAGGACATAATGCACACCCTTGCGGAACACCTTTGCAGTATAGAAACAAGAGAGGAGCATCTTTAACTTTAACAAGTGATACCAATCTTTTTTAAAGATATTTTATGAGATTACTGAGACTTAAGGCATTCCCAATAGCTGCACTTTTTTTGTTTACGTAATCGAAAGCTTGGGAAAAGTCAATTAGGCTCACGGTTTTCAAAAGTGCTCAATAAAGCTATGCATAGGTTACAAGCATACAAAATATAAAAAACACTCCTATCTCTTTAGATAGCAGGAACTCTATTTTATATGTTACAAAACATTTTCAGGAATTTTGTGTCTCTGTGACGTAATACAACGTTCAGAGTAACGAAAATTAAAATGCTTCCACTTAATTATGCATTCATCGCGTCCAATGCACGAAATGAAATACCCCACAACAGGTTATCGAGATAACAGACGATTAAAAATTATAAATCCAATATACTCGAACGGTACATACACGATATGCGACCTTTGCGCTTTGGTATTAAAAATTAAAATGTAACATTGCTGGCCGTTAGATTGAGATGGAGATAAAGAAACAAAAATAAAAAGCGGGCTGTTTGAATATGGAACGTCACGTCAGGAGAAACGTCAAATTGTGACAGTTTCCGCGCGGGCGAGCGACGGTGAGGTTCTCCTTTCTGTGCTGCAGTGCGTTGCTCCCGCCTTCTTGGAAGTATCATCAGTATTTGTTGGCGAATTAAATATTGTTTTTACTGCTAATTAAAGACAATTATACGCACTTCTCTGTATTTGGGTTAGCTGTCAACAATCATTTGATTGATAAATATCTGTTATATATTGTGTTTTGAGGTTTCAGAGATCAAAGCAAACAACTTTCAAACATAAGACAGTGTCTGTTAATCCTACCTCCACAAGTGATGACTACGACCAATTTTCAAACATATCTTTGAATACTTTGGAACTGATTTCGCTATGACTTTTTATTTATTCCTTATTGAGATTGTAGAGTAAACTTACAGAAACAACAAAAACTACTGGCCCCTGTTTTTATTACCCAATATCTAGTTACAGAAAATAATTCCTGAAAATATATCATACTATCTCCAATATCACAAAATAATTAATCAAATGTCGACTTCAATTATTCTGTAGAGCCATATCTGCCGTTTTTCCAAGAGCAAAAACAAATATTTTAGAGTGCACATTTGTCCTCAGAGATGCTTATAAAAAGCTTAATAATACTTAAAGGTGCTCCCTCGCTTCGAACATTCGCCTGTAATGTAACGTTACAGAGTCGAGCATTACATCAGTGGAAGAGGAGAACCGAGCCTTACAGTGCGCAACTTCTAATGTTACAGATTCGAGCATTTTATTGCTGAGGGCAGAGAACCGACCATTACAATGCGCAAATTGATGATACAAATTGAAATATTTTGACACAACGATCGCTTCGCCTGACATTTTGGTATCAAATAAATGCTCAAAATCTAATCTAACTATCGACATTACAGGCGAATACTCGTCAAGTCAGGGAGGCAGTACTATAATGTAATGCTCAAAAACGAATTTGAATTATGTTACATTACAGGCGAATGCTCCAGGTGAGGGCGCACCTTAATTTTTACCTACACATGAGGTAAATATTATAATCAACCTTTCAAACCTGCCTCCAAAGAAACATTACCCACAAAATCTGCAGTTCCCATACACACCATAACATCATAAGGTCTTTACTAAATAAACACATTCCAAAACCGTCAATACGACATCTATACCACCGTGATTTTCTTATAATGCTCGTCAAAACGCCATCGGACCATAAATAATTATTTTGATAACATAATTCGTGTTTTCCGCCATTTGGCACGTTGTCCCTGCTATGGCTGTCTCGTGTCCTCGTCCAATCGAGCGTCCAACCGATTGTTAATCGATAATAATCGTTGGTATAACAACTCGATCGTTGGGCGAAGGAATTTACCTTATGTCGCCATTTTGGAGGCAACTATTCGGGGCTATTTTGGTAAGGTTTTTGTCGTGCAGACTTTTTGAGGAAGATTTAGACATAGATTTAAGCACCATCCAAGCTAACATAATTATAGCATAGCATAACCAGCTTGTAATATTCCCACTGCTGGGACACAGTTCAGGACGGTGATTTCGCCGTCATTCAATACGCGTCTCCAGTACGGGTTGGTGAATCTCTAATGTCTTCGAATTTTTTCATTCTAGGACTTATGACATTCACCAATCTAGTTTCCTCTCGATGTTTTGAGAGCAGTAATTATGAAATACTGCCTGGGTTCGAAACCCGCAACCTGTAACTGGTAAGTTGCCACTGGGCCACAACATCATTTAATTAAACTTTTCGTTTGTTCGTATAAATCTTTGTGTATTGTTCAAATTTCGAAAATTCTCTCACTGTCGCATAGCGTTACAGGCTATTTCTATCCCGGAATTCTCGGTTTCTGTTGGACTATCCACGTGAACGAAGCTGCGGCAAAATAGTCTATTCCATTTTAATAGATCTATAAACGGGTTCAGATTTCAATCTATGATAGATTTCAGATATATAGAGAGATAGGGTTGGCAGAATTCCAATCAGGCCAAGCGCGAGACGATTTGGTGCATGAAACGTTATGAGAGATTATCTTATTTACAGGTATATAACTACAAACCCTACTATTTGGGTTTACACAAGAATCTAAAGACAGGAGGATCTATTGCCTAAGCACGAAGTCTGTAGTTTCGTTTTCTTTTTGTCGTGGCGTTTCCTACACCGTGTCACTTACGGACGGATAATTCGTTCGGGGCCCGAACTTAGAATGAAAGAGAACACAATTTGACAGTTGTACCTACTGCCGATGTGTTTTTACCCGTCCGAAAAATTGACTTAACACTTGTTTTTTCATTTCGAAGTTCCATAGTACTATCGGACGGGGCCCGTAACTTCGTTGACGAACATAAGGAGTAGTTTACCCCTGTTTAGTATGATTCCATTTTTAATTGTTGGGTTATAAAAGGCTCTGGTATGCGACAATCGCCGTCATGGATAAAATGACTTTGTCTATGGCCTAAGGCCATCTTAACGATCAATGACATGTCTTTGATAAACATAATCAGCAATCATTTTATCGTTCTGATGAGGGCTATCGCGTTAGAATTTGCCGCTAGGGGCGCTAGTGTAGAGTGAGGTCTTCAAAATGTCAATTTTCATAGCTTTTTGGCTTTTAGCGCAGGTTTCTTTACAATTATTTTATTGTTGTGAATATTTTCCAAATATGGCAGCTTAAGATAGGTACGAGTTTTACCAACCACTACTTTAATAGAGTTTTATGTTCGATTGTATCTTCCTTTCTTTCGTAAAAAACGGCTGCGCAAAACTGCAGCATCCTCAATGTTATATTTAATCGAACTTCTATTGCATTAGAAATTATTTCAAATCAAACTTTGCTTCCGTTAGCGTGTTACAATGTTTATCAGCTATATTTAAGAACCTTTCTCAACAGTGGCGCCAACTGTTGAGCTATAAAACGGTAGCCCACATTTCTAAGGCATAGTCCTTCTTGTTAGACGGAACTAGATAGATTATATCACGCAAGTGCTATCACTACGGGTTATCAGATGACAATGCCCTTAAGACATAGTATTCCTGTTCTACTTCCTACTTTACTATTACAAATGTAGAAGTTTGTAATAATTAATGTTTCTTACTCCTTCACGCTAAAACTACTGAACAGATTTTGACGAACCTTTAGAGCCATATAGCAGAATAACACTAAACTTTAATTTATAAAGATACTCTGCCAGCTGCTTCGCCCGTGTGAGGAGCATTTTATTATTACAAGAGAAGATAATACCGGGATAAAAAACCTATGTGCTATTCCAGACTATAATCTATCTCTGGGTCAAATTTCATCCAGATCTGTTCAGCCGTTCTGGCGTGATTAAGTAACAAACAAACATCCATCCAAGATTGTGTAAAAGTACTAATTCATGTCATGTCGAAGTTTTAATGCGGCATCTAGTCTTATATAAATCCCTCGTATCACCATTAACTCTATACAATAGCTCAACCCATGATTAACCCAAGATGCGCCGAACGTTCTTCAAAAACCCGCGTTTAATTCACGCGGAAACACGAACAGCTGTCACACCTTAGAATTTTCTTACCAAATCAAGTTCCTCCTCAATCATACCGAAAGGGTTGTAGCACATAACAAAGAGATTGTTATATAAAACATAATATTAAAATCTAAAGCGGGAACTTTGTTGTGAGCCTGAAGAGAAACAGTACGCCTTCCCACACCGACTTCTGTTTAAATTGAAAATATGGAATAACTTTGTAAACATCTAAGACGTTTGTAGGACGAGCGGATGGTTTTGATACTTTTGGGATAAAAACCAGAAGATTTACTTTTATTTTTTATTTACGATCGGTTTGCTCTTGACTCTAGTCTAGGTCAGAGTTAACAGAGATAAAATCGATTATGGAGTGAGCTTACTCAGAAGAAGCCTGTTAATTCTAATTTTGAAGAGATTCGGGTTGTATGCGTTCGGAAACACAGACGCAGGCAGTGAGTTCCACTCTTTTGCTGTGCGTATTATGAAGGATGTTTGGAAGCGCTTGGTGCGAATTGGTGGAATGGCAACTAGGTGAGGATGGTAAATTGCAGTGAGTCTAGATGAAGGAAAAGGAATAAGAAAATAAGAGGATTAAGGAATTTGTAGGTGAGTAAATAAGTTTTAGGGACTTTACAGGTAAGTTATGTAGTACTAGTGCCTTGTGTTTTGGCGATCAGAAGTAAGAAATTAATCTAGACAGACACGGAGTTTATTAAAATTAGCCTTTGACATCATGGTTCTCAACATATATCAGATGAAGAAGCATCACTATGGAGATTAGACACGCAGCCAATTAAGTAAGGGAGTCGGCTTATCCATCCGAAAATTGGTAAGATTTTGTTACCATTTCCTCAACTTGAGGTGGCAATTCTCTGGCCCTACTGAAAAAATGGTCTAGATAGCCTATTGACATTTAGAATACCTGGTATCGCAGGCGTGTTGCTATCTTTGTAGAATGTAATAGAATAGAAATACATTTATTCGACATAGACACAATACATTAGCAACAAACTTGGAGTAAAAGACAAAAAGAAGTGCAAAGACAAATTGCGCTGAACATGTCCATACCGAAAGGGTTACCAACTCAGCATTTGCTGGGCGCCAGTCACCCAGCGCTGGTTTTCAGTTGGAACCCCGCAGCGACACACGGACATGGGTTCCCAAATAAAATATAATCTATACAAAATTTGATATGAGTGATATGATATACGGATGTCGTGTTAGTGACAATGCTTCTATACAATGCTTATGTTACAAGCATCCAAAGCCCACAAACACTGTGTCAGAAATAAAATGATAATAGCTTTACCTAAACTATACCTCTGCAAACACTCTCCTTCTTAAAAAGCTCTTGTATAACTAAACACTCTGTAGATGTTTTGCTTAAATGAGGTTTAAAAATAACCAGCCAACTATCAAGACTTATCATCAGAAATCGTCGTAAACATCAACAGGAGCCCAATGCGGTGATGCGTGCTAACAAAATTACGGCGGTTGGTTAAGTGAACTATGAAAATAGGATTTCTTTAGCTCAACCCCTCCCTCCCGCCCTCGCACGGCGGTACCCCAGGTGGCGGGGTGGGATTTGGAGATTATCAACAACTGATATACCAGACAAGGATATCCATAATTATATTTTTTTGGAATTACACTGATTGATCTGCTGTTTGTTCTATTTTTTTTTTGTTTTAAGGTACCATGTTTCAAAATAGTGTAAGAACATTGGTTCAAATATCTACTTACCTACACAATGGGGCCATCAGTTTTTCTGTTTGAGAGACTATGTTCTTTTCTTCATTGCACATAAAAATGACACATACAACAAAGAGTGATTATAAAGTTGATGTACAAAGGCAAGCTTATCAAAGAAGAGTTTTCTACCAGCAAACCTTAGAGTGATAGAGAGAGTTTACAAAAGGAAGAAGAGAAGTAGTCCAGTGTACAATTGTAGAATAATATAAAATATATCATTAATATACACACATACAAAAGTACAACATGATTATATTTATAAACATATACTAATATTATGTTATTCCGAAAAAAAATGTTCCTTGATTTTCCTCTTGAAGACATTCAGAGAAGGGCTGTCGCGTAGGGTAGAGTGGTGTGTGGTAGAGAGTTCCAAAGACGCACTGCAGTAACAGAGAAGGAGCCATCATAGCAGCTTTATGTTATGTTATAGAGAAACTGTGATCATGGACGGCGGCGTCGAGGTAGTCAAACTGGACGCATACCACGAGGCCTGATTTGAAGAGGCTTGGGCGAAGAGTTCTGGCAATATACTTGGAGAAGGCCTTGTCCTGCTTTGTAACAGTATAGACTACCTATTTATTAAAAAATCTGTGGTGAGGCTGTGAGCAACAAAAAATATCACAAATATCTGTATTTCCGAACGCATCCAACCCGAATCTTTTCAAAGTTAGAGTGAACAGGCTTCTTCTGGGTAAGCTCACTCCATCGTCGACTCTGTCTCTGTCACCTAGACTAGAGTCAAGGGCAAACCCATCAACCAATAATAGTAAAAAAATATCCTTTGTAGGTAAGAACCTAATTTGTGTTATGATTTCGCCTCAGTAAAAATGCAGTCAAGCCCATCGACACTATCTATCAATTTATTCCCAGGTCTACTTATACCAAAATTATAGACAAACACAAAGAATTACACACAACTTTTTTACCCAAAAAAAAAAACGGTTGTTTACAAACCAAACACTTGTTTGTCCTCAACAATGGCGGCGAGATTAACAAAACCGTTCAGTTTTGTTGTGCAAACGCATGTAATCGCCACAGACGTGCCGACACAAAGTGATGCCGACGTATGTTTTAAGGTTATTGTTGGCTATTGATATTGTTATCAAAAGTTGCGGGTTTTTTTCTGGCTACTGTGTAGGATACATACAACCTGTTAGATAATGTGCCTTAATCTTGGGATACATTTTTAACCGACTTCAAAAAGGAGGAGGTTCCATCTAGGTATAAAAACCTACATAGCAGCTGATAATTATTTATTTTTGCTACACTTTCGAACATCTTCTCCGTGCTACGTCTTGCTACAGTAATGCTACGGCTTTCATCATCTTGCTACGTCAATGCTACGCCGCGTTCACTTACACAAGTCAAGTTGGACATAATTTATTTAGCAGTAAACGCGCTTCGATCGACAATCTATTGAACACGTTATTATGACACGATATCTTGCGAAAACACCCCGAATCAAACAATAAAACGCCCATAACCTTTGAAAGGCTGAACAGATTTTAATCAAATATAGCTAAGAATAATCTCGATAAAGTCACCTTCCGAACAAAATAAAATGAAATTAAAATCGGTTCATCCGTTTAGAAGCTATGATACCACAGACAGATACACAATTACACAAAAACACAGTAACACACGTCAAACTTATAAAACCCCTCTTTTTCCGTCGGGGGTTAAAAATAAGTATAGTCATTTATTTTTAACAATAAACCAATATGCAACACAGAATGCTGTTGAAGGCAGCATGTACCGAGCGGTCCACATTGCAGAAAACCGCAAAAATAGGAGACGCATCGAATTATATGTGGTCGCGGTCCTCAACATTGAGAAACGACGAAAAAGAAGATTTTGCTCCCAAATACTAGAAATACTAATACCTCTACTTAAGTAAAGCGCCATCTCGTGGATGGTAGCAAATTCGAGAGGGAAACGAAGACCTCTTACCCATCTATTTGGCTACATCCCTCTGTATTTTTGCGAGAAACCCCCCTCCTCACTGTTGTCGAGGGTTGTACACCTAGAAAATACAACATAGATGTCGTTGACAGACACACTTGCTCTAGTGAACATGATATGATATATATGACACGATATCTTGCGAAAATACCCCGATTCAAACAGTAATACGCCCATTACTTTTAAACGGCTGAACCGATTTTTATCAAACATTGTTCAGAACACTCTCGATTAAGTCAGCTTTCAAACGAAATCGGTTACTCCATTTAGGAGCTATAATGCTACAGACATATACACAAATACAGAAATACACAAACACACAAATACCCAAACACACAGGTCTACACGTCAAACTTATAACCTTCTTCCATCGGGGGTTATTAATGCCATTATTGAAGGAATCAAGTGCTTTTTGCAACTAGGAAATATTACAAAAAAATGCACTAAGTAAGTCCCCGAAAGTATAAAAAATAACTTGATATGAAAAAAGCCTGGCGAAGTCATCACAACCAACGAAACTCGATCACACATGAACCCACAAGAGAATACTCAATTTCTACCAAACAAGACAATGTATATTTGCGTCCAATAAAACGAGGACCGATCATTAAGCATCAATTATAACAAAGGGAGAAAAATAAAAATAAAGCGACACACATCGATAAATAGCGACCCTTCCTTGGCTTACCGCGGGGTGAACCCCATGGGGATGTAGTGAGGCGACACGATTGAAACGCAGCGATTGTTTTGTCGATAGATTGTCGGTGAGAAACTATTGTGAACGTTATAGAGGTTGAATTTTTGTAATTCAAAATTTTTGTAGTGTTGTTTAGAAGATTTTATGGAACCTATGTATGTCATTCTTTTTAACGCCAGAGCATAAACACACGCGCGTGCCCTCCACGCCAAGCCACAATTTCACCGCATTTTATTTTCTCATTTTTTGTCATCAAACTCAATATCCATGGTATAATTTAATTCGTTACAAGCAATTAATTACGGACAAGAGTTTAAATATTTGAGGTACACAAATAAAAACGCACAAAAATAATGATTTAATTGTTTATTTCGTGATATAGTGCACCGATATTTTTTTGCTTTAAGCTAAGAGTGAATAGATTACTTCTAGGCAAGCGTGCTTCACCGTCGACCACATCATCGCTTATCATCAGGTGAGATAGTGGTCAAGCGCGAGCCTATTGATGATAAAAAAAGAAATTGTTAAAAGCTGTCCAGGCGTAAAGTATCGTTTCACTCTTTTTAGGATTGAACCTTGGACTTATGAAGTAGCCGTATTGTGAGTGTTTATGTCTAGTCTGCGTGAGTAAGTTATTCCTTGCTCAGTTGATATTGTCTTGTAACTCCATGAATACTTATACTGATTAACAGATTACGTACCTAATTAAATAAGAGGGAGCAGCTTCCTATGAAGTGTGATGGAATAGCAACCGCAACTAGCTGCATCTTGTCATTGTTGGATTTACCGTCATAATATTAAGACATCCTTAAAGATTGCAGACAGCAGCTAACCAATTTTGAATACTTTGGCAGTGTCGGCAGCAATGCAATTGATAAAACTGATGAAAAATGCGAAATAATAGTTAATAACTAAAGAATTCATAAAATTTATTTATTCAATAAAACTTTTACATATAGGACCATTTTTTACAGATAAAAGTAGAACTAATAAAAATAACGAGTATATCATGTTTACATTGAGTTTTTGAAGTCAATAAGTACCATTTTCCTTTGCAGTAATTTGCAAAATTATCGACAGCATCCCATCCCTTTTCGCGCGAGGGTCGATTCTGATCCCCGATAAAATTACATTCTGTGTGTAGACTCGTTACTGCACAATCTTCTCAACGCTCCTCTACTATTCTCTCAGTACACACCCTGAAATAAACTTTGTTTTCAAACAATAAAGTCTAATCTTCAGTAACAAAATCACCCCCTTAACTTTCACCTCTTTCAATAGGAGTTTAAACCTAAATACCTTGCGTAGGAAAGCTTTCACTTTTCAGGAATTATTTTAGATGCGACGCGATTCCTTTTCGACTTAAGTGTTGTGTGAATAAGGTTGGTTTTCGCGTGTCGTTTTGGAGTTTTTCCGAAGGCGGTAGGCTTAAAACTCTCGGAACCAATTCTCGAGGGTTTAAAGCCTCCAAACAATAGATGGAACAATTCGATATTTAGCCGATTATAAATGTTCCTCGTAATGCTCTTAGGAAGGTGTGATTTTTGTTGCGATCGTGTTGAAATTCTATTCTAATTTAGTTGGATTGGGATTTGGGTATTGTTTTAAAATGTATTATCTGAGAAGTTTTGGGTTTAGGACTTAGGACATCAAGAATACCTTTATTTTCTTGACGATAATTTTAACTAATTTAAAAATCTACTTAGTTACTCGGTTGTTTGTATATATGCAGCATAAGATAGACTATAATGTGATTTTTAATTTCGTAGAACAAACTGACATTTGGCGGGTTGTCACTTTATCGTTAGGTACATAAAAATAGTGTCGTATCCTGACTATCTTGTGTGATCGAAAGTTGATCGAAAATCGAATTAGATCGAAAATGAAACTATTTCACGGCAAAATAATTACATTTGTTAAGAAACTACCGGCCCTAATTTAGTTTCTACTAATTTATGTTAGACTTCATTTTATCGATCGCATTAATTATATTGTTGATTTCATATTTAACAAAATAAAAGTGTATGTACTATGCGTATGAATACTGTTATATTTAAATATGTTACGATTTTTATACATAAAACATTTATTTACACCAATTATTAAAATTAAATTGACGAATCATGTCTCATCGATTCGATGAATCACTTATGATTGAGCCTTACCTACAACACTATGCTTCATGCTTGCAACATTTAAAAAAAATAAGGTCATTGGCAGCTGTCAGTTTAGTCTACGAAATTAAAAATCACATCATACATAAAAGTGCGTGAAGTTCCTCCATCATAAATACAGGTGTAGGTACGCCAGCCCTGGCCAGCAGCAGAAGTGATGCAGATTTACAAGAACCAGAAAGAATAGAACCATGCAGTCTTATCTTTTCAACTAGTGAAGGTGAACAAAATGGTGAACGAACGAGCAGTATTCAATATGCTTCAGGATTTGGCGGTTTTCGGGAGATCAGCGGGGTATATTCCGTAACCACAGACATACATCTAACTAGATAACGCAAGTCCCTCCATCTGTATGAAAACAAAGCGTGCCACTTTTTCACAAACAATTTTAAAACAAATTTACTTACCAATGAAAGGAAACATTTCCAATGCCTCGGCCAACTTTTTGTATACAGTCTTTACAGCTCAATATGGCATAAAAGGCATTTTTATAGATTTCGGTGGATTTCCGGTGCCGATAATTTTAAATGAAAAGCTCAGATTACGATCATTTGTCGTAACTATACTCCGTTTTTTGGCAAGCGAAGTACATACAGTCGCGTCATCTAGTTAGATGTATGTCTGTGTCCGTAACATACAAATTCATGCAATCGATCACAAACTCAACAACAATTTAACAGTATTCATTGCGTGTTTTACGCTGTCGAGTAGGCGAATTTTTAAACATAGGCACATAATTCATGAATTTAGGAACTGCTTTTGGTTGTAACGGAAACTGTGATTTTGTGCATTACGCAATTAGAATGCAGAAACTTAATGGTTCAAGATATGAAACCTACAGCAACATTGAATCAATAAACTCCTATTAATAAAATCTCTTTTTAAAATTTAGTTATTGACTAGCTGTTTCCTGCGGCTTCGCTCCCGTGGACCACTCCACAGGATCCGGTCGATTTCGGGATTAAAAGTCACTCAGGAATAATGTAGCTTTCTATTGGTGAAATATTTTTTTAAATCGGTCCAGTAGTTTCGGAGCCTATTCGATACAAACCAACAAACAAAAAATCTTTGTGCGTTATTTTTTTTAATTTTTTTTATTGATGGGCACGCGACCACTATCTCACCTTATGGTAAGCGATGATGTGGTCGACGGTGAAGTACGCTGGCCTAGAAATAACCTATTCACTCTTGTCTTACAGATCTCCCGATTGTAGCTATCAGGAAACACAGATTCCGACAGGGAATTCCACTCCTTAGCTGAAATACCCAAAATATATCTAAAAAGCCAGTAAAAAGTCTGTAATATAGCTATTTGATGGCCCAAAAGTAACTGTCTTTTGTTTAACACGATCAAACCTTATGATAGCCATAATTAAGCGAGTTATGCTACACAATATTATGGATTAAATGTAGTATCGATGCATGCACGGTGATGATATGAACACGAAATGCTTTGCCGTCCTGTTATATGGTAATTAACTGCGTTACTATGTAATAATTATAGCCTTTTAGGAGTTTAGCAGCTGGTCGAAAATTAGGGTGATTTGGAAAATGTTTGCAGTGTTTTTTTATTTTTGTATCTATTGTAGTGTTATTTTAAAACACAGCGGATTTACACATTTTGCTTATCTTTGATAATGAACTTTCCTATGTATGAATTATCCTTATCTATCCAGAAAAATTGGCCAAATGTGACTCGGACGCGCGCACGAAGGGTTCCGTACAATTATCGCAAAAAGCGGCAAAAAATCACGTTCGTTGTATGGGAGCCCTACTTAAATATTTATTTTGTTCTGTTTTTAGTATTTGCTGTTATAGCGGCAACATAAATACATCATTTATGAAAATTTCAACTGTCTAGCTATCACGGTTCATGAGGTACAGCCTGGTGACAGACGGACAGACAGACATACAGACGGGATCGTGGAGTCTTAGTAATAGGGTTCCGTTTTTACCCTTTGGGTACGGAACCCTAAAAACAGGGCGACATACCCCGAAGAATTGCCAAACTTAAGTGGCAGTGGGCAGGGCACATTGCTAGCAAAACGGATGGCCGATGGGGCAGAAAGGTTCCGAAGTGGCGACCGCGAACCGGAATACGTTGCGTTGGAAGGCCTCACAGGTGGACCGATGACCTGGTGAAGGTTGCGGGAATCTGCTGGATGTCAGATGCACGAGACCGGTCAATGTGGCGACGCTTGGGGGAGGCCTATGTCCAGCTGTGGACGTCTTTCGGCTGATATAATGATGGAAAGAAATAGAAACCCCATTTATTGGCTTCACGCGCGTAAAGTGTTTTATTATCCCATAGAAACATTATACCGAAATTAAAAGTACAAGAACCCTAAGTGTTAAATCCAGGTTTTGAATTATGTGTGTTAAAAAAATCATTTAAATCCAATTCAGCGATTTTAGCATGATTGTAACACAAACATACAAAATTTTACCACTACAATATTAGTAGGATATCTGAAACAACCTACAGTTTTCTGGAGTACTTATAAAAATGTCTGGAAAATGTTCAAATCTATGGTATACGTCTTGTCTAGTGCGTATCGCGCTCAACGTATACGCAACCAAGACCTGTTTGTGTATTATTTTCTGATACAGCCCTTGTCAATGTCTGCAGATTGCGTCAGTATCAAACGTCAGATTCTCTCAAGGGTGTTGATCTAGGGATCGCACGCTAGACGCGCGTCGCAATCTGTATGACATTGTAATTGGGTGCATATTGTCGAATAGTGAACAATATAGACATTTGTTTTTGATGGTATTTGACCTTATTGACATGGCAGCGTGATATTGTAAGAAATTGATCCCTTTGAGCGAAAAGTGACAGGTTAAGTATTATTTGCATCGATTTATTATAAGGACAAGTAGGTATAATATATGCTCGAGGAGTTCCCTGCGTGGGCCTCTGAGCGGCAGGTCTTGGTCGCTAAGATCGGGCGAGACCTGTATTTGCCAGCAGTGGTGAGGGCCACGCTGGTAGAGGCAGAAAGCTGGAGGGAAATTCTGAGAGATCGCGATGGTCCAGAAGGAGGCCGCCTAGCGAGATCACTCGGAGAAGAAGGCATCGTGTAGGCAAGACCACCCCGGTCCCTAAAACGCCGAAACTCCGCTTGCATTATTAGCAAGTGGGACTGGTCACGGGCGCTCAGATTGGGGAATCTGTCCGCCCACCAAGTGACTCCAAGAAAGACGGTGGCACAGTGATCATGTGCTGCCGTGCACTGCGAGGCTCAGGGTAGTCCCCCAAGGATCTGCCTTAACAGGCGTTGCACAGAGGTGGTCTCGGGGTGGTCTTTTAGAGGTTACGAGGTGATCACCGGGGTGTTTTTAGTGAGGTAAGAATCCCACACTCCCTGGTCTTTTCCCCAATAGTCCAGGTGTTTTTGTTCTCAATTCGACTGTATGTTTTTGTATGTTTGTTACGCGATTTTTCCGCTAATTATAAACCGATTTTGATGATTCTTTTTTTATCTGAAAGCTGGACCTTCTCATTTAAATTTCATCAAGATCTGACGAGTTCTTTTTAAGTTATCCTTAACAACGCGTATTTTCATGGTAATATAAGGTACCAAAACTAAAAAGAGAAAAATAAAAAACTTTTTAACAAAAAAAATAAACCGAAAAATTATTTTCTTTTCGGCAGTCGGTGTCATAAACGAAAAAAACATAAGTACCAAAGACACAGACTTAGACTCGTTATTTTTCGCTTTGTAGTGTTTTGTTTTGGAAGTTCGGTAGCTTATCTAACTGACAAAGTTACCACTTCAGGTATGCTCAAATTCCTTGTAATAGATAAGTGTTTGCCACTAACCGAACACAGATCTCGAATCCGAGCAGCTACTAAGAAATTACTATTTTCCTAAGGTCCAATTCTCGCATGCAACGGACGCATGCGAGAATTGGACCGGTCGATATGACGATGTTCTCGAAAAGCCTATGACGTATTTCAGCTGAAATAACGATGAAGGAAACGCAAAACACTTGTTTCGACCTGTACATCGAAGTTTCCCCTCAGCAATGGCGTTGGCGGCCACTAATCCAACGAGGCAGTCTGTTATCACAAAACCTAGGAAACTCCTAGACTTGCAACACTCGTTACTGAATCGATCGTTGATATAAATCAGTGAACTTTTTTAATAATCTTTACTTTTATTTTCTTTTGCTTATTATTATTGACTAGCTGTTGCCCACAACTTCGTCTGCGCAGCGTAAGTAGGTACTTTGGATTGGATTTATATCGCGCCATAATATTGTAGCGTGTGTGGGCCGCCTTACTTGAATAATTATTAGTACTTATACTTATATAACTATCTCCATAACAAATTTCATCTAAATCAGGTCAGCGGTTTAAGCGTGGAAAGGTAACAGACAGACAGTTACTTTCGCATTTATAATATTAGTCTGGATATAGGCTTTCGCTTGACCACTATCTCGTAACCTATTCACTCTTGACTTAAAGGGTTTAATTTAACTCGCCTGGTATTAGTGAAAAAACCTTCAGTGACATACAATCACATATCAAAGACAGCCTTTCGCCAAAACCGGGGCACAGTTAAAAAGAAGACTCTATGTTACCAAAACAGAATAACAATTTGCTCAAAACGCCATGCTCAGCAAACGCACTTGCAACAACTAGATTAACCAGGCAGTAAGTTTCAAACAAAAAGTGTATTCGTGCAACGTTAACTAAGGGCTGCGCAGACGCACGACGCGCGCCGCGATCCGTATGACGCGGTAATTGTGTGCACTCACCCTTAGGGCAATGGTAACAGCAGTATTATCTGTTGGTTAGGGCGATATTGTGTTGTTTAGAATTAGTTGAATCGGAAAACAAACACTAAGTACCGAAGTAACTTGTAATATTGATATTGCAGATTGTAAAATATATCTACGATTTTTTATCTAGCCTTTTCTGTTCCATTCCTGGGCAAAAGGCTAACCATGACTCGTTCCATTTTCAAATGTTGTTACTTTATTTTCAGCCTGTACCATCCCATTACACTAATAGGTAGATACTGTACACTAGTAGGCCTCACTTTATTATTTTCAAAGCTCTCGATTAATACGAAAGATCTAAACAAACATTGCCTTTTACTTTGAACACCTAGTGACTGTGGTCCAAAGCAGTATAAGAAGAATAAGCCCATAGCTACCTAAGGTACACAGGTATATCCATGCATGAAATATCCAGCTTTAGTAAAATAATCGTACTACTACCGTAGTAAGAGTGGCAGAGACAACACTCTACAAAGCCGATTAACCATAGCTACTAATTTTAAAATGAGAAGGAAACTCTCTTTGTCTATTAACTTTTTACAACTTTACGGTTGATCGGATTTAGATGCTATTCACACGTGTAGATAGTATCCTGTATAAATAATTGCTAGGTTCTCTATATTTGCTCGCAGAACGGATGGCCGATGGGGCCGAAAAGTTCTGGAATGGCGACCGCGAACCGGAAGACGATACGTTGGAAGGCCTCTTACTAGGTGGACCGATGACCTGGTTAAGGTTGCGAGAAGGCGCTGGATGCGAGACGCACGGGACCGGTCAATGTGGCGACGCCTGGGGGAGGCCTATGTCCAGCAGTGGACGCCTTTCGGCTGAAATGATGACGATGATGATGATGACTCTATATTTGAATAGAATCGACTAAATTTACTTAGGTGAGTGGTATAGCGACTGTACTACAGATATAGTGCTCGCCAAACTTCTGGGCCGCCCTGAAGTTGGCTTTTCGATGCGCAAGGCACTAAACGGTGCTGTTTTTGTATGAGATTTACTATTGCGCCGCCATTGTTACCAGGGCAGCCAAGAAGTTTAGCGAGAACTATGCTTAGTATGGAAAAAAAACAGGCTAAAAAGAGCTGAAACTTCACAGTATGGTGGAAGCTCCGATTAGTTTCTTGTTCATGAAAAACATGTTGGATGGCGTTTGTCGAAATGGCATAATGTAAGGGATTTATCAAGGGATATTTTTATAGCGCCTGACAATCACACTATAATATCATAAAAGCGAAAGTTTGTATATGTGTGTGTTTGTATGTTTGTTACTTTTTCACGCTTAAACAGCTGGACGGATCTGGATGAAATTAGGCACAGAGATAGATTATAGTCAGGAATAGCAATAGGATACTTTTTATCCTGGGAATATGTTCCCTCGGGATTATTTTAGAATTTCACGCAGGCGAAGCCGCTGGCGGAAGCTAGTCACCAATAATCGCGAAAGTATATGAGTATGGATGGATGGATGTTAGTTATTCTTTCACACAAAAACTACGGAACGGATTTTGATGAAACCTTACAGAAATATAGCTTATACATCAGAATAGCACAGGCTATAATTTATAAAGATATTGGGTGAAGTACTAATACAACGCGGGCGGAGCCGCGGGCTAAATCTAGTCCCATATATTTCTGACATTTAACCATTTGCTAACGAGACGCTTTCGTAAATAGAATACCGTAAATATAATAGAATACGTAATCGTAATAAAATATAGACCTTGCAGTAGCATTTCAGTAGATATTAAAGGCCTGTGTTAATTACAGTTCCTGTTCATGCCTCTATTTATACTAAAATATCAGACATTGAATGGAATTCTTAGTATGGTTTATGGATAAATTGGGTATCATTTACATCCCTATTTGTATTAATTATTGTTGAGGTTTGTCTCGTTATTTCTGTACCTAATTTTTTTTTGTTTATTTTTGTCACAGTATTCGAGGAAAGTATTATTAAAATTAACATGTAACTTCAGTGTGGTATGGACCACACTGATCGTTGAAGTGTTTTTTTTTCTTTTGTGTATTTTTGACAAAGTACATAAAAAATACAAATAAAATCTTAGTCGTCCTGATGCTAATTACTTTTAAATTCCAGTATTTTTTTTTTAATTATTTTTTATGCAACTAAAATATATTTGAACATTACAAAAAAAATATATAATCATAATCTCACTATAACACTGTCACTTTTAAACCATAACAAAACCATCCACATTTACAGACAGAAGAAAAATGCCTGTATAGCCGCAAATATTCGATTTTCGAACGCGTTGCGTCGGGAAAATGCCGACGGGAGGCAGCCGTCGGCCGCCGACTATCTCTCCCCTCCACCAATCGCGGTGGAGAGCCCGCCCCACGACAAATGAGACGGACTGATGCGGAAAACCCACGCGTGTGACAAGGACAAAACACGTGCGTGTGTTTATACCGCGGCGGGGGAAATATGATGCATCGTGTTGTTTTAGTATCCGTTACTGTTCGATTTATTTATATATTTCGTTTTTTGCAAGAGGTAAGGAGTGGATTAACTTGAAATTATATGTTCGACGAATAACATGTACCGATTTATACACAACATTGGTCATCATTTTTAATGTGCTGGTCTGTAACGTTCTTTATTTAAACTTGTTTCAAAATATGAAGTTCCAAATATGAAAATGTGTTTGTAGAATAAGAAAAACTACAAAATGTTATTTATGAATAGACGGCGCAATATGGCTTACAATAACTTTGCAAATACCTACTGTTTCGTTGTGTGAGTTAGAAACCGTTTGTCTCTGTGTGCGTTTTCCACAGAAGGGGAAAGCGCGCCATACGCACATTTATAACGTCACATTTTGAAAATGGAATGCCCTTTTAACTTTTCCAATACGCAGATGGTGTTTTTTATAAAAAATATTTTACTTACCAAAGAGCTTAGAAAGACCTTGAATGCTTTTATATTTTAAAGGCAAAGGGACGGATATTTCAAAGTTTGTTTATGACTGTATTTTTCAATCCAGTAAGTATTGTTAGTAAAATTTATTTGTTTATTGAATTAGTTTTTCGGTTGTAAAATTTATTGATGTACTTAGAAATACGCATCAAGATTATTAAAAAAAATATATATATTTGTTTGTGATAGGCTCGCTTTTGACCACTATCTCGCCTGATAGTAGGCGATGATGTGGTCGACGGTGAACTAATTTGTGATAACTTTACCATAACAATCTAGACAAAATTAAGTATGTTCAAAACATTTCAAGTAGCTTAACACTTAACGCGTAAAACTTCCAAAACATATCCCCTGCGAAGTGGACACGACTGAAATATCAAAACAAACACTGTGAAACCACTCATCCAAAATACATAAAGAAGAAAAAAAAGAAAGAAAAAACCGTTAAATGTATATTCATAATTTAAATTATATTCCCCTCGTAATTATCACAGATGCAAGGTTTGAATTTAGAACCTCATTGACGGCCATCTTCGAGGGTACATCTCATTAAGTAGAATACTAAATGCTATTGTTTTTCGGTTATGTATCGCTGGTATATTAGGGGTTGTTGCTGGTATTTATTATGTTCATAAACCCGGAATAAGATCGGGTCTTTGTTTTGTGATTTAATCCGTTTTGATGGCAAGATTTAGTATAGCAGTTTTGTCTTTAGATGGCCAATGAGATGTTTCTTAAAGTCCCCAAGAAACATGATGACGGTTTTGTAATTTAAAAAAAACCATTGGATTTATTATAATTAATATCCAGCTTTTCTCGCGGCTCCGCTCCTCTGGTATATCTCACACGAGTGCAGTTTCAGGCATAAAAAGTGTTCCTCAGCGAGAAAATTCTAGTTCTAATTAAGAGAAAATTCAATCACTGATAGTGCAGTTTTCTTAAAATGAATAAATTTTCGTTTCACGTTCAGAGATTACCCTTATAATTTAGTTTTGATAATTCAGAGTTTGATAATGATAATCATGATTTGATAATTCCTTTCGTCGATTCTCAAACGCTGGGGGTTGTGACCACATCATGTTATCAAAACTATCTCCTTGATTATATTTCTCCTCTTGCTTTCTACTTCAGCTACATGTACGGCTTCTGAGTCTTTCATCTTCAAGGAGGTGGTGCGGATTTGATATGTCCGACGTAAGGAAATTCTTTCTCAAGGTAGTTTGCCTTCGACTTTGCCAGTGACAATTACCTTCAGAAGGTTTTCGTCAGGTTTGCGGGCGAAATATCCGTATACAATTTTGAACTCCTGCAGTATAGAGATATTCATCCTGTGTGTCGTCCACGATATACGCACCATCCTCCTGTAGTATCATATTTCGAAGGGCTCTACGCATTTCCGATCAGTTGCTGTTAAGAGTCCAGTTTAAATAATTATATCACGCAAAAACCAGTCCTGTGCTTACATAATAGATATTTGTCAGAACAGGACAAGGAAATCCCCAGTGAATAGTTTATCCCAATTTTCAATGCAAGCTCATCCTGCTAGCACTCTCGTATCAGTTAAAACTCGTATATGAATGCAGTAGAAAAAGCAATTAATTAGTAGTAATCGGTTGGTTTGGTAGCACCGTCGTGCTTATAACCCTGCTGAATCACTTGGACGTTAGTCAAAAAAGTTGAACCTAAGACAGTGAAGCGAAATAATACTATACAAAAAAAGGTTAATCGAATCGAAATGAGTTAAGGTAAATAGATTAGCTTTTTAACTATGAAATTGGCAATGGACACGTATAGCCATGATGGTCACGCATCCGAATTTATAGACCACCATTTTTCCATAAACAATGAATGAAAGAAGACAAGACATAAATAACCTAATACAACAAGGTATAGTCTCATCTATATCTCATGCCAGAAAAGCAAGTTGGAGAGAAGATACCAATTATTTATTAGTATCTGCCGTTCCCACTAACAAGGCTTTAAAAAACTAATCCATTGATACAATACAAAAATATACTTAAAAATCTATAAACTGATACCAATAGATACGAAAACACAATAACCCTTTTGTCCGCCTGCCGCGAAAGCGACATAAGTATAGAACCGCAAAAAAACCGCAGTGGTTTGCGGAAGACACCGCGCGTCAAATTGACTGCATCCCCGTCTAATCTGTAACCTATCGCTGAAAAGGATTCTCGTCCTTTTTTAATACGATCTTGTGGTACAATTTATAGGAGATAGCGTTTTAGTTGGTAAAAATACTTGGACCAACTTTTTTAGTGGCAAACAAGCAGTTATCCAGGATTTCTAGCTTTCACGAATGTCTATGAATAGCTGGCGCATTTTAACTACCTTAGAGACAAAGCTGGGATTTTCATGTCGTATGGTTGCTTATTCCTTTCAGATGTAAACATAGCAACACTGCATGTTAGTAGTAAGGAAGTACTTTTCTGTTGAAGATCTGTAACCTGTT